>CM051016.1:11856607-11864107 GCA_027704905.1 Muraenolepis orangiensis | reverse complement strand
AGAGAGAGAGGGAGGAAGACAGGGAGACAGAGAAAGATAGAGTATATATACACATCTACATTTGTATTATAATGTACTTTATTTTAGACAATTCTATTTCATTGTTTTTCATCTAGACTTCTAATATTTTATATCCTATGTAATATCTAATTACTTTTTGCACTTTGACAATGTAAACATACGTGTTACATGCTTTTGAAACTGTGTGTGTGTGTGCGTGCGTGTGCGTGCGTGCGTGCGTGTGTGTGCGTGTGTGTGTGTGTGTGTGTGTGTGTGCGTGCGTGTGTGTGTGTGTGTGTGGGAGTATGTATGTAACCTCTCCATCTGTTTACTCTGATGCCCGTTTGCTTTTATGAGCCCATTCAATGAGCTGCGTTCCATTCATTCTCTTCCCAATGGCATCCATATATCCAACGGTATTAGGAATGCCTTGTGTATGACCATAGTAGAAAGAGCCTAACACCACCCTATACTGTACCACACCAAGGTGCTACTAAAACACACTCAGCATCACAACACAACACAGCCTGAGGTGAAAGTGGGTTATTCGTTGTTGTTAAAACATACTTAATCCGAGTTACTATTAACAATAAATAGGTTAGGATCTGGATCTGCTGTGTCTTTTCTGGGCCCACGATACTTGACGCTGTGTTTTGTATGTGTACACTTTGAGCAGGGACGCTTGGTTTTTCATTTAATTTAATTTCCTTTCATTTCAATTTGGGAGACTCTTATAAACACACGTTAAAAAACTGTTTTTGCAGTTGAACGCAAAGTGTGCAGAATTTACAGAACACGTTTTGTCATGTTTTGTCTTTCAGGAAACCCAAGTTAACGGGAGGCAACACTCTCTATGAAGTAAAAATATCTAATAGTATTACATTTCAGCGTGTCACAACGTCTCATCTGTAAGGCTGAACAGACAGACGGTCATAATCATTTCAGCTCAGCTGCTAGATCATCTATAAAGCCCACAGAGCTGCCGGTGTTAGAGGCTGGTACCATCACGCAGGTACCATCCGCAACACTAAGCCCCTCACAGCCAAACACCTGTGGTTTCATTGGACGCTCTGACCAATCCCAGGTGAACCGCAGCTCTGGTGAATAGCATTCGTTCGATGACAAATTCTAAATGATTGTACAATAGAACGCTTACTTCCCCATTCCCTCCCGCACTATGAATTTCCTTACAATTTAACATTGGATACTATACTATGAAATATACTTGTATATTAATAGGAATATATATGTATAGGAATATACACTATGAAAATAACAATAGAGCTGCTGATGGATGAAAAGTGTGTTGAATTGTGCAAAAAGCATTTAAAAAGCATTTTAAAGTGCCAGTAGTGCAGCAGCATCATGAATACAGTGCAGTTCAGTGCAGTGCAGTCACTGTAATGAGTCCAGAAAGTCCAGCAAAAGTATGATAGTGTAATATGTAATATGGATGACAATGTTATGATAGTGGCAGCACTCCTAGCAGTTCACGGTTAGGAGTGATGATGATGATGATGATGTGCAGTAGATGATGAGCACCTACATATTGTACCACGCTATACGCTAGCGCTAGCGCTATAGGCTAACGCTAACACTATAGGCTAACGCTATACACGAACGCTATACACTAATGCTATGCGCTATATGCTAACCAAAGAGGCGGCAGAGGACCTGGATGGACCGGACCCGGGGTTAAGAGGGGTGGTGTTGTGTTGAGGCTGTGTGTGTGTGTCTTTGTGTGTGTGTGTGCGTGTGTGGTGTGTGTGTCTTTGTCTCTGTGTGCGTGTGTGTGTGTCTTTGTGTGTGTGTGTGTGTGTGTGTGTGTGTGTGTGTGTGTGTGTCTTTGTGTGTGTGTGTGTGTGTGTCTTTGTCTCTGTGTGCGTGTGTGTGTGTGTGTGTGTCTTTGTCTCTGTGTGCGTCTTTGTGTGTGTGTGTGTGTGTGTGTGTGTGACCAGGGCGAGAAAAAAGGACACAATGTCACCACAGTCATCAATCTGTCCTGTGGATGATGTCACTTACACCAAGGCTGGCAGACTGGAAAGATGGAGGTGGAGGTGGTGGAGGTGGAGGTGGTGGTGGTGGAGGTGGAGGTGGTGGTGGTGGTGGAGGTGGAGGTGGTGGTGGTGGTGGAGGTGGTGGAGGTGGAGGTGGTGGTGGTGGGGGTGGTGGTGGCGGTGGTGGTGGTGTCTCATTATCTCTCATTCAGATTTATAGGACCCCCGGACTCAAAATTTTCTCTCTCTCTCTCTCTCTCTCTCTCTCTCTCTCTCTCTCTCGACTTGACTGCGTGGAAGACCACAATGGAAACCTCAGTTAACCCCCCCCCCCCCCCCGCCGCCTAGCCTAGCCCAGCTAGCGCACTTAGAACCAACTAAGATGGCTGACCCGGCGATGACGCTCCACGGTGTGACTGTCAAAACTCTTCAGCACAGCCAGGGTGGTCACAGAGGGTGTATTCTGTGTTTACTTTAGGAGCATAAAAGGCAGACCAGGCATCCACCCTTCACGCGCACGATTGCACACCCTTCCGCACGCCAGACCCCGGCTATCACGCCCAAGAGCTACTACCAGGTGCCGCTCACTGCACATACAAACACGCAAATAGCTCATTCACCCGGAAATTGCTATAAAGGATATTTCAGGCTCCCCAGAAAAAAACCCCCACATGGAAATTGAAGTCTTACTAAAAGCAAAAATAGCCCAGATCTTTGTGCTGTTGTTTTCTGTTTTTCGGAGGGTGAAATTATAAAATTGAACAGCGGAAAACTAACGAGATTGGCCTTTTCTAAATGTGTACTAGAGATCAAAAGACTAGCCCACAGTCACCATTGATTTTTTTTTAATTCACTGCGAATATAAACGTTTCCTCCGTTTTCTGTTCACTAAACCCTACACCCTACGTTGCACTTTCATACTTTTTTGCTGGACTTTCTGGACTCATTACAGTGACTGCACTGGTCTGCACTGTACTGCACTGTAGTCATGATGCTGCTGCACTACACTACACTTTAAAATGCTTTAAAATGCTTTTTGCAGAATTTGTATATATGTTATCCATCAGTCACTTTATTGGTTCTTTTTATTGTGTACAGTATTGATATAGGATAGTGTTGTTTATATTATATAGTATAGCATATCATAGGTAGTGTAGTATAGTGTTGTTTATAGTATAGTTTGGTATAGTACAGTACAGTATTGTAAAGTTAGAGTATAGTATTGTGTTTTAGGAAATCCATACTGCAGGAGTGTATGGGGCAAGTACTTGTTGTACTTGTTGCACATAGCAAAAAAAAAATCGTTCAATCTTGAGATTCATATTAATGTATTTCTGGGTAGTTGTCCGATTCGGGTAGTCCGTTGAGACTGTATAACTGTTGAGTAACGACTAGACTCGAACTCCCTTCCAAGACCATCTCACTGTCCCTTCCCTCCCTCTCTGTTCTAGGGTTAGACGTAATGGCCAAGCACGGTGCCCTGCATCCATCACTCATACTACGTCTAACCAGGAAAAGACCCGGCAAAATAACAAACAATGGCCAACATCACTGACCCTCAGCACCTGCTGCTTTTGGCCCGCTCTCTCAGACAGATACCGCGTGTGTGTGTGTGTGAGAGGATGTGTGTGTGCATGAGTTTGTGTATATACAGTATATATATATATATATATACATACAGTATATATATATATATATATACGTATATATATATATATATATATATATATATGAAGGGCAAGGACTAAAATGTAAGAGTTTAACTTATATTTGTGTGTGTGTGTGTGTGTGTGTGTGTGTCCTTGTGTGTGTGTATATATATATATATATATATATATATATATATATATATATATATATAGCTATATATAACGGCAGGGACTAAAATGTAAGAGATGAGCTTATATTTGTGTTTGTGTTTGTGTATATAGATGGGACTCAAATGTAACAGTTGACTTTGTGGGTGTGTGTATGTGTGTATGTGTGTGCGTGCGTGTATGTGTGTGCGTGCGTGCGTGCGTGCGTGTGTGTTTGTGCATGTGCACGTGCACTTGTGCCGTGCACATGTGCATGTAAGCTAGTCTTGTATGTGTATGTGCAGCAACTAGGGTATTGCATTGCGCTCCGTCTCCTGTTTGGCACGAGGAGACAACAGATGAAGCAGACCCCCGGGGAGGATAGATGTTTCATAACACCCGGTCAGCCATGTTGGATCTCCTCACGGAGCTCAGATCTTCCTTTCGTCCCATCCACAGCATGCTAATTCCCTCCGTGGACAGTATAGCAGTACACCAGTACACCGCGGTAACTCTTTTAAAAACGAAGACAAGCTTTTTCCAATGTATCATAAACACGGGCAACCCCACTGGCAAATATCCGTTTTCATTTTTCTGTTCCATCTCAGTAGAACATTTAGAAAAATATCGACATATCGAGGAATCCCGCAGGCACACGGTTCTTCACATCGGCGACATTGTAATACGACTCAATTTGAGTCTCTGTTGTGTTCATCGTCTGCAGCGTTGGGCTTTGTTCTGTTGACCTGCTTTTGTCACCGTTCTGCCAAGCGTCTCATCGCTGCCTGCGGCTGTCAGCGGAAAAAGGACAGAACCTGTGTCACGGGCCGCCTGACAGGAAGACAATAAACTCTGACGGTCTCCATGGGATAAATAAACATCATTAGCTTCGGTGACCCGGTGACACATCTCGCTGACAAGATCAACAGCAGAGACTGACAGAGGGGGACGCACACCCTTTTTCTGAGGGCAAACACACCACATATCCCTAAACCAAACCACACCACACTACATATCCCTAATCCAAACCACACCAAACACACAACATATCCCTAAACCAAACACACCACATATCCCTAATCCAAACCACACCAAACACACTACATATCCCTAAACCAAACACACCACATATCCCTAATCCAAACCACACCAAACACACTACATATCCCTAAACCAAACACACCACACATCCCTAAACAAACCAAACACACCACACATCCCTAAACCAAACACACCACACATCCCTAAACCAAACCAAACACACCACCTATCCCTAAACTAAACCAAACACACCACACATCCCTAAACCAAACCAAACACACCACACATCCCTAAACCAAACACACCACACATCCCTAAACCAAACACACCACACATCCCTAAACCAAACACACCACACATCCCTAAACCAAACCAAACACACCACACATCCCTAAACCAAACCAAACACACCACACATCCCTAAACCAAACACACCACACATCCCTAAACCAAACCAAACACACCACACATCCCTAAACCAAACACACCACACATCCCTTAACCAAACACACCACACATCCCTTAATCAAACCAAACACTGAACCGGACAACACCAAACCAAACCACATTGAATCAAATCACACTAAATTGCATTTGATCCTTTGACGTATGACCAATGGAGAGAAAGAGACATGTGAAGAGGGGAGAGAGAGAGAGAGAGAGAGAGAGAGAGAGAGAGAGAGAGAGAGAGAGAGAGAGAGAGAGAGAGAGAGAGAGAGAGAGAGAGAGAGAGATGGAAAGAGAGAGAGAGAGAGAGAGAAAAGAGAGAGAGAGAGAGAGAGAGAGAGAGAGAGATACATAGACAGAGAGAGAGAGAGAGAGAGAGAGAGAGAGAGAGAGAGAGAGAGAGAGAGAGAACCTAGGACAGGGACAGTTCCCCGACAGGGGGAAATTGGCGGTGAGGTAATTAAAAATGAACTCCACTCAACCAGCAGCTGCTGCTGCTGCTGCTGCTGCTGCTGCTGCAGGTTTGGCGATCAGCTTTACCTGCCACCGCTCACTCAAGCCTCACCGGCACAGAGACCTGGCAGTGGCTCTTTTGTTTTGTCCGTGAAAGGAACTCTCAGCAAGAGAGAGACTCAACCCTATGGAATGAGGGGGGAAATATAAAAGCTTGTGTAAGGAGGACCATGACAGTCATAACTGAATATTTTCTTAATCCACTCTATCACCATGGACAGGCATAGAAAGACCTTAAAAGGGTGCTCGAGCACCTGCCGTTTGCCCTCCTCGAGAGAAAGAGCCTCTTTTTTCCAGGCATATACTGATTGAATCAAAATATCAGAGAGAGAGAGAGAGAGAGAGAGAGATTGGTAGCCCCGGGCAACGCCCCCTCTCTACCCTGCCTCCCTCCCTCTCCTCCCTCCTGGTGTCCTGCCTTTTACCGCATTCATTCTGACTGTATCACTGTTTCATTATTTATATTTATATTTTTATGGTATTGTTTTTGGAGATGTTTACTGAGGGAGGGAATGGGGAGCAAGCATTCCAATGTACTTGTTACAAATGGCCAATACAAATATCTTGTATCTTGTATCTGCGTTCAATTCTGTTCACTTGTTCACAAAAACATGGATGCTAGAAGGAAGTTCGGCATATTGATGATGCCAATTGCTGAATACAAAAAATATATCCAGCAGCAAATTTATGCAAACAATGGCTCGCTCATCTTATCGGTGAAACAGCTGTTCAATTCCAAATATTAACTATAATCACAGCGAATTTTTAACGATAAACACATATTGCATAGTGACACATCAAATTATGTTAAAAGGTCCACAAGCACGTTCACAATCATTTCATTCTTATGAACGATGGAGGAAACGCCATGTTTGATGTTGTTACTGGCGTCGGTTAGGTTGTTACTGAGGTTGGACAACCGTTAAATACATTTTTAACAAGTCGGAGTTGTTGGACAAAGTATTCCGATGGTGAAACAACGCACTGCTTCTTAGCAGAGCTAAAAATGTGCCAAATAGCTATCGTAAGCGTTGACACCATTTGCGAGAGTAATGTGGGAATCAGTGGAATTATACGGTGGGGTTATTGTGTCACATCCACTGACATTAAAACAATGGTCCCACAGTTTGCATGTATCATTAATGGACAGTAGTCATGTAGCAGTGTTTGAACCAAAGTCATTCACTCCTTGTTTGAAATACACACATTGTAATATACCTTTAACAAGTGTCGCAAAAATAGTAACTCTTTGCTAAAATGTTATGAATTAAAGTGGATACTAGTGGATAATTGTCTGGTAATGGAAGATCATAAGTGAATTTAGTCCTAAACCCCCCAAACCCCTTAAGTTTGGATTAATAAAACTCTCTACTTCAGTAAACCGGTTTGGTTTAGTGACCTATAGTGTCCAAATTAACATAATAATAAATATCCACATTAAGGCCCCACAGAGTCTGAAGTGCCGTCACTCAATGTCAAACATCGTGTCAGTCGGGAGCTGCGTTCTGTTTTAAACGGGCCAAAATCTATATCCCGTATATAGTGAGTCCACTAGGGCTGCCCCCTATTAGTCGACCAAAGGTTAATCGCCCAAAGAGTCATTAGTCGATCAAGTTTTCATTAGTCGTGAATCGCAGGAAGAAAAAAAAATCATTCATTTTTTTTTTGTGACACGTTTAGTCAGTCACTCGTTGTCACGGAGAGTC
>CM051016.1:11846607-11851607 GCA_027704905.1 Muraenolepis orangiensis | reverse complement strand
CAGTTCCCCCCCACGAAATGAGGAAAAGACTGGACTCCCTCCGCCCGGCCCCATTCCGGACATAGTACATAATGAGTGTGAGGGGGGGGAACAAAGCAGAGAGCAGCAGCTACTGGGTCGACGTTGGGATTAGGTTGTATCCATTCATAGGGAAAGACAACTGTATTGACTGAATCACGGTGGGAGAGAGACGGATCTGCACTGCAATAATTGACATTTGAAAAAATCGAACCCACACACAGAGCAACATCGCTCATGTGAACCTGGTGCCATCTCACCGTGGCAAATCTCTGTGTCAGGCGTATCAATAACCCTGGATGGGAACCCTGCATTTAACAATTCAAGCAAGGCCCCCCCCCCCCCCCATTTAAACAAAGATCAGACAAAAACGGACCACATCTCGATAGGAGTCGTGGCATGACAACGACACACTAGGAGGACGCGCTCGCGCAAACACACGCATCATTTTGCCTGCTTCCTCTGGCACACACGGCCAGTATTATATATATATATATACAGGGTTTCCCACAAATCTGAAATATACTTGTGGTGGTAGCAGGGGTGGGGGCGTGGCCGGGGGCCTGGTTTGGGAGCACCTAATTCTTGATATCCTTCGTAGACTCATCTGGAATAGTCTGAGTATATTTATGTTGCTTAACAGTTTGATACTAACTGTAACTGAAGTGCTGCCAGTAGTTGTGCTTTAATCATTGGTCTATTCTTTGCTCAGGTCATTTAACTTCCGTGTTTACAACGCTTAGACTGACAGCTGATTTCGGTGGTTGCATCGTTTTGAAGTCTCTTTTTTTCCGCGTCCTGGGTGATGGATAAAGAGCCGTGCAGTGCGCCTGGCATTTTTCAGCCTGCAAAAGGCGTCCTGAGTGACCGCCACCTAATGTGACTGAAGGAAGCAAAAGTCGCATCCCGGACCTTTTTATAAATAAAGAAATTGGAATTTAAACCGATGCAAGATTTTAGAAACGATACATCTCGACTCCATTCCAAATTGTGTCGATGCACACTTTTTTAATCGGTCAATCGTATCGTGAACTTTTATGCCAGTGTACTGACGTAAATGGTGAATCTTACCATCCCTACAGCTAAGCCTTCATGCGATTGCAGAGCAAACCGCAGGTACAGAAGTAGAGCGAGGGGATCATTGTTCACTAGTTAATCGATCGCGGATGTTGTCGTGCTCTTGGATGGATAACAAAAAAATAGTTTGAACGAAATATACTTGGGCGGCCGTAAATATATCTGGGCGGCCCGCCCAAGTAAAGTCTATGTGTGGGAAACCCTCATCTATATACAATCCTCAGACAGCCTCAGCCGGCCCCTGGGTGGTTTCATGAATGCAAAATGCTCAGGCACTTTTACACACACACACACACACACACACACACACACACACACACACACACACACACACACACACACACACACACACACACACACACACACACACACACACACACACACACACACACTATGTGTGTGAAACATGCATGGGAGTTTGTCGATCTCAGCATCTGCCGCCAACTGCCTCTAAATATGATTTCTAATCAATACTGTAATGGCCGTGGCGCCCTGGGTCTATTCTGCATGGCACGAGGCCACGGGAAAGTTATAGCGGCAGGATTGATTGAGAACATGGTGTGTGCGCTTGTGTGTGTGTGTGTGTGTGTGTGTGTTTGCACGCATGTGATTGAGTGTTTCTGGTGAGGATTTTCCATTCTCAGGTAAACTGTGGGTTTTACGACGCATACGACAACAGCGTTTTCCGATATACAGTACGTCGTATTTTGACAGTCAGGCCACAGGAATTTATTTTCGGTGTGTGCGAACTACGTGCGCGAGTCAACATCTCCACTTACTAACTCGGGCTCTTCAGATGGTAAACAAAGACAAGAATAGGCAAACACAGGGATTATAACATGGAAGTCGGCGTCTAGTAGGCCCACTCGTACAAACCTCTCCTTCCGGGGACGTACTTGTGGGTTCTGAGGAACAGATGGCTAATGAAAGAGGGCACATCCTGACGAGGACATCGTCCTCTCTCACTGACGACCACCTGAGACCTCATCACCGGGGGAGTGCGGAGTGTACCCCCACCCCACCACCCCCCCCCCCCCCCCCCCCCGCTCCTTCCATTTATCTCCGGAAGCGAGAGTTGTTTTCCCATTGCCGGTAGAACTCCCTTCGTCTCGTCTCGTCCAATCTGGGACCCAGTGGTGTTACGTTAACAGCACAACTCCTGGGGGGGGGGGGGGGGGGGGTAAAGAGCCTGGGAACGGAAACACCAAAAACAACTGAAAGGAGCGGAGCTAGGCCTTGTTTCCCGCCTCGTTATTATGATGGTATTCTGCCGTGGAGAAACAAAGAAAATGCTTTCAGAAGGGAGATTTTAAGTGTATTTCTACAGTGGCCGGTACGGTGGTGACTTTCCTTTTAACGGACGCTGTATTCCTGTGAAGGTCAGTGTCCAGACAGGACGTTTCAGCTTGTCTATTCGCCAGGACAAACTTTACTAGCGCTGGCCGAGTTTGTGTTCGCCGTCAGGCCAATACACTCTCTTACAGATACCCGCCTCCGGCGTCATGATTGGTCCAAACAAAGCGTAGAGACCCATATCAAGCGCAAGAAAGTGAAGATTTGAACTCGTCTGCGGTCAGATTTTACACTTAATGGGCAGTTAATCTCAATCCGAGTCTGATGTGTGAGAGTACGTCCGTTCACAAGCACAGGCTTATCGCCTCATCAAGCCGACACTAACAAGCAAAGCAAGCAAGCGAGTTAGCAGTGGTGTGATTCCAGGTGTTTCCTCCACACACATGCACGATATTGTTAAGCGAGAGCTTTCAAGAGCGTCATATGCTCCATCATTTAAAAAAATACGAAAACTGTGATGAGCAATGCCCATCTGCCGCATCGCATCTGTTGGCGGAAAGAAAGAAAAAAAACAACCGTTGATGGATGGTGGAGACGGCTGACTTATGGATGGGAGGCCGCTGTATTACAGTGACGCTCGGCCCGGTGACTAGGAATCGGTCCTGCTTCGCCCGACGCCCCCAACATTCATCAATACTTACTCTTAAATTTTTTTTTATTCACCGTTGGAACCCAGCGCTGGGTGATTCTAATCCATCTCTGGTTTTGACATTAATCGTCTGGGGTCTTTATTTACAACTTTAAAATTCTTCCGCGGGAGAAGTTTTCGACGGAGTTTAGTTGTTTTCAGCAGTTTTTGATTGTTTTACTCCCATTTATTTTCATTCACCTGAATAAACCTGCAATTTTAATTTTTGTTGGGAAAGTCAACCTTTGTAGTGGACTAAATGGTCATCGAACACATTGTACTGACTTGAATTCAAACACACGGGGAAGCCGAGAATCCGACTGATTCCTGTGCGCCTACTGAACGGCTAGGAGTGCTGCCACTATCACAACATTGTCGCCCATATTACATTACGCTATCACACTTCTTTTGCTGCACTGTACTGCAATGTTTTCATGACGCTGCTGCACTAATGGCACTTTCAAATGCTTTTTGCACAATTCCCCATATGTATAAATCATCCATCACTTCCGTCACTTTATTTTGTTTATTGTATCACTCTTTTTATTGTGTATGGTATTGTTATAGTTTAGTGTTTATAGTATATAGTAAATTATATAGTGTTGTTTATAGCATAGTATTGTTTAGTATAGTAGAGCATTGTTGTAGGAAATGCATACTGCTGTAGGGAATGGGGAGTAAGCATTCCATTGTAATTATGAGTTGACATAACTGAGATTGAACCTGCAGATGTGGAGGAAGCATGACCAACAAGCAGCACTTTTCAGTCACAGTGACCCCTAGGTTGAAAATCATTCACATGTGTATACAATACATGTTACAGGTTCCTGTACCACAAACCTGCACTGCAATGTGCATACGGTTGGAGAGTGACGGTTAATGTTAATGTAGTCAAGGTCTGACATTCAAACGGACAGCTTTTTATTCTGTTATACAATTTGCTGTGCGTTGTGCAACAGGTGTGGGCCACGGTAGATATCATGTATGCTGTGCCCACGCTCAGCCGCCGTGGCGTCTGCGGGTGTTGATGCCAGACATGTGCTCCTCGTTGGGCACCGTGGCGACGCCACCTGGCAGTAATGACCCTGCTTCTCATCAGCCAGCAGGCCTCTGGCTACTGCTGCCACGGAGGAGGAGGAGGAGGAGGAGGCTTCTCTTGCCATAGAGGCGGAGGAGGAGAAGGAGGAGGAATATGAAGATGATGAGGAAGAGAAGGAGGAAGAATAGGAGGAGGAAGATGAGGAGTCATCCTCCTCATCTTCCTCCTCCTCCTTTTCTTCCTCCACCTTTTCTTCCTCCACCTTCTGGAGGAAGAGGAGGAGGCTTCTCCTGCCACAGAGGAGGAAGAGAAGGAGGAGGTACCTTTGGTACCACTATAAAAGAGGACTATGGAGAGCATGTGCCATAGCTGTCTGGTTAATGTGTGAACACAGCAACAATGTGCATACAATGTGTAGTGGCAAGTAAAAATAAGTAAATAAAACACTAACGCCTCATGCGGTTCAATTCTGGCATACAGGGGGACGATTAGTTTGCATTCTAAATTAAACTCTCATGTTATTTTGATTTTGCCACATTGTGACATTTCTGATGTCTGTATCTGTATCTGATATTTGTATCTGTGTCTATTATTAGGAGCTATGGGGGAGTGGGTGTAATGGCATTCTTGTGAGTAATGCGGTGAGCAATCCCATGATAACAGACCTATTCAAACTAGGAGTCTGTACCCTGCCCACTACTATCTACCAGCTACCAGCAACCAGCTACCAGCAACCAGCAAAAAGCCACCAGCTAACAGCAACCAGCTTCCAGCTAACAGCAACCAGCAACCAGCAGCCAGCTACCAGCAACCCAGCAACCAGCAGGTTTTGGAAGGTTGCTGGAAGGTTTTGTGTGTGTGTGTGTGTGTGTGCTTAGGGGGAGA
>CM051016.1:11816607-11841607 GCA_027704905.1 Muraenolepis orangiensis | reverse complement strand
GTCTTCTAGACCCATATCACACCCATGTCGATATAACAACCATAAAAAATTGCCCAGCGAGCGTGAACACAGGTTCTGATTCCCCCTTGGGCTGAAGAACACTTGTACAGAACACCTAATTGTTTCTGCAAGTGTCTCAGCGGCACAAGGCACAAGCTAGCACTTAGCCATCTCTTATCCATGTGTATCCCAGTGTATCCAGGTATGACAATAACATGAGAGCTCAGCTTAGCTGTTGACTGATGTGGTGAGTTTGGTGTGTGTTTGTGTGTGTGTGTGTGTGTGTGTGTGTGTGTGTGTGTGTGTGTGTGTGTGTGTGTGTGTGTGTGTGTGTGTGTGTGTGTGTGTGTGTGTGTGTGTGGAGCCAGGCACCGGCACTAGCTGCAATGGTAGGAGAGAGCCTTATGGCCGACGGACAGGGACCACAACCACATGACGAGGAATAAGACTCAGGGGACGAAGAGAGCAAAGGAGGTTTGTGAAGAGCCAGAGAACAGAGAGAGAGAGAGAGAGAGAGAGAGAGAGAGAGAGAGAGAGAGAGAGAGAGAGAGAGAGAGAGAGAGAGAGAGAGAGAGAGAGAGAGAGAGAGACAGACGAGACAGAGAGAGAGAGAGAGAGAGAGAGAGAGAGAAGACAAGACAAGAGAGAGAGAGAGAGAGAGAGAGAGAGAAGACAAGACGAGAAGAGAGAGAGAGAGAGAGAGAGAGAGAGAGAGAGAGAGAGAGAGAGAGAGAGCGAGCGAGAGAGAGAGATGAGGCAAGAGAACAGAGATCTGTCCTGTGTGGGTAGTTTTCTATCTCTATTTGGCTGAGTTCAAGGTTCCCCATCGGGAGAGAAGCCTGCTCTAAAGAGGAGACTGTTCTCCCTGCCTATGGCAGACAGCATGCTGGCTTGGCATGTGTGCGTCGTGTGTGTGTGTGGTGTGTGTGTGTGTGTGTGTGTGTGTGTAGAGAGACACAGTGTATAAATTGAGAGCGAGAGAGAGAAAACAAGCCATAGTGGATGGTTGAATGGTTCACTGAGTACACTGATTTGAGTGGGAAAAAAACGTTATTGCATCATATAGATCAGCAGACACCCTCCAAGCTGTCATCCATGAAAGAAGAGTACAGATTTCCGATTAAAACAAGATAAGTCTACTATTTCTTTCGCATGAAGAAGCGAAGGGCTATGTAAGGAGCTAAACATATTTACATACAAATACATCAAAAAATACTTTTCGTCCTTGTGACTCTGATGGTTGATTTCATGCGTATTCAAGCCAGGTACAATACAACAGACATAAGGAGATAACGCCTTTTGCCTTTTTTGCCTTCGGTTGGAAGCACATGATGGGGCTTTTATATGATATTTTCGAGTGTGTCCCGCGGGAAATTTTGATAATCTGCCTCACGGAGATGAGCTCACCATCATGGCGAGATACACCTCTACACCGACACCCACCACGACGCTCCCGCACTCTGCTGCTAACTTTTTCCACAACTCACGTTGACGTCACCCCATGGCAACCGCTAAATCCCAACTGTCAACTCCCAAAGCCCGCCAAAGCCTCATTAACACCGCCTGGATGAAGATAATAGTTTGTCGTTACCCATTCAAAGCGTTATATTAAAATAAATTTAGGCTTCTGGGAAACCGAAAGAAAAAAAAGCTCACTGACCAGGATAATTGATATTGAGTTATTGTGACCTGAGCAGGATATGAAGAGGAATATTGGCCTGATTACAAGTGCCTTCCACGCAAGAGCTTCAATCACCTGCACGCTGAAGAAGAAGACAACTGCCTGTGGTCTCACTGAACCGCTGAATTTACTGGTAGGATATACAAGTATGTATGTATATATGTATATATGTATGTATGTATGTATGTATGTATGTATGTATGTATGTATGTATGTATGTATGCATGTATGTACAGCAGTGGCGAAGCTTGTCTATCACAACTGGACCTTCTGTAGACCAGGGGTTCCCAAACTTTTCAGCCCGCGACCCCCAAAATAACAGTGCTGGAGACTGGCGACCCCCCCACTATCACCACTATCATCATCATTTTTTCAATGATGATACTGTCATGAATCTGTGGGAATCAGAATTCCTTTATTTGTCACTCACGTTATTATTAACAACAATAATAATAATAATACAAATGATAAAAAATAAATAAAAAATAATAATAATAAAATAAAAAATAAATAAACCTCATGGGTCACATCAAGAGGATTCTGAAATCATCTCGCGACCCCCCCCCTCGGGGTCCTGCGACCCCCACTTTGGGAACCCCTGCTGTACCCCCCCCCCCATTCGAAAATTCCATTTTTCTAGTCAGACGGACGTCACGGAGGCAGTCACTTTATGCCTTATCTAATTTAGGCAGATAAGATTGTCGCAGCCAATTTCCAAGTGTACCATAGTTGGTAAAGCAGTGTCCATGTAGTGAAGTAACAGCCCATCATCTTCGCCTTCGCCATTTTGACGTAAAATCCTACGTAGAAAAAAAGTAGCACTACGCTAGATCCACTCTCGCTCCAGCCAGTATACCTTCTAGCTCCCTATTGAGCTGTGGGGAAATCTGATAGAATATGCCCATTGGCTACAAATCACTATATGATTGGTTGATCAAATTGTCAATCCAAACGTACGCTCTCATTCAGTCTAAGGGCCAAAGTCAGCGGGAATACTTTGGTTGAAGGATATTCTTCCCAGCAACCCAGAAAAATATCTGATTGGTTGCATTGTTTTTCCAACACAAAACCACTCAAATGCGTAGTGCATGGACCGAGAAAGACAAACAAATCAACGTAACACTGTAATATAACAGATAACAACACAGATACGATTCTCATTTATTCATTTAATTAAAATTGGATTAAATTTGATTAAATTGTATTACATTTTATTAATACAATTAATTCGATTTTTTTAGTTTCATCTGAGAGTTCCAGGGTCTTCTCTGAATACCTTGAAGGCTCTGACGCTTCACCACTGATGTACAGTATGCATGCTTGTATGCATACATGTGTGTGTGTATGTCAATGCCCCTAATGTATGTGATGTGTGTGTATGTGAGTATGTGTGTGTATGTGAGTATGTGTGTGTGTGTGTGTGTGTGTGTGTGTGTGTGTGTTTGTATGTGAGTATGTATGTGCATGTGTGAGTATGTACGTGCATGTCAGGGTTTCCGTTAGCCGGTATTTACCGTTTTTTAGCGGGTGAAAATGATAAAAAAAACGTAATTTAAAAACCTGCCGGTCAAAATGTCCGGTAATAATGCTCATACTAAACTTAGATCCTGGACATTTGAGTTTTGACAGCTTTATTACTGCCCCCTCCCCCCGAAAGGGTGAATGAAGTGACCAATCAGCTGCCGCACCTCTCATGACGTCAAGCGACGTCACTGAACAGGGCCAAGCCACGTGTGCTGGCGGCGCACACACACACCTGTCGGCAATTGCGTGGCTGATTGCTAATCCCCTCACCTGGGGTATATAGACCCTGGCTTCCCGTTACCCCGGCGTTAGGTCGTACTGCACGTCACACGTTGTTCATGTACGTCGGACATTCTGGACGGAATCGCCACGCTGATGTCCCGGAGATCCAGAACCAGCCTATCCCGCGTCACCCGCCTGTCTCGCGTTACTCTCGATACGAGCTCCCCGGTCATTATAATTACCTGTCTGGTACCTGTCGCTACTCGACCTCCCGTTACCCAGACTCCTCCCCCGTCCCGGACTACTCGCCGGTCTACTACCTGCCGGTACTCCGCGGATCGACCTCCCGGTACCCAGACCCCTGGACTGTCCCTGATCACTCTCTAGTGTTGTGTTTGAGTTGTTTTGTGTTGCTTTAAATACAGCTTTATGTTATAGCTCCACTGTCTTGGTCTGCGTTCTGGGTCCCACCGACCAATCCCACTTGTGACACTACAGATGTTACAGGTGTTTTGAAATAGCCTACATTTCTAACGAGGTTTTGCTCAATCGTTCTTGTTCGTTTTGTTGTTCATTAAATAGTCCAATTTATTTGAGGTCTTTGTCATTCTTTCGTCAATCTAGGTGTACATTATAGTTGCGTTTGTAATATAGACTGTTTTTGAAACATGACATGGTAAGTTTCGAATTTGTCCGGTAAAATAAAATCTGTCCGGACACTTGACCGGCAAGAAAAAATCCTAGCGGAAACCCTGGTGCATGTGTGAGTATGCATGTGTATCTGTCCTTGTCATCCAGATTAATAAACAAATTGGATCCCCACCAATCTGGTCACTCGACATAAACGGCCCTTCTGGCAGTGACTGAGTCGCTCCATGTTGCTCGAGCAAATTCGCTCTCCTCGGTCCTGATACTCCTGGACCTGTCTGCAGCATTCGACACTGTGAACCACCAGATTCTCCTCTCCACCCTTGAGGGGATGGGTGTCTCGGGCTCTGCTCTCTCCTTGTTTGCATCCTACCTGACGGGTCGCTCCTACCAGGTGGCACTGGGAGGGTCTGTGTCAGAACCACGCTGACTGACTACTGGGGTTCCACAAGGATTGGTCCTGGGTCCTCTTCTCTTCTCCTCTACACAACGTCCCTTGGTCCTGTTATCCACCCCCATGACTTATCCTACCACTGCTATGCTGACGACACCCAACTGGTCTTGCCGCATGCTTAGCAGACATCTCAAAGTGGATGTCGATGCACCACCTAAAGCTCAACCTGGACAAGACTGAGCTAGTGTTCTTCCCGGCAAAGGGCTGTCCGCACCGAGACCTGGCTGTCACCATTGATGATGCTGTGGTGACACCTTCTCAGGCCTCAAGGAATCTGGGTGTGACCCTGGACGACCAACTGTCGTTCTCGGCAAACATTGCATCGGTGACACGCTCCTGCAGATTCCTCCTCTACAACATCAGGAGGATTCGGCCTTTTCTCACTGAAAAGGCTGCGCAGGTGCTCATCCAGGCTCTTGTCATCTCCCGGCTGGACTACTGCAACTCCCTCCTTGCTGGCGCCCCGGAATTTGCCATCAGGCCCCTGGAGCTCATTCAGAAAGCTGCAGCTCGCCTGGTGTTCAACCGCCCCAAGTACTCCCACACATCTACCCTCCTTCGGACTCTATACTGGCTACCTGTAGCTGCTCGCATCCAGTTCAAGACCATGGTGCTAGCCTACAAGGCAGTAAAGGTACTGCTCCATCCTACCTCCAGGCAATGGTCAAGGCCTACATCCTAACCCGTCCACTTTGCTCAGGCTTCTTCGGGCCATCTGCTTGCCCCCTCACTTAGGGGCCCGTGTGGCCGATCTACGCGGTCACGGCTCTTCTCCGTCCTGGCCCCAATTTGGTGGAACAAACTCCCCACGGAGGTCACGACTGCAGAGTCACTCGCCATCTTCCGCCGCAGGCTGAAAACCCATCTCTTCAGGACACACTTCCCGGATCCTTCCTCGTAGCGCTAAGTCAATTAGCTAAGTAGATTACATTGTTGTTGTTATTTAGTTTTTAGCTTAGGTATTAGTATATTTGTGTGTGCATTTATTCCCCCTGTGTCAACTGTTGCACATTAATTTCCCTCGGGATAAATAATGTTTCTTGAATCTTGAATATTATAGATAGGTACATATTGTTGTATATTGTTTGCCAACTTATTGTACTTTACCCTGACACTTTTGCCTGAATTATTGTACTTCTACCTGAGCACTGGTTCAGTTATTGGAGACTTGTTAGAAATTAAATGCACTTTTGACTTTGAGTCTTTGAGTTCTCTTACCTTCCTTTGTTGAAACACACTATTGAAAGTTGCTTTGGATAAAAACGTCTGCTAAATGAAATGTATGTTTGTATGTGAGTGCGTATGTGCATGTGTGAGTATATATATGTGTATGTGTGTGTGTGTCTGTGTATGCGTGTGTCTGTGCTGTGCCTGTGCCTGTGTGTGTGGTGTGTGTGTGTGTGTGTGTGCATGTGAGCCCCTAACAGAGTACATGAAGATCCATATCCTGTCCTTGTCATCCAGATTAATAAACTAATTGGCGAATGACGGCGAGTCGAGGAGGAGGGTGCTCGATGAGTGATGATCAGTCCATGGATAATGCATTTATACGCCTGCGTGTGCGTTTTTCTGTGTGTGTGTGTGTGAGTGAGTGAGTGAGTGAGTGAGTGAGAGACCCGTGTGTGTGTGTGGTGTGTGTAGTGTGTGTGTGTGTGTGTGTGTGTGGGTGTGTGGTGAATGGATGAGCGTGATCGGTGGAGGGACCGCACAGACCGGATGCAGACCCACACACTGATAAGAGTTGCCGTCCGGATGCCCAGGGGGGCGATGCGTGCCTCTCGCTTCTGTTTTGGTAATGCATTGAAAATGCACTAAATGCATGTGTGCGCACACAGCCCCCCCGGGACCCTTCAGAAATATGCATATGGAGACACACGGCCCCCCGGCCCCGGAGACGTCAGAAGTGAATATTGAGCGGGGGGGGGGGGGGGGGGGGGGGGGGCTTGGGTGCTGTGCAGCCAGGTGGAAGGTCCACTTTAGACTCAGAACACTTTACTTGGGTTAATATGCACCTGTGTCGCTATGGCTACGGCCATCTGCATCCACAGAAACACACACACACACACAAGTCCCAAAAGTGTACATATTAGAAATGAATTATTATCTACACGCAATTATATCGATAGACAATATTTATTAATTTAATATATTTTTTTATACATTTGAATTTATTTTGCAATATAGCTCAGTATATACAGTCTACTCTGAAAACACTGCTTCTGAAATCCACAAGACGGCACATGTCCACTTCTTTTTAAGCTTCAGGCCTACAGCGGTAAGAGAGAGAAAGTCTCGAGTCTCCTACACGAAAATCCGCCGCTTTCTTTCAAATCGAGAGTGTGGGTTTATTTTATATATTATATTAGCTCGACATGCAACAGGCAGAGTTTTGCAGAGAGTACCACGTGAAAGTAAAATACTCTGGAAACACGACCAACTTGAGGGCTGGTCATCTCACAAGGCACGGGCCAAACCCCACCACCCCAAATCAGCGCACCTTGGACACAATTCATTTGACAAAGTTGCTTGGGGAGGACGATCCTCTCTGTACATGTGTCATTTTCAATGGCGGTAGGGGGTGCTGTTGGTATTTTGACACGGGAACATGATTGTTGTGCCTTTGAAGTGTTAAAATAGTAATATAAGCAGTATTTTCCACAGATGAATCTGTGAACTGTATGTGTATTTATTTTTCTATTTTTCTCAGAAATCTTAGGGAGGATGTTCCTCCTTTTCCTCAATGGAAGAGCCTCCACTGAGATATATATATATATATATACAGTATATATATATACAGTATACATATATATATATATATATATACGTAGAGACACGCAGTAATGTGATTCAATGCTATTCCGGTTGTATGCCTGCTGCGTGGGACTGTACGGCCCGCAGTTAGCGGTTTATAGACAGCGTTCTTCTTTTGCCGCGGGTGGGATGAGATGACTACCAGGAGGGAGGACAGGGGAAGCACAGTAGCATGGCAGTCATCAATTGTGAATCACGCCGGCTTGTGTCAATGACTTCCCATATACTGTATATATATATCCTCTCTGATCCTCTTTGATCCACACACACACACACACACACACACACACACAGCATGGATACTTCTGCCGATCCTGTGTGCGCTAACACATCACCCCGCTAGCAGTCCTAGCCAGAGAGAGAGAGAGAGAGAGAGAGAGAGAGAGAGAGAGAGAGAGGAGAGAGAGAGAGAGAGAGAGAGAGAGAGAGAGAGAGAGAGAGAGAGAGAGAGAGAGAGTGTGTGTCTCTGCAGTGCAGCAACAGCAACAGTGGACACATAAGAGGTTGTGTGGACTATGCCAGCTTCAGCAGCACGCACACACACACGCACACACCCCCACACACAAATGCATGCATGCACACACACACACACACACACACACACGTACACACACACAAATGATTTACACAAGTGGGTGGGAGGCAGGAGTCCACTATGCCTGGAGTTGTAAATTGCCCCTCCGCTCCAATACACACACACACACACACACACACACACACACACACACACACACACACACACACACACTTCCTTTCCTCCCCCCCTTCCTCCTCCCCCCCATCCAACCAACACACACACCAGCAGTAGAACAGCAACGCCTGGTAACTGCCAAAGTGACATCACAGCTGAGGTAGGTTTCCCCCCGTTGCTGACTGAAGTAGAAAGGAGAAAAAAACAAAAACACATGCTGCCTGTAGGGACGGCATGAAGGGAGACACGAGCATGTGTGTGTGTGTGTGTGTGTGCGTGCATTCCCTCCCCCCCCCCCCCCCCCCCCCCCACACACACACACACCTGCACTCACGCTCACAGAAAGATAGCAAAAAAGCTAAACGCAATTCATTCACGCAAAGCATTTGGTGCACAAGAGCAGCCTTGCAGGGCTCAGCCCCTCTCTGCGAAGAGAGTTCCCGATATCTGCATTCAACTGCCTACACAGCCACTGTGTACACACACACACACACACACACGCACACACACACACACACACACACACACAAGAGTGAGTAATAATATCCTATAATATCCCCCCCTTTCCGTCATGGACTGTCACCCGCTGCACTCGGCTGACGACGCGAAGCGTTGGCAAGCGCCGACCAAACTTCCCGATCACGGATCACCACTATATCCATCGGTGTCCAACATGTGTCATGTGTCATGTGACATGATGAACACAAACACAGCAACATCAATCAGCGTGTTTAAAATTGCGGTGAACCCTCTGTTCCTATGTTTCAGACCAGAGATATCACCGCAGCAGCGAAATACACACATATATACCACATATATATTAATGTGCACATACAGTACGTGCATGCACACATACACACAAACACACACACACACACACACACTCTCTCATACACAGACAAAAAGCACACACAGCTTTCCTCTTGGAAAGTATCTGACCAGTCTCGGCCACGGCGGATGCGTTCCGCTCGACCGGACGCTAACGCATAACTTCCACTTCAGGCACACGGTCCTCCCGGACAGCTACACCCTCACCCGGTGCCTCACGCAACACCAACACCCCCCACCACCACCCCCACCCCACCAGCAGTCCCTCCATCCATCCAGCACAACCTGGAGCCAGAGCCAAAAAGGGGGGGGGGGTGGGGGGGAATCGCCGTGGCAACTCACCTGACGCGGAGCCTGAGCGCGGACGGCATGGGAGGAGAGAGTGCGACGGGTCGACTGTCTCTCTCGGGGAGGAAGCAGGAGGAGGAAGAAGAGGAGGAGAAGGAGAAGGAGGATGTGGAGGAGGAGGAGGAGAAGGAGGAGGAGGAGGAGGAGGAGGGAACCCAAAAGATTACACAGTCACACACAGTGAGAAGGAGCGAGACGTTGGCTGCTTGAGAAAAAAAACAAAAACAAAAATACTTCCTCGATGCTTCCTCTTCCTCCCCCCCCCCCCCCCCCCCCCTGTCCTCACACTTTTCCTTTTCTCCTTCTCCTTCCGTTTTCCGTTGCGTCCGTGTATCCAGATGTTCTGACGGCGAAGGATGCAGGGGAAGGGGTAAGTGGTGTGTGTCTCTCTGTGTGTCCGTGTGTTTGTGTGAAGAGAGGAGGGGTTTAGTGGCAATGTAAACGCACCCCCTGGAGCCAAGAGGATGGAAGTGATGGCTGTTGTTGTTGTGCGAAAAAAAACCACAACAACAACAGCGGAAGACGCCGGGATCTCCTCTGCTGAGGCAGGTTGTCAGCGAGCGAGCGAGCGAGCCGCCAGCCCCATCCACTGCAGCAGAGCTGAGCAGAGTGCAGCGAGCGGGCGAGAGACTGAGAGAGAGAGAGAGAGAGAGAGAGAGAGAGAGAGAGAGAGAGAGAGAGAGAGAGAGAGAGAGAGAGAGAGGGTGGAGAGACAGAGAGACAGAGAGAGAGAGGCAGAGCGGGGGTGGAGAGAGGGAGAGAGAGAGAGAGAGAGAGAGAGAGAGAGAGAGAGAGAGGAGAGAGAGAGAGAGAGAGAGAGAGAGAGAGAGAGAGAGAGAGAGAGAGAGAGAGAGAGAGAGAGAGAGAGGCAGTGAGGGGGAGGAGAGAGAGAGGGGGAGAGAGAGGAGGTGGAGAGAGAGAGAGAGAGAGAGAGGCAGAGAGGGGGGGAGAGAGGGGGAGAGAGAGAGAGAGAGAGGAGAGAGAGAGAGAGAGAGAGAGAGAGAGAGAGAGAGAGAGAGAGAGAGAGAGAGAGAGAGAGAGAGAGAGAGAGAGAGAGATAGGGGTGGAGAGAGAGAGAGCAAGGGAGGGAGAGAGCTAGCTAGAGGGAGAGAGAGAGAGAGAGAGAGAGAGGAGGAGAGAGAGAGAGAGAGAGAGAGAGAGAGAGAGAGAGAGAGAGAGAGAGAGAGAGAGAGAGAGAGAGAGAGAGAGAGATAGGGGTGGAGAGAGAGAGAGCAAGGGAGGGAGAGGAGAGCTAGCTAGAGGGAGAGAGAGAGAGAGAGCAAGGGAGGGAGAGATAGAGAGAGAGAGAGAGAGAGAGAGAGAGAGAGAGAGAGAGAGAGAGAGAGAGAGAGAGAGAGAGAGAGAGAGAGAGAGAGAGAGAGAGGGAGGGAGGGAGACACAGAGAGAGAGGGGGAGAGAAAAAGAGAGAGCGACAGAGGCAAACAGGCATCCACTGCTGCCTGTGTTAACAGTGCAGACGGAACGAAAATGCGGTGCTGGAGCCCTACGGATCCTGGATCCTGGTCTACTGCTTCCCTTCACTGAAAAAATACGCTTCTCCCAAGCAAGAAGAACGGGGATGGGACCAAAAAGGAGAAAAGACAGACAGGAGGAGACCAAGGGTTAAGCAGGGTTATGGTTTTGGCTCGACATCGTGCTACTTCAGTAGTCCAAACGCCTGCCAATGACTTCCTCCATCCATTCACCCATTCACTCCCTTTATTACTTTGTATTGTGAATTGATCACACCAAACGTGTGACTGTCTCAGACGGCGGATATTTTGGATGTGGACCTGGACTCTTGATGTTGTCAGGCTGCGCACGTGTCCCCCACTCACACCCCCGCTTCAGTCGCTCTCGGTGGTACCACCGAGAGCCGCACCCGGGCCAGCGACCCCTCAACAACCAGGGGGGGTCGGGAGGAGGGAGGGGAGGCTGACGTCACGCCACCATGAGTACCTCCTTCTGAGAAGTCTCTCCCCCCCCCCACCCCACCCTGCCACCCTCAGCACGGTGACGGTGCAGAGATCTTCCACTGCTTTCTCTCCCCTGCCTTTTTTTTTTTTTTTCTTTCACCCTAGCACGACACTTGTGTGCTCTTCATCTCGCTCACATCCGCTCTGGTTCCCTTCATCAGGGTGCTCTGCCCCCCTCTTCTGCTGTAATACTGCACCAGGCGCACAACACACAGACACACACGCGCACACACACACACACACACACACACACACACACACAAACAAACACCCCCACACACCCACACACACACACACACACACACACACACACACACACACACACACACACACACACACACAACACACACCCACACACACACACACACACACACACACAAGCGCTCTCTCACTCACACACACACACGCTCTCTTAACGAGTGGTATACCGGATCCAGAGATTTAAATAGGACCAACTCATCTCCCTAGTGGTGGTACTCAGGTATTCACAGAGCACAGCACAGCAGTGCTGTCGATGATGCTTAACGCACAGCGGAAGGATGGGGTTGAGGTGTGGGTCTGTGTCCAAAGAGGGTTTTGTCCAAAGAGGGGTTTGTTTGTAGGGTTTTGTCTCTCACTCTCTTCTCTCTCTCTCTCTCTCTCTCCTCTCTCTCTCTCTCTCTCTCTCTCTCTCTCTCCTCTCTCTCTCTCTCTCTCTCTCTCTCTCTCTCTCTCTCTCTCTCTCTCGCTCTCTCTCTACCTCTCTTTCTCTCTCTCTACCTCGACCTGCCTTGTTTGGCCATCACTCCTTGAACGCAGTGATTGGAGAGGCCTTTTCCTTGTCTCCTCAAGGTCGCCTGACGGGCCTGTGAGGCTCAAATCCCTTGATGATACAACAGTGGCAGACGGGACGAAACACCTGTCAATCAGGATCTATGGCGCCGGCTGAGAGAGGAGAGAGAGAGAGAGAGAGAGAGGAGAGAGAGAGAGAGAGAGAGAGCGAGAGAGAGTGAGGCAGTGGCCAATCACTGCGCATTCTGCTCAAACCACCGCCTGAAAAAACCAAACAGGTGACCCACCGCCAGGATTTATGAGGCCACTCCGAAAGTTGAATTGTGCTCTCGACTGAGACATAGACGTGGGAGAGTGTGTGTGTGTGTGTGTACGTGCGCGGGCGGCGGGCGGGCGTGCGTGTGTGTGTGTGCGTGCATGCATGCATAGATAGAAAGACATATTCAAAGCAAAGGCGTGGCCTATCGTATATATATATAGAAGGATGGTTGTGACTTTGTACGAGACCAGAAGGAAAAGACAAGCAACAACAACCACAACAACAACCACAGCAGAAGCCCCATCATAGCAACTCTGCTATAATTTGATATTACGTTAAACCCTGTTTGTCAACCACAGTCGGTACAACACGAGTGTGTGTTTCCCCAGCTCCTCCCAAGACATCATTTCAGAACACACATTTTTATCCCGACCTCGCAATTGACTTGCAAATTAACATCCCAATAATGTAGTCTGTGGGTGTGGGAGCACCACAGCGGTACGGAGGGCCGGGAGAAAGCGCGATTGGTTCATTTATTTTTTTAAATGGAAGGGCCCAAGCTATTATCACCATTTTGCTGATGCCGACGCAATTTATTTTGCATCACAAAACCCCCCCCCCCCGGAATAAAGTTAATAGCCAGACGCATATTCGTCCTCGGGATGCGGTTCAGTTTGACGAACGTGTCGATATTGGCAGAAGAGAGGTGTGTCCGTACGTCCGCACGTACGTACGTACGGAAGGTGGTGATAAAAATAACAACCACGGTTGTTCGATCACTAGCCTCAGCCGCTAAAAAAAGGTGCAGGCAGGCTGGCTGGCGTGTGTGTGTGTGTGTGTGTGTGTGTGTGTGTGTGTGTGTGTGTGTGTGTGTGTGTGTGTGTGTGTTTGCGGGCCGGAGGACGTGGCTGCACTTTGCCTCAGGACACTTAAGTGTATTGAAAGGCTTTGTGCAACCGCACCGTGTCGAGGTGTTTCACAACACCTAGCGTGCTCTTACCGGGGGGCCGGCTATCAACCGCTGGATCGATACCAGCGGTGTGCTGGCAGAGGACTTTTGGACCAATGTTTTTTTGAGGGAACGAACAAACCCTAACCCTAAACCCTTTATGAAATCTGCAAATGATCCCTTTTTTCTAAATATATCGGGAGAACAATTTCTACCCCATTTTTTTCTGGCTCATCGTCTTTCATTGTATTCATTCTGGGCTTGACGCAGATGTTTCCCTTTTAACAACTCAAAAGCTCCACCTATCTCCACCAACTGTATCTCCACCTATTTCCAGCTACTGTATCTCCACCAATCTCCACCTACTATATCTCCACTTATCTCCACCTACTGTATCTCCACCTTCTGCATCTCCACCTATCTTCACCTATACTGCATCTCCACCTATCTCCACCTGTTGTATACCCACCTATCTCCCTCTACTGTATCTACACCTCTCTCCACCTACTGTATTTCAACCAATCTATCTCCACCTACTTTATATCTCCACCTACTGTATCTCCATCTATATCTACCTACTGTATATCCACCTATCTCAACCTACTGTATCTCCACCAATCTCCACCTTATGTATCTCCATCTACTGTATTTCCACCTCTATCCACCTACTGTATCCCCACCTATCTCCGCCTACTGTATCTCCACTAATCTCCACCTTCTGTATCTCCACCTACTTTATCTCCACCTACTGAATACCCATCTATCTCCCTCTACTGTATCTCCACCTATCTCCATCCACTGTATCTCAACTTATTTCCGCTTACTGTACCTCCACCTACTGCATCTCCACCTATCTCCACCTACTCTATCTCCACCTATCTCAACCTACTGTATCTCCACCCACCTCCACCTTCTGTATCTCCACCTACTGCTTCTCCAGCTATATCCAACTACTGTATCTCCACCTATCTCAACCTACTGTATCTCCACCAATCTCCATTTTATGTATCCCATCTACTGTATCTCCACCTATCTCCACCTACTGTATCTCCACCTATCTCAACCTACTGTATCTCCACCCACCTCCACCTTCTGTATCTCCATCTACTGCATCTCCACCTATCTCCACCTACTGTATCTCCACCTATCTCAACCTACTGTATCTGCACCAATCTCCATTTTATGTATCCCATCTACTGTATCTCCACCTATCTCCACCTACTGTATCTCCACCTATCTCCACCTACTGTATCTCCACCTATCTCCACCTTCTGTATCTCCACCTATCTCAGCCGGAAAAAACAACCCTCTCTCAGTTTTGGAGCCCAATGGTGGCGGCCTTTCTCTCCGGGATAAATACTTCATTCATCATCTCTCTCTCTCTCTCTCTCTCTCTCTCTCTCTCTCTCTCTCTCTCTCTCTCTCTCTCTCTCTCTCTCTCTCTCTCTCTCTCTCTCTCTCTCTCTCTCTCTCTCTCTCTCTCTCTCTCTCTCTCTCTCTCTCTCTCTCTCTCTCAAACACACACACACACAAAGAGAAAAAAAATAATACCATATTCATTTCACGGGTCACACAAGCCAATAAGCACAGAGGGGAAAAGGCATTAGGTGCTATTCGCTTCCCCATTGAAATAGCAAACCGCGCAGGGCGGGGGCCCGTGCCGGAGATATTGGCACCACCCACACACACCACCCCCACCCCCCCCACCGGCCACCCCCCGCCGCACGCGCTGTGTCATGTAATGAGGTTACAGACGCCGTCGCCATTACTACACCCCACCCCGGTCCCTTTAGCTGGCTGGCGGTTCACGCTCGACAATGACTTTTCCCTCAATGGCCCGGTGCTATGTGTGTGTGTGTGTGTGTGTGTGTGTGTGTGTGTGTGTGTGTGTGTGTGTGTGTGTGTGTGTGTGTGTGTCTGAGCCGAGGGGAGACCCCGAGCCAAAGAGTGCAACGAGGACACGTACAACCTCCGCTCAAGCGTTCACGGCGGTGTACTTTGTATACTCTGGTATGAGCCTAGAGAGAGAGATCAGCCGCACAACAGAGATAGAGAGGGGATGAGCTCCCCGGAGGGGCGGGGGACGACGTCCTGCTGAAAGACAACACGGCTGTGCTCGTGTTGAAGAGGTTGCCAGATATATTGCCGGGGAAACCAGGCCCACAAGGTTTTAAAAAGCCCTGTTTGGATTAAATGTTGCCTTGAAGGATTGTTTTTTGTTTTTTTTAGGCGGCGCATAGACCACTCACGGCTTACAGATTCATCGTCAAAGTCGACCGTGCAGGCAAAGTTAATTACGGACATTGTTTGACGCTTAAACTAATCTGTCACTGCCTGAAAGTCCTCTGGCCATGGCACATCAAAACAGTTGTTGTGTGTGTGTGTGGTGTGTGTGTGTGTGTGTGTGTCATTCAGCGTATGTCCCATCATGGACGGCCATCACATGTTACCTTACATACAGAACAACAACAACAACAACAACAACAACTACAAACAGGCCGCGAGCCCAGCACCTAGCCGGTCTCATTAAAGCACAGCTTGTCTTCTCCAATACATTGCGACTGATATGACAACTGCCACAGCCTATAGCCAAGCCTCTCTTATTACGTAGCACACCACTTCTACTCGCACGCCGGATCTGTGCACTGTCAATTAGACTCCAGTGCCTGTGTGTGTTTGCGTGTGCGTGTGCATGTGCGTGTGCGTGTGTGTGTGTGTGTGCACGCTCGCGCGTGGGAGAACATAAGTCTATCTGACGTATCTAATCCATGGCTAATGTAATAGCATGTCCTTATTACTGACATCTGGGCCTCTGTGTGATGGCTCCTTATCAGCCCTCTCTGATCTCATTGGATGCCGCTCCCATGGTCTCTTTGGGGGGTGGGGAGGCGAGAGCTGTGCCTTCTTTAAATCGTGTTGTTATCTCTTCAACACGTGCTGAGCTTTCAGTATTGCCGATGTTTACCTCGTGGAGTTGAGCGTTGAAGCCTGCCCGAGCTTTGACACTACCCTAGGTGTAGTAGGTGGACTGCTTGGACAACTCTCAAAGTTTAATCTATTTCACCTTAGGTGTCAAATCAGATTACAACTTACGCTTTGACATTCTAAAGCAGTTTTCTTGATGTATTCACCTACTGAGTACGTGTTTAAATGGTTTAAAGCTTTAACCTCTGTCTGTTTGCTGGCTGGCTGTCATGCCCCCCCCCCCCCCTCACGTCCAACGGCCAAGCTAGCTCAGGCGCTTAAACGCTTTGCTGGCATCAAGGGTGGAATGCTTTACAGTGGGTTATCATTGGTGAAAAAACAACACACACGCACGCACACACACACACAGGCATGCACAAACACACACAGAGACCTGCCCTGCAGAGAGTCACAGTTCAGGTTGCTGCACTGGGGAGCAGACGGCTACAGTGCGATTGAATCATTTAATGTACAGCGGACCGCAAAACGTCCGGCAGGAATACAGTGGTTTGGGTAGTCTGCTCCGCTCAGACTCTCTCTCTCTCTCTCTCTCTCTCTCTCTCTCTCTCTCTCTCTCTCTCTCTCTCTCTCTCTCTCTCTCTCTCTCTCTCTCTCTCCTCTCTCTCTCCTCTCTCTCCTCTCTCTCTCGCTCTCTCTCTCGCTCTCGCTCTCGCTCTCGCTCTCTCTCGCTCTCTTTCCCCCTTCTCCCTATGGGTATTAGGGGCTGTTGGGTCCTGTCATAGTTACCTTAACCCCAGGCTGTAAACGTCTGTGAAACAGTGCATGGCAAGGGGTAGTCAAGCCGGACAATGCATTTTTCAGACAGACCCACTATTACTCTCTGCAGTCAATCTCACACACACACACACACACACACACACACACACACACACACACACACACACACACACACACACACACACACACACACACACACACACACACACACACACACACACACACACACACACACACACACACACACACACACACAGGCACGCACACAGATACACACACACACACACAGGCCACACTTCAAGCAGCCGGGGAAACAACTAAGCCTTTGCAGTGTTTTGCAACACCGGGGCAGCTGTGCTCGATTGTCTTGCACACCTTCTGCCCATGACTTAGAAGTTAGGGAACAGGTTCCCCAGCGAGGAGGTGGCGGAGGCCTTGATCGTCATTCACGCACACAGGAATGCCCCCCGCCCCCCCCCCCCCCCCCACACACAGACACACACAGACACACACACACACACACACACACACACACACACACACACACACACACACACAGACACACACACACACACACACACACACACAGACATACACACTGGCTGAAAAGGAGAAATATTTGCAGGGAAAGCTGCTTTCCGAGCTGCTTCTCCCTATAGCCGCCTAGTGTCCCTTCCCTCCGTCACATCTCATGGAACTATTTCAGCAGGCGTGAATGCTACAAAGGAAAGGGAATATGAAAGGGAATCGTGGCAACACTACAACGGTGAGGTTCCCATTCAACACAATATTGACAGGTGAGATGGTTGAGGGTTTGTTGGTTTATTCTGATATATATATATATTATATATATATATATATATATATATTTCAATACTGAACAAAAAGAAATGTGTGGTGTGTGTGTGTGTGTGTGTGTGTGTGTTTTGTTCTCTAAGTCCACCGCATGTTGAATTACACCGGTGTTCTGTAATATAACTAAACTAAACGGCTGAACTGTGAGTTCACCGTCGCCATGGTAGCCCTCATTAACGGCCACTGGATCTTGAGGTTGAGTCTTTTTTAGACGGTGAGCTGAAAAAAGAATTACACTTTCACCTCTCTGGCTGTTCCACTTCCTCCAGGTGAGGCAGGGACTGGGAATCGCACACACACACACACACACACACACACACACACCACACACACACACACACCGTGGAGCAAACATTTCTCTCCAAAGATGTGATTAAATAGTAGTGATGTAATTAAAGTGTCAGACGTCGTCGTCAGCAATGTCCCCCAACCCTTTGAAAAGGAAAAAAAGAAATTTAATCAACCGATCAAAATGACAGCTTGGAGTGACGGCACAAGTATATAACTACGGCATGTCACCAAGAGCCTATTAACGGCTCAAATAGGCTCTTTCCCATATAAATGTGCTAAAAATTGAGAAATTCAAAATAACAAGCCACCCTTTTAACTATTATTTAACAAGCAAATTTGAGTTCCAGTACATGTGAAATTCCCACTGTGGTCTTTTTTACACAAAAACATCGAAATGTAAATGGTGTGTGTGTGTGTGTGTGTGTGTGTGTGTGTGTGTGTGTTGTGTGCGTGTGTGGTCTGATGAAATTAACGCATGACACTGACTGGGCGTGTCGTGTGCAGGCCGCAGAGTATTTCCAACGAGAGCCAGAGCAGCTGCTACACCACCAATGACTGCATTATCCACCGGGAGCAGCACTCTGCATTGAGTGGGTGAAACAAGTCTCCCACCACTGTGACCCCCCCACCCCCACCCCCACCCCACCCCCGGGTGAGAGATCACAGCCCTGAGGAAAATTGGTATATTTATCAAATGGTGCGGTATTGGAGATGATACTTATTTGCTATTGTGGTTACCACAATAGCCACAAGAGCTATAGCGCTACTACAGTCCAGGAGCACAGTCCAGTACTACAGTCCAGTACTACAGTCCAGTAGCACAGTCCAGTAGTAGAGTCCAGTAGCACAGTCCAGTACTACAGTCCAGTAGTACAGTCCAGTAGCACAGTCCAGTAGCACAGTCCAGTAGTACAATCCAGTAGTACAGTCCAGTAGCACAGTCCAGTAGTACAGTCCAGTAGCACAGTCCAGTACTACAGTCCAGTAGCACAGTCCAGTAGCACAGTCCAGTAGCACAGTCCAGTAGTACAATCCAGTAGTACAGTCCAGTAGCACAGTCCAGTAGTACAGTCCAGTAGCACAGTCCAGTACTACAGTCCAGTAGTACAGTCCAGTAGTACAGTCCAGTAGCACAGTCCAGTAGTACAGTCCAGTAGCACAGTCCAGTACTACAGTCCAGTAGTACAGTCCAGTAGCACAGTCCAGTAGTACAGTCCAGTAGCACAGTCCAGTAGTACAGTCCAGTAGCACAGTCCAGTAGCACAGTCCAGTAGTACAGTCCAGTAGCACAGTCCAGTAGCACAGTCCAGTACTACAGTCCAGTAGTACAGTCCAGTAGCACAGTCCAGTACTACAGTCCAGTAGCACAGTCCAGTAGTACAGTCCAGTAGCACAGTCCAGTAGTACAGTCCAGTAGTACAGTCCAGTAGCACAGTGTAGTAGCACAGTCCAGTAGTACAGTTTGTTGGGGGGGGAAAGGGGGGTTAGGAAATACAATTAAAATAGACCGCCGTCCATAAGACAGCGTCATCGTTGGTCAATTGTTTTTAAATCAAGTCCACCATCTTTCACTTGCATCTTTTATGCGGAGGAAACTGTAAAACCAAAACAACTATTTGGAGATGGTGTGTAGAAGTGTTTGTTGCAAATCATGATAAGAGAAGTCTTTGCAGCATTGTCATTATTTGCAAAATGAAATCATTGTCGTGATGTGCTGCAGTCTGCGAGGGAGGGGAAGGGGAAGAGGGGGGAGGGGAAGAGGAAGAGGGGGGAGGGGAAGAGGGGGAGGGGGGAGGGGAAGAGGGGGGAGGGGGAGGGGAAGGCAGGCAGATACACCGTTTAAAAAAAAAAGTGAAACCCAAGGCGTTTGGCACTGTGACATAACACGGCAACCGAGCACAGCCGAGATGTAATAATGATCCGATGTTGTCCACTGGTCCGACAGGTTTGTAACGTCCGGTGAGACGGCGATGAAGTGACCCGTCAAGAAAAATTAAAGGGAGTTCCGGCGCCACTGCTATGAACGGGTCTACATAATTCCCACACGTGTCAATCAATCTCCGGGTCCGTACCAATCGCAATCACACACCCCTCGACAAGAAGCGGATAGCCTTCTTTGCAGGGGACATGAGTCAATGTCGAGTGTTGAGCCTGTGTGAAAAACGTACCGTCATTCGTCTGTTAAAAAGCTCCGCCAGCCGGTCGCTCAGGGTCGCTCGCATTAATCACATGTAAGGCTTGTTCGTTACCTACTTTCTCCCGTCGCTGGAGGACAGGCGGCAACACCACCTCCAGATTGAGGGAAGGCTACTTTTGAATTTTGGAACTTTTTAATTGTGGACGTGTTAGAAAACGTTTCACGCCGATGTCACGCGCCGCCACGCGCTCTCGTCTCATCTGAAGCGTGGCCGGGGAAGATTGAACAAGATTTCAATTGAAATCAAGTTAATCGGTGTGTGTGTGTGTGTGTGTGTGTGCGTGCGTGCGTGCGTGCGTGCGTGTGCTTGTGCGTCGTTGTGTGCTTGTCTATATTAATGACATGCCAGGTTCAAACCCGGTATTACATTTCTTTTAACTGATGACAGTAATAATGACAGTATTTTTTGTTCTCCATTTTGTTCAGGCTCAGGCTCTCCGATCACACCGGACACGTTTCAACAGGCCTTAGGTCGGGGTTAGCTAGGTTTGTCATTGTTATCAACGGGAACCAAGTGTTCCCCCCTCAGCAGCGCTGTTAGCACTGCTGAGTACCACCTGTCGTGAGTGTGTTTGGCACTCAGTGCGCTGAGAAAACAAGTTTGAGGTTAAGATGTTCAAGGTTGCCATACGCCATATGCAACACTGGAGTACAATGGAATGCGTACTCCCCATTTCCTCCCACAGTATGGATGTTCTACAACACTATACTATAAAAAATAATGTGCACAGTAAAAATAACAATAGAAAGAACAATATAAGTGATATAAACATGTGTTGAAGTGTGCAAAAAGCATTTAAAAGCATGTTAAAGTGCCAGTAGGGCAGTGCATAAGTATAGTGCCGTAATAACAGTAATGAGTCCAGAAAGTCCAGCAAAAGTATGATAGTGTAATGTAAATATGGATGACAATGTTATGATAGTGGCAGCACTCCTCACAGTTCAGTATGGCGCACCGCCTGTGGATATGAAGGAGCACCATGGTTCATGGTTTCTTTATAACAGTAAAGAAAGCCCTGCTCCACTTCTTCTAGGCTTTAACCAACAGGCGGTGGAGTGTGCCTCTTGCTTTTACAGCCCGCAAAAACCTCCCGTTGTGATCAACACCTTATGCTGTCAAGCTGTTGCTTGTTTTTTATTTATACTGTATATATGAAATATAAACTTTTCTACAAGGTACTGTTTGTGCCGGAGAGTCTTCAGACATATTCCATCAGCCCACTGGCACTAATCAATAGCTTTCACAAATCGTATCAGCATGTGCCATCAAGTTGACGTCTGATGCTCACACACAACCCTGTGCATCCATTTTCAGTTCTTTTTTGGTTTGTTTGTTGTTGTTGTTGTTGTCGTAGTTGCACCGTTTGGCCGACCGGCAGTAGCTCTACCTATCGAGCTGTATCACCTACGGAAGCACTCGGTAGAGTGAAGTTTGTCGCGTGTTATGCACTGTGCTTCTGTGCGGCGCAGGTAATTCTCTTTCCCCCCCCCCCCGAGATGTTTTGAAGATTGCTTCTGTGGGGCTGTACTGTACTTTATGCTCTCTAGAGAGCACATACAGTATGCACCTTCACTCGAGTATACTTTTAAAAGAGATCCTTACCAACAGAGAGGGTCTGTTGGTAAATGGACTGCCTTTTATATAGAGCTTTTATCCAAAGCGCTTTACAAGTCATGCCTCACACTCACCCATTCATTCACACATTCACACACCGTCGGCAGTCAGCCATGCAAGGAGACAGCCAGCACGTCAGGAGCAGTTAGGTGTCTTGCTCAGGGACACCTCAACAGTTTTTTTGCTAGGAGGAGCCAGGGGATCGAACCAGCAACCTTCCGGTCGTGAGACGACTGCTCTACCTCCTGAGCTTCTGCCGCCCTGCTGGGACTTGGCTTGGGAACTAGAGGGTCGCCCGATTCAAGTCCCCGAAACCCCAGGGCACTTCGGAGGGGCCCTTGAACAAAAGCACCAGACCCAGCTGTATACTCAATAGACTGCCCACTGCTCCTTACAATAGGATGGGTTAAATGCAGAGAAACAAATTTCACTGCAAATTTCGAATTTCACTCCAGATTTAGATCTGACTAACGCAGAGTTTCATTTAAATCACCGGTCTAGACGAACGGCTTGAAACACATGGCACACGGCAATTGCACACGCACACAAACGCACACACACAAACCCGTTTTAAAATACATCCCTGTGATGCTCTATGCACAGTAGGACATGGTAGGAAGGCGACAACAAGGGGAAGGTGATGGATGTGGGCGTGGCCAGGAAGCGGCAGGACCGCGTATGACGATGAGCCCGCGGCGCTCATCTACAGCGCTGCTAATTAGCCCCGCGTCTCCGTCCCATTTCACGGGCTCCCGTGCGGAAAATGCTGCCGCTGCACGTTTATATACCCCGGCATCTGGTGCCATGATAACCAGACCAGATTAGGGAGTCAACCGATAATGTTTATTAAAGGAAAATCGCGACGGCGCCCGCGTGCGTGCCTTGCCTGCCGCCCTCCTCCCGATGCAGTGTGTCATCGCTATGCACGCATTAAGAGGCTTCAGTATCTTCTGTGCAGAGAGGGTCCGATAGGTCCTGCAGTCTGGGGATTTCCCCGTGGACATCGACACACACACACACACACACACACACACACACACACACACACACATAGAATAAAAAGTGTGTGTGTGTGTGTGTGTGTGTTCATCTGCATGAGCCTTTTGTGTGCAATTACTCCACAAGAACATGAGATAAGGGAGCCGAGGTGAGCTCGGGAAAGAGATCTTCATACATCACCGCCGCCTTAAAGTGCGGTCCGAGATCAATTAAGCTTGCCCCCCCCCTTCCCCCCGCCACAGTTGTACTCAGTGGAGACCGTTTTAATGGTTGACCACCTTAATAAGCTGGGGTTGCGACGAGGGAAGCCACATGAAAAGGTGTTGCCGTTTATCACGCTGGCATCCCCGACCACAGACACCTCATGGGCGTGGCGGTAAAAGGCGTAGGATCTCCTGTCCGCAATCACGGCAGAAACCCTGCCCTGTCTCGGTGTTATGTTTGCCCACTTAGTGGATATCAATTGGTGTGTTGCCACGTTCCATCGCGCCGGGTAACACGCAGGTATCTGATCTCTCTCTCTCTCTCTCTCTCATATGGATTCCTCCATAAAATGCATAAAAATCTCTCTCTCTCTCTCTCTCTCTCTCTCTCTCTCTCTCTCTCTCTCTCTCTCTCTCTCTCTCTCTCTCTCTCTCTCTCTCTCTCTCTCTCTCTCTCTCTCTCTCTCTCTCTCTCTCTCTCTCTCTCTCTCTCTCTCTCTCTCTCTCTGCATGTGTGAGGCTTCCTGGGCTGTGTCAACACACACACACACACACACAAACACACACTAGCAGTACGCCCGCCTCGCCAACTAACGAGCTCCGGATAGTTGACTCTGTCAACAGAGCAGCCCTAAAAGGTCAATGAGGGTACTTGATGTAAAAGCAGCCGTACAGAGACATACGGAGTGTGCAACTACAAATTGGGTCCAATTTGTTTCCCTGTGCCAGGGCCCTTGTTTACCCACCTCTTTCTGGAACAAGCCGACTATATCCTCCCAAGTCCCTCGAAAAGGTCATAGCCTTCCCATGCCGGCTATAACATGTATCTTTGTTTCCAGCTCGAGGCCCCTTCGATCAATTCTCTGTACTAGAAGCGCCACAACATTGGAAGCGTTAGAACGCTGTCCGTGGTGCTGAAATAGCGTCGGCCGAACGAACGCGGTTACCCTGATCAGAACGCCTGGAAGCTGCCACGCCATGCATCAAGGAGGTATTTAGGACCAGGTGTCGGAATAAAGTCAACTCCATCATGCAGGACTGCAACCGTCCTGGGCACCATCTCTCGCCATCTACCTGCAGTCCGGGTACCGGTACCGCAGCATCCATACAAGGACTAGCAGGTTGAAGGACAGTTTTTAATCCACAGGCAGTGCACCAACTGAACCGTTAGGAGTGCTGCCACTATCATAACATTGTCCCAAATATTACACTGCCATACTTCTTTGCTAGACTTACTGGACGGGACACATTACTGTTACTGCACTGTACTGCACATTCTTCATGATGCTGCACTACTGGCACTTAACATTTATTTTTTGCACCATGTGTGTATACTGTATCATCCATCAGAAACTTTATTGTTCTTTTTGTGGTGCACAGCTTTGTTACAGTATAGTGTTGTTTATAGTGTATAGTACAGTATTACTTATAGTACAGCATACTTTAGGGTGGCAGTATAGCTCAGGAGATAAAGCGGTCGCCTAACAACCGGAAGGTTGCCGGTTGCCTCCGAGCAAAAAAAAAACCGGTTGAAATGTCCTTGAGTAAGACGTGCTGGCTGTCTCCTTGCATGGCTGACTCCGCCGTCGGTGATTGAATGAATGTGTATGTATGAAGGGGTGAATGTGAGGCATGACTTAAAAAGCGCTATATAAAAGGCAGACCATATATTATTGTTGTCGAAATTCATACTGCGGGATTACATACAGGAGTAGGCATTCCAATGTACTTGTTTGCACAGGGCAAATACAAAAAACCTCTTAAATCCTGAATGAGGAGTGAGTGTGTCTGTAAGTGGTCAGCGGCCCGGTCCGTGTCGGCAGCCTTGTGTGGGCGAACGTTCTCATCGTCTGCCCGACGTGCGGTGCAGGGCGGTCTGGAGGTCTGGAGCGTCCCTGGGAGGCGGCAGGAAAACGTCCATCCATAACAACAGATTAAACAGACTAGACTACAGCCGTTGTCATCGCGTCAGCCGC
>CM051016.1:11774107-11811607 GCA_027704905.1 Muraenolepis orangiensis | reverse complement strand
TCTCCTGGGCAGGTAAACACCGCTAGACACACAGGACTCATCCCGTCTTCTGGGCAGGTAAACACCGCTAGACACACAGGACTCATCCCGTCTCCTGGGCAGGTAAACACCGCTAGACACACAGGACTCATCCCGTCTTCTGGGCAGGTAAACACCGCTAGACACACAGGACTCATACCGTCTCCTGGGTAGGTATACACCGCTAGACACACAGGACTCATCCCGTCTTCTGGGCAGGTAAACACCGCTAGACACACAGGACTCATACCGTCTCCTGGGTAGGTATACACCGTTAGACACACAGGATCCCGTCTCCTGGGCTTCCTAACTGTTTAAAAAACGACTTTCAAACTAACATAAACTGCTATTTCCATACCATATTGCCATATCGTTAAGCCCTGAGCGGGGGGAGGGTTATGTCAACTCTGTCGGTCAGGATACTCTGGGCATCTAGCCAGAGAATGGCAGATTTACGGTATATGCACATATGCCCCTATATAGACACTTATTCTATTACAGAGACCGGATGAGATTCGCATTTGTGTGTGTGTGCGCACGTGTCAAGTGAGTGAGTGTGTGCACGTGTGTGTGTGTGTGTGTGTGTGTTATATTGTGGAATACATTCTTCACACCTCAGCAGTTCCCCAAATTCCTCCATCGGCGGGAGATGTGCCGCTACAGCCGAGCAGCCGGGCAGCGGCAACAACGAGCAAACAACAGATCGGTAAAGTGAGACGAGCCTGCGGGATTAGGTCGGAAAAACGCGCTTTTTCCCAACGTGGAATTGTTTTAAAAATACCTAACTTACCTAACTTCACGGATACATAACTTTGTTGCCGTGGTTATTCTTGTCTGATCCCTTCCTAATAGACATTTTCTGCACTTCTGCTCTTGAGATTGCTTGAGATTGTACGGTCGCCTCATCCCACTACCAGGCGGCCCTCAGGGCACTGTGCGAAGCACCTCTTTATTAATAATTATAAAGGTATTAAAGGTATTCTAATTGACTTTCACCCGCGTGAGGCCCTCCCCGGCCCCCCGGGTCAACCTTGGCCACTGCAAAATCTGACTGTAATAAAGGGTGTCCTTCTCTATGATTAATTACTGCAATCCCCAGAAGCGGTGCCCAGGTATACATATATATTATTTTTTCAGGAAGCCCCGATGCGTGCCGGACAACACTGTGAATAACAAAGAGGGGGGCGGGCTCTCGCAGGGGCCGCAGGAAGATGCGGCAGCCTCACAAAGCCTCACACGGCCAGAGGAGGATAGAGGGTTATGCGCGATACGTCACAGCTCAGCGTCTGTCTGTGCCTCAGCTCACGGATACTAATGCTGAGGGATAAAGCACAAGTGACGAAAACAAAGGCACGCTTTCCTATTCATGGCATACAGATTTGTACATTTACAGGCCATTGAACTTCTTTTCTCCTGCTGTTGACCTTGCAGTGTTAAGGCAAGCTGCTAGAAGCTTTCCAAATACGTGTGAAAGGGTGTGTGTGTGTGTGTGTGTGTGTGTTTATTTGATGTGTGTGTGTGTGTGTGTGTGGCTAGCACCTCGGCTCAGGCACCAGTCTAATTCGTTGCTATGGCCCCTATATTTAATGTTTCATGGCTACATCGATCACTCTCTAACACACACACACACACACACACACACACACACACACACACACACACACACACACACACACACACACACACACACACACACACACACACACACACACCACACACACACACACACACACACACACACACACACACACACACACACACACACACACACACACTTTCACCCCAATGATGAGGCTCCACGCCAGGGGGAGGTCGTTATGTAAATCCCCCAGCATCCAGGCCCAGCCGCTCTTGCCAGAGAGATCCAGCACTGCTCGGGTACCAACCGCAAGATAAGCTGACTGGCGGATGCACGCCAGCTGCATGCTGAGCAGGTGAACACTGCAGCTTAGCGGCACCTCAAACTCTCTTAACATACTTTCTTATTTACAAGACAATGTCCCTAGTCAACTTCCCCTAACAAATCGCCGCCTAGTCATTAACGGAATAAAGATACAAATACAAAACCACAATAATACCAAATCCTGCTCAGGGAAATTCACTTGGTTTAGAACCAAACCATCGATCGGCCCATCGCGATAAACACAAAAACCATCCATTCATTCCGTATGAATCCATCTGAATCCATGAATATGCCTGTGTGTGGGATAGCACAGTGCGGTGCTGTTTTCGGTCCCACATGACTGGGTCTGTTTTGGAGCACAGCGCCATCTCTTGGACAAACCAAAGAAGTTTCAACTGCATAGAGGCGGGGAGGAGGGGAAACCAACACATATCACTAGGTCTGGTTTCACAAGCGTGAGTGTCACAACACATAGTGTTATCACACACACACACACACACCACACACACACACACACACACACACACACACACACACCACACACACACACACACACACACCACACACACAACAGTGTGTGAGAGCCATCGGTGCATTTCATGTGTGCCGTTGGGGTCTTTTGGAGAAAATCACCTAATATGTCACAAATAACCCAGTGCACACACAGACAAACACACACACACACACACACACACTCGTACAGTGTCTCTTCCAGTACCCTTGTTATCAATCTGTCGCCAAGTGAGACCCCCCAGAGAGAGCTTGTCATATCCAGACGACTCACAGAAACACTGCTGCCAACACTTTACTTTACGAGAGAGAGAGAGACACACACACACACACAAAGCAAGTGTCCTTGTACTACAGGACATATGAATAACCGATAGAGGTATCACTTCTTCTTTCGTTTTAATTTGGGTTGAACGGAGCTGAGGACATTATATTTCCAAACGGTGGCTCCAGCCCCTGAGAGGGAAGGCCCACTGCTGGGTCAAGACTCGCCGTGGTGAGACACATTAGTATTACCACCGCTGCTGCTGCCGCCTTTCATTTCGGTCTGCGGGTCCATTACCCTCCAAGAGCGATCGGCATTTCCCCGAGGGTCTAAAAAAAAATATATATATATATATATATAAATAAATAAAGGTTTGGAAACCAGAGATGAGCGAAAAGCCGTAGATGCAAAGGCCTTCAGCTAGCAACAAGAGACAGATAAACCATACCACTCGCTGGTAATCCTCCCTTATCTCCACTCGGCTACCCTCAGGTGTGTGTCACAGTGTGTGTGTGTGTGTGTGTGTGTGTGTGTGTGTCTGAGTGTGTGTTTCAGTGTGTGTGTGTGTGTGGGTGTCCATCTAAATCCCTCCACGCCCCCTCTCTTCCCCTCCAGCGATGGGGGTCCGAAATCCCGGGGCCCGCTCTGGTCCCGCGCGCTATCAATCCCCCGCCAAAGTCGGGTTACGTGATGCTGGTCAGTGCCACGCCGCGGCGCATTAGCTCAGGCTTGAGCCACGCCGTGGCGCATTAGCTCAGGCTTGAGCCACTTAGACCCGTTGCTGCTGCTAGCCAGGCAGCTTAATGGCTGCGCCTATACAGTATATATCGGGCATGTAGCCCACGGTAACCTTGCATCCTCGCTTGTATGCATCGCTGCCAAAGGATGATCTATTCGTGGGTCCCTCGCTTGTACAGCATGATGGGTATATATAAATATATATATATATATATGTTTTAAAAGCTGTCGCATGCACACACACAAAAGACATGAAGGCCATAGTTGTTCATCTTTTGCCACTGCCACCACATCCAAATCCCTCACCGCGGCAGTATAGCTCAGGAGGCAGAGCGGTCGCCTCACAACCGGAAGCTCCTCCTAGCAAAACATCTGTGGAGGTGTCCTTGAGCAAGACACCCTAACCCTAACTGCTCCTGACGTGCCGGCGGTCTCCTTGCATGGCTGACTCCTGGCTGCGTGTGGATGAATGGGTGAATGTGAGGCATGACTTGTAAAGCGCTTTGGATAAAAGCGCAATATAAAAGCACCCATTACCATTACAAGACAATGCTAGGCCCATCACTTTGAGATTCGAAGATTGTTTTTATTTGCCATATGCAACAACACAATGCTTAATCCTCATTCCCACCCGCAGTATGAATTTCCTACAATTTTGCACTGTACACTATACTATGCACTATACTTATTCTATACAACACTATACTATAACAATACAATACGATAAAAAGAACAATTAAGTGACTGATGGATGTGCCAGTAGTGCAGCAGCATCATGAATGCACTACAGTGCGACAGTGCAGTCACTGTAATGAGTTCAGAAAGTCCAGCAAAAAGTATGATAGTGTATAATCGTGACAAGCGACCGCCGTGGTTTCCTTGTGTAACCAGAGCTAAACACACACACACACAAGGAATTACCCGGGGAAAAACTAAAATGGCCAACTCCATCCTTCTCTCCACATCGACTGACCTCTCCACAATGTCCCTCCCATTCATACAGAGGCGGGCGGGCGGGCAGGTGTGTGAAACTCAAACATCATTATCGCTCCATTAATGAGCACCCCAGATGTGCAGCTACCACCACCCCCATCCACCCCCATCCACCCCCATCCACCACAAGCACAAGCAGCAGCCCCTGGTGGTCCTGGCCAGGCCTCTGGGACGGTACTAGATTGAGGAGATAACCTCCATCTGTCTTCATGACTGTCTGGCCTTTTATTGCCTTATAGGAGAAATGCTGCTTCCATGTGAGCGCGCTCTCTCTCTCTCTCTCTCTCTCTCTCTCTCTCTCTCTCTCTCTCTCTCTCTCTCTCTCTCTCTCTCTCTCTCTCTCTCAGGGTGGAGAGTAAAACCCGATATGGAATCGTACCAAACGTATGACTTTTATTTATTTTTTACGATGATGACATCATGTCATAACATTGCGCTCCAAGGGCGGCAAACCCAAGTGTGTCAAATGACTAATCAATTAGCGTGGATGTCTGTTGATCCTTCCTCACCTGTGGCTCGCAATCAACACAAGTCAAAAAAATGAATCCAGGCTGATCATTTTATCCGACAATAAAGATGTTCTCCGTGTTCCTCCATTGAGGACAAATTGAGAATTAGTTTGACTCAATTTGTCACACTCGCCGTGCTAAACAGCCGGGGGACATTCTAACACAGGAAAATTGAAAGCGGTCTTCTCTTTTTATCAAGACACAATTAGGTAGAAGGGGGAGGGGGGAATGAAGGCGATTCTCAATCTCCGGGAGCATTATTAGCCCGTCGGACGTGACGGGACGGAACAGAGTAGAGCTTCAAATGAATAGCCTCAATCATTATAATCCAGAACCATTTGAAATGGAAGTAACTAATATAACCAATGAATTATCGGATCTAAAATTAAGCCCTGAAAATGATATTAGCCAGTTCACTCACGAAACGGTAACTCCCTTTACACACACACAGCGATGAACTATTATTCTACAAACAAGCGGCGCTAAGGAGTTAACCATTGCTGTTGCGTCATTGTGTGGTTGACTTAATATTTATGGGGGAAACTAAGACCTGGTTTTCATCCTCTCCATCCTCCCCAGTCGTCCTGGTGAAAGATGGAAAAGGGGGCGTGTCCCTCACTCCATCAGTCAAACCCAGCTGGCTATCAGATGTGTCGTTGGCTAGACAGTCCCAAGACGTCGCTCTAGCAGGAAGCAATGGCGGTGGCCAATCACATGATTGAATTCAGCTAATGGTCAGTAGAAGTAGTGTGTGTGTGTGTGTGTGTGTGTGTGTGTGTGTGTGTGTGTGTGTGTGTGTGTGTGTGTGTGTGTGTGTGTGTGTGTGTGTGTGTGTGTGTGTGTGTGTGTGTGTGTGTGTGTGTGTGTAAAATGCTTAAGGTACGAATCAGAAGAAAGACACCAAGAAAGCAGAGTATTGTTTATCATTAGTTATTCCCTCAAACTTCAAGACATATTTCCGAATAAATATTTTCAGAATCGTAAAGATTGCATGGCACGCCCTTCCTTCCTCCCAAGGATAAAGGATAGCCTGTCATGCACCTATGATAGGTAAATCAGTTAAAGTGTTGTCAAATAGACCAGACCACCTGCTCCTTGGATAATGTAGAAGTCTCCGGAAACTAAAATACAACTATAAATTGTAGAAATGGCATGTCCATTATAAGGAACCCCCCTTACTGTGTTTAAGGTGATTGAGGAAAGTGAGCCGCTAAAATGAATCGTGTGACCCCTGGTCCACCTCCAAACAAAAAGATGAGAAAATAAATTGGTGATAATGAAAGCCGACATACCCTTGGCCTTCTCTCTCTCTCTCTCTCTCTCTCTCTCTCTCTCTCTCTCTCTCTCTCTCTCGCTCTCGCTCTCTCTCTGACCTTGCAGACCCATAGGTAGTCTGGCTCTGATATCAACAATCAACGTGTGACAATAAAGTCTCTGTAAATGTGGCCACAAAACGTATTGAACACATCTCGATAATACGTCAAAACTGAACGAATGAACCGAGGCCCCCCGTTTTAACGACACAGGCGGAAGGCAGAACAGCCTCCTTGTGAAAACCATCCCATGCAGGGATAGGCGTTAACAGTTATAGTCAGGCGTAGGGGGCCGTTAAAAACGCTCGTCTGCGTACCGAGACATGAATCGCAGGATAAATCACACCGACACGTTGCCTGGGTCGGAGGGAGCAGTCACGCGTCCGTGCAACCGATTGACCTTTTCGGAGTTGATAAGAACGAGCGTTTATAACGCGTGTGTTATTCAACACACACACACCACACACACACACACACACACACACACAAACACATACGCGCGCACGCTACGTTGATCCCGTCCACTCGCCAGTTTTTCTCTCTCTGCGTTAATAGATAGATAGCGGAGGAGGATGTACGCCATAACAAGGCCCCTTTGAATCGCCTCGGATTCTCTGTGTTGTTGTTTGCGCTGGAGAGAGGTTATCGTGGGTAAATCTAATCAACGATGGCCTCCTCCAGACGGCCTGTCTCCGGCGCTGCAGGCTGCAGACCTTATGCACAGATAATGTCTCTTCCTCTGGGTGGAAGAAAAAAAAAAATCCCTTTGTCCCCCCGCCCCACCCTCCGGAGCATCTTGTCGTGGGGTTGTGGACAACGAGAGACATCTTCAGGTTCGATTTTCCCTTTTGGTAATGATTTGATTCGAGTACGTATTGTGTCTGTGACTGAACTGTGGATGACATTTATGAGATCATCCCACTCCCTGCCCCTGGCCTTAAACGAGGCCGTGGCATTAAGGCGGAAGTTCCTGCTAAGCATGCCTTAAAGGACACATCTTCCCACGAGGAACAAAAGAAGACTATCCCATCTTACAGGCAATAATACCTTAATAGTAATGATCTGTTCAGCATTAGAAGTAATCTTTTTTTAAAACATCCATGTGCCGGTACTGCAGGATGTGTATTGCAGCGGGCGTCTTGCTCGGTGGACAGCGAGATTCAATTGTTTACAATGCTGGCATAACCACCGCTAAGCCTTCGGCTCTGCTGCCTAAACAAGTTGAGCGGGAGATGAATAGAACAGCGTCTGTATTTACTCAACGAGGGCTCACAGGAGCTAAAAACACAAGCCACCGATCATCCTCTCGCATGAGGAAATATTTTCCTATAGACGGCGTGTCTGCAGAAAACAAAAGCCTGCCTCTACTCCTACGTTTTCATTTCCACCGGAGGGATTTTTAATTCAATTTCTTTGAATGTGCACCCACGGGTGACCTATGAAGATGATTCCGTCACACGGGATTCGTTTGCAATGAGGACAAGAATTAGAGACTAGACTGGAGACATGGTGTGGAACAGACACACACGGCATCTGCACCGATAAAGGCCATCAATACAAATAGGAACTCTGCTTCTAATGGCTGCATTGGCAGGGGGCCGCACGGAACACCCGTGTAAACTGCACATACGCTTGCACACGCACACACACACACGCACACACCCACACGTGTGTGCACACACCCACGCCCACACGTGTGTGCACACACCCACACACACAGCTGACAGGCAGGAAAGGCACCTGGAAAGAGCCCTGATCCCCAGCGTAAACCTTCCTTTGAAACGGTGTGTCTCCCCAGATGGGTTTGGGTTCGACCGACAGTGAGAGGAGTGTGTTGCCTGTTGCGCTGCTACAGTGCAGTGACACCCCCTGGAACACACACAGGGCCGACTGTGTGCTTAGAAGAGTAAATGCCCTTATAATGTACCTGCTTAGGAACTGGGCCTCAATATTGTATGGGATACAAATAAAACTATTCAGTTGTATACACACACACACACACACACACACTATTCAATGTTAGTCAAAGCATATGGTATGGATCTTTGCGCTAATATGCCAACAGCCAACAGTAGATAAGCTCAGTGAATGGGTCCAGATATGGCTGATACTAATACCCGGGTTTCCCCCCTTCATACATGTCATACAAACATGGACATCACAACAGCACCAAACACATTCCTCATTCCTGAGCCTACTTCCGAGCACCAGCGACGGCTTCCGTTCGGCGGACGTGCAGACGAGCGTCGAAGAGTCTAACCCGTGAAGCGAAGCCTCCCCCGGAGCTTCACGACTAACTCTGGGACCGACGGAGCATGAAGAACAGCTTGCTTCTTCAGACTTTCTCCACTGACAGATGCACACAAGCGCGCACACACACACACACACTTTCAGAGGGTTCATTTCAGAAGGTGTGCTCCACTCACTTTAGGCGAAGATGCATTTTACTATCAACCACCGCTGTCACCCCACCACCACCCCCAATTTGATCAGACAATTACCTGGGAGACTGCGGAGGTTAATATGTAACCGGCTCTTCCGCATGCACACTCGCCTGCCTTTAGATACCTCACCCGCTCACTATGGCAGGAATCCTTGCCAAGAAATGCATCTCCTATCGTGTTCCTGCCTCCCTTTCATGCATCTCCATTGAACACGGTCTCCACCTCCCCCTTCTGCCCCCCCCCCCGAGCTCTGCCCTGCTCACAAGGAGACAAGCTTTAGGAGCATATCAAAGCCCATATATGCACTGATGTTTGTATGGACTCTTCATTCTTCTTCGACATCAGAGAGACAAATGGACCATCTAGGTCAGCCATTAGTAGAGAAATATGGCCAACTGATTGTCCCCTCGAGAGTGCATTAAGATGGTGCACGTGCGTGATTACACCTTCGGATATTTGACGGGGGATGCATGCGCCCATTGTGCGCACGGCCGTGGATCAATGGTGAGAAAACAAACGAAGAAGCCAGACAGAGAGGTGCTTTGTCAACATAGGACAATGCTTACCACTACCATCATCATCATCATTATCATCATCATCATCCATCCATCCAAAAATGCACTGACTCAGCCTTGGATCAAAGAAAATCTCCACCTCTCCCTCCCGTCTCTGCCTTACCCCATGCCTCTCATTGTCTGAGGGACAGGCTGCAGGACTCCTATATATACAGATAGTACACAGCATGGTCCAGTCTGCCAGGGCTTCCCACAGATATTTGTTGTGGTTCTCTCGAGAAACACATATTAATTACTACGATAGAATGCGTCCGTTTGTGTGAATCATATTATTACTATTCATATTCCTACTCGTTCATTGATCATATTGTGATTATGACCATGAAATTAGGGTTATCCTAAAGCGATTACTTTCCTCCAGCTTGGCCTATAGTTGCATCCATACTAATCTGGGACCCAGCAGTCCTACTATGCTACATCACAACTTTTTTTTGGGGACGGACGGACGGACGGCACAGAAGCTGGGGCGGAACCCACAACAAGTGCCTTGTTTCCTGTATCATTACAGAGTGAGAACACAGCTCAATCGTGCAAGTATTTCAGTGTATTGGCTGGTCTACATGGTGTTGGAACCTTTACAGACACCATTTTTTTTTTACAGTTTAGTGCTGCTGGCCGAGTTTGTGTTTGCTTACAGATCCCCGCCTCCAGCGGCATCATTGGTCAAAACAAATATGTAAGCTAAATAAAGTAAACCCCCCACCGCCCCCTGAGACCACATCCCTAAAAGCCCATTCCTCCTAACCACAAGACAGCGATCAGAAAGCACTCCAGTGGTTTCCCTCTAACTGTATATCGCATATATCTCTGCCGTGTCTTTGATATTTGATCTTTCTTTATTGACAGTGGACATGGCTCAGAGGAACAGGCCACGTTTCAGCACTGCACTGCTTCTGCAACACTTCAGTGACTATGTCTCGGAGCTGAGAAGAGTAGAAGGCTGGGGGGGGGGGGGGGGGGGGGAAGAGAGAGAGAGAGAGAGAGAGAGAGAGAGAGAGAGAGAGAGAGAGAGAGAGAGAGAGAGAGAGAGAGAGAGAGAGAGAGAGAGGTGGGGGCAGACTCAACTCCAGCTCAGCCACAGTGTGACTTTTGCAGAGGCAGGGTGAGATAATCTCTATCTCTCTCTGTCTCTCTCTGTGTGTGTCTCTCTCTCTGTATTACCGCTGTATGTTTAACTGAAGCACAAACCATTTGATGTGGCTGGATGCAGCATATGTGTGTGTGTGTGTGTGTGTGTGTGTGTGTGTGTGTGTGTGTGTGTGTGTGTGTGTGTGTGTGTGTGTGTGTGTGTGTGTGTGTGTGTGTGTGTGTCTGATCATGTGCGTGCGTGCGTGTGTGCGTGCGTGGCGCGCGTGTGTATGCGCGTGCAGGGTGGCTGGAGGGTCCAGTGACAGGCTGTTGCTCAGAGAGACAGCAACAGACGGGCTGTTAATTACGCGGGCTAATAGAGCAGCCACTGATTCACAGCAGGGTGTGGAGGGGAACCAGACAGCGCTCAGTGATGTACAAAGATAGACACAGACCAGAGCCTGGCGGGAGGTTCCCGAAAGATACGGGAAAAAGGAGGACAACAGTAGCACAATGTGCATTCTGGCTGCAATATACGTTTGCGAATTTGCCAACATTTTAATTGTTAGCCATATGTTAAATGTAATTTATAAGAGATATTAGTTATTATGTAGCTTTGAAGAAATATACTCGAGAATGGGTTTTAGTGTCTAATGATGTATTTATATATGTATTTATTATGTAACTATGAGATCACATACAGAAAATGATGACCATTTGTCCGTTTGTATTTGTATTGTTGTTTGAGTGCTTTGTCTATTCCCCCCCCCCCCCCCCCAGGGTGCAGAGTGGACAACCCAACCCACCTACAGTATATCCCTAACAACGCTGAATGCTGCAGGGCCTCGGTGGGTGTGCGTTTCATGGTCTTTCCAGGGGTATATTATTTCCCCATGGGGACAGTCAAGTCAAGTATAGCGTATGATATCATGATCGCTGACTTAAAGTTAAGACCACGTGAGACGTACTTATTCACAAAACAAATGCTGCTGAAGGGTCAGGCTTCCCATGTTGCCTTTGTGTACACACACACGCCAGCTCTACAATACAATACAATACAATACAATACAATACAATACAATGCAATGCGGTGGATGAAGCGGCTGTAGATAGAGGCCTATAAAGAGGACTGCGATATATTCAGAGCTTGTAACATGGTTTTTGTACCCCATTGTGAAACCTGAAGCTGAAGGCAGTGTTCTTTTTTGTCACAGTGTTCGGTAAAAGGCTTTTTTTTGTGTGTGTGTGTTTTCACAAAGCAAAAAGCACCTTAAGATACTGAACCTGTCATGAAAATACATTTTGAGGATTACTACTACCGAGTTTTGAAGTGACAACAGTTTCAACAGCACAGGGTCGAAAGGGACTATAAAGCTCTGGTGTATATTTAGCCCTAAGGTGCCTGCTCACAAAGCTATTCTTAGCGCTGTATGTATTGATTTCTTTATTGTGTCTTGTATATCATACAACACGTATGTTATATGATCCGTCTATATAGTACGTACAAGGTTTTTATTGATTCAATGGACTACATTTACCATCAACACCGACTTGACATCCACATAAAATGTGGCGATGTTTCCCATTAACAACAGCGTTACTGTTTAACATTGTGTTGTCGAGTCCAAACTATTTTCATTGGGGGCCACATATGGAAAAATATAAGGACATCACGGGCCACAAACAGTTTGAAAGCAGCAGTGCTCTACAGTTATCAGTTGTGGTCTGTGAAGGTATTGCAGGTGGTCCATGAGTTCAATAATGTATCCCGATGTAGTCATCTAGCACCTCCTTCTCACAACAGAAGTTCCCAATGTTGCTTCTAACTCGGGATGGTGCTCACAGCCCTGTTTAGATTAGATTAGATTAGATGTATTGTCATTGCACAGCACAAGTACAGTACAGACAGACAGTTTAGCATCTAACCAGAGTGCAAATGTTGCAGTAAAGTGCATGGTAATATAATACATTTACAGTTTACAGTTGGTAAAAGACAGTCTACTAGGTATAAAAACAGTTATAAGATTACTTATAGAGTATGTGATATATTTAACGGAAACGGTAAGTAAAAGTAAAGTATTACAGCATAAGCGTGTTGTGTAGCCTGTTTAAATACATTTATTGGGCTTATGAACACATTGAATGGGCTACTAACCATTAGAAATTTGTATAAAATTGGCCCCAGCGCGTGGGCCGTAGTTTCAACACCCCTGGTGTTGTCAGTTAGAAAGCAGAGTGCACTCATTTACGTAGTCCATGCAGTACGGGGAATTCCTGCATTGACTAACTAATGGACTAGCAGACAACAACACATGCTATGTGTGTGTATGGACATGCATGCACAGAGACAAATAATACAGTGCGTAGGTGAGTGATTCTTTTTTTGTTGTGCTTGTATGTTCTTCTGTTCATGTCGGCACGCGTGGGCATCTTTGCTTGTGTATGTGTGTGCTTGTACAGTATATGAATTACAATGCATCTGTGCATGCTACCGTGTACGCCTGAGAGCTACAGAGGTTGAGCTGCTGGACAAAAAACTGTTGTAGGAAAAACGAATTGTACCCAGAAAGGGCAGCCAATAATGAAAAAACATAGCCTATTATCAAAAGACGTAGAGCAGCGGCAGTGTTTTTTCAAGAAGAGTTCATTCCCATAAAGCAAAACATCATCATTTGTACGTCACCATGCTGCCTGTGTTTTCTGTGGCTATGGCAACCGACCCCCCCCCCCCCACACACCCACCCCCTCCCCCCTTAAATACTACACAAAAGCAGTCTCTAGCTGAACATTTTCTCAAAGCCAAGATGCAGTAAAGCATCATCAAGCAATTCAACGTCAAGAATGCCGATCAAATTGTGCATAGAATAGCACAAGCGAATAACACCATAAGACGTCAACAAAGGTGGAGGGCTTCCTACCAATGGTCCAACATGAGTAAAGAAATAACAACGGAACCAAGAGAGAGAGAGATAGAGAGCAACCGACTGTGTGTGAGGGGGACAGGGGGGACATGTGGCCAGTAGAGGGCGCTCCTTGCTCAGCCGAGTGTCGCTAAAACACACCTACATCCAAAGCTTCTTACAGACACATGCAGATGCACACAAACACACGCACGCACACACACACACACACACACACACACACACACACACACACACACACACACACACACACACACACACACACACACACACACACACACACACACACACACACACACACACACACACACACACACACACACGCCAAAGAGATGGTAAATTGAATGTTTTCACAGCAGCGACAAACACGATTTCCGTGTGTCTGACTCCATACATTCTTCCATCTGTTTCAGACCCTCATCTCCCCCTTCCTAGGCGCGACGGTCGTATTGTTAACTCTTGTCTGTGTAAAGCAGCACGTCTCCACACAACACCACACCACCCAGTCCTCACTAACGAGCCGTCGTGGCCCGACGCCGTCGTCGGGCCCATCTGTCTGAGAGTACCGCGCTAAACAGCACGTCTTCTAACAATCTGCCTCGTTGAACGTGATGGCCATCAAACCAAAGTGGGAAAAGAAACACAGACTTAAAAAAAAAAAATGACTTCGCCACCAGGAGCACCACGAGCGAAATACCGTTGTCACGGTAACAGGATGCCAAGGTAGGTTCTGAATGGACTTGGGTTAGGGGGGGGGGGGCAAGGTCACACACACAGAGAGAGAGAGAGAGAGAGAGAGAGAGAGAGAGAGAGAGAGAGAGAGAGAGAGAGAGAGAGAGAGAGAGAGAGAGAGAGAGAGAGAGAGAGAGAGAGAGAGAGAGAGAGAGAGAGAGAGAGAGAGAGAGAGAGAGAGGGTTTGATTCCGGGGCTGAAGGGAGAGACACTAGCACGCGGCGCATGCATGCTGACTCAAGCCTGCGGCCGGCGGCTGCTGATGGATGAGTGATGAGACGATGGGCAGCGGTTTGGGTTTTGTTTACAGCATCGTCGGCGGGGCTGGTTCACGCGCCAAGGCTCCCCGCGCTGAAGAGAGGTGTCACAGTGTACGCGTACCCGCACTGACAGCTATCATCTATCAGCGGGACAAAGGCATGCCGCTGGAAAAATAAAATGTCATTTTTTTAACCAAGTGCACCGGAGCCAAGGCTGTCGTCCTGCCTCAACATGCCGCTGGTCAGTTCACAAGTCTGTGCAAAGAAGTCCGCACAAACACACACGCAGACACACACACACACATGGGGCTGGGGCTGGGGTTGGGGTGGAGGGAGGAAAAGGCCTCGCAGTTATCACTGGACTCGATGACCCCTCCCTCACCTCACCCACCACGACCAGCCCCTCCTGCTTCACCGACGGCAAAATAGCTCATTACAAGTTCCTGCTCGGCCGCAGCCCCCCCCCCCCCTCCCCCCTCCCCCCAAGGACACCGCGGCCTCGCCCGGTCCCCCCCCCCCCCCCGCCAACCCCGCCTCCCCCCCCCCTGACTGGAGCGCCCAGATGGAATGCAGTCGGCGAGGCGCCGCCCGCGCCTGCCACAGGCCCAAGGACACAGACCTTCATGAAACACTGTTGATTGTATTTCCTTGTGCGCCAATAAAAGTTTGTTGTCGAGGGAGATGGGGTGGGGGTGGGGGTGGGGTGGGGGTGGGGGTGGGGGTGGGGGAAGAATTTCGTTCCTGCGACAGAAGGCAATTTTAAGTACTAAAAGGATGATTTGTTGCCTCCGAAAGAAAATTGAATAGCCGGGGGGGGGGGGGTACGACGAGACGTTAGTGGCGGGGGATGGATGGTGTTTTTCGGGGGGGGGGGGGGGCCGCATGCACATGGCGCCTCGTTGAAATCAAAAAAGGGCGGGGGGGGGGGCGGTCTCAAGCACGCCACCGAGCGGCATGGAAGGAGAAAGCATTAAAACAGACAGGGGGGGGGGGGGGGGGGGGATGGGGCCGAGGGAGTCTCGGAAATATTTGCAGCGATTTGCGGCCGAGGTACCTGAGTATATCTCTCTGCTCTTCAGTTTCATCAGCCACCTCTTGAAACCTGCAATGACGTAAGGAAGCCCGTCAACGTCACACACACACACACACTGTCACGCCCCCCCCCCCTCCGCCACGGAGCAGGCTCAGGCGAGGGTAGAAGGGGGCCCACGCAGCACACACCACACTACAGTCACCTCATGCTCAAATATGCTTGTGGCTCTACTGCATGCAAACAAAAATCAAAGAAAGCACACATGCTCATTTCGAGAGGAAGCAGAAGCACACATGTCAGAGTGACAAGTGGTACCAACACCACCACCACCACCACCACCAATATGACCCATCCACCCTCTCGACGAGCCAAATGAATGGGCCTGAACTGCCACTCTGTCTCGGGGGGCCTCGTGGCTGTGGCTGGCCCCTCCGCTGGGCTGAGAGAGCAGCTCACTTACCTGTGTTCCTGTCTGGTAAGATACAGCAATGCTTCTGCAGTATGCCTGGCAACACCTTGGAAGAGAGAAGACGAGCAGGAGGAAGAGAGACATTGAGACAGAGAGAGAGAGAGAGAGAGAGAGAGAGAGAGAGAGAGAGAGAGAGAGAGAGAGAGAGAGAGAGAGAGAGAGAGAGAGAGAAAAGAGACCGGGAGACAGACAGGGAGAGGGGGAGAAAAAGACAGAGACAGAGTCAAACAGAGAGAGAGAGAGAGACAGACATTAACATTAGGGACAGCGCGACAGGAAGACAAATAAGCTGGAGCTCATGGGAGAGGCATTGAGCCAAGCACTGCAGACTGCAACCACAGAGCAGCGGTCACACACACACATACACACACGCACATACACACGCGCACACATTTGTATTGAACAAATTAAGCCATTTCATCCATTTCATCTTACACCCTTGACTCAATGATGGTCTTGGACATGAGTGCAGTGTGCAGCGTGTTATGGAGGTGCAGTGTTGAGCTGTGAATCTCTGAATCTCAAAGCACTCAGTGCGTGTGTTTGTGTGTGCACTTGTGTGTGTGCTTGTGTGTGTGTGTTGTGTGCTTGTGTGGACTAACTTCTCATACTATGGCCCGCCCCATGCCCCACACACACACACCGCTCCATCGGCGTGTGTGACCAAGGTTGCGGTCGGCGATAAACTTCCACTTGGTGCACCGTAAGCTGCTCCCATCAGTTCCACCCCCCCCCCCCACCTCAACCTCCCTCCTCCTCCCTGCACCTCTGCCGGGAAGTCGAGGCAGCACGTGCAACAGCCAATTAGCGGCGGGCGTGGCTAAATCCCACAGCGCGGAAACGATAATCATTAGCTAATGCAACGTGGCTCCGTATCGAGCGGCTGGGCGGGGGGGGAGTTGGGAGTTCTCCACACGGACAGCGGAGCCACGAGCGTGAGGCGGAGCGCGATGGCGTTGTGTGTATCGACTAAATGACCTCGTCTCACTCAGACTCTTTCCATTCCATTCAAACATGTGGTGGACATGAAACAGTCGTGTCGTCTCGTTCATCGGAGGCGGAGAACCAAGATCAGAGGCTCTTTGTGACACACACACACACACACACACACACACACACACACACACACACACACACACACACACACACACACACACACACTCTCACTGTAGGGTTGTTTTCCAAGTGACTGGACAGGTGCCCTTGCCCTCCTCTCTCGACCCCGTTTGCTTTGTTTGACCCTTTGCCTGCATATCATCCTCCATCTGCTCTACGGGGTTATAAATAAACTCCTCATTTCAATACAACATTTCATCATGGATGGGTTGAGGGGGGTGTTTCAGGGTCAGAAATGATCGAGGGGGACGGGGGGCATTCAAAAGCCCCTGAAAAATGAAAGATCACTTCTGTGTTTCACTCTGTATTTACAAAGAGGGTCCAGACAGCATATCTTTTTTTCATTGGAGAAGAAAATAAGGCATTCCCCAACGGCATGGAAATAATCCAAAATGATAACAATATTTTTAGTTTTGTTTTTTTTGCCCCCATGTAATATCTTGAAATAAAAATTGTGAAAATAAGGTCATTTCCCACCCTGGTATATGTTTTAAAGTCGAATTTTTGGTTTGAGACAATGATGACAAGTGATTTCATTTCTGAAACCATGGTGACTGATATCACCAAAGGTGCTGATGATAGATGAGGGGGCGGGGGGCAAGCATCACCTCACAGCAAACGATGATGGCTATACACACACACATGATGGATGACACTGATTCACCAGGTCCATTGAGGCCGGCCAGCAGCTTCTTAAATGTTCCCGACGAAGTCAATCGCTGCGTACGTACGTACGTATGGTGCAGCGAGCTGACGGTCCAATCACTCATAATCATCGTCATCATCATCATCATCAACGCTACACTGCCTTCGTACCACCGAAGAGGAAACTAAATCTCACTCAACAACCTATTGTCCGGGTTAATTATGATATAGTCGTGTTGCCGGCTCATCAGTGTGGCACCCGGTGCCGTACGTCATCTCATTCCCCCACCCACCCACTCACTGTGGAAGCGTAATGACCCGGGAATGGCTTAGGGGGGGGGGGGGTCAGGGGGCTGAGTAAAGCGATGCACCTGGACATCAGAGTGATGTACTTCTAATTGAGTGGCCTCGTCGTCCCGGCAGGAGGAAGTCAAGAGTGAAAGGCGGCGCGTCAAAAGCGTTTTATTGCGCGTGTTAGACAGATTCCGGTGGGGGGGGGGCAGGGGTTCATACGCATTGGCGATGTGGTCTCTGTTTTGTCATTTTTGGAGCACCGTCTCGGAGATGAGAATAAGGGAGGATTAATGTCCCCGTTTTGGAATGGGAAAGACTTGGGTCGAGCGCAACACACACACACACACAAACATCTACACACACACACACACACACACACACACACACACACACACACACACACACACACACACACACACACACACACACACACACACACACACACACACACACATGCTCTGATTAAATGGGGCGGATGAAAACATGTGACAGTGTAGTGATGTCCTCCCACCGGGAGTGGATTACAATTTTGGATGCTGGATTTGAGCGGTTTGCTGTCGTGAGCTTCAATAGGCCCAACTGAACCCTAAAAATACATCTAGCCTCAACTATTACATCCACTTTATAATCAGCAATGTATCCAAATGAAATCCGCTTTTATCAAAACAAAGAGAACAACAGTCCATTTAAACCCTTGAATAAGCGGTGTGACTCCACAGTCCTAGTGTTTGACTCTGGAAGGCGGTACCTAATAAAACCTAATGGTGCCCTCACACCATAGTGTATGCTGAAACCTATGAGTTGCGTGTAAAAAATATTTGAATACGCACCAAACGCAACCAAAATCAACAATTTTGTCAATTTGTAACCTATTCGACCTATGGGTTGCGTGTGGGTTGCGTGTGAGTTGCGTGTGGGTTGCGTGTGGGTTGCGTGTGAGTTGCGTGTGGGTTGCGTGTGAGTTGCGTGTGGGTTGCGTGTGAGTTGCGTGTAGGTTGCGTGTGAGTTGCGTGTGGGTTGCGTGCAGAACTTATGAGTTGCGTTTGAGTTGCGTTCAAAACTTACAAGTTGCGTTTGACCTGCGTGCTAGTTGCGTGGTATTTGCGAATATCGGTCACGTGATTAAAAACCTATAAAAGCGGAGCCGATTCAGTGTTTCCTTCTGATTTGGTCATCGAAGAGTCAACATGGGGAAAGCTACCAAGAAATCTGATAAAAGTGACCCCAAAACCTGGCCAGATACCTCAAATTTGGACCTGCGTTCATAACTTATGAGTTGCGATCGTGTTGCGATCGGGTTGCGTGCGTAGCGTACCTGTTGCGTCCCTGTTGCGTATTAATTGATCGCAGGCATTCGCAGAGAATTATTGAACGTTCAAAATTGTTCAAATGTTCAAAATTTCCGAACTTACTCTGCGTGTGTCTGCGATCACCTGTGTGCTTGTTGCGTACTTCAAACCTATAAAACCTATTAGTTGCGTGTGAGTTGCGTTCAAACTATTTTTTATTCGCAACCATACGCAACTGGTGATCGCTATGGTGTGAGGGCACCATAATGAAATGAGTTCTACAAGAGGGGGGGTCGGTTAAAAGAGGGGATTCTCTGGGGACCACAGGTGACCAATCGACTCATCTTACGACCAAGACTCCCAATCCATGCTAAACCAACACAAGCTGACGGAAAAGAGCCTCGATTTTGACACCAGTGTCATTCAAGGGTGACTTGGCTTGACAGTGACCTGAGGGACATCAACACAGGAGTGTATCTGGGGAGTCGACTTTGCTTCCGTTTCCCACAATGCCCTGCTGCTCAACTCACAGCTATCCACAACTTTCAATGAGGTTGGGCTCATTAGGGGGGGGGGGGGGGAATGAGACTGCAGGGCCTATGGGTTTCAAATAGACCTGAGCTAATGACTCCATTAGGAGTGCCTCAATGTCACCGCAATGACAATGTGCACAGCTAAAGTGATCAAGATCATGACATTTTAACGACTGTTTAACACAAGACGCTCCCGTGATTATTATGCATGGTTGTGTGTCACAAGCAGTGGAGGGAACGCATTCCACAACTGTAAGTATACCGCAGTGATGTATTGAACCAATCCACTGCACTCCAGCAGTAGGAGAAGGAGGAGGAGGTATATCAACTCACTATAGCACTTGCATAGTGCAATCGCTTACATTACATAACACAGGTGTACACACACACACACACACACACACACACACACACACACACACACACACACACACACACACACACACACACACACACACACACACACACACACACACACACACACACACACACACACACACACACACACCACAAAAAAAGCAGCTTGTCTTTCAAAATACAGCTGCTGTAGAACTGGAAGTGTATAGTTTGTCAGGAGAGAGCAGATGTTTAACCACTCAGTGGTCCCAGGCTGTGGGGTGGAGTGTCAACCACAAGCAGGTTTGAAGTGACAGGGGAAAAGGGGAACAAGAGAGACAGATGATATAGTGGGGAGGGAGGGAGGAGGGAGCAGGAGGAGGGGGGGAAAAAGATGCATGCCAAATGCATACCCATTAGTTAATGTGAAACAGCAAATGGCTCACTGTAGGTAAGTCATACACACACACACACACCTACGCACAAACACACATACAGTACACACACACACGCACAAACACACTCTTGTATTTCACTCAGTCAAACACACACGCACACACACACACCCACTCTCACTCTTCCGGTGGGCAGAAAGGAATTGGAACTGATAACCTGCTCTCTGAAAATGACTGCTTGGATACGAAGAACTGATTACTCGTACCCCCGGAAGACCATTTGTCAGGGAGATTGCTTTTGTCCACCAGCGGAGGAGGAGGAGGAGGAAGGCCCCGCCTCCCCGGATGAACGAGTGGCGAGTTTAGAAAATGACCCGTTTGCGTGCAACAACAAGACAACGAGAAAGAGAGCGCTGAACTAAATCAGTATTCATTCAAGTGGTTCCCATCACGGGGACTTCTAATGTATCTGCCAGACCACAGTGTTGGTGGTGGTGTTGGTGGTGGTGGTGGTCCCCACCCCCCCCCCCCCATCCCTGGTATAATGACTTCACACATCACACCGTGTCCTGCTAGTTTAGTCCTCCAGCCAACACCCCCCCCCCCCACACACACACACACACACACACACCGGCACCCGTGCACACTACCACCGCCAGGCCCCAGAGCACTGTGCCTCATTTATTGCTTGGCTGCTGTTGTCTGTGGTCCTGGGGGGGGGGGGGAAGGGGGGGGGGGTCGACCCAGCAAACAACTCCAGAGAGACATCACAGAGATACATCAACACAGACAGCCACGTGCAAACACACACACACACACACACACACACACACACACACACACACACACACACACACACACACACACACACACACACACACACACACACACACACACACACACACACACACACACACACACACACACACACACACACACACACACACAGGAGAGAGACACACCGCCCAGATTTACAGGTCTGTACAGTTGGAAATGGATTGTATTATTATTTATCCCTATATTCCTTATTTATTCCTAATTTAGCGGATTCTATTATATGGAATATGTACTCCTCCTTGCCTAGATAAAACGCACTAACACATTAAAGAACAGGGACCTCACCATACAATACTGTGCGATTGCGATTCTGTAAATATTGTAACTCAGTAAATATTGTAGTACGCTGAGATTTATTTTGTGGGGTTTAACGTTTAGGTTTAACTTTGGGTTTTTTTTTTGGGTTGTACAGGTCCGTCTGGGTCCATGGTCAAACAAAACATAACATTTGATGCAAATTGACTATTGGCAAATGCGAACATTGGACGAACTTTACATTGAAGTGAGCAAACTTCAGAATCGCTACCCCGAGGCAGTCCCCATTGTAGCGGGGGACTTTAACCACTGCAATTTAAAAAAGGTATTACCAAAATACTAATAATAATAATAATAATCAATTATATTTATAATGCACTTTTAATTTGCGTGGGCAAAACTCAAAGTGCTACAGAATAAAAATGGTTTAAATAAAACAACAGAATAAAAGCAGCGACGTTTACACCGGCATGGCAACCAGTGGGTTTTTTTTTTAATCTAGTGAAAAGCTATTCAAAAAAGATGTGTTTTTAGGCCTTTTTTAAAAACATCCACAGTCTGTGGTGTCCTCAGCTGGTTTGGGAGGGCATTCCACAGTCTCGGAGCAGCGGAGCAGAAGGCTCGGTCTCCCATGGTTTTCAGTTTGGTCCTGGGGGGGGAAGGAGGAGGTTTGCCTTTTCAGAGTGTAGGCTCCTCGTGGAGGTTTGTGGGGTGAGAAGTTCTTTGATGTATGAGGGAGCATTTCCATGAATGCACTGATAGGTGAAGAGGGTGATTTTGTAGTCAATCCTGAGTGAGACCGGGAGCCAGTGCAATGATTTGAGTATGGGCGTGATGTGCTCATACTTCCGCACTCTCACCAGGATCCTAGCAGTGCTGTTCTGGATGTACTGCAGCTTCTGGATGTTCTTGGCAAGAATCCCAATGAGAAGTGCGTTACAGTAGTCTAGCCTGGAGGAGACAAAGGCGTGGACAAGCTTTTCAGCATCTGATAGACTGAGTGTGGGGCGGAGTTTAGCAATATTTCTGAGGTGGTAGAAGGAGGTCATGCATGTTTGTTTGATGTGGGCCTCAAAGGTCAGGTGAGGATCCATTTTAACACCCAGATTGGTGACAGTTGATGAGAGTGAAATGTTCTGACCGGAGAAGGTGATGCTGGTGATGGAGGATGAAAGGACCTGATGTGAAGTGCCAACTAGAATGGCTTCAGTCTTGGAGCTGTTTAATTGAAGGAAGTTGTGCTTCATCCACACCTTTATCTCCTCCAGGCATGTGGTTATGTTGGATGATGGCAGAGGTGCGGAGGGGGTTGGGTTTGTTCTGATGTAGAGCTGTGTGTCATCAGCATAGCAATGGAAAGATATTCCATGCCGGCTGATGACACGACCAAGGGGGGACATGTATATGGTGAAAAGGGTGGGGCCGAGGACTGATCCTTGAGGGACACCACAGTTCACAGAGTGTGTTTGTGATTTTGCCGCTCCCATGTGACGTGCGATATGGTGAGATATGAGGTGAACCAGTTTAGGGCAGAGTCAGAGAGTCCCATTGTCGAGCGAAGACGATGGAGTAGAATGTGATAAAATGATCACACTGCTCCTCTGTGGTGTCTTTGTGTAAGGGAGTCTGAGGTTTGAGGAGATGATTTATGGTGGAAAATAGTTGCTTGGAGTTGCCAGGGCTATTGTTGATGATAGTGGAGTAGAATTTTGACCGTGTGTCTCTGAGGGACTTTGCATAGGCCTTTTGGTGGCCCCGGTATGCCTGTCTGTGAACAGTGAGTCCAGAAACCTTGAGGCGCCGCTCAAGGACACGCCCCGCTGTCTTCATTTTCCGCAGCTTGCAGGTGTACCAGGGGGCTGAGCGTGTGAAGGTGACTGTTCTGGTTTTGACAGGGGCGTGGAGATCCAGGAGATTACGCAGAGATTTATTGTAAAAGTCCACAGATTCATTGACTGATGTAGGAGTAATTGTGGAGAGATGCTGGAGATCCGAAGTTATGGTGTCGGGGTTGATGTTTTTCAGATTTCTGAAATGGATTTGACGCTTGGGTCTGGTGCGGGGTAGCAGGAGCGACAGCTCCATTGAGATGGCCTTGTGATCCGACACACCTAGATCGTACACTGATAGTTTACTAATGGGGGCAGAGTTTGTGATGACAAGGTCCAGTGTGTCCCCTAGTGTGTGTGGGGACATCAACATGTTGTGTTAGGTTGAGGCAGTCCAGAAGGTGTAGGAACTCGGCTGCATAGTGACAGGAGGGGGTGTCAACATGAACATTTATGTCTCCTAGTATTATAATGTTGGCAGAGGTAGCGCAGAGTGTAGTGAGAAGGTCGTGCATCACTGGGATGAAAGCTGAGTTGGGTTTGGGAGGCCGGTAGATGAGAAGTAATGTCAGTGGGAGGGGGGGTTTACATTTAAATCCAAGGCATTCAAATGAGGATAGCACAGGCAGAGGCAGGGGGGACAGTTCCAGTGCATTTCTATGTATTATTGCTAAGCCGCCACCACGACCAGTGCTGCAAGACATACTTCATTTAGGGCAGAGTAAACCTCTGGCTGTTGCCACGTTTCCGTGAGGCACATAAAGTCTATTCCCTTGTCCATGATGTGGTCTTGTATGAATGATGATTTGTTTGTAAGGGATTGTGCATTAAACTGTTCTATTTTGACTGTGGATGAAATGGTTTATTTCTGTGGGGTCCGGAGTAAACTGGAATCCACTCACGTATTCCGCACAACTCAGTGTGTAGCAGTCTCGCGGTGTTTCCCGTATTGTTTACACCGAGAGTGGCAGCGCTCTGATGATGCGGCAGACGTGCGACAGTGGTCCAGATGGAAAGAATGGATGAAACAGGCGGGCAGGGTTGGTGGTAAACAAACTTTCTACGAGAGCCTCTGTGGATGTAACGAGGTCGGCGTAGTAGTCCAAGGTGTTTGATGGCTGAGATGCACGTTGGAGTTGTGTGATTGTTGAGACTCAGCAGTTGCGGGCTGGAATACTTTGACAACATGCCGGTGGCCGCAGGTTCTCGTCTGGAGCTGCTATGGATGGTGATCCATAGCATGGCAGGAGGAGAAGAAGCTGGGAGAAACGGTCTGTGTCAAAGCAGCAGGTTATCCGGCAGGCTATGCTAGCCGGCTAGCTGTGGATGCAGCTGTCCTTGCCGGCTAGCTGTGGAGGCTAGTAGCTAGTTAGCCAGCTAGCGTTTGCCGTCCGGGAGCCGCCGATAGCAGCGGAAGGTGAGCAACAGGTATCTAAAAGACATTAGTTGTTGAAGTTGGTGAAGGGTAATATCTTACAACAACGAAAACAAAAACAAAACAAAACCAAAAACAACTTAACTACAGCTAGAAGGAGAAGCGGCGAACAAGCAGCGCCAGCGTATATATATAGATCTCCCGGATCTATATATATATATATATATAAATACTATCAACACATCTCATGTCCGACCAGAAAGAACAAGACTCTTGATCACTGCTACACCACAATCAAGCACGCTTATCGTTCTGTTGCGTGGCCGGCTTTCAGCAAATCAGACCACGCCTCCGTGCTTCTTCTTCTCGCTTACAAGCAGAAGTTGAAGTCCACGCCCACAGTTGTAAAGAACGTCGCTGGACAGATGACGCCATACTACACCTGCAGGGGGGGCTAGAAATCACTGACTGGAGTGTTTTCAAGACCACTGACCTTGATGTGTATGCAGATCATGTCAAAGCATACATTAACAGGCTAGTGGAAGACTGCATCCCGACCAGGTCAACCAGGCAAACCATGGCCAAGAAGGCCAAGTATGAACTCAGAAAAGCCATCAAGAAGGGTCAATTGGATTACAAAAACAAATTGGAATTACAGTTCGTGGCTCTGACACCAGACGTATGTCGCAAGGTCTGAGGGTCCTCTCCAACTACAAGGGGAGCTCAGGGGCAGTCACCAACAATGACCCTATCCTACCAGACGAGCGAAACAAGTTTTTCGCTCTCTTTGAAAGGGACCATGAGCCGACCAACAACTTGAACATCCACCCAGAGGACTACGTTCTACAACAGTTTGAGTCCGAGGTCCGCAGAATCTTCAGGAGGGTGAGGCAGGGAATGCAGCCGGCCCAGACAAATTCCGCTGGCTCTGTCGTCCCAGCGTGCTTCAAAGCGGCAACCATTGTGCATTGTTACCCAAATGACGTATGCCTCAATGATTATCGTCCAGTGGCTTTAACACCCATAGCCATGAAGTGCCTGGAGAAACTTGTAATGTCGCATATCAACTTTTCCATCCCCGAGTCCCTAGACCCACTCCAGTTTGCATACAGATTAAACAGGTCTGTAGACGACACCATTTCCCTGGCACTACACACGGCCCTGCAGCACCTAGATAGGAGGGACACCTACGTCAGATTGTTGTTCATTGACTACAGCGTTCAACACCATCGTTCCCTCCAAGCTGGTCCTGAAACTGAGGGACCTAGGTCTGGGCGCCCCCATCTGTAACTGGATTATGGACTTCCTGTAGGCCTCAAGTGGTGAAGATGGTCCTCAACACCGGAGCACCCCAAGGCTGCTGCCTCAGCCCCCAGCTGTACTCGCTGTACAGCCCCCAGCTGTACTCGCTGCATGGCAGTACGCGTGTACTGCCACGCACAGCAATAATCGGATTATCAAGTTCATTCATTCAGTCATCGGCCTGATAAGCGAGGGCGACGAAATGAGTACAGAGATGAGGTATTCCAGCTGACGCGATGGTGTGAGGACAACAGCCTCGCACTGAATGTCAGCAAGACTAAGGAGCTCATCGTGGACTTCAGGAGCCACCGGGGCACCCACTCCACCATCAGCCTGGGCTACAGATTTACGATGACCTGGCGTGGACCCGCAACACGGAGGTCATGCTGAAGAAGGCACACCAGCACCTCTATGCTCTGCGGTGCCTCAGAAAAAGCAGAATAGGCCAGAGGTGGCTAGTGAACTTCTACCGTGGCACCGTAGAGAGCGTCCTGCAAGTGGTGTCACTGTGTGGTAGGGCAACACCACTGCACGGGACAAGAAAGCCATCCAAGAGGGGCGTGAGGACGGCAGAGAAGATCATCGGGTGTGCACTTCCATGCATTGAGGAGATCTGTAGGACCAGATGTTGGAAGAAGGCCATGTCCATCATAAAGGACTGCAACCACCCTGGGCACCATCTCTTCTCCCCCCTACTGTCTGGTCGCCGGTTGTGCAGCATCCGTACAAGTACTAACAGGTTTAAGGATAGTTTTTATCCACAGGCAGTGAGCCTACTGAACTGCTAGGAGTGCTGCCACTTTCACTTTCATAACATTGTCATTAACATTACACTTGCACACTTTGCTGGACTTTCTGGACTCATTACAGCTACTGCACTGTATTCATGATGCTGCTGCACTACTGGCACTTCTGGCACATTCAACAGATGTTCATACCATCTATCAGTCACTTGCTGTCCTTTTTTTGTTCATTTTTATTTTTATTGTATATATTGTTTTTGGAGATGTATACTGCGGGAGGGAATGGGAGTAAGCATTCCAATGTACTTGTTACAAATAAGTATCTTGTATCTTGTATCTACAGTATCCTCTGTCGTAACCAATAATATGCTTCTACGATGATAACATGGTTTTTTTGGGGGGGGTTGGGGGGGGTTTACAATAAAAAGGATTTTAAGTAAGAAAATAATCCCGATATTTACATGAATCTATATTTTCCCCCATCCCTGAGAGAGGAGCTGGATACAGACCGACAATAGTAGGGCATAAATCGAATTGGCTGCTATGCGACCAGAAGTAAATGAAGAGCAGAGAGTAGCTGTATGTTGTTTCGGGGTTGTCTCCACTGGCTGCCTCCACTGTCCACTGTGCATCCGCACCACCAGTTCTCTTTTGGCCCAGTCAGCTTTTCAAATACATTGGTGTGCAGACTGAATGGAAAATGAGCTGTAATGAGCCTTGGCTGAAACACAATTTTAGGGGACAAATGGAGCACCGTAATGACATAAGAAACACACACACACACACACACTCCTGTGTAGGATCCCCACGCTCAGGGTAAAACACACTCGTACACGGTCTCAGTGCAAGACCAACAGTGGCAGTGGACTGAAATGTGGTAATATGTGTTTATTTGCATGTGTGTGTCAGCAGAGCCCAGTTGTTCTTGGTTCTGATGATGGTGATGATGTGGATGATGCTGATGCTGATAGTAAGCCAGGCTAACGAGGTCCGTTCTTGTAGGGATGGGGTCTGGATTTGTTAGGTAATTGATCACCGGCTCGTGATTAGTCCACCGCTTGACTACGTTTCTAGGAGGGTATATGGATGGTAAATCGTCTTGAAGGAATAAAAGAAAATCGCTGGATTGCAATGGCTTTCGTGGAACATCACGTTCTGATTCTTAATACACACCTTGATGACCTTTTCTTCTAATAACATAATTTGAAGTCAATTACTTATTATTATTATTGTGTCGTCCATCACTTTAACGAACAGTTCTTGGTGAGTGTGGAGGCGTTGGTGGTTTTGTAAGAGAGAGATGGGGATGTGTGTGTGTGTGTGTGTATGTGTGTGTGTGTGTGTCTGTAATCCTATATATGTGAGGACCACAACCTGACAACAGATCTTTTCTGTGAGGACATTTTTCTCCTGGTCCTCTCAAGCAAATCTCTTTCAACTTTTACAATGACACCCTTTGACCATAGGTATCCATCCCTGCACATTTCACCATATGTCCTCACATACCTAGTTGGGGCTCAGAATGTGTTTTGGGTCAGTGCTCTCTGGCGCTACACATGACATGACGTTTGGTATTGCAGCTGGATTTTACTATTGAGTTTGCAGACATTTTCTGATTGGATAGCAGGATCTCCTAGGCAATTGTTTTGATTGGCTAGAATTCAACATTGTTGTGGACCCCTGGGTCTTGTGGAATGTGGAATTGGACCAAGATCTATTTGCCTATGGGAAATCCCATTCATTTAAGTCTCGATATAGACAATGAAATATAGGAAGAATCTGAAAATAAAATAAATTAAAAAATATAAAATGGACACCACTGATAAAACAGTCGAATGGCTAATATTTCAGAAATAATAAGTGGACATCTTAAAACTCCCGACTCCAAGTCTCCTGTTGTGTCGGTTGCTGCCTGTCCTCATGGAAACACTGGCCCCTTTCATGGGACATGAGGTGAGGTGATAAGTAACTATAAAATAGCTATTAGAAATGTGTTGAACACAAGACTTTTACACAAACACATGAACTAGTAGAATTTAAACTAGAGGGCCCTCAGAAGAGTGCATTCCTCCACCACACCAAAAAGTCCCTTGGACTCACTCACAGTTATTTTCAATTGTGTAAGTCGCTTTGGACAAAAGCGCCAAATTAATTTAATGTAATGTAAAAATAACATTAAATTAGACGCAATTAGATACACTGGTCCACAATAATGGCTGTAATGAACTCTCCAATACTTTGATGGATGCAGGCACTGTGACTGCACCAACTGTGACTCAAACTGCACTCTTTCAGTTTGAAATCATTTCCCTTGAGGCCTTCTGCTTCTAAACCTACAATCTGCATATTAGACACGTACTCACTAATCTTTTTTAGGAACAGTTTCCTATCTTTAATTGATATTGATATTATCAATAAGTCACTTTCCATTGACTCTGTGCCCTCTATTTTAAAAACTGCAATTATCAATCCAGTGATAAAAAAAATCCTTACATTGATCTAAAAATTCTAAACAATTAAAGAGACATTTCCTATCACTATAGGGCTATAAGGGGGAAAAAATATCGAAAATAATTTTTTGGGAAATATAGAAAATAATTGAATCTCGATAATATATAATATTGAAAATATCTAATATATAATATAAATAAGATTTGTCTGTGTGAAGGAGAGAGAGTGTCGTGCCTGGGTACCTTACATGCTGAGTGTGTGTGTGTGTGTGTGTGTGTGTGTGTGTGTGTGTGTGTGTGTGTGTGTGTGTGTGTGTGTGTGTGTGTGTGTGTGTGTGTGTGTGTGTGTGTGTGTGCTGTGTGTGTGTGTGTGTGTGTGTGTGTGTGTGTGTGTGTGTGTGTGTGTGTGTGTGTGTGTGTGTGTGTGCGATTAACAGACAGGTGAGTTGGGCAGCAGGTGTTTGGTCATACACTACCACAGCGTGGTGGACATGGGTTGGCAAGGTGTGGAGATCAAAGGGTAAATATCTCGGGACTCCTCATTTGTTCGACCACTCGAGCATGAAGGTGTTCCCAACACTGTCGATGGAGCCCGAACCACAGAGCATCCATCTGGGCTTTATGTGAGGTGATGACATCACCTGCTACTGAATGAGCTGGATCACTTCTGGCCTCCAGCCTGACCAACCGTTTGAAACATAGACACCAAGGGCAGGAGGGCTTTGAGTGAATACCATTGTGTGTATATGTGTGTGTGTGTGTGTGTGTGTGTGTGTGTGTGTGTTGTGCATATGGAGTATGGCGCCGTACGAGATGGCTGCCGTGTCACGAGCTCCCGCACGACGACGCAGTTTTTTGTTATTTATTAATTTTATCGCGACTATCTTTGTTCAGGAAGTTAGCAGCAGCACGTTCATTTATCTATTTTTATCTTATTTTTATATCTGCCGTCCGTCGACTTAATTGTGTGTGTGTGTGTGTGTGTGTGTGTGTGGTGTGTGTGTGTGTGTGTGTGTGTGGTGGTCATTTACAAAACACTGCCTTCACCAATATTATCCAAGTGCATCAAAGAGAAAATTGCCACATTCAAAGTAAAGGAAACTATAGAACGGAACGACGAGAAGTAATCAAAGAGCAGTCAGCTTGGTTGCCTTGCCCCAACCTCCCCCCCCCCTGCCCCCCCCGCCACTTTCTCCAGCGGATAGGAAGACTTTCCGGTCTATTGCACTAATCAAGCTTCCTGGTCCATAAAATACCTTTCCCACGGCAGGGACGAGGGCGGTGCTCTCACGCCTCTCCATCAATCTCTCCGCCCAACCCTCTTTGGCTGGCCCTGTTGTCACGGAGCCGTCTGCCAGGGAGCGGATCATTGAAAAGCACACACTGCCCCCGATCACATTTTAAACACAGAGGACTCCACACCGCACCCCGCCCCCCCCCCCCCCTCACCGTCAGCTGCTGGGTTTTGATGGCAGGACCGTGCGGGCGTTCAGACCATTTAGTCTTAGAACAACGGAGACAGGAAGAAATGAGGCTGCCTGGGATACTGAGCAGTCGCTTCCAACAGGCTTCAGGAAATTAAAGAAGAACCCCCCCCCCCCCCCCCCCGTTCTGTGGAAGGCTTTAGAAAGGGTCTTTAAGGTTCTCACGCAGGTTCTACAAGAATCAAATCTTGTCGCTGGCTTTAATGTAAACAGCTACTCAAAATGGGCGAAAGCCAACACAATATCACTTCAACTTCTGCATCCAAGTCAGAGAAACAGACTGCCAAAACATTCTCGGCGGTAACATTTCACAATGACAACGTGACACGACATGTGCTGACATCCGCGGGGCTGCTGCTGCTGCTGCTGCTGCTTTTGCTGATTTCCACTAGTGCGGCGCTGTGATCGAGCCCTCTTATTAATGGTTTGCGCAATTAACATTGAATGAAAATGTCACAGATGGAGGCAGCAGCTTGCTAATGGAGTCTGTAATAATGAGTCAACCTGAGGCCACGCTGCAGCTAGCGCACAGCGCCGGACGAAGGTGGTCGGCATTCAGCCGGGCCGGAAGCGCACACCCTGTCTCCACTGATGAGCTGGGCCATACACTCGCCACAACAAACACCCGCCTGTTGGAGCAAACACACACACACACACACACACACACACACACACACACACACACACACACACACACACACACACACACACACACACACACACACACACACACACACACACACACACACACACACACACACACACACACACACACACACACACACACATTGAATGATTCAATTCATAATAGGCCAGCTCTATCCATCTTCTCTGTTTCCTCCACAGGCCTGTGATGAAGGCAGATCACTTAAGAGGCGGGATGGTTTAGGCAAGTATGATGAGTGTGACAGTCGGGGGGGGAACAGCGAGCACCGGGCAAGGTGGTGTGCAAGAGAGGAGGATGAGGGAGGAAAATGAATGACCAGAGAGTATCACCAGCAAGACACTTTTCATCTACAACGCGCTTAGTTTGCTTCAAAAGTGCAGGGCCCGGCAGGGGGGGGGGGGGGGGGGGGGGGAAATGGAGCACCAGTCTCCCAGACAGAGAGGGGGGGGGAGATATGACGGAGCAGAGAGCAGAGGAGAACACTTTCACACTGCATGTGCTAAATGCGTCGCCACAGATGTGGCGCTCAACACTGTCTCCATCAAAACCGATGATGAACAGCTTGGACATTGGCAAAAAGGACGGCCAGTATTCTTATGTTATACGAGACACAACCTGGAAAAACAACAATCTTTTCATTTGACAATACTTTAACAAGTATTGTCTTAAAAATAAAGTAATGTTTGATGGATGGATGATCTAGATGGCACCTCGACAGACCATTGGTGATATAGACTTCATAGAAAAAAAGTCTATATCACCAATATACTGTTGTTTAAACTCAGTTGCGTTACGTCAGCATCCCTTATTATATTAGGAATCAGCAAAAAGATACAAAAGTTTCTGGAGGATTTCATTGTGAGGAAGGCCTTGTGCAGGTGTGGGGGTGTCGTTCAGCTCCTCTGCACCGTTTAATAAAGCTGATTCAGGAGAAGCTTGCAGAAGAGGCTGCAGCGCATCAGAGCTGTGACGGCTGTTGGCACACACTGGGACTGGAACTCTTGCACAAAAGGTGGCAGACGTCAATAGGCCTACTTGAACAGGAGGAAAAACCTTCGGCTGGGAAGAACACAGGATTATGGCAACCTTGTCGTTCAAATGGTTGTGTGTGTGTTGTGTGTGTGTGTGTGTGTGTGTGTGGTTGGTTGTGTGGGACGCACATAAGAGTTTCTCAAAAGCCAAGAACAAATAAACTAGCTTATTTAAGCAGCCAGTTTCTCCTTAAACTCTTACATGTATCCAACACCCTTGCCTTATAAATCAATCGTCATTGCCTGGTAGAATAACATGAGAGGTCCATGGCACAAGTCATCAAAGACCATGATATGTCTGCTGTCTGGTTAGAGGCGGCCGGGTGGGTATTGCTCGAGATGGTGCGCCTGCCTGCCTGGGTGCCCAGCCCACATAGGATTGTTCTGCCTGGAGACATGCTGATCTGATCCGACCCTGTGGGAGATGTTGGCATTGAAGAAACATAATATGAATAAAATATGATCCTCTCAAAGCATTGGGAACAGGGACATAGCGCAATCTAGGAATTTAAATCATTTTAGGAGTTGCAGGTAAAAGTCACTGGAATGACGATGGAATTGGGGAAGATGAAATCAAGGAGGGCAAGGATTCCCAGTCAGGACAGATCGGGGAGGAATTGCAAATCGGTTCTATTCCACACACACACACACACAAGCGTGCACGCACACACACACACATACACCCACACCCACACACACACACACACACACACACACACACACGCACACACACACACACACAAAGAGCCTTCTTTCACCTCCAACCTCATTTGTTACACTTGTGATGCTGCTTTGTGGTTACCAAGCCTAACCTCCTCTCAAAGACAGGACCTACATTATAAATGAACAGCAGATCCTGGGCACTAAAACTAACTCCCATGCTTGGGAAATGCAGTTTTCATGTTTGACTTCTTTTTTTTCCTTTTCTTCTTTTACTGCAGCAAAGCACTCGCTCGCTCCTCCAGAGTGGCGATGAAGTCACTTGAAAGCTCACCCACACAGCTGGCTGTCATTTAAGAAATGACTCGCTCACTACGAGACAACAGACTAAAAATATGCGTTTTATATTAATATTTATTGTTCAAGATTTCGTCTAGGAGGTTAAAGGCACCAGCTAGAGATGTTTTGGATGTGTGTTTGTGTGCTAAAGGGAGGAGGGTGTGTGTGTGTGTGCGTGTGTGTGTGTGCGTGTGCGTGTGTGCGTGTGTGTGTGTGTGTGTGTGCAGGGTGAGGTGGGGCGGGTGGCGGGCTGCAGAAATACTCAATTGAGCTTTCAGGCATCACAATGAACACTTTATTTTTAGCACCTCTACCATTTTGATGTTGCAGCGTGTGAGCGCTGGCAGCCTGCCCTTTAAGTCGTCCTGTGTGTGCATGCGCATGAGAGCCGTGTGTTTTTGTTGGGTGAAGCAGCTAGGCGTTTCACATTGAACTTCTATCCGCGCTCATTCAGAACCACTAGCGGAAGACAGCATCGCTTCAGTACTCACGCTTCAGTACTCACAGACTACGCTGTGTGGATATTGGAAAAGGACGCACGTTGCCATTTGCAATGCATGGGACGATGGCAGTGACAAGTGTCTTACACAAGCAATAGTCTTACCCTGCATCATCCTTAACAAACACAACAGGCCTGATTGCTGTGCCGTGTTAATCAACCCCCAAACAGGAAAAATAAACGTGCATAGCTTATTTAATCAGCAAACTCAAAGTGTTGGCCTTCATAGCAATTGTGTTGTTAAACTGTGTCATCATCTCCCAAGGATATTACTGTCAGCTGCCAAACTGCACATGGACATTCACTTGCAGCAAGGTCCACTGCAAGTGAAGAGTTGACAGTGGGCACTGTCAGACATGGGCAAGCTATAGCTCATAAGAGATACTAGGAATTGTACAATATATATGTTGAGCTTCTGAGTGACAACTTCCCCCAATAACAACCTGGGATAAATCAGACCCTGCATGGCAATTCATTGAGATAATAATCTTTCTTTTTGAGATATTTTTCTGTCTAAAAAGTGAGTGCCAATGGGTGAATTTCCCATGCATGCAAGTGTGCAACATATTCTCTTTGTTTTTCTAGTTGTTTCGTGGTTAGGTTTGAACATTTTAAGAGCTGCATTGCCATGCAGAGAATTGTTTTGCATTGTTATTGCAACTCACACAAAAAGTGAAACAGTATGGCCAAATCTAACAGCTAACTCTGAAAACCCACCCATAGTCCACCTAACACCTAAATAATTAAGTCATTATTAGCAAATACACACAATTAACACGAAAACATCGAGATGCTTCAGATCATATGTTAACAAACAACATCATATGTATATACACGTGAAAGAAGGGAGGGTCGGGGTTTTTACCTTTTTCAGAGCTGACATTCTAGGCAGTTCCTCCACCTTCAAACCCCGTCGGTCCGTACGCTGAGGTCCCAAGCCAAGTTTGGGGAGTGCGCAAAGATGAACTCAGCCCGGCGCTGGTGCTTGCTGATGCTGGTGCTGATGCTGAGCCATGGGGAGGCTGCTATTTGATATTCTCATCGCGCCTGCCATGCGCTACCGTCACAGCAGCCTGTAAGGCTGGCTCGGTGTGCGCATGCGCATGCCCACAGCGCTGTAGTGTAGTGACTCGTAATGGACGCCGGGAGGAGAAGCGTTCCCTTGTACTCCACATAGCTTCTTAGCTTGGCAGGGCGAGTGCAATGCGCCTTGAAGTCTCCGGGAAGTATGGCGAAGCGGACTGACGTTGACCACAGACGCCCCATTATTTTTGCGGGGTTCTACATGATCCTATAACCTAATGTTTTATTTAACATGTGGTATATTTTAGACGTTGGTGCGCTGTGTTTGGACGCTGGCTTATCCGCCATAGCTTGTTAGCTAACCACCGGCCTTGTGCGCGTCTCACGGTGCATACGAAGTTGCATTAAACTACTTTGATTGTTGAAATGGCACAACGAAAAGACGGTGAGTGTTATTAGTTCACCACCAGCTACGTTATCATCTAGTGAGCAAATAGACAACGTTAGTCGCGGCTGGTGAACTAGTCGCAACAAGCAATCTAAATCGAAAGTCCCGCGAGCGTGTTGATGTAAACAAACACACGTGCGGTCTGCTGTAGCTCATAGGACACGCCCACTTGGACATTGCAGTTTATTGGTGTTGTTTTGCTCTTCATTCTGAATGAACTAGTATATATATATATATATATATATATATATATATATATATATATATATATATATATATATATATATATATATATATATATATATATATTATGTTTGTGCCTCGCAAACGCAGTGCATTTGACACAATAACGTTTAATACGTTGAGCTGACCACATTGTATCACTAAAGCAGGATATCAAACTTAATTGCCATGCTGTTTTCTTTCTTTCTTTCTTTCTTTCTTTCTTTCTTTCTTTCTTTCTTTCTTTCTTTCTTTCTTTCTTTCAGTATTTCAATCAAAAGTCCTCCACAAGCTTTACCCTAACGCACCGACGGAGGAAAATAAGCCTAACCCTGTTGATGTTGTTGAGACATTGGCCAATAAACCAGCTCTGAAGAGAAAAACTTCTCAGAATTCAGTCAAAGGTAAACGAAACAGTGCTTTGTATATGTCGTGCCTGTAACTTTAAAGTATAAAAACAAAATGCTTTGCACCCTACATTATTTACACTTAATTCATTTATAGAAAAAGATTCATAGCTTTAAGACACACAAGGGCCTAACTAGAGGTTAGGTTTTCTCACCTCTTTCAGAATATGGTTCATTACCCTCCCCTCTATACCTCTCTTCTGTCTCCTAGGTGATGGGGAGTCATTATCCAGCACCACTGATCCGGCCCGGCGGGTTTACACAGCCCTGCCTCCTCCTGCAGACTACCATGCCCAGGGGGCATCCATCACTCACCCCCAGCCGGAGAGCGTGAATAGTGGCGGGGAAGCAGCTGGTAAGGGCGTCGTAATCTTTTCAGTTATGATGTGCCTCTGCCCGCCGTGGAGTTATGGCGACATTTACCGTATTGTCCGTGTTACAGCGAAAATAATTTGGCATCTAACCAGAGTGCAAATGTTGCAGTAAAGTGCATGGTCATATATAATGTACAATTGTTGAATAATAGGGGGCGGCTTTGGTAAAGAGGGGGGGGGGGCTGTCATCATGGTACGGAGTTCAGAGAGATGACAGCTGAGGGGAAGAAACTGTTCCTAAGCCTGCTTGACTTGGAACAAAGGTTCCTGTAGTGCCTGCCGGAGGGGAGGAGGGCAAACAGTCCATGGTTGGGGTGAGGTGTCTTTGACAACAGTTCACCAGTTGAATGACCCCAGCCCCCAGGTACTTGTCCATATAAAAGTGACTTTATTTGTTGCTTGAATCGGCATAATTGTATACGATGCAAACAGGGTTCCATCTTCACCATGTCAAATTATTTATGTGCACAAGAAGAGCAAACCCCCGTATATTGACATGAATATGTCTACAACATGACTTGTATGGACTCACTATACCATGGTCACATTAAATGCCTTAATGGTGACTTAAAGTATAATGACCGGACCAGACCAATTAAGTGTAATGACAAAGCATTTTTTATTTATCTTCAGAGTGGGTGATTTTTGTGGATGAAACAAGCAATGTTAAAAAAACAAAGGGGGGAATTTGAGTGATGTGTGTTGTATTTTGTATTTACTCGCTCCATTAGTTCCACTGGCTTAGCAGAGGGAGTTGTCGTCGTAAAACATTCAAGCTGTGTACCTCCTAAGGATATGTATTGGCCTAAAAAAAAACGCCTACACCTAAGACCGTCCTTGTGCATTATTAATGTTTATTACACACTGGGTTCAAACTCTGTGGGCTCTTCCCCCCCCCCACCCCCCCCTAATTATTTCTCTCATTATGAGAACCTTGTTGCCCTAAAATCACAGTTTTGTCTTCTGTAGGTCTCCAATAATGCCCTCTTGCGTTCATCCACCACTGATCGTGGTTTCAACACCTGAGTATAGCACAATAGCAGTGCCCCATCACATCACAGACACAATAACATTTAAAGCCCCGACGCCGAGATGTGGAGCCAGCTCTATTTCGGGCCGTTTGGTCGTATAAAATAGCTCATCAAAAACCAATGATATTTTTCCACTCCTGTGGGACGGATGTGGCTGTTTGAGGT
>CM051016.1:11751607-11769107 GCA_027704905.1 Muraenolepis orangiensis | reverse complement strand
TTTCCCCTCCCAGAAGAAACTGCCGCAGTTGTACGACTGTTCAGATATTGGATCACAGACCTTCTCCCCATGCAGAGAGATGCCAAGGAGTGACAAGACGGAGAGACCGAGACGGGGGAGGCGCTGACGGACTTGAGGAGAAGCCACGCCAAGCCATTGGAAGAACAGCATGCATGATGTATTGGTCCCGATTACTGCCAAGTGATGTCACCTGTTGCCGACGCCAATATGAGTCAATCAGAAATCTGAGCGGTACAAAATTACGAATTGACTGTGTTTTTATGTAACCTTGAGATGGTGCCGACCATGTTTTTTGTATCCATGTCCGTCCTTCGGTCTCTGTTCAATGTACATCGCAAACCTAAACAAAACACTCGGCTGAATAAACACCTGCATTTTGGTACCATCCGTCATGTCCGTGTCCTCTCCCTATTTGTGTCCTCGGGTTTTCCTGAAAAATCCAGTCCTCTCCTTTCATCTTGGCCATCTTTTTCTCGCACCACAAGTAAACCGTAGTCTTTGTTGAACCAAGCTGTCACCGCCTTTGTTTTTTACTTTCCGTTTTACCAAGTGGTTGACGCAGTCCAAATGAGATGCCTAATTGTTATGAGTGTCACACTCCGTCCTCTCTCTATCGGCTTTTAATTGCCATAAAAACCCGAATGTCAGTTGTGCTTGAAGAGCCACCCAGACTGCAGATGTCATGACATTTAAAACCAACCGGCTAACGCGGTAGCTTGTCATCTAGATCGACTCTTCACAAGGGACCGTCTCCTCATTCCAAGTCGGTGCCTCGTGAAGCTCTTTTTTTTTTTTAAACGTGCCTTTTCATCCCCACTGCAAAGGGTTCATGTCCTCCTACTTCGATGATGTTACCAGCGTGTGTCTTTGGGACGTCCATATGAGGAATAACCTAGCGGGTCAGGTTGCTTCGTTATCTTGCCCCTTTTCGAAGCACTTTTTCACCTACAAGCAATGTGTCCAGCGTCGGGACACCTTTTGGAGCGGTGGAACGACCGGCGAGCAACGTTGGGAGATTACGGCTCAGACACGTGTACAATCACAATAAATAGCCTGTTCCTCATTGGCGGCTAGAGCGTGAGAGCCCAGGAACGCCAAGGGTAGAAGTCGGAAGAAGCTCCAGGGGATTATCCTGGGTAGGCGTCATTGGTTAGCGCCAAACACCTCGATGGAAAATGGTAACTGGACTGCACTTATACAGCGCTTTTCTAACCAGTGTGGCCACTCAAAGCGCTTTACAGGTCAAGCCTCACACTCACCCATTCATCCACCGACGGCGGAGTCAGCCATGCAAGGAGACAGCCAGGACATCAGGAGCAGTTAGGGTTAGGGTGTCTTGCTCAGGGACACCTCCACACTTTGCTAAGGGGGAGCCAGGGGGATCGAACCAGCAACCTTCCGGTAGTAAGACGACCGCTCTACCTGCTGAGGTGCTGCCGACCCCCAATGGTCACCCGTCTTGCACAAAACCTACTTCAGAGGAACATAATTATACATAATTATAGCTGCCTGTAAGTTTAACGCTAACTGGAACAATTAGCTCTGTGTATAACATCGCAGTGGAAAGCTAGCTTTGGGGGTTGGGGGGGAAGGGGGGGGGGAAGACGGACATTTATGACCTCTGTTGAGTTTCTGACCCACGGCCAGATTCCCAGCATCTGGCAACGGGGCTAATGTTCTCATTCTGGACACATTAGCCAGCGGGGACAAGAAGGACGTTAACCACATTACCCCAAAATGCTTTGATTTGTATTTCTTTTTTTCCACTCCACCACAGGTATTTGTAGTAATTGGCCCACAGTTAGCTTTTTTGTTCGTTTTCGGTGGTTATTACATTCTATATTCTTTCTTCTTTTCCTTCAACATGAATGTACAGTACATTCCTACGGTGACTTTCACCACAGTGTTTAGGTTGTGCGGTGGAGCGTTGAGTCTGTTGCTGTCTGTTGCCGGGCAGATTTCAGTGTTCAGTTGTGTGAATGAGGTGTACTGTACTGTACTGTAGGTCAGCTCGTAACCTCTGGGGTAACCTCAGGCTCCTGGTTCGAGACTGGCTTCCCCGTCCAGCGATGGAGATGTTCTCAACATAACCGCAACCGTCTAGAAGGATGTAACAAGCCTGCGTAATGTACTGACGCTGTAATGTACTGACGCTGTAATGTACTGACGCTGTAATGTACTGACGCTGCACACGTCACCACAAATAAAAAAAAGCCCAAATCGACTGACTCGGCAGATTTAAGAGAGAGCGAGTCTTTGTGTTTGTACTGTACAACAAAAAACAAACATGAAGGCGTTGCATTGAAGTCCCTTTAGTTTCAGTAGCCCTCGCCGTTTTGTTCATGGCAAGAGGTACAACGTTCTGGGGTCTTTAAGACACCCACCCGTCAGTGATATTTAGACTTTTGGTGACCGAGACAAAGTGTTCTAGTGTTACATACATTCCTTCTTTTTTTTTATTTAGTTTATTTTAAAATAAACTACTAACGATGCAAAGCATCGTTGAGGCAGCCTATCATCGTATGTCTAGAGGCTTCTGCATATTTCCCATCAGATTTGCCCAAATACTTTTTCCATTGATAAAATAATAAGAAAGAAAAGCCAAATGTACCACTTTTCCTTACTTATTTAACGTCATGTTGATCTCCTCTGCAGTCACGTGTGCTGCTTATGTCAGCGCCAGCATGGTCTTTAATTTGAAGCTGAAGTGGCAATAAAAATCATCTTTAAATGTTGCCATACCTCCAGAAAGAATAAAATGAGTTGACAGCTAATAGCCCAATTTCACTGCTGCCTCAATGCATCACACATGCACACACACACACACACACACACACACACACACACACACACACACACACACACACACGCAAGGTAGCATGCTGCCTTCTGTCTTCCCTGTCTGCTTATACTGTTTCCTCCAACCTCCTGTGATCCACTTACCCCCTGCTACGTGTGTGTTAATGTCTTATGTAAAGACCAGAGGGTGATGCTAAAAGGCTGACCTGCCGAGGCTGTACTGCACGAGGGACACGCTACAGGTAGAGGCGTCCACGCCGACGAATCAACACACACACACACACACACACACACACACACACACATCGACACACACAATGATGAGGTGACCAGTGAAGAGATTTCCCCCCTCCCAGGGTTTTCCGGGCAGAGGACCTTGGAAAGGGCCAGAAGAACAGGAGGAGGACCACCTGGAGAGACGTCCCCATCCTCACACACTCCGTCGTCATGTTCTCCCGACTGTGGCGGCTGACTCCTGGTTACCTCAGGTTTTTGCAGGTAAGATCGGGCCATGACTGACCGAACCCACATTTTTCTCATGAAACTCATAACTGTGTGGACTACTTATCTGTATTCACAAGGAACAGCGCTCAAGTGAATGCGTTGGCATGTGGCGCATGGCCATAGATCACAAAGTCAGCTGTGCGTGGCCGTTCCTCACTGTGTCAACGGCCGGGCCTGATCTCCCCAGTAAACCTGGCCGCTGAGTCAGAAATGACCTGCCCTTAAGCGTGATCTTTAAAAGAGGGAATTGCAGCTTAAAGCACTTTACACTTTGGTTTGATTTAGTAGTACCTTCCCAAACAGAGACGTCTGGATGATACTGACATGCCAAGGAGCACGTCTAGATAGCTTGGCCCCCTTGGCATGCGCCGTGTCCATTGCTGGTATGCTCTTTGTCTATTGGCATGCCCCTCGCAGCCCCTGGCAAACAGGAGGATTTTGAGCGTGGTGCATTGATGTAGTGTGGCTGGCAAGGCTTTAATAGAGGGCAGTGCAGTGTGATCAGTCCTGATGAGTATGGCATGCCTCGCAGAGAGAGGTTGCTTCACTTGGTCTAATGCTGCCATTTTTCAACGTCACCTTCAAAGCAATTCATCACAGAGACATGGGACCTCGGGCCCTCAGACATGCACACCTGCGGGTGCGGCTTGGCTCAAGGCAGAAGGAACATATGCGTCCACACTATGCATCTAATCCAGATCATGGTTTGTGATTCACAGTAAGACATGTAATTGACATATTTATGTCTTATCTCATCTTATAATGCCATGTAAATGACAGGACAATAAGGTAATCTTCTTCCACGCTGACATAGACCTGACCTAAGTCATCTCATCAACTGTTAATCTGTACACAAAAGGGCAACAAGCCAAGAACAAGAACAATCCAGCCCGTTATATTACCTGTTTCCACTAGAGCAGCTTTAAATGAAAACATATTGTGTGTATTGTACACACAATGGGCTATCTGTGTGTGTGTGTGTGTGTGTGTCTGTCTGTGTTTGTGTGTGTGTGCGTGCCTGCGTGCGTGCCTGCGTGCGTGCCTGCGTGCATGTGTGCCTGCATGTGTGTGTGTGTGTGTGTGTGTCTGTGTGTATAATACACCACTAATAGTCTGAATGGTCCCCACTATAATCAGTACGGTCAAGACAGGAAAATGACCGTGCCTTTTCAGCCTGTTTTTGGGGGGCCAGGACAGGTCTAAGAAAACACAGTATGGGATCTAACCATAGCCCTTAACTTTATGACTGGCAGTTGTTTGGATGACTTTTTCTATAACTCACTCTGGTGGTGGGGTCGCTCTGCAGGAGCCTCTGTGGGAGACCCCTGGTAGGCCTATGAATGATGCATTGTTGCTGTTTCTATTATTTTCTATTATATTTTATTATATTATTCTATCTGCCTGGGCTACTTCACAGCCCCATTGCAGAATATCCTAGGTCTCGGGATCACAGACAGCAGTCCCATGTATACTGCAGATTATTTATCTAAAACAATGGCCCAATGTTCTAAGCAGCGGAACGGTCCATTGAATCTGTAAGTCACAGCAGTGGTTTACTAATCGCCTGTGACGTAGGGGCATTAGATCACGATAGAGAGTCAGCATTATTTCCCCCTCTTAATTTTTTATTCATTTGAAGGGGCCGAATTAGAAAAAAATGTACCCATGTCTAAAATCGGGCAAGGCGTTTTTGGTTTGGAAAGGACAAAGACATTTGTCTGAGGAGAAAAAATGGCTTTCAAATATGTTTGTGGGGAGCGTGTGTGGTGGTGAAGAGGGGGACTTATTGTGGCTTACTTTGGGAATGACTGCTGTGGAGGAAACAACACACTTCATTCCAGTTTGGTCCTGTGACTTGACTACAAATTGATCCTTGTTGACACGTTGACACACAGAAATACGAATCCAAATCTTGGTCACACTGCTTGTCAACGAGTAGTATAACCGCGGAAAGATAATGAAAGCGTAAGGGTATGAATACAATCATGACAAAATGTACAAAATCCGTTATGGGCTTCAATTCCTTAAGTAGAGAAACCTGACAAAGGGTTAGCTTTAAAGCACCATTGAAGAAGCGTGTTATGAGACGGTTCTACTGTGTGTGCAAAGCTGGTCCATTCATGCAAGTCCATATGTCCTTATGCCCAGATGATTTAGCAGATGCCAAATGCAATATGTGCAGTAACAAGGAAAAATGGACAAACATCAGGCGGTTTATTTCTTGCGTGTCTCTCAGACTTCTCTGATGAAAGTACATTGAAGCCACGACGTTGCCCTAACAAACAGTAAATATGTTTGTATTGGGTTAGCCTACCAAACATGAAGGCTTATTGGCATTTCAATTCTGTGCACTCACTTTGACAAACAGCAATTCTTCAACCACCTACGTCCAGACATGAATGAATGAATCTGTTCCTCCCTGTCTCTCTTTCTCTCTCTCTCTCTCTCTCTCTCTCTCTCTCTCTCTCTCTCTCTCTCTCTCTCTCTCTCTCTCTCTCTCTCTCTCTCTCTCTCTCTCTCTCTCTCTCCCCTGCTCTCTGTCTGTGTGTGTGTCTCTCTCTCCAGACCCAGGCCCAGGCCTACCAACCTGTGTCCCTGCTGCCCCTGGTTGAGAGGGCCCTTCCAGGCATGGCGGTGCTGATGGGGGCCCTGGGAATTGGCATGTGTGGTTACAGCTCCCAGCAGCTGGCCCTCCACCACCGGCCCTCCACCCGCGTGCTCCCGTGGGCCGGCTCACACGCCGCCACTCCCACTGCCGCCGTGATGGGTGGGGCCGGCCAGAGCACCCCCTTCCTCCATCATGTGACCTGCCAGGCCAACACCTGCCTGGAGGTGCCACCGCCCTCCTTCGCTGGGGAGAAAGTGTGCATGAAATAGATCCCGATCAGATTCAAGATTGTCCTGGTGGCGTGTAGGTTTTGGGTTCAGGTTACTGTGTGTGTGTGTGTGTGTGTGTGTGTGTGTGCTGGCTCTGAAAGGTCCCAGCGTGGATGCACCTGAACTGGGCCTGTGCGTTGGAAACAGAAACGCTACCCGCTCCATCTATAGCCAGTTTGGTGTGGGTTCGATTGTATCTATATACTGCACTGAGTAGGCAGAGCATAAGGATTGGACCAATATGCTAATCACGCTTTTAAGCTGGAGCCTCCACAGAACTTGAGAATGGATCTTAAATAAGCCAGCGTGTTTCATCTCCAGTGTGTGGCGGGTGTCTTTGTGAGTGGAGGGAAGGAGAACAAAAAAATGGAAGTGGTGCTTGGCAAGGCTCTCATGCACGCAGATGGTGGTTGGCAGCTCCTGTATACCCTCCCTTCCCTCCCCTCACACACACACACACACACATGGACACACACACACACACATATGCATGCACACACACATACACACACACACACACACACACACACACACACATACATACATGCATGCACATACCCATATACACACACACACACATATGCATGCACACAAACACACACACACACACACACACACACACACACACACACACACACACACACACACACACACACACACACACACACACACACACACACACACACACACACACACACACACACACACACACACACAAATCACTGTACTGTCCCAACTGGATTGGCCAGTGGCTTCCATGGAGAAGTAGAACCAGGTGCCATTCATCAGCCTTGGCATTTACCATGAACTGGCACGAGGCTGCCATCAGCACTGATTCACATATCATGGTTGAAGACAGTGGCTCCAGAAAATTTGGGACATCAATGTACTAGGGTTTTTTTGCAGAGAAGTGACCACATTTATGCGAGCATAAGAGAGTCTGTTAAGGGGGGGGGACAGGCGGGCTGTGATGCTGCAATCTGTACCCAATGGAAGTATGGTAATGCCCATGGAGTACAGTGCAGCAGAATGTAAGTTTATCTTCTTAAGCCAGTATCTACTGTGTGTGTGTGTGTGTGTGTGTGTGTTTTGATTTGATATCTATCTGGCAAGCAGCTTGTTGTGGAGCCTGGTAAACAACAGCGCTGTATAAATACACCTCCTTGGATTATGGGTCTTAATTCACCGGCGTAAGGCAGCCTAAGCCAATTCCCTCATTGGGTATTAGGCTGCAGGTGGAAAATCAGCACCCCTGACACACACATCCACTTTATGTTATATTTAGACTAAGGAGCAATGAGACAGGACCAGATGAGACCAGTTGATCAGACAAGACCAGACAGGACCAGGCGGGACCAGACAGGACCAGACCAGACCAGACAGGACCAGGCGGGACCAGACAGGACCAGACGGGACCAGACGGTTCATGCACGATCCCCTGTCTCTGTGCCGTTCTCCCTGCAGTGTTAACCACCACCACGCCACCCCCTCTCTCACACACACACACACACACACACACACACACACACACACACACACACTGCTATTGGACAGACTGGTGCTGAACGGTACTGCCCTTTGGAGAGCCAGCAGGTGGGCTTGTGGCGAGACCACTGAGCGTGGTGAAGAATGTGTATCCCCTTATGGGGATAGCGCAGATGCTGTCTTGTTGTTGTTGTTGTTGTGGTGGGACGGATAATGACCTGGGACTCCATTACTTCTCATGGGAGAGATTGAGTGACACTTGAAGACGCGCTTCCCTCCTTTGGTTGCTGCTGGTTTGTTAACGTCGTCACCCTACGCACCATCGTCCCACCACTCACCATCGTCACCCTACTCCACTTTGTCACACCCTCATAACTCACAGCCGGGAAATGACTCTTTGATGTCGGCCCATTAGGCGGAGGTCAGCTAGACCCTGTGATCCATTTTCCTCCCGTTGCCATGGAGACGCTCCTTAGTATCCCGGTGTGGCTGCCAAATTTGAGGATTTTGGCTCAGGCTGGGAGACGAGGGCCACGTCTCGACGAGGGAGCCTTGCTGAACATCGGTCGCCAATAATGGAACACGCTTCTGATACTATGACCACGGGCGGCAGTATCTCAGGAGGCACAGCGGTCACCTCACAAACGGAAGGTTCGATCCCCCGGCTCCTCTTAGCAAAATCTTTAAAGGTTCTTGAGCAAGACACCCTAACCCCTAACTGCTCCTGACGTGCTGGCTCCTTGCGTGCATGGCTGACTCCGCAGTCGGTGGTTGTATGAATGGGTGAATGTAAGGCAGGATTTGTAAAGCGCTTTGGATTAAAAAATAAAAAACACTTTAAAAAGGCAATCCATTTAGGATGGCGGAGCTATGGGCCACCTACTGCTACACCAAATACTATACCTGATAGGTGCAGGTGTGCTTAAATAGTGTCAAACGTACTGCATTGCCACGGTTTATTGCTTCACCACAGGGCCAGGTGAGAGGGAGGGTTGACAGGCCGGGCTTAACAGACACTATCTATGCTCCCCGTGGTCTGCAGAAGGTGTACAGAGCCCTGAATAAATATATTGATCTCAATCAGGGGGAGAGTAGTAAAGCTTCACCCACTGCACCAAAACTCCTCCCTGCATTTCCTCAACTTGTGTTAGAGAACTGCTGACACGACATGAGACTGTATGAGGGATATGTTCTTATTTTAACCTTGCAGCTGGAGGTGCATTATTAAAAGAAGAAAGTTGCACAAACACGATGCATAACGATTGATGCCACATTTTGAACTGAGACCCGTGAAATTATTTAGAGAAAGTTATTTTCTATGACTGTTGCACTATAAGTCATCCACTGGCTCAATTTGCTAGGCATAGTTATGTAAATGCGTGAACGCATTTTGAACTGTTATCTTCTGTTATCTTCTGATCTCTCTTCTTATCTTCACGGAGAAAATCCATAAAACCGTTGTGATGTTATATGAGTTTTATGCAACACTTGATTTCTATGGTGCAATTCGGATTCACTTAATTGCAGTGTATTATTTATGACAAAAGTAGGCATTCTCAACATGATGACCTTTCTCTTTCATACCATATATTCTGAACATATAGTTTAGGAGATCTAATCCCCACCAAACTTTCCCGAAAAGGGTGTGTACACACATGAATAAATGGTACATGTGTGATGATTTATGCAATTTTGTTTTATCTGACATAGCCTAGATATTGTGATAAACGAGGACTGCATATACACAAATACAGGATGTATTATCCCTCACAATGACATCAACAATTGCTTCACCGATTAGTAAGTATGAAACTAATGAAATCACAAGCACAATAATCGGATATAATATAAAAAGCACATCTATGTGTCGTTGGCATTGGAAATAACAACACATACTAGCGGTATCATAAGTACGCAGACTCGTCTGGGAAGGAAAGAGCCAATCAGATCCGAGATGTGAAGCCACATGGGAGGCAGAATAACTTATCGTTATTAGGTTACTATTCCCCCTAGTGGATACAGAAAGAAAAGTCATCAATCAGTCATCGATGTAAAGTTTTCATTACTTTTTTTTGTTTAATGTCGTGTGGTGATTAAATAAATAATAATTACAATGATGTGAAAGTGTGGAAGTCCATTGTTTTACTTGAAAACGTGACGGTAATGCATGTGTGTTCCCCATCATCTCCTCTCCTACACCCCTCCTCGACGCAGTGGATGAGCGGCGCGTCGGGAAGGTGCACTCACTGAACAACGGGACTCCCAAGCCGATCCGGACATCAATAAAAAGGAGTTTAAGACTATTCTTTTTGGCATACAACGGGTCGGTATGCAAACTTTCCCTCAAACTAGTTTAGTTTTTTAGACGCATATATTGTTTGCCGTACGTGTTTGTATTTCATGACATGCTTGAGATGTTGATGTTGTAATCCTGAACGCGAACCTCGGTCGGTGCGTCGATGTTTCGCGAATTGCCTGTTATTCCCATGTAAAAGTTTAAAACCTAATCCGAAAATATTCAGACGAATTGGACGTTTTCATTCGAGAGGAACTTTGCTTAACTCACGCTATGAGCCAACAAGTCGCCACCATGTGTCTCCTCCACATGATGTCTTATCGTACTACTCGTCTAGACGCGAACGGTTCAATTCGACTCTTAAAACCAAAAAACAGTGTTTTTGTTTGAGCGGTTTCAAGGTAAAACGTTTCAGTGTCGGTCGCATGTGCTCATTTTTCAGTCTGGTGTTGATGCTACCCCCCCTCTTGCCTGAGTAAGATGCACTATGGTTGATGTCGGGATTATCCAGATACGTTGTTATCGGGTTTGCAACACCCAAATGAGCATTCAAATGGGTATTGTTGCGCAGGCCAATGGTTTGTTTTGTATACTCCTCTCCGCCTGGCCGGGCTGGCCCTGCTCATGATGACTCCAGGAGAGGAAGAACCTACTATTATTTCACTTCTCACTCAAGGCGTAAGCTGTAATCAGTGTGTGAGTGAAGGTGATACGTGGCAAAATAAATAATATGGTGAAAATGGTATTTAAAGTAAATCTACTATCCATCTTCTAAGGTGTGTGTGTGTTTGGTTGGTAGGCCACAGGACGAAACAGCTCCAGGGTGCCCGTCAGAGTGCACCATGGGAAACTTCTCCAGCAAGGAAAACCATGCAGCCACAGGTTGGTCAACACAAAAGGTTCACACTCTTGTTGCACACTGTGTGTGTGTGTGTGTGTGTGTGTGTGTGTGTGTGTGTTGTCTGACTCTTTGGATGTGGCTGTTTCACTACTACCCCCTACCCCTAATTCTTGTAAGCCACTTTGACTTGAAGCTCCATCATGTTTTCTAAAAGGATTTTCAATTATATAAGAGCGGAAGAGAGACACACACACTCCTGTTAGTCTGCTCTTGAGAACAAAGCGAGCCAACCGCCAAGCCTCAAATACATATTCTCTTCTCCAAGGAAGGGGGGGGGGGGGAGAAGTCTTCATGAGAAGTGAATGAAAGGAAAAGGACAGACAGATGAAGAGTGAGGAATAGACCTAGAGGACGGACGAGGGAAAGGACCACAGATGCTTGATGAAGAAGAGGGCAGACAAACCAAGACCGAACGGGATGCTTCTGTTTTGTTTTATCTTTTGTTTATTTATTTTTTACTCAAATGGGAATCTTGGCTCGTCTCCTTTTTGAGCTGCTCAGCGAGCGGTCAATCCGGCTCTGACATCCCATTGTGACTACCACACACACACACACACACACACACACACACACACACACACACACACACACACACACACACACACACACACACACACACACACACACACACACACACACACACACACACAGCTGTGATGAATCGGCAGAATTCCCCGGCACAGGGCAATAGATTAATCATAGGAATCCTAATGTTGTCTGACACACACGCACACATTTTTGCAGCACATGCACATCCACCGACAAACGTGTGTGTGTGTGTGTGAACGCACACACACAGAAAATTATTTTTACTTTTACTCATCATCCTCTAATAACTTTTCCTCATACAATATAGCAAGTGCATTGAGGTCCGTGACATGCATTTGTACAAATAAAGTTTCCGGTTCAGATGTAAACCAGTGGTTCTCGGGGTATTTTCCCTTGATCCGGGTGTAGGTCTAGAAAGAGTCGTCTAGCCACTAAGTTCACTTAGGAGTCTCATGGTGTTGCTATGCGAGTTTGAGGAAGGTTAGGCCAACTCACTGCTCTCCCTTAGGTGTGTGTCTCACTTGCTCTCAAAAGAACCAGTCAGGCAGCAGTAAAAGCATTTAAAAAAAAAAGAGGGTTTCAGGGGGGCGATGTCCATATATAGACAAGTATTAGATTGTGTATCCACCCCCTTTGTCTGGCCCCCAGAAGTTATTTCATCTAGTCATGCCAGAGTGGACTAAAACATTGTCCACATTCTAGACGGGTGACCGCGAAGAATATGTTCTATTGTACATGAGATCTTGCCCCGTCACTGCTGTATTCTTAGTTCCAACATGCCTGTCTCGTGAGCAATCCATTGGCGCTAAGCCTGCTCCGTGTATAACAACCTGCTTTTTCTGTTTCTTCTTCTTCTTCTTTTAGGAGGCCATCCGGATATTTTCCACACGCCTCCTACATCTCCGACCTCCGACTTGCCCACCGCCCTCCCACAGAAACGCGTCGATTCCACCTTACCCCCGCTGGTGGCCGTGGTGTCCTGTCCACCCCCAGTCCCAGCCAAAACCCCAGTCCCACAATGCACCGGGAAGAAGTCCCAGCCGCGCAACGCCCCAACCACACCTATGCCGCCCCCCGATTGGAAGCCACCGATCCCCCCCGCCAGTCCTGTGAGCCTCGTGATCGGTGGATCCGGGGAAAGCCTCCCGGCCTCATCTAAAGTACAGGGGGCCCCGCCGGAGTGCAACGGCGGTCCCTCTACCTCCACCCCGGTGCCCAGGGGCCAGGGCCAGCCCACCCCGTGGCGAGGGGTTACGTCGAGCCCCGCCAGAAGCCCCGTAGTGCCGGACGCCCCCGCCGCCACTTCGCCTGTTGCCGGCCAACCAGACCCCGACGGCGACTGGAGGGAGAGGGACAGTGGTCTGAGCCAGTCCCCCACAGGGAGCTGCTCCACCAGGGAGGGCCCGAGGGAGGAGATGGAGACCATCCTGGAGCAGTGTAGGACAACCCTGGGTATCGCTCAAGATGGAGCGCCAAGCACCACGGGTGAGGCTGTCGGGACTGTGTCCCAGTTGTTTGAGGACTACTTCTACTGTTTTGTTCTAAAAAAATATACTGTGTATATAGGTTGAAAGCAGGGAATAAAACACCAAAGGTGTTTTAGATTTTACTCTTGTCAGCTTAGGTTTATTGTGGCTGACAACAGGCAATACTACATGAACATTTATTTTGCATCCTCTCCTCAGAGTTGCTGAAGTGTCTCCTGATGGAAATCCACAGTCTGAGGAATAACATGCAGGTAAGATCTAGCCACGTGCACTAAAATGGAAATTCTCCCAACTGTATTGAATTTGTGCAGACACTCAAAACCCCAGAGTTCACTGGGTCTTGTTTGGACAAATATAGAGCTTGTAAACAGGAAGTGTTCCAACGCACGCCCGACCCCCTGACACGTCGGCCAGGTCAACCGCGTGGCTGTGTGCACACGAGGGGGGACGGCCGCTCGTCCCGATGATAAACCACATATACATCCAGTTTCCACAGGGGAAAACTGGAATGCACCCCCCTACCCTCCTCCCCATTCTCCCCTCCCCCAGGCTAATGGAGGTCTTCCTGTCCTCTGCTCCTCCTCAGAGGCCCAGGGGAAAGAAGGAAGGAAACCCTTTCGTATTCTACATAGGAGTTTATTATCTCTCATATTTCTCCCTCTCTCTAGCCTCTACCTCTTGTCCGCTCGCTCGCTCCCTCGCTCGCTCGCTCGCTCCCTCCCTCGCTGGCCTTCCGCCTCCCAAGGTGAAAGGCTTAAATCGGTTCAATTTTTAATTTTTAATTAAACCGGCACTAGCCGCCCTAACCTTCACATTTCCACCGCAGCCAATACTTTTGAAAATGTTACTTGATAACGATGTGCCTGCAAAGAATAGAACCATTCCACCGATGGCTCAAACATCACCCCCCCCCCAGGGATCTGTCAGGTTGGGTCTCTGTGGAGAACAAAAAGGCGGGAAAAATCTGGAGCAGGGAGGGAACTGCGTGTCAGAGAGGGAATAGTCTACAGGAAGTGATGTAGGATGTAGGGACACTACCCATCATTTGGCAGGAGTTGGTGGACAGGATTAAAAAAAAATGTTACTCATTACTCATCATCCAGTGATCTAAAGGGATAGGCTGCACTGAAGGAAAGGTAATTTACAAATTTGTCACACCGGTTTGTGTTCAATGAGCTTTAGTTGGGCTGACGCCTAATGCCTGGCCCCACACCAGACTGTCTGAATCAGACATCCTGCCTGCAGTGGTTTATAAGCTGTGTATGTTGAGTTGTGTAGAAGAGATATCGGAGAAGCAGTCTGTGGGTGGGTGGGTGGGTGGGGGGGGAGAGCTTTTGATGGTAATTTCCTGTCAGTTGTGTGCTCCACTTCCTGGCCCACCCTTATGAGGATTCTGGCTGGGGACCCCAACCTTTCTCCAGATCCCAGCACCACGCACAGCAGCTGCTGCAATACAACCCTCCCCCCTCCCCATAGATTTAGTTCAGAGTTAACCCATGACTGTAGTTCCCAGTGTTAATGTTCACATAATCATTGACCCTTTAGTCGTGTGTGTGTGTGTGTGTGTGTGTGTGTGTGTGTGTGTGTGTGTGTGTGTGTGTGTGTGTGTGTGTGTGTGTGTGTGTGTGTGTGTGTGTGTGTGTGTGTGTGTGTGTGTGTGTGTGTGTGTGTGTGTGTGTGTGTGTGTGTGTGTGTGTGTGTGTGTGTGTGTGTGTGTGTGTGTGTGTGTGTGTGTGTGTGGCTAAACATGTAGCTATATGTATGGCAGAGAGAGAGGTAGCGCGGTGTTGTCTGTAACCCAGACAGAGAATAAACCAGTGTTTATGTTGGGGCCCTCGCTTGGCTGATCTCTGCTGCTCGGAGAGTTTGTTTCGACTTTATGAATCACCCCCCTCTCTCTCCTCTACCCCTCAGCCCCCTCCGTCCGGTGCTCCTTTCCTGGGAACCTTTTTGTGGAGAGGTATGGAGAGTGGGTGCTGCTGGTGGGGGTTGTTCATTTGTTAAGGAGACAAAAACTTGTTTTATTTAGGTTGTGATGAAAGGGCTTTGGCCTCGCAGGCGACTGCCTGACTATTTATGTGTATGTTGTGTTTGGGGGCCCATAAAATGCGCGCACACACACACACACACACACACTCTAACACAAATAGTGTGCTGATCTGTGGAGGGGTGTTGGCTGAAGTGTTGCTGGTTTTACTCTCCTTCCCTCCCTTCCTCCCTTCCTCCCTCCCTCCCTCCTCCATCAGAGAAAACTCCCCCAGAGAAAGCCCCCCCAGAAAAGACTTAAATAAAAAAATAAATGAAGCTTCTTATTTCCTTCACATCGATGAACACAACAAAACACAACACCCTTGTGTTTTGCCCTGGCCTCGTTTGACCAAACATGCCTGCTCTAGTGTATTAGTGTTGTTTTCTCCTAACCGGGCTAATTTACATATTACACTCACTCTTATCTCTTTTCTCAACAGTCCTACGCAATCGTAACAAAGTAACCTTTGTTGTCTTTAGTTTTCGTTGTTCTACCTTCAAACCTGACCACTATGCTGTTTTTGTATTTTACATGGAAAACACTTAAATCTGGAGGATTGAACCCTCTTTATGGGTCACATACATGTACACACACGGTGAAATTAGTTTCTCTGCATTTAACCTATCCTAGTATAAGGAGCAGTGTAGAGGGTCTGGGGCCTTGCTCAAGGGCACCTCGGCAGTGCCCAGGTGTTTCGGGGACTTGAACCGGCGACCTTCCCGGTTCCCAAGCCAAGTCCTCAACAGAATGAGCTATCCTGCCACCCCTTAAAAATAACATGCATGTTTTTAATACATTCCATAATACAGTACATTCAGAATCCAATCTTCCAAATGATGTGAACGTACTTGATTTGGCTGCAAGGCTTTGTATCGCATCATGAAGCCCGGTCACACTGGCTGAAGGAGAGGGGACGAGGCGGGGGCCCGGTGTTAAAAACACTATATAATGTTTTTTTTCTAATGGTCAAAGACGAAACAAAGCGTCTCTAATTAAATGCCTGTATCCGGACTGTCTGAACTAGCAACACGCTATGCCCACGTCCATTAACCGGCGTTATTCGGAGGAGGAGGAGGAGGGGGGGGGGGGTGGTAACAAAGAGATGAGTCATTACCGTTCTCATCTGTATCTATTTCAGATACGGACTCGCAATGTCTCCGAAATGTCCTGGTTGTGGGGTGTGGATGGGATGGTTTTGGGGATTTCATGACGACTGACGGGTTGAGAGGAGATATGTTGTTTTTGAACACATTGCAGAGGCTTTGGAAAGCTACAGAGAAGGACTCATGACGGAACGACAGGGGGTGTTTTCCCCCATGTATATGTCCGGAGAACAGGGTGTGGGAATGAACTCATTGGGACAGATGTTGACACACACACACACACACACACACACACACACACACACACACACACACACACACACACACACACACACACACACACACACACACACACACACACACACACACACACACACACACACACACACACACACACACACACACACACACACACTAAATCTCCCTGTGTTTGGTTCCCTTCCAGCAATTGTCGTGTGTGTGAATGCAGGAGTCCACATCTGGGCTGGCTGCAGTGCGACACTAGGTCATTCTCTTGGTGTGTGAGAGAGAGAAAATCATCAGAGCCTTGTCTCTGTGTGGATCGCCCCTTCCTGTTTCCTTAAGGAGACATGCTCTAGTTGGAACGTTTTTGATTCTAAACAATTTATGGAGGCAGGATTGTGTGTGTGTTCACATCGACTGAAACAATTTACCCAAATAAGGAGGGAGTCTTTTTGCTCCCCACTGTCCAACACCGCGACAAAAGCATTTATTTTTTTCCTTTTGCTTGGAAAAGTTTCTTCAAACTTTTTAATTTGAAACGGAGGCTCTGAGAGCAAGCCTGACTGTGCACTCGGCTGAAAAAAAGAGAGGTGTGTGTGTGTGTGTGTGTGTGTGTGTGTGTGTGTGTGTGTGTGTGTGTGTGTGTGTGTGTGTGTGTGTGTGTGTGTGTGTGTGTGTGTGTGTGTGTGTGTGTGTGTGTGTGTGTGTGTGTGTGTGTGTGTGTGTGTGTGTGTGTGTGTGTGTGTGTGTGTGTGTGTGTGTGTGTGTGTGTGAGAAATGGAGCGAGGGGAGAGAATGGAAATATGATATGTGTGTGTGTGTGAGAGAGAGAGGGAGGTTGGGAGAGACTGCGTCCAGTATAATCGGGCCCAGCTGTGAGTCTTGTGAGTCGCCGGTCAGATAAGGGGAGCAACTTGGCTAGGTTCCTCTCCCTCTCCTCCTACTCCTCCTCACTATCCATTCTTCATCTAATTGCTCGCTAGTCCTCGCACTGCCACTCCTCCGCTGCACTCTCCCTCTCCCTTTCTCTGTGCCTTTAACGTCTGCAGCGACACAAGTCTCTGCAGGCCTTCAACCTCTATGTTCGCTCTCGCTCTCTCTCTCGCTCGCTCTCTCTCTCTCGCTCTCTCTGTGTGATTGTGTAAGGTTTGTGTGTTTTTGGTTTTCACAAACATGCCTGTTATCGCTTATCTCTTGGCACCCGTT
>CM051016.1:11716607-11746607 GCA_027704905.1 Muraenolepis orangiensis | reverse complement strand
GTCCTAATGTACATACTTGCCACCACATCCTCATGAGATGGAACTGTGCTACATTCATGTGGGGACCACTAAATCTGTGTCGACGCCTTATCGCCGTGCCTTATCGCCGTGCCTTTTCAACCGATGGGATCCACGGACCGCGTCGAACCATCATGTCTTGAGACTCTATGCACGCTCTCTGTTAATATGCACTTTTGTCCGCACTTTTAATGTGAGATGTTGATGTATGTGTGTTATCCAACTGCGTCTGCCTGCCATTGGCACAGCAGGGATATGGATAGTAATATTGCCCTAATAAAAATGTCTTGAAAATAATGTAAATAATATATTTTCATTTGAATCCCTGAACCCCATTGCTAAAATGATGGTTGTTGGACTTTAAGTGGTTCCTTATGGAAGCTGCACACCACAGACAGGCTTTAATGGAAAATAATCCACAAGCTTCCATGTTTTATATATATAGATATATAGATAGATATATATATATCTCGATATATGAGTATTCGATTTTCTTCTTTGCTGGCCAGAGCCTTGAGTATTGAAGAAAAACCAAAACGGCAATTTTTGAAATACAAAACTTGTGAAAATAAAGATGATGCCAAAGAGAAAAAACCTGAAATGAAACTGGGCATTGCTTATGGTTTTCTTGTAACTAATATTATGTACTAAGAAGTTCAAATGAAATGTTGAGTTCATCAGCCGCTTAGACAAACGCATGACAACCTCTGCCGAGGGGTTCTCCTGGGGATCTGTATGACCTTTCCTCTATAAGAGTAGAACGTGTTGGGTGTCTCCAAGAAGCAGGCCAGACATTAAAATAATTATGAGTTGCTGACTTCTGTCGACTTTAAAATTGAAATGCAGATCTTTATTTAAGGGGGAAAAATGGATCCCGCAAGTTCATGGTACAATAACCTTAGTTGGTAATGGATGTCCGTTGGATTCTATCAGGATTGTTTGCGTTGATGAAAGGAAATTATGGAGATGAGGCCCCCTGGTGGAATACCCTTAGAATGCAGCCATAACCTGTACTCCAGCTTTCCATACTGGGCCATTGTGTAAATCCCCCGAAGAGGCTGAGGCTCGTGCTCACCCTGTAACCCTGTAGTCAAAATGACACCCTCTTGACTGGGATACACCGCCATCTCCTGGTTAGAAACTGTAGATGTATCTCGCTCATCTACAGTACGTCTGGAGCGGTTAGGGTGTCTTGCTCAAGGACACCTCGACACTTTTACTACAAGGAGCCAGGGGATCGAACCAGAAACATTCCAGTTGTGAGGGAACCGCTCTACCTCCTGAGCTTCTGTCGCCCCTATATATAATATAACATCCTATATATAATATAACATCCTATACCGTTATTTGGCAATGTCCTTGGCCTGGCACTTCCCCTTGTGGTCACTGTGTGGAAGCAGAGGTCACGCCTTCCTGTTCTCTCCTTAACCAGCGAGCTTTCCATAATGGAGCCTGCAATCTTAATCCCATGATCTCCCCACACATTATATACTGTAGGCAAGTATTAAATGCCCGCAACGACACTTAAGTAGTTGGATGAAACACTGTATAAGTGTAACGGACGCCAGCAGGTGGCGCTGTGCAGTGAGTAAGCCTCACTCCCCGACACCTAAATAGACGTTCTAGTGATATAATGATTTATAAGCTAGAGGGCCTATTGGGTTTTAGTTTCTCACATTAGAACGTTGCCTCTCATACCGGAGGTCGTCCGTTCGAGCCCAGTGCGGGACAACTGACCGTTACATAAAAGCGTTGTGTATTGTATGCTTAGCAGTAAGACACCCGAGACGACCTTCGTAGGGCTTCTCAATGAGGATACGTTGACGCATCAACAACAATCCCGGTACTGAATGGACCGCAGTGGGAGAGCGGTCATTATTCTGTGAATAGGCTAAAGTGAAGCACACCCCAGGGGCAATGGTGTGTGTGTGTGTGGGAGGGACCACAATGTCAGACTGAAACTGTTTGTTTTGTCTTCTATCTGTGTCCCTTCCCCCCCCAATGGGACTAGCTTTAATCTTGGACCGCGGGGCAAGTAGTCGTGAGATGTAGGGGTCTGGAGTATGGGTGTAACGGAGTATGTATGAGCCATGTGTGAGGGGGGGGAGTACAAACTCCTGTGGGATTTGCCTTGGGATTGTAGGTGTAGTTTCTGTCACACACGAGAACAGGTGACATGAAATCCCCACCAGCCACTCACTGTTGACTTAGTTTTGGTCAAGTTGTGTTTTTTTGTTGTTGTTGCTGGTTTGTCGTTCGTCCCGGAGACACCGAGGATAGAGCAGGGGAGCTGTGACATGGATGCATTTGTGGGACTGTGGCTTGTGGGATTTCTGTCTTCTCCGGGACCTGCTTCGGCTCAACTTTCATCCGGGTAAATAGGATACTGCTGTTATCTTGAAGGAAGAGGAGGAAATTGTCTGGCTTATTTGTAATGAACAAATGCATGTACAGTAGGTCTCGTACAGTATCCCATAACAGATTTCTGCTGGATTTGCAGTAAGAAAAACCCTATTCACTTTGGAATGTCATGGTGATAGTAGTATAAATAGTATAAATTCCACTTCAAACTACAGCTCAAAATGCACAGTATTTTTAATAGAGATCAGACACAGTTTTATCGAACGTCACTGATGATCACCTGTAATTGCTTTGCTGTACACACACACACACACACTGTGGCATGTTTCATTTCCGTCCACGCTTCTGAGCTGACCCGGCACGGCTGAAACATATCTTTTTCGAATCGCAATGAAACAAAATATCCTTTTTCATTTCCTCACTGAGCATGTGACACATTCTTCACTATGTCCCACCTGTCCCTCTCCTCATCCTTACACCACCACCACCACCACCACCACCACTCTTCACCCTTCACACTTGCCCTCTTCCAGCCAGACGAGGCCACTGTATCTGCTCTCGGCTCCAGATCTGCTGTACGTTGCCAGAGCCACCAATCTGTCCGTCACCATCCTCACGGAGACCCCCGTCACTGTGAGGACCCATCTAACGCAGGGCAATGTCAGCCTGTCCACTACGACCCTCCCCATCCCTGGAGGTCGGTGGTACAAATTATTTTAGTTATTTTAATTATTTTAATTTCAAAGTTGGGATTGGGCATCTAAAAGGCATTTTTGTTTTATAAAACATTGTTTGTCTTTTGTAGGTTTTACTGAAATCATAACTCTTCCTCCAGTAAGTTTGTTTTGTATGACTGCATGACTAAAATCATAACAACACGCACGCACAAAGGCACACACCTACACACACACACACACACACACACACACACACACACACACACACATCGACAATTTACACTCATAATCATGCAATATTGACTCATTGACGTGTCTATGAACCAATGCTCCAACTAAGGTGGACGGAGACTCCCAAGCGAGTCCAAGCGGTATGGTGAAGTTGACGTTGAACGGCTACCAGGGAGAGCAGTTGATCTTCTCCAACTCCAGCTGGCTGGCCGTCGGCCGCGGAGACGTCTCCACCTCCATCCAGACGGACAGAGCGCACTACCGCCCCGGGCAGGTGGTGCGGATCCGGATCGCATCCCTGCAGCCGGACAACCGGCCCTACAAAGGCCCCCTGGAGATCTCCGTCTCGGTGAGCTCCTCGCACTTCACCCATATATGGGGAGGAGACGAACTGATCTTAATTACCGCGTGTGCTAGTCTGCAGTACACTTACTCTTACGTGCCATCGCCGCATTTGAGCGGTGGATCACATGACGAGCGTCCGGCAAAGCGCAGGACTCTAGGTTCCGGCGTTCGTGAGTCTGTTAAGACTTGGCTTGGGAACCGGAAGGCCGCCGGTTCAAGTCCCCCTGAAACACCTGGGCACAAACTAGGATGGGTTAAATGCAGAGGAACACATTTCAATGTGTGTACATGTATGTGACCAATAAAGATACATTTAGATAAAGATTTTGGTTTTTAGTTTACTAGTTCAGCACTTTCAAATGTGGTCCCAAAGATGGACCACAATGGAAAATAAGGCCTATATTGGTGTTATCCTGACTTTTCCATGGATATACTGTATGTGCCTTGGCAGAGCTGGTGTAATTGAAACGGTCAAATAAATCAAATCAAATCAACTCAATATTTATACTATGTATGTGACGTTAAACGTGGGTTTTAGGACATACAAACAAAGCTGAAATCTGATTTGACGCACTTCAAGAGGTCAGTGTCCACCGTGGTCAAAGTTGAAATTGTTCAAACTGAGCGGAGAATGTGAGCGGTTCGCTACGCCCCGGGGTAGCGTCAACGCTTGGTTTTCGGCAGTCTAGCTCAGGAGGTAGAGCGGTCGCCTCACAACCGGAAGGTTGCTGGTTCGATCCCCGGCTCCTCCTAGCAAAAACTGTCGGTGTCCTTGAGGAAGACCCTAACCCTAACTGCTCCCCGGGCGCTGTATGAATAGCTGCCCACTGCTCCTAATACTAGGATGGGTTAAATGCAGAGAACACGTTTCACTGTATGTCTTCATGTATGTGACCAATAAAGAGGATTCAATCCTCACGATTTGTTGTTGTTTGTTGTTTGCTAGCAATGGCAAGATCAGACACCTAAGATCATCAAGTATTGATTTAGGGCTTCAGGCCTCAGACAACAATACATTACAATAATATTACATTCATTTTGCAGACAGTAGCGTGGCGTGGGGAACACTTTAGGGGAAGCCAGTTTTTTTGGGTCGGGGGGTGGTCAATAACGTAACCAGAAGAGTGATTACAGCGCCCGGTATCATTTTACACAGTTGTATCATACAGATGCAGGACTTGCACACGCCTGTTATCTAACCGACAGGTCCGCACGCACTCTCCTTGAAGGGAAGCCAGAGGCGGCTGGCTTCCCTTGGCATGGCCCTGACCAATCACAGGTTGGCAGGGGCATGACGTGGGCCTCATCTGATTGGTCATCCGGGACAATCCCTCCATTTTTTTTTTCACCAAGGGAAGCCCGATTCGGCTGGCCTCCTCTCGCAACAGTGAATGCAATTTACTGTTTCACCATAACATCTAGAGGGGCGCTGTTTGTTTCACTCTTTGTAAAATACTCAATGAGAATGGGGGAGAGACGGTCCGGCAGCAACACACAGCAAAGGAGAATTACCGAAAAGGGTTTATTATTAAAATTATAACTACAATCCGAAAAAACAGGGGAAGCCTGGCTTCCCTTGGCCTCCGGGAGAAAACGCCACTGTTTGCAGATGCTTTTGTCCAAAGCGACTTACAATTGCTTTAAAAATGATTTTATAGTATTGTGTTTTAGAAATTCATACTGCGGGAGGGAATAAGGAGTAAGCATTCCATTGTACACATCTTGAATCCATTCAGGTAGGCAAGAGAACTTCTAGGCACCAGATAGTACATTCCCTTCCTAACAAAGCCTCTAAGAACAGAACCAGTACTCCGTAAAAGTACAATAAGTTGGCTCCCTAGCCTACAAAAGACGCTATGTGTTCCAGTCCCCCAGTAACAGTGATCGTTCCTCCCCGAGAACCTCAGAGAAATATAGAACGCCTAGCTGAATGTACTTAGACAAATGAAACCTAACTATTACTGATCTTTGGTCTATTCCCTTTTTCTGAAGTCCATATTGTTAGGCCCTGGACAAAATGAACAAGGTATATGTTACATGACGTTTAAACTGTGCGGGTCTTTTTGTCGTGTCCAGGACCCTGGCGGGAGTATCACCCAAAGGTGGGACGCCCAGGGAAGTTATCTGGGAATTGTCTCTATGGAATTCCTTCTGTCTCAGAATTCAGCCCTCGGACAGTGGACCGTCATGACCACAACAAAGGTAAGTTCAGTTACTTTCAATTATTTGGTATCCACAGATACTCTGCGGATACCTAATATACTAAGATGCTAAGATACTTGGATTTACCTAGTGGTAGGCTACAAGTAAGGTGTTTCGAACGACCACATTCATAGTCAATCTACCAAGCGGGCGAAGACTGTCCTGTAAGAAGAGAGTGTTGCGGTGAAATCGTGGCATTGGTATACCACAAGCAGTATACAGGATTATAGTGTCATGCAGGATATGCCAGTCATGTTTCTGGGCTTTACCTTGCTAAGGCGAGGGTAGCAGCCTCTCGATAGAGGTCGGCCGGGGCGATTCCTGCTAGGAAGCAGGCAGGTAGGGTTGGGCTACAGGCAGCCAGGTATGGTCCAGAGGGCGTTGTTAATGGCAGCACCAACCTTTGTCACATGTGGGCTTCTACCCCAGACTGGGGGTAGACAGCACAGTATTCGGCTGCACAGAGTGCCTGGGGTGAATACCTATTAAAGCTGGGAGCAGCTTTTAATATTATTGTCTAATTATGATCCTCTTTGCTAGGGTATGTTAGAGAAGAAAAACATCCAGAAGTCGTGATATTGTCAAGGCCAGCCATATCATGTACTTGACACTTAACACGTTTTGATGTTTGAATCCTATTGACTCCACAGGGCCTCACCAACGAGAGAGCATTCATGGTAGAAAACTCTGGTAACTTCAATTCAATAACTTCTCATATGAATGCATTCATTGGTGGTGAATGTGCACATGTTTTCCCCGCTCCCCGAGATGAATGAATGTCTCATGCCCGCCTGGTCGTTGCAGACCCCCCGCTGTTTGAGCTGCTGCTGAAGACGGCACCAGAGATACTGGCTGGAGAGGACCTCTCCGGCACCGTGAGAGCTCAGTCAGTCCCCCATGGTTTGGGGTTTCATTATACTTAGTGGTCATTATGTTGGTATCGGTCACCTGTGAGTGTTAAGCTCCTAGATGCCTTTCGTTTGGGTCCGAGTTCAGAAGTGAGTTGTTGAAGGACAAAATTGGCGCATCGGTGAATAAATCCATATGAACTTGATTTTAGTTTGATTTGATGATAAACCATTGTTGATGTTGTTTTTCTAGGCCTCTTCATGGACCGACAATATATGGGACTTTATCTGTGACTGTCGCCCGTAAGTCCCCTTCGAACAGACAATTACTTTTAATCAATAAAGAGGTGAGTTCAAACACATTCTTATTACTAATAATCATAATAATAATAATAATCGATTTGCAGGTGTAAGAGTCAGTTGTCCTGCACTGGGCTCAAACTGATGACCTCAGGCATGAGAGGAAACGTTCTAACGTGAGAGCTAAAACCCATAGGCCCTAGCTTCATCGCTAGACCGTCTATTTAGACGTCAAGGTTTACCACAGCACACCACCACCTGCTGGCGTCCGTTAAACAGGCATAACCTTAGGAATTTGTTTACTGACGGAATGGCAAACGCCCTATGTCAGTATATAGCGCAGAACGTTATAACCCTGTCTGGGTGGTTGGCTTGACTTGAACCTGTGTTCCTGAAGATCCGTGGCTCAGCACAGTTTTCCTTCAGCAAATATCAGCTCGCAAGCCTCTATGAGCCCGGCGATGGAGACATCACACTCAGCATCACTGCGTTGGTCACTGAAGCCACAACAGGTCTGTTGGCTGTGTATGTATGTTTCTATTCAAAAATGAATACTGATCATGATCAATGATCAAATTCAAGTAGTTAGGATATATAGTTTGGATATTTAGAAAAACTGCTGCAATAAACAAAATTCCCTTACAGTGATGAACAAGCTGTCCTATCCATCTATATTTAAACACATTTTTTATCTCACTTTCTGCTATGACACCTTCATTTCCGATGGGATAGATAAAGTGCGTCTTTTCCTATTTTGTGTCCTCCTATTTAGTATTTTTGCACGTAGTAACTAGATCTCGTTTCCCAGGTTTCAAAGTGGAAAGAGTGGTTGTAGTGGACGCACTGCAAAACATATTCCGACTCCAATTCCGGGATTTTCCACGAGTACTGAAGCCATCTTTAGGCTTCTCTGCCAAAGTGAGGCCCTATACCTGGACGTTGTATTTTCAGGTTTTCCAAACAATTGGTACAACCGACAGTACCCTGGTACCAAGCTGTCCTTATTCCGTCCGTGTGCCTTCCATTCCTCAGCTTGAAATCTCCCGGTATGACGGACGACCTCTCCGCCCACCAGACTTACTGAGCTCTGCATCCGTCGTGGTGCTGCAGAAAATGTCTGGCGCCGACGACAACCACACCCAAACCACAGCCACTCTTCCGGTGGTTGCCGGGGGATACGTCCTCGTACAGTTCACCTTGCAGGCCCACGTACGGGAGCTCATCCTCAATGTACGTACGTGTGCTACTATGAAGCAATTCATAGTGATGAATAATGCGTGTTGAACAGAAACATGTTATTATCATCCTCATGTCATATGATGCTTATTCTGATAAACGGACCCAGGTTGTTGTAAAGCTTATTTTCATTGGAGGTTGATTTGACATTTTTGTGACCCACTGTGATGCATGCAGGCTACGTTCATGTCCAGCAAGAAGACACTGAGGCTCTTCTCAGAGTCCCCCTCAGCGAGTCACTCCTATGTTCAGATCCGGCCCTTCAGCTTCCCGCCCGTGCCGGTACATCTACATTTACAACTCGCTGAGCATTGAATCGAAAGAATGAATGAATGAATGGACCGATGAGAGCCCACATCACCGTTTTGATTGGACATTGTTGATATTATTCCAGATCGGATCAACTCTTGAAATGAACGTGGAGGCTACCTTCCAACTGGCCGAACTTCACTATGTGGTATGTTTGGTCACAGCTTGACCCGTATTTGGAGAGAAATTGCTATTGAATTTGATAATGGATCTTTTTTGACATGGGGACACTGTCTGTAGTGAGCTGGGTGTTGTGTATGTTAATTCTGAGTCAGTTTAGCTTCAGACTTCTAAAAGTGTTTTTAAAAAGTGTGTACCTTTTATCGATATATATATATCTATCGATATATATATCGATCGATCGATATATAGATCGATCGATATAGATACTTCACGATCTATAGATATATATATAGATATATATATATATATATAGATATATAGATATCTCTATCGATATCGATAGATATATATATATATATATATATATATATCTCTCTGTGATGGTTCCATGTCCTTGTACTTCCAGGTCAGCTCTAGAGGTCAAGTGGTTACCGCGGGGACAGTGGTAGCCTCTTCTTCCCTTTCCCTGACTCCCATGATGTCCTGGTTCCCCGAGGTCTGTGTCACCGTCTACTGTGTCCTCCCAGACGGGGAGGTGGTCAAGCACACGACGCTTGTCCCCGTCCAGCAGCCCAACCACGTAACTGCCTCCTGTTACTCTGGCTCCTCTTGCTCACCATAGATTTACGCTGGCTCTTTGTCATAGACTCCTCCTCTTTATCCGTAGGATCCTCCTCTTTGTCATAGGCTCCTCCTCTTGACCTTGGACTCCTTCTCTTTATCATAGGATCCTTCTCTTTGTCATAGGCTCCTCCTCTGTACCATAGGCTCACCCTCTTTATCATAGGCTTACACAGGCTCCTCCTCTTTAACACAGGCCCCTCTTTGTAATATGCTACTCCTCTTGATAATAGACTCCTCCTCTTTGTCATCAGTTCATCCTCTTTGTCATAGGCTCCTCCTCTTGACCATAGGTTTACATTAGATCTTCCTCTTTACCATAGGTTTACACTGGCTCCTCCTCCTTACCGTTGGCTCCTCCTCTTTACCGTTGGCTCCTCCGTTTTACCATTGGCTTACACTGGTTCCTCCAAAAGATGGATAAACGTCCTATTTTTTCCCATTAAAAGTGATATGTGTGTTTTGTCATGATCAGGTCATTAACATTGTTTGTGTGCGTGCCTGCGTGTGCATGACTCCACAGGTGTCTCTAAAGTGGAGCAAGGATTGGCTGAAGCCAGGGGACCAGGTGTCCCTCACTGTGACCCTACAGGATCCCAGGTCCCAGGTGCTGATCCTGGTCACCGGGGGAGCTGCAGAGGCCCAACTACCCCTGGAGGACTGGCTCTCCAACATGGAAACGGTACTGCATGTCCACTCAGCTGTTCATCAACGTTAAAGTGCATTATAATAGACATTACTATATCACAGTATCTTACTGGCCAATATGATTCAATATTGAATCGTGTGTCTTGTGTCTTTAAGCAGAACTCTAAATAACTTTTGAGATGGTACACTTTACATTTTAGGCATTGCCCTTTAACTACGGAGCAAGGTTCATGTTTTCTAAGAGCAGGAATATGACCAACCAACAGTAAAATGCTGGTGACTGTTGGCAAAAGTAAAACAATAATCATGACCAATATTTACCTTATCAACGATGTAATGAATGCTTTGCCAGTCAACCTCTCTTTCAATTTATGAAAATCCACATGTCACTTTGGATAAAAGCATTGGCTGAATGACCAGGGAGGACAACACCCAACACCACATTGGTATTACACTATCATCTCTTTGATATGTATGGGTATACAATAGATGACAAAGTGCTTATGGATTTGGACGAAGTTCTCCCATTCAGTCCTGCTGGCTAATAATTAATCTGTTTCAGATTTGGTTTCCTCTGTTAGTATTATTACTAATCTCTACTAGACAGAGGGGATTATCTAAGCATCAGATTAGTGTTATCAGAGACACAGACTCATGTGGACAGTCACAATCTCCCAGCTAAAAACTGGTGGAACTGGAAGTAAACTATCTGTGTGCCATTGTTCCGGAGGTGAATCTGCCCTTTCGAAGAAGTTGTAACTCTAGTGTTTTAGGTATCGGTGGGGGGGGGGGGGGGGGGGGGGGGGTGGAGTGTGTGTGTGTGTGTGTGTGTGTGTGTGTGTGTGTGTGTGTGTGTGTGGTGTGTGTGTGTGTGTGTGTGTGTGTGTGTGTGTGTGTGTGTGTGGTGTGTGTGTGTGTGTTTTGACCTGGGGGCTTCCGCTGAAAAGGGTGTGTGTGTGTGTGTGTGTGTGTGTGTGTGTATGTGTATGTGTTGTGTGTGTGTGTGTGTGTGTGTGTGTGTGTGTGTGTGTGTGTGTGTGTGTGTGTGTGTGTGTGTGTGTGTGTGTGTGTGTGTGTGTGTGTGTGTGTGTGTGTGTGTGTGTGTGTGTGTGTGTGTGTGTGGGTGGGTGGGTGGGTGGGTGTCAATGAACAATGTTTCTGACTGTAATTATGGATGGCGCTACATTGTGTGTGACAGTAGAATAGAGTGTGGAGAAACTAAGACCCCCCCCCCCCCCCCCCCAACCCTGTAGAATCCTGCCGATTTCTCATAATTTCCACGCCAAGCACACGCACCTGGCCTAATAGGCCTAATACATTTGATTTGTGAGGATCATGTGTCCTCATGGCCAGGAATGAGGTCAGCGGCCGCAACTTTAAAAGCTGTCTCGCTGGTGGTCATGGCTGTGTCTGGTCCGACTCATGCTAACCGCTAAGCACCGGGGTGCCCCGTTGTGCTGCCTTCCCCCCAGGAGTGCACTGCGGTGTCGGGCGATGGCCAACCACCTGGAGCCTGGGCGGCAGGTCCAGCTGACGTGGGTAGGAACAGTCATTTCCTACACATTCACTGAACACCTTCTTTGCACTGAACTCTGGTGACCGCACCGTATTGCTCTTTTTAGACATTGTCATGTTTTTAAATGTGTAAAGCACTTATCTGTTAATGTATGGGCCAAGTGTTGCATGCGCCAATACTCCAACTCGTGTGACAAATAACGTTACTGTATTGTAATGTACGACAACGTTTCAAACGCCTGGTGTAGACTTTTTGTGTTGCTCTTTGACGCCATCTGGTGGATAACTTGTCTAATCGCAACAACTCAAGCCTTCTTATAGCGAAGGCTTTTAACCAAAGGGTTTTTTTATGTCAAGTTCTGTCAATACATCCCATAACTGGACACAACCATATCTCTAACCAGAGGGTCTTTCTTTCTTCTGTCCGTACAAGCAGGGGACAACTCTATCCAGAGAGGAGAGCAGTGGAGCCCCTGGACGGACCAGGGGTCACCAGCTACCTGGTTGTATCTGGACACTAATGTTAGGTGAGTGGGCTGGTGCTTGCTTGCATTGCACCGCAAACGGAAAAAACAATCAAGTGTATTGATTTTGTAACTCCTGCCATTTCATTCTGGGTGGTGAACTTAACTGTGCAATGGACCAATTACAAGTCTGGTCCAAAATGGGGCCTTTTTTATTGATTTATTTAACTATTTCCTCTCTGCTGTCAGTAATATAGAATACTCAACTATAGTGCTATCTGATCACACTCCACTGTTACTTGACCTCTGGTTCATACGCTTACAAAAGCGTATGAACTCTCCCTCCCCCTCTGGAGATTGAATGCAATGAAAGATTCAGTGAAACAATTTCCAAAGTGATTAATGATTTCCTTATTACTAATATCCCCCCCAATATCACTACTTTGTGAGAAATTAAAGGTCTGAGGAGCAATGAAATCTTATTCTGCAAGGCAAAACTAATTATGGAAATGATGGAAAGTATAGCAGACATGGACAGCAAACTGTGAGTGTCTCCATCCCCTGAGATTAGATTAACAAAGGTCAAACCTTCAGATGAATTACAATTTTCCCCTCAACGCAAGAGACTGAAAAGTGACATATGCAATTGTGCAGTGGGAGCACTAATTTGTCACACCAAATTAAGAGCCAATTGAAATAAAAAACAAATATGACCCCCTCAGGTGAACTCACAGTAATGCCATCTGTCATTAAGGAAACACAATGTGTGAGTGAGATGGATCAACCTTCAGTGAGATCGCAGACTTGATTAAATGAAATGCAAAGTGGCAATGCCTCTGGATGCCTCAATGCCTCTGGATGCCTCAATGCCTCTGGATGCCTCAATGCCTCTGGATGCCTCAATGCCTCTGGAGCCTTTCCTCAAACTCTCACTGAAGATAACCTTACTAATAAACTACTCAAGGGGCCCTGTGATTAATCACAGTTAAATTAAAGACACCTTAGGAATGACAAATAAAACAAAAAACAGTACTTCACGCTCCTGTTAAATGAATAAAGTAATTCATTAAAAAAAACGCTTAACTTGTGTTCTATGCCTTCCTCTAATTGTGCAATTCATCTATCAATACATTTAGATTTCATTTAGAGTTCATTTAGTTATATTTTGTTTATACTAGTTTTGTTTAGTTAGTTTGTTATTTAGTTTTTAGGTATTAGTATATTCTTGTGTGCATTTATTCCCCCTGTTTCAACTGTTGCACCTTAATTTCCCTCGGGATAAATAAAGTAATCTTGAATCTTGAATCTCACTAGCGATACAACGTGGGTCAGTCCATCCTTCACCGTCCCCAACTCCGCCTGCAGTTCCTGGAGAGTGGAAGCACTGGTGATGTCTGACAAACTAGGCTTGGGTTTCTCACGGTCTCTCACTGCCACGCCCCAGAGAGTCAGTATACTGTATATACAAAAAATATATAGTTTTTATTTTTTTTGCATGGATTTATTGTAATGCGTAACGTGTGCAGTTTGGTCATGTTACCGTGTTCGTTTCCAGCTGATGGTGTCCCAGGGGGACCTGACCCTTTCCATGGACGTCCCGGAGAGCCTGATCCGAGGGGAGGAGATTGTCCTGGAGATTAATGTCTTCAACCAGCTGCAGTGGGACATAGAGGTACAACCAAAATACCATAGGATACAAAGAGAAGGTGAAGAAACTTGAATGTTGTTCTTCCTGTGGCTAACTGTTGATTTTAAGCAGGAACCTTCACGCTCTGCTGTTTTGTAATATAAGAGAGTGCTCGTTCATATGTGTGACGTGTCTGCAACATCAACCTTGTGTCTGCCAAAGAAATCGCAGAAAAGCTGGACCATTAACGTAAATTTTTCCGCAAGGGACCAATTGAGAACGCAAATCCCTGACCGATGACGTAAATTATCCAACTTGTATGCGACTATTTTGCAGGGGAACGGAGTGTTTTATAAAAAGACATATAATAGTTAACAGGTGTAGTATAGGGAGTACCTGGATAACACGGTGTTATTATAACTCAGTGGATTGAGTCATTTTCATTTTTCAGCGTCTCCTGCCAGATCACGAAGGTTCTTGCACGGCCCGTAACGTTCTATTCTCATCTGCTTTTTGAATTATCATTCATCATTTGTGTTTTTGTATTTACTGTTGTCTTCACGTGTTCATGTTTTCTGTCCCTCGTCTCTCTTTCCTCCCTACGCGTCACCCCAGGCCTTAGTGATGGTGGAGCACAGCGAAGCCTTTGACTTTGTCCTCTCGGTGGACAGGGGCCTCTCTGTGGTGAACGCCCGGAAGCTGACGGTGGGGAGCCAGAGCAGCGTCTCGACGCTCTTCCCCGTACGGCCCCTGGCTCTGGGCCCGATGGAAATATCGGCCACCGTCTTCTCTGCGGAGGCGTCGGAGAGCCTGGTGCAGACGGTGCCGGTGAAGGTGCCCTACTTACGTCTCCCCGAAGGACGGAATCCTTTTTTTTATTGAATCCGAACAGGGCTGGCGTTTGTATGTGTCTAGAGCATTATTAAGTGGACTCAAGGTGGACTGCTGACAGTCTTTTGGGACTTGAATTGGGAACCAGAGGGTCACCAGAGTGAGAACTGGTGCCAGTTCGAACTCCTGGGCACTGCCGAGGTGCCCTTGAGCAAGGCACCAGACCCCGACACTGCTCCCCGGGCAGCTGCCCACTGCTCCTAATACTAGGATGGGTAAAATGCAGAGAAACTAATTTCACTGTGTGTACATTCATTTATTCACATACATTTATGTATTTGTATGTATATACATATACATATATACAGGTATACTGTAAATAAATATATATTTACAAATAAATAAATATATATAATGATTTTATGACTTGAGGGATGGAACATTTCAGTGATGAGCGAAAAAGCCGCTCCGTTCCTTATAACACGAACGTGGGCCCCTAAAGTTCCCCAAAAGGTTCTTGGCTGTTTACCCCGAACATTTAAGACATTATTCAGCCCAGTGCTCCTTTGGGGAAACATATAAATGTTAAACATCCGATTGGATCTGGATCAGATGGCGGAGAGCACACCGCGTCTTACTTTATTTATGACTTCCACGGTTATTTTTCCTGCAGCCGGAGGGCGTCGCCCGCTCCTTCTCCCAGACGCTCTTCCTGGAGCTGGCACCCAACAGGAACCACAACTCCTGGACCACCTCCTTCTCCTTCCCCCCAGATGTGGTGCCAGGGAGCCAGAGGGTCCATGTGGCAGTGGTTGGTATGTGGAACTGTTCCCCACCCCCCCACCCGCCTCCCATCACACACACACACACACACACACACACAGCCACACACCACACACAGCCAGATACACACACACCACACACAGCCAGACACACACACACGACACACAGCCAGACACACACACACACAGCCAGACACACACACACACACACACACCAGCCCAGTTCCGCTGCCATTGGCGGTTCCGCATGAGTGGCCATCCATGCTACGCTTTTCAATTAGTATCTAAGACTACTGGGTCTGGGTTTAGATTGGGTTAAGGTGTACGGTAGGAGCTTGAGCTGTTCTGAAGGGCATTTGGATTATTCGGAAAAAAAACATCTAAATAAAGGCAGTTTATGTACTGTATATATTAAAATAGGCAAGGTTGCCAATTGTTGCACAGCTTAAAAAAAAACAAGTTTGTGTCCCTTTTTAAAAAATCACGCAAATGTTCTAAATCTGTTTTGTTGAGCGAGTTTGACTCGGTTCTACCTTCCATTCCTGACTTCTTTCCAACTCATCGACTCAATTTTCCATCCGGCCATTTCAACGGTGGAATTTTTCAGTGTGGCTTGAACACACTTGTTGTATCCAAAACAATGCCATACCAGTATGAACAAGAGACATGGACCGTGTTAATATTCACAGTGTCATGAGTCATGCCAAGTGGTCCCTTCCAACTCACTCTTTCCATACTCCTTCCCCTCCCAAACTTGTGGTTCTCTCAGTACTTTCTTCTGTTCAGTTCTCTACCTGGCCCTGTGTGGAACCCCACCTAAACACATCCCTAAACTCACCGGTCTGGAAGCCTCCAAACCCTCCTCCCCTGGCTCCCAGGCTTTTTACACATGTGCAGAGGAGGTATAGCTAATAACCATTTAGCCATTTAGTATTATTTTTAAGAAGTAAAATAATAATTATAATCATTATTTGAAGTAATAACACAAATTTGTCAGTGTACAGCACATCAAAAGGAATTTCTCTGCATTTAACCCATCCTAGTATTAGGAGCAGTGTTTATACAGCGCCCGGGGAGCAGTTAAGAGTGTCTTGCGCAAGGACACCTCAACCGTTTTTTTTTTGCTAGGGAACCAGCAACCTTCTGGTTTGCGAGGTGACCGCTCTACCTCCTGAGCTATACTGCCTCCTGCCACCAGCCATTCATATGGCTACTTGAGGACTCCTCCTCCTCCAGTTTATTGCAAGCGTTTGAATCTTTGTGAACAGAGCAGATGGCACACGCCAGAGCTCTCTCTGTGGGCCTTGATTAACAACGACCCACAGGTGTGCAGCCTCACCAGCCAATCAGTCTAACTCAGGCCAGGTGAGGCACTTAAACCAGCCACCAACCACACACACACACACTCCACATTACTATTATTAAAATGAGGATTATTATTATTAGAATTATTAGAGTTATTATTATTATTTGAATAATAATTATTATTATTTGTACCTTCATGGGCTCTACTGTATCTTCCTGCAGCACCATTGGAACACTGTCCTCTCTCCTTCCTCTGCAGGTGACATCCTGGCCCTCTCCATCGGGGGTCTGGGGTCCCTGGTGGACCTGCCCCAGGGCTGCGGGGAGCAGAGCATGGTTCCCTTCGTACCCAGCATCTCCATGCTGCAGTACCTGGAAAACATCACCACCAGGACCAGGGCGCTGGCCATCCTGGAGGAAGGTAGACACACGCACACGCACACACACGCACATGCATGGGCACGCACACACACACAATATGTATTTGGAATATTTGGCATGTATTAATAATAATAATTATAATAATTCCCACTACTACTAGTACTTTGACTACTACTAATAATCATAATCATAATTGTATTTATTATTATATAATATTATTATATTATAATTGTAATAATCATAATAATAGAAATTAAGCACTTTCTTGCCTTTCAAAACCAGACAAAGTGTCACCACTTATAATACTATACAATGTGGGTGCAAAGATAGCAAACATGGTGGAGAAATAAAACAAAAAATGTACATGAACCTCACACACAGAAAATGCCATAACTACAGGGATTTGTATGTTTAAAATGTGGCCAAACATGGAGAGCTAAAACATTAAACATTAAAACATTTGAATGGACATTATAAAATATTCTACAGATGTATGTGCATGTGGGCATTGGATTAGATGATGTTCATTGATCTGAATACCTCCTCACTCGACTGCTATGAGAGTGAGGTCATTATGGAGTCCATATGAAGTCATACTTTTGACAGGGGAAGGGAGGTCCATGTAGATGCATATATATATACGGTATGTATGTGTGTATGTGATTCAAATGTTCTCTGTGGCAAGGTTACCAGAAGGCCCTGTCCTACCAGCGAGACGATGGCTCCTTCAGTGCCTTCGTAGGCTTATCCGGCAGCACATGGTAAGTACCCCCCTGGTCACAAACATGGATGCATACATACTGATAGCTTTCTAGTTATAGCAGATCATATATAAATCGCTAACCTAACTCCCCGCCGCCCACCCTTATCTTTGTGTATATTCCTATCTTTTGATCTTATCTTGTACTTATACTGGATATTTTGTACTCTTTTGTTCTTACATGCGCCACCACCAATACATCACAAGAAATTCCTTGGATGTGAAAGCTTTCTTGGCAAAAACATAACTTCTGTATTCTGGTTCATGCGTTGTGTACATAATATACCGCAGTAAATATAGTGAATGGTACTCAATTGGATATAACTATCTCTGTCTCTCTCTCTTCGTCTCTGTCTCTCTCGCTCTCTCTTTGTGTGTCTCTCTCTGTCTCTGTGTGTCTCTCTCTCGCTCTCTCGCTCTCTCGCTCTCTCTCCCCTTGCCCTGCAGGCTGACAGCATTCGTGCTGCGGAGCTTTCTCCAGGCTCAGCGCTACATATCAGTGGACCAGAGTGTTGTGGCGCGGGCCGCCGGCTGGCTGGTCACCAACCAGGGGCCCGGGGGGGACTTTGCCGAGGCTGGGCCCGTCATCCACACGGAGATGAGGCGTTGCCAGGACGACTGCCCCCTGGCACTCACCGCCTTCGTGGTCATGGCACTGCTGGAGGACGAGGTGTACGCGGTCAGTGTCAGAGGGCTGGGGGAAGTCTATGGGGGTGAGGGTTGGATCGAGACATTTTTCCAGGACAAATGAAAGACACGGGAAAGTGACTGTGTATAACTCAGTGGATTGAGGAAGATGGGATGAAGTCAAACACAACTTATGATGTCCGTTCTGTGGACATTGGTAAATGGATAAATAGGAACAGTTGGTCATCAGATAAAACAAAATATCAAAACAAAACACGAAAGACGATATTGAAAGTACAATAGCATAAAAAGTAAATCCTTCAATGCATTAATCTCCTTTTTTTTGGCAAGGATTTCCAGGATTTGTTGAGTTTATTTCTCAAAATCTCAATCTGGTGGATTGAATCGTATTTATTGGTCATATACATGTACACACACAGTGAAATTAGTTTCTCTGCATTTAACCCATCCTAGTTTTAGGAGCAGTGGGCAGCTATTGTATATACAGCTGCCCGGGGAGCAGTGTAGGGGTCAGGTGCCTTGCTCAAGGGCACTTCGGCAGTGCATAGGTGTTTCGGGGGGTCTTCCGGTTCCCAAGTCCCAACAGACTGAGCTACTGCCGCCGCATTTCTCTGCGTGTTAAACACACTTTTTCATTTCTCCCTCTCCCCCCTCCTGTAGAACATGCATGCATCCAATATATCCCGGGCTGTGGATTACCTGGAGAGCGCGGCCCTGTACACGACTGGTAACTACACCCTGTGTATGATGGCGTACGCCCTGGCCCTGGCTAACCAGCCGGCAGTCCACAGTGTCCTGGCTGAGCTGAGCCGCCGCGCTGACTTCACAGGTAACTGTTTTAAACAGCCATCTAAGATGGACCCGAGGTTATGTTTTTGTCCCATGTTTGTCTTTCTGTCTCTTTGTTTGTTTATCTGTCAGCAAAAATCAACTCAAAAAGTGACATACATAATTGGACAACACTTAGTGGTTATCATGGGCCAAGGAACAGTTGATTCAATTTTGGTTGCAGATCCGGATCCCAATCCGAATCCAGGGGAATTTTTGATGAGGCGGGGGTATGCGCTCCGCTGAGGGCCTTCTAGTTTATTTGAATTTATGTTATTCTTGGATTAGACTTTAGACTTTTCCTCGCTGTTATGTAGATGTTGTAGCTGGAAATGGCGTGGTATTTCATGAATTGGGATTCAAATTAAAAAGAAGTAGTGGAAAAAGTCACACACACACACATGCACACTAGAACTACAGGATAGACGTGCATACTCCCTTCAGACATTTGAGACAGCAATGAACCCATAAGCCCTCCATATTCAGTTCAGATGCCGCTTGCACGATCAATACAACAATCACCATCACATTGTAAAAACAAAATGAAACGGCTTTCTTTTAAACCTTCATTTCCCCCCTCTCTCTCCCGCCTCCCCATTTAATCATTGCTTCTCCAGCCGGAGTGAGGTGGAGTTCGTCGAACGTGACGCGGGCGGAGGGGGAGTGGCAGGCGCGGTCGGCAGAGGTGGAGATGGTCTCCTACGTGCTGATGGCCCTCTTCCGGGAGGGCCTGCTGAGCGAGGGCATCCCGCTGATGAAGTGGCTGAGCACGCAGAGGAACCACCTGGGGGGCTACGGGAGCACACAGGTGGGGGCTGAAGTGACCGCACTCATGTGGGGTGGGGGGGTAGTAGCGACACCTGTGTCATTTAACCCATTCTAGAATTTGGAGCAGTGGGCAGCTATTGTATATACAGCAGTGTAGGGGTAGTATGCTCAAGGGCACCTCGGCAGTGCCCAGGAGGCGAACCGGCAACTTTTTCCAAGTACCAGTTCTCACTCCGTACTGACTTGAACCGGCGACCCTCCAGTTCCCAAGCCAAGTCCCAACAGACTTCAGCTAATGCCGCCCTCAGTGCTTATGGGGCAGGGCGTGTACTCTGGTTCTGGCATCTTTCAGGTGAATGAAAAACCCTTTCGAGGGTTTCTGTCATTCATATTTAGTCCCAAAAGAAATCTCCTGGCATTTGCCCCAACGTCAAGACATGACACGCGCAGCTATTCTGACGCCAAATGTTCTCTCCTCTCCTGCTCCCAGGACACGGTGGTGGCCATACAGGCGCTGGCCCTCTACGCTGCCATCAGTGGAGCCTTCGCCATCGACCTGAGCATCCGGATGTCTGTCTCCAGCATGAAGGACGTGACAGTCCATCAACTCACCATCAACTCCAGCACCTACCAGCAGTATCAGAGCACGGAGGTAGCACACACACTCCGACCGTGGCGTTTGTATAAAATCAACTAAAATGAAATGTTGTAATTGTCAGAATTTGGGAATTAAAAATGGTTCCTGTGATCCATGTCTTATGTCATGGATCACACAGTGTCAAGGTGAACATTAGTAGTGAATTTCATGGAGGTGAATGTTTTTTTGGGGCTTTTGGATAATGTTGTTTTTGTACACACATTCATTTCGTCAGCTGTCATTCATCTCCTTTTCAGATTGATGCAGACCAGGATCTGTCCATAGACCTGTACATGCAGGGTAGAGGATTTACCTTGTTCCAGGTACACCACAAACCACCATGTTTGAGCAGTGCTGCACAAAATACACAACACACAAAATCACACCAATAAGCTCATTCAAAGGGGCGCTGTGTGGCAGCAAAAGCATCACCGCTCCAAAACGTCCGAGCCGTTTACTTTTCCAGGGCATCCCGCCTCCCACCACATCTTAATGGGCGGTTTGGACGCGGTTGGAAATTGCACATTGATCTCTGCAGCTGCACATGATGGTTCCTGCCAAGCACAATGGGCTGTATTGTTGGATGCTGAGGCAAAAACAAGACATCAATACCAAATGGGGCCGCGGAAAACAGATTTTATTTCTGTAATTAGCCTCCGGAACAGCCGTCAGATTTGGTGCTGTTTGCGTTTAGCGCATCGAGATCGTATCGCACGGATTGACCTTCTCCTCTCTCTGTCGGGGATTTGAAGCGTTCCAGGTCGGTCGTTCGGCACCGACTTGACTGCGATTTGAATGTGTTAAGTGCTGTTTAATCTGTTCAATATCTATTGGAGTTGACTCATTTAGGTCACACAGTAGAACAGTATTGAGACTACATATATATATATATATATATATTTATACAATTTATAACTGCATACCCCTGCTGTTGACCTGTTGATACTTGTATACAGATTCAGATTCAGAAAACTTTATTAATCCCGAGGGAAATTAAGGTGCAACAGTTGACACAGGGGGAATAAATGCACACACAAGAATACTAATACCTAAGCTAAAAAACAAAACAACAACTAACTAAAATAAAACTATTATAAACAAAAATAGTTAAGATAATTCTAAATGAAGTCTAGATGTATTGATAAATGAAGATAATTTACAGTATTATAACAGTAATACGTAGGTATATACAATACACAACAATACGTATAGTGCAAATTGGCAGTAATAATATATTAATAAATAACAACTGAAAAGTGACATGTGAAAACTGAAAAAGTGAAAAGTGAATTCGGATTTGAAAAACAACAATAATATAAGAATAAATAACTAAAAAGTAAGAGGGGAGGGGGAGCAACTGTTGCTGGCTGCCGCTCGTAGCAGCGCCGGAAGTAAGAAGGAAATACTTACCATTACCTATAATTCTCCACATATCTCATACCTACCCTATACGTTTTTTAATACCTGTTTTTAGACCACTAAACATTATATTATATATTACCATGTACTTTACTGCAACATTTGCACTCTGGTTAGATGCCAAACATTTTCGCTGTACAGTACTGACAATCAATTTGAATCTAATATAATCTAAAGTAATATAACTTTTTTGTGGCTTTGATGGCCAACCTTCTTCTCCTCTTTCTCCCCCGTTTAAACGTCCCCCATGTTCCCCCTGTCTTCTCACCGTGTGAATGTCCCTGTCAGCTGAACGTCTTCTACAACGTCCGGACCACGCAGGAGCTCCGGGCCGGGGTGGAGGCCTTCTCTCTGGACGTGGAGGTGCAGGACGACCCGAGGGACCCCGACCACCTGGTGCTGTCCATATGTACACGGTGAGCCCCTTTTGGCCCTGCATCAGATACTGGTCGGACTGCTTGTGGCTGCTTGATTGCACCTTTTAATTCCAGTTTTTTAAAGAGAAGATGGTACTAGGAGTACTGGGAAATAAGTGTTTCTATTTTTCATTTTTTAGTTTTCTTCAGCATCTAAAAGAACGTTGATTTGGCATCTACTGACGTCCAATCATATAGTAGTACCCGATTTAGTTCCTGTATCTTCTCTTCAGTGTCCTCGGGATAGACGGGGTGTCTCAGACGGGTATGGTGATGGTGCACGTGGGTCTGCTCAGCGGGTTCGTCCTCTCCCCGGAGGCCCACTCCCCCGTCGGGCTCATCAGGAAGGTGGAGAGCACCCCCGACAGGGTGAGCCTCTACCTGGACTCGGTAAGCCTCTTTCCGGCCAGCCTTCTTTGGCTTCCTCCAAGGTCACGGCGTCTACATAACCGTGACCTTGTGAGTTCTATAGTCTTGATAGATCCTATAAATAGCTCTGCAATACTAAGGATGATCTCCATCTCGCATAGGTGCGGGTCGATTTGTTGTGAACACGGTTAGACAGCTGACTGTCTAACCGAAACTTTTTGTAACATGTCAAATAAAACGACCGCATAAAAAGACAAAGCAAGCAAAAAATAAAGCAATAATAAAGCATGAAAATGGACGGTATTGTGTGTCTACAGTATTAAATGTACAAGAATAATCCAGTCCAAGTCCTCTTAAGTATGTGTGCTCGTTACAGCTCACCGTAGCGGAGGTGTGCATCAGTCTGCCGCTGGTCAGAACCCACCAGGTGGCCCTGGTGCAGGACGCCGTGGTGCATGTGTACGACTACTATGAGCCCGGTAAGGGAAACCACGACCTCACTTCCTGTTTACGGCGAGGAGCAGTGCCGACAATCAACAGAATGCATTGTGATCGCTTCACCCGGGTTGTTGCTGGTGGGATCTCCTTGGGTTTAGCGTCGTTGAACAAGGCACTTCAATGTAAGACGTGCCATTGTAGCCGCAGGAAGCCCCATGTTAATACAAGCCGTTTATTTATAGATCATTTATTTATTTATAACTACAATTAACCAATTTATTTTGAAGGATCACTTTTGCCAAAACATGAATTATATCACATTCATAACAGAGTGACACACTTTTATTTAGAGGTACGGTTTGGTTCTGGGAGAAAACCCTCTTTATTTCCTGTTTTTCTGGTCTATCTTCCCTAGTCGTTTGTCGTTAAGTGTGTCGTCTAGGTTCATGGCAGATCTATATTTGATCCCCAAGGTATTGGGTTCAATCCCCAATGTTCGAATCCTTCCTGGACGCAACCCGTGATTAGTAATAACACCTACCCACTCCCGAATTAAACGACCACTGTCTCAACGCGCATCTGTATGGGCCACGGAACACCTGGCCACTGCCGAGGTGCTCTTGCGCAAGGCACCAGACACGCTGCCAGGCACGCTGCTCCCCGGGCAGCTGTATTTGAACATAGCTGCCCACTGCTCCTAATACTAATAAGATATTGTCATGTCTGTTAAAACCGCGTTCTGGCTCACAGGGAGAGGAGCGACGAGGACGTACAACTCGGAGGTCATGCGGGCCATGGACTCCTGCAGCTTCTGCGGTTCGAACTGCAGCCGCTGTCGATCTGGGGTCCCCCTCGTGGGCTCCTCCGCCTCCCCCTCCTCCTCGTGGTTGCATTCTGTCAGCGGCGCCCCCTACAGCCTGGGATGTTTGTTTGCAGTAACGACCGTGTTATTTACCTAGAATTAGCATACACGCGATGTACGTGAAACAATTAACATTTAAATCAATTCAATATCGATTTTTTTTTTTATTATGTTAAAATAATCAAAAAATGAAAATAAAAAATGATTAGTTTACATGTAAACTATATATAATTGCCAGCACATTCTTCGCTTTAAATTTTTAATGTAAGTGTATGATTATGGAAACCCTACCCATTCATGTTTCTGCTGTTGGGGTTTTTTGATTGGTTGAGAATGCTGTACACCTGCGATTGATCTGCTGTATTTAGCATAGCAAAGAATCCAGCTCTGCTTGGTAAGTTACACAGGGAATAAACCATATTATAGCTATGTTGCCATATGCCTGTGCAGTACATTTCAGACTTTTGGGTTTTGTGTTCCAACCTAAGCATGGTCCGAAGACGTATTTTACTAGCTGTGTCCCCAAAATGAGCCAATCTATACCCTCTAAATTTGATTCCTCCGTTTGTTGAGCAAAAGTATGAAATGATATGTCTGTGGTAATAAAGTTTAAAGCAGTAGTATAAGGAGGGAAGTGTGATTTGTATTCACGCTATCCCTATGTACATAATAAAGGACAGATTTATCGAACGTAACGTCTAATGAGCATTTATCCTCCTTGCGGAAAACTTCTTCTTTGCTTGGCTTCATGGCTCTATAATATCAATAAAAAGAGACTGCATGGTACGTCTCCAAAACTAAACATCCCATTGCATGTCGTTATTAACATCTTGGAGGAGCACATAGGATGAAGTCATGATGCTTGGCAACAGGGAGATGGGGTCTGCTGGGGACCCCACCTAACTTACCGTTGGCTTGTCTGGCAGAGAAGGCAGACGCTCTCATCAGCCCAAACCAATAACGTTGAAGACTTAATATGTTTTGCTTTTGCTGCCACACAGCGCTCGACAGTACAATGGGAATGCTTACTCCCCATTCAATAACTGTGTGCGTGTGCTGTGCGTGTGTGCGTGCGTGGTGTGTGCTGGTGTGTGCTGGTGTGGTGCGTGTGTGCGTGTGCGTGTGCGTGTGTCGTGGTGTCGTGTGCGTGTGCGTGTGCGTGCGTCGTGCTGGTGCGTGCGTGTGTGCGTGTGTGCGTGCGTGCTGTGCGTGTGTGTGTGTGTGTGTGTGTGTGTGTGTGTGTGTGTGTGTGTGTGTGTGTGTGTGTGTGTGTGTGTGTGTGTGTGTGTGTGTGTGTGATCGAGTGCCTTTTTGTCTGTGCCCAGGTGGGACTTCTAGATTGGATGCACATGGTCCCCACAAGCCAGGGGTTACCCCAATATAAGGTTTGATAGGTGGATGAAGCCATCACAGTTTAGTGCATTCAGAGAGGGCCCCCCTTTAAATAAAATGGCGTCTTCAAAGGTGCACCGTTTGAAACACATCTGTTGGCTGTTGCGTGTCATCAACGGACGCTAATCACGCTTGACACCGCCGATGTTTTGTGGCACGTGACCGCCCCGCTTTCACTGTTATTTTTTTACCAGCTGTGTCCAAACGACAAGTCACCTTGTTCCTGTACACACTCCAGCTGGTCGCGATTGCGTCAACACCACACACACACACACACACACACACACACACACACACACCCACACACACACACACACACACACACACACCCACACACACACACACACACACACACAACACACATGCACACACATCTAAGAAATGCAAAACAAATCAAATGCAAAGCCATATTTCAACTTGGTTGATGTTTAGTAGAATCGACCTGTTTAATGGTCTCATTTGATGAAAGAAATGACAGCCAGTGATCAAGAATGAAGAAAAAAAGGAAATTAAGACATTTTAGAATTCTCTCATTGTACCCAGAGGCAGCTCCCGTCCCATTGAAAGGTTTGACCTTAGTTTACAATTGTATCACCTCTGTATAGCCGTGTGAGATGTGTATTTGTATGTATGTGTACGTCTATAGGCTCCCAGTTTTAGACCGTGAGAACCCCTTTTCTTTGGTTTGTGTCTCTTTGATCCTTTGATTTAGTTAGTTCCTACAATGTGACTATGAAAATGTCATCAACATGCGTTGTCTAATTTTACTGAAGACGCTTTGGTTAATGCTCCATTATCTCAAATACGTTGCTGTCAGGAAGTGTCCTAAAATACATCATGTTTCATGAGTACAACACTTAATCCATGTGCATGTCATGCTCAGGTTATGAAAGTCAAGTCAACCAAATGTTTGAATGGATGCATTGGTCCCGGACAGCTTGAAGTCAAGCGACAATACAAAGTTGGAGTCCCATTCACATGGCTTGTTTGTTTGCCTGTGTATACGACCCATGCTGTGTCTGAAGGCCCCTATTTATTGTGCCTGTTTGTTGTGTAAACGACTGTCGCGGAAGTCTCCAGATGTCTCCCTGGTGCATCCTGGGATGACATGAAGACCACACAGCAATCTGATCAGGCCGGCTTAAACAAACGCGTCGCTCGCTCCACTGTGATGTCAACACGTCTCTCTCTCTCCCGACGTCTAAAACCAGAGGTTTGACCACCTCGAGTAGCGTTCCCACAACTCTATCTCTGAACAAGAGACAGAGACAATGAGAGATAGTTGTTCTGTTTGGGTTTCGCTGTCCAAACCATGAATGAATGCTTCTGGTAAAGTCATTTCCGCCCATTACAGCATAACAGCATATCTCTTTAATTCTAATGTGTGTGAATTTGATCAATCACATCTGTCCAGTGAACAAGGGATAATGATGGGATAAGCTCCGGCACTGCACTTCCACTTTAAGACACCAGGTGGTAGACTTGACAACCGTATCCGTAGAAGCTTACAGGATGGAACTCTGATCTGAGCTGAAAAGGGAAGCGACGATAAAACCCCAAAGGCACATCAGGAAATATTTATGCTCTGTTTACACGTCCGAGATGAAGTGATTAAGGAACCGAGCAAACATAGATGTGAATCGTCTATGTTTGTGCTATTAACTCCGTCAGTCAGTGCTCCCATGGGAAACACGAAGCGGTTGTATGTGTCGGTTTACCTGTCGGCTACCATTACTTCTTGTGAAAATGTGATATGAAATATGAAAGTGAAAGATGACTCTTCCAATGTCCATTGCAATATCTTCTGTAACCAGCTCATCGGGGAAGCTCCCCACCAGCACACCTTTAGGCCTTGGCCCACCCATGATGTCATGGTTCAGGAATTCCTGCCTGCTGATGTGTGTGTGTGTGTGTGTGTGTGTGTGTGAAAGAGAGCAATGAAGAGAAAGAGAGGGGGGTGAGAAAGAGAGACAGTGAAATGCATAGAGATGAGATCCCAAGCACATCCCTTCCCCTCCACACACACCCACACCCACCCACTCATACCCACCCACCCACACACACACACACACCCACCCCCCCCCACACACACACACACACACACACACTCTTAAATAAAGGCCCTTGAGATGAACAGCGTGCAGCCGTATGGATATTTCATCATGTCAGCCAGAGTGACCTCCTGATCTCTGCCATGAGTCTGTCACCACGGAGACGCAGACGGGATAAACAGAGAGGAAGTGGTGGTCGTTTATCCTCTTCTCTCCCTTTCTCTCTCTCTCCAGGGGAGGACGCAGGGGGGAGACCTGTGGCTGTTTTATTGTTGGAGGCGCTGATGAACAGTGTTTATGTTGAGGGGAGACACACACACACACACATGCTGTGGACCAGGTCACTCGGGACCTCTGTAAGGTGATCTGTTAGGGATCTGATAGGATGGGTTCAGGTCAAGCAGAAGACACTAAAATCATTGTTCAAGGTTTGTAACACTAATGGGCCCTTGTGTCGAATGTCATAGTTTGTATGATGGCAAGTGGAAATCACATGGGACAATTTCAACCAATCAGGAAGAGCTGTGTCAGAGCTGTAGATGTCTGTAGTGTGTGTAGGTCTTTGTGGTGTACAGGGTTTAAATGGCAATATATTTAAAATGTTACGTTCCCTGCGAGGATTGGCTAACTCTAGGTTCCCCTCTTAAAACCGACTTGACGGACACAAAATAAACTGTGAAAATCCGGGCCTGCTATATGTCACTATATATTGTTTGCTTGTATCATCATCATGTATTTTTAATGCTACCTCGGCACATATAACAGTTCACATATAACTTGCAGGTGAGGACATGGATAAATGGTTAAAATACCAGCGCCAGCGGAACAACACAGTAACCCTTTGCGTTGCGGCCAACAGCGAGAGCCTAGCGGATCCATCATCCCCACTCGACCGTGTAGACTTAACAAGTTCGAACTCATTACAACCAAATGTATATACAGGACGAATCTGTCTTAAACATACAAACACCCAGCGCAGATTACTCTCACACGTCGTCCAAAGGGAGGAGGGAGTCGAAACGCATGTGTGACGCATTCGGGCTCCGATTCATCTTCACCTTGGCCCCAATATTGATGTTATGATCCCTGCATATCTGAGAGTTATCTTAACGCATAAAAGAGCACACACCAGCTTAAAAAAAATAAAAGCGAAAGATGTCTTTATCACCAGTTATAAAAAAAATCCTATTGGTCTGGGGGTTTAGTAGTTTATGTCCAGATGCTATGGAGGCCTGTGGATCTACAGGCAGGCTGAAGCTGTTGTTATTAAATCTAAATCTGGAGGATTGAATCCTTATTGGTCACCTACATGTACACACACACACAGTGACATTTGTTGCTCTGCACTTCAGTGGGCAGCTATTGTATATATCCAGCTGCCCGGGGAGCAGTGTAGGCGTCTGGTGCCTTGCTCAAGGGCACCTCGGCAGTGCCCAGGTGTTTTTGGGGGACTTGAACCGGCTAAGTCCCAACAGACTGAGCTATCCTGCCGCCCCCTGTCACACACACTAACTCACAGTTACTCTTTATACTTCACACATGTCAATGGTGTTCTTCTCCCCTCGTTCCCCCACGTATCTCGTGCATCGAGCAGACTTTTGAGAGTGTATAATATAACATTTCTGGCCGCAGACCCGCTCCATGTACATGTGTGTGTGCAACTGTGTGTGTGTGTGTGTGTGTGTGTGTGTGTGTGAGTTCTGGCTTCTGGACATGAACTAAGAGCGTGATGGGTCAGTGGCACTGGCCATGCTAAAACAATCAGTCTGGAAGCAGGAGAGATACGCTCAACAACGTGCTTCTGATGGGCTCCACTCCAGCTGACATCAGTATTGGAAAAATACACCACCACCTCCACCACCTCCAACCGACTTCATATAGTAAGTAACCTGATGCAGGTGGTGTTATGGCTAAAAAAAAGCAGCAACATTGATGAATAGAAACGGGAACGTTGCCAAACGGCTCCCCAACGACCCAACAGATGCTCCCAAACCGCCCTTCTTCGTCTGCCGGTCTGTCTGTCTGTCTGTCAGCCTGTCTGTCTGTCAGCCTGTTAGTCCGTCTGTCAGTCTGTCCGTCTCTCTGTCTGTCTGTCTGTCTGTCTGTCTGTCTGTCAGCCTGTCTGTCTGTCAGCCTGTTAGTCCGTCTGTCCGTCTCTCTGTCTGTCAGCCTGTTATTCCGTCTGTCTGTCTGTCTGTCTGTCTGTCTGTCTGTCTGTCTGTCTGTCTGTCTGTCTGTCTGTCTGTCCGTCAGCCTGTCAGTCGGTCTGTCCGTCGGGCTGTCCGTCTGTCTTTTTATCAGTCTGTCTATCAGTTAGCCTATCAGCTTGTCCGTTTGTCAGCCCGTCTGTCTGTCAGTCTGTTTATCAGTCAGTCTGTCTGTCTATCTGTCTATCTGCTCGGGGATGGCCCCAGCGTCCGGGTCAGAGAGCGAGTCATGTGTCATGATGTTCAAAACTCTTTTGAACATCTGTCCCACCCAGGGTGAGTGTGTATTTACCCAACCTCCAGGTGACCCTGGACAGACCCGAAGGGACCCATCCATCTGAAGGTTTTTTTTGGGGGGGGCAGCTTAGACGTTCCTTCCTT
>CM051016.1:11699107-11706607 GCA_027704905.1 Muraenolepis orangiensis | reverse complement strand
CCACTGGTTCAGGACCTACCCACTGGTTCAGGACCTACCCACTGGTTCAGGACCTACACACTGGCTCAGGGCCTACACACTGGTTCAGGACCTACACACTGGTTCAGGACCTACCCACTGGTTCAGGACCTACACACTAGTTCAGGGCCTACACACTGGTTTGTCTGAGGAAAACACTGAACTGCACAGTGTTGACAGAAATAACAAAGCGAAATAAATAAATAATAATAATCACCTCGCTTTGCAGCGCGGCAGTCGAGCAACGGGTGGGCTTAGGGAGACGAGGGGGAGGGGCCTGTGGACGACGAGGCCTCCCTCCCTCCGCTGCCTGCAGACGTTCTGTAGCGTCTGAGCCCGCCGCCAACCGCATGGCGGCGGGGGGCTCTGAGGTTTCCAGACCCATCTCTTTGAGGGGAAAATACTTCAATGCACAGACAGCTCCCGGTCTGATTTTCCGCTTATTGTGCAATTGTGTGTGTGTGTGTGTGGGAGGGGTGTGTGTGTGTGTGTGTAAGGGGGGGGGGGGGGTTGGGGGGGGGTGGATCTACACCCCATCATTACACATTACACCTCCCCCCCTCATGAAAACGATATGACAGTATATATGCAGACCATAGAATTTATAAAGTCATGCTGACTCACACACACACACACACACACACACACACACACACACACACACACACACACACACACACACACACACACACACACCACCACCACCACCAGTGAGCCTGGTTCTCAGGGGGTCATTTTATGAACTGTCGGAGAAAAGGTTCAGAGTTGTGAATGATGCAGGTGGTGTTTTCTTACACACACACACACACACACACACACACACACACACACACACACACACACACACACACACACACACACACACACACACACACACACACACACACACACACACACACACACACACACACACACACAAGCACACACACACACACACACGCATGCACACATACACACTCGCACACAAGCATGACATCACTGCAGCCTGGGGCTGCGTGTACTTAACCTGAAAGCGAAGGTCAGAATGTAGTCATGAAGGTTTTCCCATGGCCAGGTGTTGCCCCCACTGGACACCATGTTAGGTATTTCTTGGCCAATTAAATGTTGCCTCATAATGTCTTAAGATTGTATCCGCAGCACTTAGTCCTAATCTAAGGCATTGGACCAGAGGCCTAATGGTTTAAAACATGAAGCTGTGTGTACGTGTGTGTGTGTCTGTGAATGTGTGTGTGTGTTTGTGTATGTGTGTGCGTGTGCGTATGTGTGTATGTGTGTGTGTGTGTGTGTGTGTGTGTGTGTGTATAAATGTGTGTGTGTGTATATACGTGTGTGTGTGTGTGTGTGTGTGTGTGTGTGTGTGTGTGTGTGTGTGTGTGTGTGTGTTGTGTGTGTGTGTGTGTGTGTGTGTGTGTGTGTGTGTGTGTGTGTGTGTGTGTGTGTGTGTGTGTGATAGCTGTGTAAAACAACAAACAGCCCATCAATTAAATGTAGGCTTCGGTGAACCAGAATAGCTTTTTCTGGAAACATGAATGAGCTGTAACACATTGTTTACTATGCCTTAGGTTTTGATGCTTGTGTAATTTCAAATAGTCTGCTAAATTGACTATTTAAGTTGAGGACAGATAAGCTTCCTGGAAGCTCACCTTGGCTGCAGTGGGGCTGGTTTTCTCTCTCTAAACGTGTGAAGAGTTGAAGACACTTAAAGTCATCAGTTGTAATGCACACGTGTGTTGAGTTCAAACACATGGGACGTCAAATGTTCAAAACAACATAAAAACGAACAGTTTTCATTAAGAGCCTCAAAATAGGCTTTAAAACATCATGTGGTGGAACAGAAAGGATTTTATTTTATTGATTTAATTATTCAACTTAGATTTAACTATTGGTGATCTTATCATATGATTATTTTCAGTCATATATAGTACATAGTCATCTCGCATATACTACAGTAGAGTGAGTAGAACAGGTCGAATGACTACTTTATGGCCAACACAGCGATGTCATCCCTTGTCATCACACACACACACACTCATGTGACCTCATATGCACCAACCAAGTAGGTCAGGCTCTACTAAATATTGTCCAATTTGGATGTAGAGGGAATAAAAAAAGTGATCTCTCACCCGATCAGAGGTCTCTCAGTGCAGCAGAAGCACATCCAGCCAGCGCTGCTCTTCTCTGCAGACGGAGTCCATAAACTCACGGGGGAGAGAGAGAGAGAGAGAGAGAGAGAGAGAGAGAGAGAGAGAGAGAGAGAGAGAGAGAGAGAGAGAGAGAGAGAGAGAGAGAGAGAGAGAGAGAGAGAGAGAGAGAGAGAGAGAGAGAGAGAGAGAGAGAGAGAGAGAGAGAGAGAGAGAGAGAGAGAGAGAGAGAGAGAGATTTTTATGCATTTTATGGAGGAATCCATATAAGTACGGCGGGCAGATGTTCAACCCCAGCGCCGCTTTTGGCTTTGGCTTTCGGCTTCATCTCGGAAGGCATGTGTGTGTGTGTGTGTGTGTGTGCGGAGTGGTTCCAACGGCGGTCGAAAAAGTTACCGTTGAAGACGAAGGGGCCTTGATGAATTGCGGGGTTGTTGCGACCTCTCACCATGTTGAAACGTATGTCTCACTGCGCAGCGTGACGGGCCTGGAGCGCTGCGTTCTCCTGTTGCCACTATCCATCACCAGCCACGACTCACCCTCCTCCATTCATTATGAAGGGAACAGCGTGATGACCTGTGTGTGTGTGTGTGTGTGTGTGTGTGTGTGTGTGTGTGTGTGTGTGTGTGTGTGTGTGTGTGTGTGTGTGTGTGTGTGTGTGTGTGTGTGTGTGTGTGTGTGTGTGTGTGTGTGTGTGTGTGTGTGTGTGTGAGGGAAGGTGAGGGTCCAACGCCAGCAGGGGGGGCCATAAGATGACACCACTGTAACCAATGTGCTACTTAGCAAAGGTTGTATTTGTTATTTTTCTAACCTTAGGTTAGGGGTGGGTCAGGGGGTGGGAGGGGGGAAGGGGGGGGGGGGGGGTGGTCAAACTGATTTCCATGAGTTGAGCTTGGCAGCCGGCCCTCTTTATGTAAACATCACAGCCAGCGTATTGGCTGATCACACACACGCTGGACCCACAGCCCCACTGACAAAGACAACACACTGTCAAAATGGGACGACTGAGAGGGCTTTCTGCTGGTAACGGGATCCCACAGTGGCATCGGATTATGTTATCAAAAGAGACGGACAGCCAGACCGACCGACCGACTGACAGACCGACAGACAGACAGACAGACAGACAGACAGACAGACCAACAGACAAACCGACAGACAGACAGACCGACCGACCGACAGACAGACAGACAGACAGGAAGACAGGAAGACAGGCAATCAGACGAACAAGCACAGACACACACATGTATAGGAGACGCCGCCAAGGAAGGAAAAAATCAAAACCCTTCAGGTTACAAGCGGTGACAACATTATTCACATTATTCATTCTACAGGCTGTCTGGCAGAAAGATAACCCCCGGCACCATGACCTCATCCCCATGACAAATTCGGTAGTTCTGCTAGAGTCTTCAGTGTTTTACTGAGTCACTCTCTCTCTCTCTCTCTCTCTCTCTCCTCTCTCTCTCTCTCTCTCTCTCTCTCTCTCTCTCTCTCTCTCTCGTGTAGCTTGAATGCCGTGTGCCGAGGGGTTGTTTAGCGGGGGACCCCCCCCACTCCCCACCCCCTGCTGAGGTGACGAGACTTGGCTCAGGTGGGGGTGGGGTGTGTGTGTGTGTGAGGGGGGGGGTGTTCTGAGGGAGGTGCCAGCAGGGGTCGCTGTTACCCCATTTCCCATATGGAGGGTCAGAGAGACTTCTCACAGAGAATACAGACTTCCTTCTCGTGTGGTACCATGGCCTTGCTCTGTGGTGCCATATTCTCCATTCTCTATCCATCACATGCTCCACAGAAACACACACACCGCTTATCTCCTTTAACTCCTTCTTCCTCCTACTGGAACTGCCTGGCGAGCGAACCTCACTCAGTGAGAGACAGAGTGTGGAAACAGAGTCTGGAAACAGAGTCTGGAAACAGAGTCTGCATCCCCCCGCCCCCTTAATATAGTACAGTTACGAAGGTTAATTTTATTCAGGATGTCTTGATTGGCCATATGCAACAAGTACAATGGAATACTTAGTCCCTGTTGAGCTCACAAACTACGATTATGAATTATTGATATTACTAAAATAAATTTGAGCTCACAAACTAGAGATTATTATCACAACCAGTGGAAACCTAATTAGCATGATAGCCCTCCCACCTATTGTAGTTTTTAACTAACAAACCATGAGTAGATTTACACATGTGTATCAGGGTTTCCGCTAGGAAGTGTCCGGACAGATTTTATTTTACCGGACAAATTCTTACATGTTTCAAAAACAGTCTATATTACAAACGCAACTATAATGTACACCTAGATTGACGAAAGAATGACAAAGACCTCAAATAAATTTGACTATTGAATGAACAACAAAACGAAAAACGATTGAGCAACACCTCGTTAGCCGCAAAAATCTAGGCTATTTCAAAACACCTGTAACATCTGTAGTCCGTTTTAACATATAGGCTACATGGCATCACATTTACCCTGTAGGCTACCAGGCAACTTTTTGCTTTCTCCTTAATTTCATTGCGGCAAAGTCCTCTGCTGCCGAGCTGAAATCAAAGGTGTCTAATGTGTATTTGCAGCTTGCAATACGCATAAGACGCATCACTCTCTCCTCAAGTCAAGTCAAGTCAAGTCAAGTTTATTGTCACTTCACAGTTTACACAAGTATAAAGCAGTGATGTGAAAATCTTGTGTGCAATACCCGACGACAGACAGCAGTTATAAAATAAGATAAAAATAGATAAAAATAGAATAAAGTTAAAAATTTGAAATAAAAAATAAAAATGCAATTTATAAAATGCAAAAATCAGCACAGAAAAGAGCAATATGTATATATAAATCAATGTAATAAAATATACATTGTTATATGTTATACGCCCTTGTTCAGCAGCCTGATGGCCTGACTGTGGAAGCTATCTCTAAGCCTATTAGTACGGCACTTGATACTGCGGTATCGCCTGCCTGACGGTAATAGTGAGTACAGTTCGTGGCTGGGGTGGGCAATGTCTTTTATAATTTGTTTGGCCTTGGCCACGCACCGCTGATTGTAGATATCCAGGAGGGAGGGGAGCTCACCTCCAACGATATACTGGGCCGTCCGCACCACCCTTTGAAGCGCTCTGCGCTCGAGTGCAGTGCAGTTCCCGTACCAGGCGGTGATACACCCTGTAAGAACACTCTCGATGGTGCCATTGTAGAATGTTCTCAGGATGCGGGGGCCCATGCTGAATTTCTTCAGACGCCTGAGAAAATACAGGCGTTGTTGGGCCCTTTTCACCACGTGTGTGGTGTGCGTGGACCATGTGAGGTCCTCGGAGATGTGCACGCCGAGGAACTTGAAGCTGCTGACCCTCTCTACTGCAACGCCATCGATGGAGATAGGGCTGTGCTCTCCCCTCTGCCTCCTGAAGTCCACGATCAGCTCCTTGGTCTTCTTGACGTTGAGGGCGAGGCTGTTCTCCTGGCACCACTGCTCCAGCGATCCGACCTCCTCCCTGTAGGCTGTCTCGTCGTCGCCGGTGATCAGGCCCATCACTGTCGTGTCGTCAGCAAACTTGACGATGACGTTGGAGCTGTGCATAGCCATGCAGTCGTGGGTGTAGAGGGAGTAGAGGAGAGGGCTCAGCACGCATCCCTGGGGGGCTCCCGTGTTGAGGGTCAGTGGCTCTGATGTGGTGCTGCCCATCCTCACCACCTGGCGGCGGTCTGACAGGAGGTCCAGTATCCAGCTGCACGTGGATGGGGGTACGCCTAGACCTCTCAGCTTGGTGTCGAGCTTGGCAGGAACTATTGTGTTGAATGCTGAGCTGTCCTCCTCCAGATGACTCCGCAGTGATGTTTTCAAACGATTCTGCAGGGAGAAGCCCCTCTCTGCTGGCACGCTTGACACGGGCAGAACACAGGCGATTTTAGCCAGTGTGGCCCAGTCGGGGTACAGCTCGCTGAACTCAGAAATTAGCACTTGGCAAGCTGTCGCAAACATTAAAGCCCCATAGCCGTGGAGCGCTGCCATCACTGCTGAGTCGATGAGAGGTGCGGCATATAATAAGTATTGCAGAAGAGCGCACCCTTTGGGGGGGGAGGGGGCGGTAATAAAGCTGTCAAAACTCAAATGTCCAGGATCTAAGTTTTGTATGAGCATTATTACCGGACATTTTGACCAGCAGGTTTTTAAATTACCGTTTTTTTATAATTTTTACCCGCTAAAAACCGGTAAATACCGGCTAACGGAAACCCTGATGAGTATTGATACCCTTTGACCAGTTGGTGGTGAATGTATGTGTATAATTAAACGTTTTCTAATGTTTCTGTAGCATGGCACACTTAAAACACCCCTAAATATCTCCTGTTGTGGCTTCATCCTTTAGAGATCACTCTGGCATGAATCTTAATTAACCCATTTGTGGAATTCCCTCTCTTTTAAACCACATGTAAACTATTCCACCTTCTCTCAATGCAAGCTTGTGTTCTATACGTTTTTCTGGCTTGTTTAGTATCTCAGTAATATGGTCAACGATATTCCTTTTTACGGGTTGCTTTGATTAATTTAAGCAAGTTAGGCAGGCCAATACACTTGTTCCATCAATTCCACATGCTCCAACTTTTTAGCAAAAGACAGACAATTATACAATTATATGAAAGACGTAGTTCTTAGCATATGAATGTTTTGTAAACATTTTGTCATTTGTAATGCGTAATTTGGTTTTAGTAACTTGGCTGTCCTTTATTACCCACAATAAAAACGAGTTTACACAACTGCTGCTGGTACGACCACTCACTCTCACAAACAATACAGTGAAATATCAGTCAATTCTCTTTAGCTTTGGTCTGAATGGAGGCTATCCATTTCAACAGACAATGGGGCAGGAATTCAATTGCTACTGCCATAGGGCACATATTTTACTTTGTATTATATTTAAAGAGTATTATTAACCGTCTTATTGAGTTCTATGCTATATACAATTTCCCTAACTTCCTTGTTTTTATTGTTTTCACATCATTTCCCAGTTAAAATATATAACAAACTACATTAGAGGAAACACAACAAATGTGTTTATGGTTATTTTACTGATCATTACTTTAGTTATATTTAAGCTCTACTTCCTTTTGCTCATTCACAAAACTGAATTATATGGATGGCAGGTTAATTTAGAAACATATATCTAGTCAGTGAAAACAAAACATGGAGGATGGATGACTTGACGATAAAAAACGTGAGATAAATTAACCTTGTGACCCCCAATTTGTGTATATGTGTAAACATACATGTCATTAATGAGCAGTTAGAGGTTCTCTATGTCGCTCAAGGATGCTTACAGGTAGACTGTGGATTTTGGGGGTTGGAATACCGGTACG
>CM051016.1:11689107-11696607 GCA_027704905.1 Muraenolepis orangiensis | reverse complement strand
CACATTAAGTAACGACTGTTCAATATCCATGGCCACTCTTTTTCCTTTACATTCACATCTCTCTTAGCTTCTATAGGGGCATAAACAGCCAGACCCAAAGCAACCCGGTGCCGTCCGGGTGCTCAGTTGTGGCCTGAAGAGGAGGGGTTTCAGTGAGCCGAAAAGGGAAAAAGAGAAACCCTGGAATTATCACCATGTAAGCCCTCTCCATTTCTGCCTGCCCTGCAATTTCCGTTAATTGTTGCATATGTTTGGAGAGAAACCCGACCCGAGGTCCCCATTTGGGTAGATGTGTTCACCCTACGAAATGAGTGGTGTGAGAGGCATCTCTGTGGGATGTGTTGGCCTCAGGTGTGGCTTACAGACTCCCATGGGGATAACAGTCCAGTCATTCTTGTTAACATCTGAGTTCTTATTGGTCTGAGGCGTCTGAAATAAGTTGTTCTTATAGTTGATCTGATGTCAAACCAGGGAGAGTTTCACGTTAATGTCGAGTGTGTATGTATGTGTGTGTGTGTGTGTGTGTGTGTGAGAGAGTTTGTGCGCGCACGTGTGTGTGTGTGAGAGTTTCTGTGTGTATGTGTGTGTACACGAGACTTGCTTTGCTGAGACACATTTTTCCATTCCAGTGGCCACCACAGCTGCTCTCCTGCACGCTATACAGAACCTGGCCACATGAAAGTAGGGAGGCTGATTTTTAGGTTTTTAGGGAATCCTGTGCACCCCCCTTCCCCCCCCCCCCCCCTCTCTGTGTCTTCACCACGGACAATCCGCTGTTGTATCTGAGGTCATTAGGTTTCCAAACACAGACGGCCATTGTTAGGTGGATGTTAGTACGACATGCCAGCCAGGGAAGAAGCCAGGGCTTCATATTTTGCCGTTGGCGGTTTCTTACAAATCAATTTGACGATTACTTTGAGATATTTATAAAATAAAGCATTTTAAAGTGCCAGTAGTGCAGCAGCATCATGAATACAGTGAAGTACAGTGCAGAACAGTGCAGTAACTGCAATGAGTCCAGAAAGTCCAGCAAAGTATCAAAGTGTAATGTAAATGACAATGTTATGATAGTGGCATCACTCCTAGCAGTTCAGTAGGCACACTGCCTGTGGATAAAAACTATCCTTAAACCTGGTAGTCCTTGTCCAGATGCTGCGGAACCGGCAAACGAACAATAAGGGGGAGAAGAAATGGTGCCCAGGGTGGTTGCAGTCCTTTGTGATGGACATGGCCTTCTTCCGACATCTGGTTCTCTTAAGATCTCCTCAATGCATGGAAGTGCACACGCGATGATCTTCTCTGCTGTCCTCACTAACCTCTGGATGGCTTTCTTGTCCTGTGCAGTGGTGTTGCCGTACCACACAGTGACGCCACTCGTCAGGACGCTCTCTACGGTGCCACGGTAGAAGTTCACTAGTCACCGTTGGCCTATTCTGCTATATTGAATTAATTGATTAAAACTAGTGTCCCGAAAGCAGGGTAAGCTTTCAGGGCTCCCAAAAGTGATAGAAAAGCTCACCATTCACTGACGACCACGACCAGATGAAGAGGACTGCCGACTATAGCGTGTATCCATTCAATCCCCTTTTAATCATCGACATGATGGAAGCATATGCAGCCTCGTGTAAATAAACATCGGCGTCTCATGATAGACCCCATCATCCTGCCCGTTTTGTGCTGTGGTTATGGGAACAGAATGCGCTTTTTTTTGGCCAAAAAACATGGCCCTGGGATGTCCAGAAACCAGCCAGCCAGCTAACGATCCATACATCAACACCAGGCGCTCTTTAACGAGACACTAATCAAATGACAATCATCTGAATCACTAGCAGCATAGGCCCCATAGGATGGTTCAAGGACTGCATGTAAATATGTCAAGATGTCAATTGCTCCGGGATTTTTATGGAAGTTCTTGCTGGTTTCACTGTAATGGGTTTTTTTTCTTCTTACCGATTGAAGTGAATTGTATTTTGACACATGTTGCCCAATATCTCACCAGTACATTTTCACAAGACAGAGAGGCTATTCATTCACTTTTTTTATACGTAAACGTAAACTAATCGTAAAGACGTTACGGCGTGATATGCTAGGCACACGCTTGCGTCATTTTAACCCATTTCAACAGTTTCCCAATAGGGAGATATAAAACTTCCTTGCCTGGAAGAGACACTTTTGTCTCTCTTCCATGAATAAGTGATATTGCTGATCTTTGTATTATTGTGGTTTTGCATTCCATTGAAATCCATCGGACCCCATTCAACCGAAAGAGAATGGTATTATGGATTAACTGGCCAACACACATGCCTTGAAGGCTTGTTGATGAAGAGTCACACGATAATGAGCTTTAACTCCATCCATCTGGATACTCCTCCTATGTAATACACCAAAAATGACAATAAAGAAACCTATTACGTCCACAACCGCTCCATCTCTGTGATCTCGGTGTCTACCCATCCCCCATGAAGAACTGGCTATGTGTGTGTGTGTTTTGCAGTGTGGTTTGAAACGAGACAGCTGTTGTGTGAGTGTCCATGACATGGCTGCGTACAGTAATTGTTGTCGTGGGAATTTCAACGTTTATGTTTACGATTGGAAACATTTGATGGGCAGATAAAGAGACCTAACCTCCTTATGTTGCATATTGTACATAGCCTATGGCATATTGCATACAGGGCTACAACCTACTTCCTACTGCAGTAGCTCTGTCTGTTGAGACTTGGCTCGGGAACCAAAGGGTGGCCGGAGTGAGAACTGGTACTTGGAAAAAGTTGCCTGTTCGCCTCCTGGACACTGCCGAGGTGCCCTTGAGCAAGGCACCAGAACCCTTACACTGCTCCCCGGGCGATGAATATACAATAGCTGCCCACTGCTCCTAATACTAAGGATGGGTTAAATGCAAAGAAACAAATTTCACTGTGTGTGTGTGTGTGTGTACAAGTATGTGACCAATGAAGAGGATTCAATGCTCTAGATTTAGATTTAGACTTCGGCAACTTGGGCTCCATTTGAACACATTTGAACACAAATTGGTTGGGGGGGGGGGGGGCCTGATGGCAAGTTTATGTCAGAACATGTTTAATAAATGGGATTTTGTACATTCTGGAATGGCTTTGATACATCTCCATTTGGGTTAATCAGGAAGTATATAAGTTATATTTAAGTGCTATCGCCAGCCAACTATTAGTTTATACGGAAAACGATGAGTGACACTAATTTCAAGTCATTACAGAAGCATTTTCAAGACAAATTGGTTGTCACTGAAATAATAATCTCGGTTGAATGGATGATACCGAAACTTGAATAAACACCGGGTGAGTATCCTCTAACCGGTTACCCCCCCCCCCAGAATGAGAACCGCCCCTGGGCATGTTTTTATTGGAGCAGCTAGCAGGCCTAGCTATGCCCCCCTTCAGAAGAACTACCATCAGATAAAAGGAAAGGAAACGTCTGCTGGTAAAGTTACATAACAAGGAGCGTTTAAACGGTGCCTTATAACGCACAGCAGGAGCGTCTGAGTCATCGGAACTGCGCTGCTAACCACAGGTTAATCGTGGGAGGGAACAACATGCTGGTATGTACCTGTACCCTTTGAGTCATTAAGGCCTGGAACTTCCGTGTAAATTCTAACTAACTTCTACCAATGTGGAGTATATACGTACTAAAACTTGTCTTGGCGGGCAGGTTAGGGCTTAGGGCTTAGGGGGGGGGGGGGGGGTCAATGGTGTGACTGGTTTGTGTCTAAACTGATTGTCTGTTCACGTGCAAGCGGGCAGTTTACCATCGGATGACGTAATGTGACTGTATCTGCCGAGAGAGAGAGAGAGAGAGAGAGAGAGAGGAGAGGAGAGAGAGAGAGAGAGAGAGAGAGAGAGAGAGAGAGGAGAGAGAGAGAGAGAGTAGCACAAAGTGATTCATGGAAAGTCTTTTTGTTTTAGTCTTCATGTACGTCTCCTCGATTTCAGAGCAGCCCATGAGACCAATCTACTACCTGGTTAGGCCTCCCCCATCGGATTCAGTGGACCGCCTTGGCTCAACTTACTATGCTGAGCCCAGTTCGGCGCTGTTGAGTAAATACATCTGCCTCCTAATCTGGGAATCATCATCATTACTCCACCACTTAGAAAGGGCAAATATCTGGAGCCAGGAAACACTTGACCATAGAAAGGCCTAACTTCGTTATGCAGGTTTTTTTTGCTTTTCAGAACTGCCGTCAACACCCCCCACTTACACACGCACACACACACCTCCTTGTGTTTTTCTTATTTGAGACAAGAAACCGGCCAACTTTTAGTCGTGTTCAAAGGAAGAAAAACAGCCGTTTGTTACATCGATTGAATATTTCACTCTCAAGGTGAGAAAGAACAGAAGGAGAGACGACTCACAGCGCACTCCCCCCTCCACGCTGTACCTGGTGCAAAAACACCATAGTAACCGAATATGCCAACATGTGTGTGTGTGTGTGTGTGTGTGTGTGTGTGTGTGTGTGTGTGTAAAACGTTCCGTCTGATGCGAACGCCACTGTGTCGAGCTCTGTTCCTCTCCGTTCCCCCGTGAGGCCGCCGATGTACCGTGCGAACGTACGTAGGCCTATTCAATACCCTGCACACAGCGTCGTTCAGCCGATGGTCTCCATTAACCTGAAACGCGCCGAGCGATAAACACCACCCGTGTATGAACCCTCAACCATCATGACGTGAGTCCCCGCGATCAAACACCGTCCAGGAAACGGGACGTAATTCACGGCCTTTTGATGTCCTCGCCTCCGTGATCAGGCTTAAGTGATATCAGTCTAGAGGGGAGTGAGGAGGGGAGGGAGGGGGAGGGGGGGATGCTAGGAACACAGGCAAGTCGTTGCGGTGCAAACTTCCTTTTTTTATTGAATTACTTTGATTTTAACGTTTGAGGTCAAGGAGTGAGGGCATTTACCAAGTTTCCTATATATATATATATATATATATATGTGTGTGTGTGTGTGTGTGTGTGGTTGTGTGTATGTGTTTGTCTATGCAGAGTTTCCACATAAGTCGGTCTGTCGACATGTGTTTTTTATTTATTTCGGGACCAAATTTGTGTCGAACATGTACATGAGTCTATGGAGAAATGAAGCGCAGGACTTTGAGCTTCAGAGCTCAGCCATGGTGGAAACTCTGTGTCAGACGCTCCCAACGCAAGCCTCATCGTTTGCTGATCGCCATATCAGCCATCTGAATTAAAACACATATATATATATACTGTATATATGCACACACATTTATGCCATCTTTGTTAAAACGATGATGCGTTACTTATTTGAAATCATATGCTAAATTATTATGGTAATTTAAAATGACCTGTGTTGCCCTCCAAATATATTTGAAACAAACCAGCACACCTTATCATATACAGTACATTCCCCTTTAATTAACCGATTGTCTTTTACTAATGATAAACAATTCGTAGTAATATTATGATATTGTACTACACCTGTACTGTACTGAATGTACTATTTCCAACCTACTTTTCCAAAAGGTCAAAAGGCTTTGCAGCAACGAGTGTTTGAAAAGAGATTTAAAAAATCCTGTACAGGAACTTAAGGAGAAACCCTTCTGTAGTTCCAAGGATGCTCTCCTCGCACATCCTGTGCGTTACACATTCATCACTTCAAAATGTGGACCAAAAATAAGCAAAGCGCTGCAATAAAACTACAAAGCAGAAAGACCCCCATAACGGTGGACAGACAGACAGTCATTCATTTAGCGAAAAAGCCAAATATCAGACCTTCCACCGAAGCCGAGTGCACAATGTTGAAATCCACTGTCTTCATCTGCTGAAATAAAACGACTTCCTTCATTGCTATTATCATCCACATAGTTGTGACTACAGTCCACATGCATTAGTTTGCTTCAACCCTACAATAATATTTTGCTCCTAATTCAGTAGCTTTGTATCTTTCCTTTGTGTTACGACTTTTCCCTTGTTTTGGGTTTTTACACTTCAGGTCCACTGTATTTTGACTATCGGTGTTCCTATAACAATACAGCTCAGAATCCAGGAGCAGCGAGCAGATGTGTTGATGTTACATACCATGACATATAGTCTGTGTTTTGGAGTGGAAAGGTATCTCCGGCCAGCTTCTCCAGCAGGACATTCGTTATTTGGAGGGAACTAGGTATATATATATATATATATATATATACGAAAAAAAAAAACCAGACTGGGTTTATGTTGAAAGCTTTATACGATACGGGCCGGAAACTTGGAGCCATAACGTGAATGCCATTGCATTCCACGTTTAGGAGGCCTTCCAGCGCCACGGGGAACCCAGGGAGCTGTTTCTGAGGACATCAACGGACGAAATCCCACCGTTATTTACTGGCGTTTGAACAGGACACACATGCGTGCGTGTCATTTGGGTTGTTATGGAGCCATAAAACAGGGGTAGAAAAATAGTAGTAGTAAGGGAAAAGAATAGTTTTTTTGGAGAAATAACGTCGACCCCTTGTGGCTATTTGAAGAGTCAATTCATTAGAACATTGATCTGGAACATGGATCACAGGGGGGGAGAGAGGCCGTAGTTCAGGACCACCTACTTACTAATATTTGAGTGAAGCTTATCCCCCCCCCTCACAGCTGTATTATTTACTGCCGTGAACTTCCGACCAATGCGCACACGCCAAAATCCTACACAAATTGTAATGTCTTGGGGTTTTTTTTTTTACATTATGAACCTTGAATATAAAGAATAATCGTTTAGCATGTGGCCGCATAGGCCAACGGGGGGGGGAAAGGTTGTTGGAGTGGGAACTATTGTCGGTCTTCTACTGAGGAAATGTGTGAATGTTTTTAAAGATTAAATACTTGTATACTCCTTGTTTATCCAATAAGAGTTACAAAAGACTAACTCAATCTCAAAGGTGAAGCTCATTTCCAAAAATAAAAGGCTTGTGTTGTCAAAAAATCCATTTAATATATAATATATTATTAATATAAGACAAAGCGTCGAGCAGCGGCCCTACTCCATCAATACTTCTTACAAATTCTCTTAGTCTTAGATATTTCATTGAAGATCAAAGGACTACAGAGAACAACGGCTGACTTCCCTTCCCCTCCCCCTCCCTCCCTCCTCCCTCCCTCCCTCCCTCCCTCCCTCCCTCCCCTCCCTCCCTCCCTCCCTCCCTCCCTCCCTCCTCAAAGGAATATTTGTCAATGTTCTTGCGATCTGCTGTAACAACACAACACGTCAGCCCCCTTCGTCTCAGCGGTCCGAACGAACAGCGGCTCATGGCTCTTCCTTCATTCGGAAAAAAGTGGAAAAAACACAGTCGTCACGTACAGCATACACGTACATACAATTTCCACCACAGAGATAATCAGCCACTGGCAGAACTGCGTACGCGCCGCTGAAAGACGCCCTGTAGTCGGTTTTTGTCAACACGTCATTATGTCTTTTCCCCCCCCCCCCTCGTCTCTTCTTCTCTTCTTCTTCTTCTTCTTCTTCTTCTTCTTCTTCTTCTTCTTCTT
>CM051016.1:11671607-11686607 GCA_027704905.1 Muraenolepis orangiensis | reverse complement strand
GAGTGAGAGTGTCTCGGGGACCAGAGGATTGGAAAAGTGCTGCAAAAATCCTGATGAAATCCTGGATGAAAATGTTTTGCCAAAAACCAAGCGGTTGAGCAGCCGTGACAATGCTCCCCCCCCCTCCTCGCCCCCCCCAGGAGCTCCCTCCACAGTCGTGTGTTGTCCTGGAAGGGTAGGCCAACACCACCGCCACCACCGCCACCGCCACCGCCACCACCACCGAGAGAAACACAGAATAGTAGGTGGTGTGGAAAGTGCCGGTCTTAAATCAGAGGGAATATTTTTCCTTTGCACCAACGGTCATGGGAGAAGATGCAGACATTAGCTGTTATTATGTTGACGATACCGCGGTGCGGAAAATAACCGGAGAAATAAAAACTGGACGGAGGCCAAACCGAAAGTAAAAAAGAAAAATATGTGAGAAAAGAGGGGGAACAAATGCAGACGAGATGCCTTTTGATACTGGGCCCCGTAAGCTGAAAAACATGCCGACTTTTGATCGCTGTACGAGGGACATGTACCCAATAAATATGAAATGTCTGTGATATTTGGAAACAACAATTCCATTTTTCCCCCCCGCTTATCGTAGAGGTGTGACGGACACCAGCAGGTGCCGCTGTGTAGTGAGTAAACCTCACTCCCCGACGCCTAAATACACGTTCTAGCAGATGAAGCTGGAGGGCCTGTGGGTTTTAACGTGGCCTCTCATGCCGGAGGACGTCAGTTCGAGCCCGGTGCGGGACACTGACTGTTACAGAGGCACCAGAAAAGGGGCTAAAAAGTGACATTGTGAATATGTGTTCATTCCCCACACATATTTCGAAAAAGTCAGCGGACACAAAAGACAAACTTCAATGTCATATATTTTGAATACATACGTATATACATGATGAATACATATATACGTGATATATGTTCTATAATATCCACAGGGCACATTCACAAAAGTATCTTCATAACTGCTTTTTCATTCTTGAGATTGGACTTATGTAGAAAGTTAATAGGAAACTGGTATAAACCAAAAGATATCTTAAGATTGTTGATTTTATTCTTAACTTTAAGATAACAGTTTGCGTGTCTTACGTTTGAGAAGTCACATTGAGAAGTAATGGCTTAATTGAAAATATCAATTTTATAGTTTCAATTGCTTCTATTTATTATATTTTTTTCAACTCACTGATTCAACATTTGCATGACATTATATTATTAATATTATTATTATTATTTAAATAAATTATATGAAAAAGACACAGGTCTAGGATACTACATTCTATGCTAACTATGCAATTTGTTTCTAAGTTCCTTAGAATGGAATATAATAACTTCTTATGAAATAAATTACGTTCTTAAGAAAATGAAAGGTTCTTAGGAAAAGATTGAGGAAATGCAGTTGAGAAAATTCATTGGAACTTCGTAGAATATTTTCTTAGGAAACCTTTATTACTTTAACTTACTATTAACAATTATCTTACAATACTCTTTCGGAAATCTGGCCCCAGGTTAATATTATCTGCTGGCATCGGAAAGACACACACACACACACACATGTCTTTTATTTTCACTCTGCTCATAGAACCAGAAATATGTGCTGAAAACTACTCATGTTCACTCATAAAATAACAATAATGATACTAAATAAATACCATAAGAATGACCTGTGAAGGCCGTTACCTGGTGGGGTTTACCCAGCGCCTCTCTTCTGAGGGACCGCCCCAGCGTTCCTTCCCCTCTGTCAGAAGACATTAAAACGGCCCCGCAAACAGAAGAAAACTGTTTGAAATAATATTATCCTACCTCATCCAATTTGTTTACAATGCCTTTCGGGGGGGGGGGGAGATGAAATTAAGCCATGTCCAATAAATAAAGAGAAGACAAACAACATTGAGTGCCAAAAGGTAGTAGTAGTTGGAAGAAGAACAAGCTGTTCTGTGCTCCTGTTGCTATTTCCCCGCTGCTACATTTTGCGGTAAAACAGATGAATAGTGAAAACAGATGAACAGAGCGTTACAAAGGTGCAACAACAGGATTCAGCTAAAACACAGGGCCTTTATGCTAATCTGGTCAATCATTCACATCTTGTTTAGTATTCCGCTTTTCTAAAACAACATCAAAACGCGTTATACGAAACATAAACCGATATGGATAATACTGTCTGGAAATAAGTGAATAAAAATGAGTCAACCTTGACCCTGGTTCCTTCTTGTGCCACCTCAACCACTTTCCCCGTGTTATGCCACTCAATCTCTCCGTGTCTTCAGGCTTCAGGTTTGGAGTTTCATCACGCTGAATATGAGCCTGCATTACGCGCCCAGTCCAGGTGTTTCTAGGGCCTCAGATCCCTATAGTCTCAGATGAATCTCCTAGAAATGCAAACGTTCCCAATGAAAAAACTGAGGTTAGTCCCTCGAATACTAGCCAGGAACAGATCAACAACATAGGTATCAGAGACTATAGTTCAATACTATATCTAAATATTGAGGATTGAATCCTCTTTATTGGTCACATACACACACAGTGAAATTAGTTTCACCGCATTTAACCCAGTAGTGGGCAGCTATTGTATATACAGCTGCCCGGGGGAGCAGTGTAGTAGGGGTCTGGTGCCTTGCTCAAGGGCACCCCGACAGTGCTCAGGTGTTTCGGGGACTTGAACCGGCAACCTTCCTGTTCCCAAGCCAAGTCCCTACTGACTGAGCTACCCTGCCGCCCATGACACATTGTATGTAGTGTGATGACCACAGCATCTGCTTGTGTCTCAGTGTAATCTCAATGTCAGATGCAGACTGAGCAGCCCCTAAGTGAAACCTCACTGCTCCCTGCCAGTTCAGAGAGACCATCCTGCCTGTCCACACGATCAGCAGGCAGTTCTGTGTGGATGTCCATGATTGCTTTTTTGGCTTGTGGTGTGTGTATTTTTGTGTGTGTGTGTGTGCGTGTGTGTATGTTGATGAGTGTGTGATTGCAATCTCTAATTGCTTTGTTGACCCGTAGTGTTTGTGTGTGTGGGTATATGTTTGCTACTGTATGCGGTCACGTGTGTGTGTGTGTGCGTGCGTGTGTGTGTGTGTGTGTGTGTGTGTGTGTGTGTGTGTGTGTGTGCACGACCTAGGTGGTGGTGGAAGAGGAGAAGCTCTTGGATGGCAGGGCTGAGGAAGGCAGACAGGATGGAGGAACTGCAATGGTTCCCTCACACCTGGAGCCTGGTTCTTGTTGGCGTCACCCAGCACCACCACCACATCCATCCATCAGCCTCCTCGTCTGGCTCCACAGGAGTGCGGACCAACCACCGCTCCCTCCCTGTCTGTCTGTCTGTCTGTCTGTCTGTCTGTCTGTCTGTCTGTCTGTCTGTCTGTCTGAATGGTAGTAGTTAGAGGTGGATCAGTGTGACCATAGCTTGATTGCCAGAGGGGGAGTCAGGTAACACACTAAAAAAAAAAACCCCAATGTTTATTTTATTTTTTGGTGCCAAACCGAGCTGGCGACGCACGCGCCTCGGGAAACCAAAAAAAGCTCCACAGCAAGTTGATATCATGGAGTGTGTGTAAGTGCAGAGATGGGATCGAATGGCTCTGAACACTAACACAGTGGCTGCTCTGGTCGGAGGGGATTGCATAGGAGCAACACTGGACCAGTTGAAGATGACATCAGGCTTCACAATCACACTAACATTTGAGGATGGGATGAGGCGAGCAGCAAAACAGATTCTTTTTTGGAAGGATGTGTTTGTTTTCATTTTTCTTTCGTATGTGTCCTTCAGCCCCGTCCAAAGTCTACACACAACACGTACTAGTACAATTACTTCCTAGAACAACTCAGTCACTACCGTAAGATTGATGGCGGTTTAAGGGAGGGGAGGGGGGGGGTGAGGTCAATTTTTAAGTATAGTTTTTAATAGCTATTTATCAGCCTTAGCTACTAAATATACAACCGGCCATAAATGACAAAACACATAAACTGTTATGTGTAACAGCCGCTGTTTGTCTGTTTCCCATCCGCTTGTGTCACGGCGAGCTCTCCCTGTTTTATGGAACGTTAAATCAACCCTGATAGAATAAGAGCTTCATGACAGTCGTGTAACCAAACAAAAAAACAAGAAAAAAAATAAAAAAGGGGAAATAAAAATACTGCCATATCTTATTTTTTGTTCCATGCTCTCAGTCGCAGAGGCGGCAGCGGTAAAGAAGAAATGGTCTCTTAGCGGTAGCGCTGCGGCCGGCCTGCCTGGAGATGGAGAGGGGGAGGGGGGGGAGGGAGAGAGCTGAGAGGCCACCCTGTAGCGGGACTGGATTAGCCTGCTCATTGGCAGCACCAGCCAGGCGGTAACTCAGGCAAGCCGCCGTCAGCCCTGGCTCGGGCCCCGCCAGGATGCCTGGATGCTAACGCCGCGGCGGATTACCCTGACTGAGGGGTGGTGGTGGTGGGGGGGGGAGAGGAGTGCCCGGGGACTACACCGCCGATAAGGGTGACACAGCTGTTTCCCTGCCAGGGTGGATGAGAGGGAGTGAGACGGGAGGGGGTGGGGGTGGTTGGTTGGGTGGCTGCGGTCCAGGAGATGATGTCATTTGCTTGATGAGTCCCAACCACACAGGAGGTCAAGAGGGGTAGGGTTCATTGGCTATATGAATTGCAGATTTGTAATGGTCTTTATAGGGAACAAGAAGCGCGTAACTGAGTGTCACGGTGCGTTTGCAAGATTGATTTCTACGGTATTTATTGGAAGGGAAAAGTTGAAGAGAACGAAAGAAGTGAGCCCGCGTTATAGCTATATGACGGCAGAGAAATACCACTTTGTTTTTTTTGGAAAATGAGGAAATCGAAAATCAAAATAAAGTGCCTTTTAAGGGGTACAATTACCCTAATGAGTACTTTAGTTGAATGTCAATTATGATAATGACAGTGCTAGTGTAATGAAATTTCATGAAAATGAAAGTCACTATAAGTATTGTATATAACATTAAATACTTTGTGATATTACGCACATTTCGTGTTGGGTCTGGGCACATACACTGGCATGTGTATGCACTGCACTCTCTACTACTACTACTACTACTACTACTACTACTACTATTTGTGTTTGCCTCTGCTTCTCCAAGAGGCCAAGTTGTATTTATTTAGCGTAGAGCAGTGAAAAGAACGCGATAAGAGCCTCGATCGGCTCGTCATTTCCAGCTCAGAAGCCTCTTCCTCGCCGCTCTCCAGCACATGTGTCGTGAATTAGTCCGCTGGCAACGGAACCTCATCTGGAGTCCTCCTCCTCCTCCTCCTCCTCCTCCTCCTCCTCCTCCTCCTCCTCCTCCTCCTCCTCCTCCTCCGATCGATGGGGCGCAGGCAGACTTGTACTCATCTCCCGCTGACAGATCGCAGTGGAAAGTTCTGGTGTAAAAACACACCAGCGCGGACAACCTGGCCTGCGGCGGCTGGTGGGGAAAAACAGATCAGTAGCAGAAAAAAAAAGGACGGTGACACACACACACACACACACACACACACACACACACACACACACACACACACACACACACACACACCGAACACACACACACACACACACACACACACACACACACACACACACACACACACACACACACACACACACACACACCGAACACACGGGGAAAAACAGATCAGTAGCAGAAAAAAAGGACGGTGACACACACTCGCACACACACACACACACGCACACGCACACGCACACGCACACGCACATCAGAACGTTGTAACGTAAAGCGGGTTTGCGCCTGAGGAAAAGCCAGCTCTCTTTTAACGCAACTGTCAACACTGAAGGAGAACAATGAACGCTTTTAAACAGACCCCCCCCCCCCGTTTAGCGCAGTTACCTCATCATCTGGATGCAGCGTCGTCTTATTAATTGCTGCCGTTTGCTGACATTTGTAAACCTGTGAATGATATCAGAAGCCCCCCCCATCCGCCCACATTGCTTCCACATGTAAAAACGTTTTTTTTTTTGGTTGTATTTAATAATAATAAATCCTAAACCCCATACAGTATGTTCCGTCGTTAATCTGGAAGCTACTGAATTGGGAGAGATGGAGTGTCTGAGAATGCAGCAGACAGTTTAATAAGTGCTCAGTGACAGGTGGACTAATGGCCTGTTGTGTTAGAGCCCACTCACGTTGGTTTGATCCAAGCCTGGAACAAACCAACGTTGGCAAAAAAAATGCCAGCAATGACCAAAAAAACCCATACAAAAATACCTACAAAACAAAAAAACCCAGAGCAACCCCAGTTCAAAATCAGTCAACGTCGCTCACCACTCGTCCAACACGGCGATGAGCGTTCACGGTGGTTACAGAAGACAGAAAAAGTGGAGTTAGGTTGGAGCACAGGCAACATCACGTAATTATTCCTCACTTTGAAGTCCTTGACCGCCCACAGATGTGTTTAGTTGGGGCACTGTTGTTATGTTGTTGTGCCTCTTTGAAAAATGCTAAACGCTTGCTCATATCCGTCGCGGCAAGTCATTGGAGACGGAGAGAGGGGCGATTTCGATTTCTCCAACTGATGGGACACTTTGTGTTGTTACGCCATGGTCGCTTCCATGTCTAAAGGGACATGTGGAAACATTTAGACAGATTACCGGCCTGCTCCCTCCCACACACACCCCCTTATTTTGGTCTTTTCTTACAATTTTGGTTAATATGTGTGTAATGGAACTGGAATCTTTGGTTGAAGGCTGATGACAGTTGATTCACGGTTAATCCAGTAAATAGCCATCACCCTTACCCTAAACCCTTACTTTTAGCCTCTACCCTTACCCAAAACGTTGAGTTTTTCACCGTTCACGATAGCTTCTCTTGAGAACCCCTGCAGCCTCTTCAGTGTTCAAACAGCGGTTGTTTCCCCATAACCGTTGTTCTCTGGACCGGGACGGTGTGGTTTGCACTGAAGCGTTGCCAAGATATCACCAGGAAACACAGACATAAAGGAAGCATGCTCTTTCCCCATCATCATCATCTTCTTCTGTTAAAGATGTTCCATCTATTCAAATTTGATTCCAGGAGACAAAGTGGGCGCCTTGGAGGGAGAACAAACACTTTGTACTCAATAAAACGCTGTGGGATATGTCATGGAAAGTCGATTTCATAGTAGATTTCACTCATAATATAACAAATGAGTAAAATGAGTTATGAACGTGTGTGTGTGTGCAAAGATGAATGTTGAAGCGTATATCATTCAACGGAATATCATTCCAATCACACTTGCTTTTGTAAATACTTTCTGCTGTTCCAAACTTAAATTACTGGTACATTTTGGTTACACACTTGGCAAACAAATGTGGCAACACTGTAAGCCTAACCCAAACGAGGGCAACAGACCAACCTATTAGCATTTTTTAATTAAATTTCACAGTACAAAATAAACACGCAATGACAACTCCAATTCATCGTTCACTGTCGCCTCCGGCTCCGGGATTTCAGAGCCTGATATTTGGCCCATGAACATTGAAATGCCGAAGGTACCAATTAAAATACTTAGCAAAACCAACCCTGACAGCTTCCATTAATCAGCTGCCTACTGCAACTGCATCTGATGTCTCGGTCACGCCTGGGTGTGGGTGGGACCCAAAAGCAGAGGGAACAGAAGGCAGGTGGAACGGGTGCTTCAATGATCGCGAGCGAAGGCAGAGGTACAGACGGGGCAGAAAAAACAAGGTTGGTTTCCAGGCGTTGGTCAAAATACGGTAGATCAAAAAACAGAACACAGGACGTGACACGTAATACTCGACGTGAGGCTTTCCGAGATTCAATGTGTGATAATCCAGCCCCGTGTGAATGTGAGCGGGGGCTGGGATTAAATAGGAACGTGAATTGTTTCGCTGCAGCTGCAGGTGAGAATTAGCAAGGTGGTGTGGCTATCCGGTGGCGTGTAGTGGGAGCGAGGAGATAGGAATGCAAACTGTGACAGTCTCCTGGGGTTTGGGTTTCAAACCACATCCTGTCCATTTGTCCCTATGGCCGAAATATTACTTTACTAACCTTTACACAGTTGTAAGATGTAGGAGTAAAGTAGTAAACAAGCCCATGAATAACGTCCGAATGTCTTGTCACCGCGACTGAAATGTTACAGAGTTAATTATTCAATTCAACGATTCAATACAATGATTCTAAATGATTGATCGATGAGAGGTCAAACTCATCCCAAAATAGGTTTGAATCCTTCACTTACCTGCTGCCTTCATCTTGCCTTCACCAACACTGTGGACCACTGTGTTGTATTGGTGTGTCCGGGTGGGTGGCTGGTTTCACACCTGGGTCAGGCTGTTTAGAGGGGCCGCTGGGTGAGGCTGCACACCTGTGGTGCATTGGCCAGTCAGGGTCCACAGGTTAAACCAGCCACCAGCACACACACACACACACACACACACACACACACACACACACACACTCGAGAGGAGTGCTAACATGTCAGCACTGTACTGCCTGCAAAAACATTCTCAAACTAAGTACCCAATACACCTATTATCAACTGCCTGCGTCTTGTCGTTTGTTGTCGGATCCCCCAAAAATGCATGGCAGGAAGCCGAGTTATGGACACCAATCTTCTCCGTGAAGTGTATTACATTCCACGGGCTAGAAGCGGAACCTCTTTGCTTTGCCTTCATGTTTGAGAATAAGCCCTCAGGTCATAGGTCAAAGGGGTTTGTAAGAACACAACCAGAACAGCTGGAACCACTGCAAAATGTACGTGGACGTGTATGTGCATCATATATGTATATGTGTGTATATCTATATGTGTGTATATCTATATTCATAATCAATGTCCAACCTTTGAGCGCCATACGTTTCTTTTAGTTTCACTCTGAAGAATAAAGGAGGATTAAATCATGTCTTCACATGTGTGTGTAAATCCACATACACGTGTAGTAGTCACACGCAGTGTGTAAGGGGTCTGGTGCCTTGCTCAAGGGGCACCTCGGGAGTGCCCAGGTGATTTTCGGGGACTTGAATCTGCGACCTTCCGGTTCCCAATCCCCAAAGTCCCAGCAGATTAAGCTATCCTGCCGTCCAGCAACTTAACTGACGAAACACCTTGACACAACCTAAACTGTCAAGGATATGACATGTGTGCCATGAGATGAAGTGAGTTGAACAAATGTATACATTCTGTTGGTTTCAATGACACCGTCGCATCTGCAAAAAAACTGAGTCGAGCAAAGCAACGACCCCAAACAAAAGTGTGTTCAGTGTGGCCTAAAGCGGATGCATGGCGGATAAACGAGGCAAACATTAAATCAGTAAAGAGAAGAAAGCTCTTTTTATGGGATGCACTTCCCACACAATGCTGTTAATGCACTGGAGGTGGGTCGCTTCCGACCGCGTACTGAATGTACAGACGGAGTCACGCCGAAACTGAAGCTGAAGCTGCTTCAAAGTGCAGCCCTTCAGTAGCCCGCAACACAAGCGTTTTGGAAGTTGGCGGGCGGCCTCGCAGGCAAGTGAACCACAATTATGACACAAGACGCTCCAATAAAAGCAACAACATGTCTACTACTAAGTGTACATCTGATAAGGCTTCTTTTAATTTTCCGAGCCCGATACCCAACCGCGTCGCCGATGATCGCAGAGGATGGAAATGCATTTTCTCCGAAAAACAACAACTGTGAGGGCAATGAAGTTCTGCAGATTTCTGCAAAGCCAATAATTGCATGGTTCTCAACTGCCAAAAAAAATAACTGAGAAAGGAGACTTAAAGACGTCTAGTTAGCGGTACTCCGGCGTATGCATTTGCCAGCCTAGGGGCGCCGTACATAAGAGATGGTGGGATCTGTGAGGAAAGGCCTGAGTCTGTCTTCTGATGGAGAAGGAGAGGGAGAGTGTCACAGGGTCAAAGTGTCAGGGCGAAAGGTCTCGGACCACCAACCCAGATAATAGCAGCCTATGTTCATTTGACAGACCTCTGTGGCCACTATAATAATAAAAAAGATTTGGCCTACAGCCCAAATTACCAATGTCCAAGGGCCGCCATCGACCCAGTGGCCTATCTGCTAAGTGGCCCTTTTGTGGTTGAGGTTAACAGCTAGTCAGTTTCAAAGCAGATGGTGGATGGTTCTCCATGGTGGACACTCAAAAGAAACTCTTCCGTGCTCAGGACAATGGTTGTGTTTCATTTTGACTCAATACATGACTGATGACAAAGGGACTATTGAAAGACCCCCACTTTGAAAGGAGATAGACATAAGGACCTTACTTTCTTCAAATATAATTTTAGTGTGTGTGGTGTTGGTGTAAGCTTGTGACGCATTTAAAGACAGGATATGATGGTAATGGAGTAGGACAAGGCCAGGTGTCGTAATGCAAAGGGTAAAGCACAGCTGGAATTCGGTTTCAGAGGTAAGACAGCATTTTGGCTTGGCCCTTTCCAAATGATTAGCTTAGAAGACATGCTACACCGCCATAAATCCACTCCACTGACACCTACTACCACCTCCTACTGTTTTACGACCTAAGTGTGTGAGTGTGCATGTGTGTGTGTACATGCGCTACGGGTATGTGTGGTGTGTGTGTGTGTGTGTGTGTGTGTGTGTGTGTGTGTGTGTGTGTGTGTGTGTGTGTGTGTGTGTGTGTGTGTGTGTGTGTGTGTGTGTTGTGTGTGTGTGTGTGTGTGTGTGTGTGTACGTGTGTGCCTGCACAGGCAAGTCATTGCTACCATAATGTAGTACCTCCCTCCCTTTAGTCTTACTAGTAATTTGCTAAATAATTGTCGGCCACACCTTAAGTTCGCTCTTTACAAGCACCAAAGCACTGATATCAGAATGAACTTTACATGACCTCACCCCTTAGGTACAGCTGATTCCTTATATTGTTGCTGGTGTCAAGAGGTTTTACTAATAAAGTACAAGATACAAGAAACATTATGCAAGATGTTCTTTTGGCCATTTGCAACAAGCACAATGGAATGCTTACTCCCCATTCCCTCCCGCAGTATGACTCTTCAAAACAATACTATAAATACTATTTACAATAAAAATGAACATAAAAAGAACAATTTAGTGACGGATGATATTTACAGCATTACAGCAGCATCATAAATACAGTGCAGTACAGTGCAGTAACAGTAATGCGCAAACGGCGATGGTAGGGGGGGGAGAAGAGATGGTGCCCAGGGTGGTTGCAGTCCTTTATGATGGACATGGCCTTCTTCCGACATCTGGTCCTAAATATCTCCTCAATGCATGGAAGTGCACACCCGATGATCTTCTCTGCCGTCCTCACGACCCTCTGGGTGGCTTTCTTGTCCTGTGCAGTGGTGTTGCCGTACCACACAGGTGACGCCACTTGCAGGACGCTCTCTACGGTGCCACGGTAGAAGTTCACTAGCCACCGTTGACCTACTCTGCTTTTCCTGAGGCACTGAGTTCATGCTGAACTTCTTCAGCATGACCTCCGTGTTGCGGGTCCACGCCAGGTCGTCAGAAATCTGTAGCCCAAGTAAAGCCCGGAAGAAGCTGGCGACTTCCACCGGTGTCCGGTCCAGGCTAATGGTGGAGTGGGTGCCCCGGTGGCTCCTTAGTCTTGCTGACATTCAGCGTGTGTAGGAGGTGAAGTATTGAGCTTAGCCTTTGGAAAATCAATTAAATTGAGAAAATCCTGTGCCCCGTACGCCTCTCGACTCCAGAAACTGCTGGTTTATTTAACACTGTTCACACTCAACAAACACAGAACACACTCCTGAACATCATTATCTGTGTCACAGTTCTACATCGTCAGTCAGTCAGTCAGCCAATCGGTCAGGTTATATAAACATAACTTATCAAACCATCATAACTCCACTAAAATCCCCTTAATGTAAACCTCAAACACCCCCATAATCCTTTGCACTTACTTAAGACACAGCAGTGCCCCTACTTGTGTCTGAGTGACCGAATACGAATTGGCTGTTACAGTTTACTCCCAAAACGTACGTATAATTAATTGATCATCATAATCGGCAACCATCAACTTCAACATTTTGAATGTTGGCAGATCTCTCTATACACACAGACACCACGAGTAGTCTCATCGTACAGCCCCAACAGCCCACAGCACGCGGCTGCCTTGGTTACAACAAGGACCAGATGAACACAATAAATTTTAATAATAAACGGTCCATTTGCACAGGTACTTCCTAGTTGTTGTTTTTTAACGGAAGGGACCGACCAAAAAGAACACACAACTTGGAGACTTAAACCTGAGGTATCACTGTGAGAGACCCCTGATCACCATCAGGAGATCTGCTCTTCCTGAGCCTGAGCCTGAGTTGGATTCACCAGATCCACCGAGAGACCCCCCCCCCCCTCCGGCTTGCGTCATTCTCCCAAGCCAAAGGGAGAAACCAAGATCCCCAATTAGGAAGACATGCTGGTTGTCCGTTGCTCATGATGTACAGCGGAATTGGCTTGGAAGGATTCAATTTTGTGCTGTGGATTCAAGAACTGCCCATTATTAACGGTTTGGTTTTCCACTCAAGAGAAACCTTGAACGTGCAGAGCAAATACATGCGTTTTCATGTAATTACCGACTGGAAAGTTCACAGCCTCTCTTCATTGGCATCCATGTCCATGTTCCGAGGCCTCGTGCATTAAGTGCATTATGTACTGTATATTCTATACACCAGCTTTACACAGTTACACACTTTACACAGTTACACATGAGGCCTTTTCAAGCCATTCAGATCCACATTACCTTACATTACATTACAGTCATTTAACAGACCCTTCTATCCAAAGTGACTTACACTAGTGCATTCAACAAAGCTCGTTAAGAGAACAACTCGTCACCAGAAGTCATAAGTGCATTCCTAACATGTCTCCAAGAACTGAGCCAGTGCTTAGGTAAAAACACAATAAATTGGAAAACAATAGAACAATGTAATCTATATAACACGCAACAATCTACTTAATAAGACACTAGTACGCTAGTAAAACGTGATAACAGGACAGGCTAGGAGAAAGGATCCGGGAAGTGTTTCCTGAAGAGGTGAGTTTTCAGCCTGCTGTAGAAGATGGGCAGTGACTCTGCAGTCCTGACGTCTGTGTGGAGTTCATTCCACCAATTTCTGGGCCAGGACAGAGAAGAGCCGTGATGGCGTAGATCGGCCACAAGGGCCCCTAAGCGAGGGGACAAGCAGACGTAGCAGAGCGAAGTTGATTGGCAGGGATGTACAGCTTGACCATTGCCTGGATCACACACATCGTGAATGATTCCCTCTCAACCTAATACAAATTGTTTTAAAATTCCTATCATTATCAATTGCTGCCTGTTTAGTCACCGTAAGTCACGCCATTGGTAAGATATGAAACAGAAGAACTACATGTACCTTCATTTCATGGCTGCATTATCCATATCCCTGTTTAATACCATTGTTTATTCAACTTTTTTCAGATGTACTGTCTTTTCATAAAGTGCGCCTTTATTCATCAATGGCCAACGTGTTGACAATTTTGATAACTGGCCATGACAGTTACGATCGGAAACAATGTGACTTTTTAACCTTTTCATAGCAGATTGAATAGGTGTGTGTCTGGCTACACATGTACTTCTTGTTATAATCTTGTTTTTGATTGACCGTCTTTATCTTTCTCGACTCTTAAGCTTCCAATACCATCTTATCCATCCACCCAACAAGGTCCTCCTGAATCCCTGATCTCACCATGTTAAGCAGTATTTAGTGATTTATGTTGGAGCATCTTTGGCTCGCTGCCACCGGTGAGGTAGTAACAGCCACGCAACAGCACTGCGGCCATGAATGATGGGCTTTGCTTTCAGTTGTTAAGCAGCATCACTCTCACCTCCCCTCAACCTCCCCTCCCCTGCTCCGGGTACCAAACAAAGGTAGTATTTCTATACTTTTTCCACAGCCAAGCGACCACGCATCTGAGGGTCCTGTCCAAACTAACAACTCAATATATCTGAAGCCCCCCTTCACCCGAGGCTGTTTTTCCACCCGAGAGCCCTAGCCGCAGACATGCTTCACGCATGTCTGCAGACCTTTGCAAACCTTGACCTGTGTGCCTTGACATCATGTCTACACTCGACGGACAATACGCTTTCTTTCCAGAACATATCTTTCGGCGATTACTATTACACATAGTTATTTCTTTTGTCAGTGAGTGCACATGTGTGTGCGTGCGTGTGTTGGTGTGTGTGTGTGTGTGTGTGTGTGTGTGTGTGTGTGTGTGTGTGTGTGTGTGTGTGTGTGTGTGTGTGTGTGTGTGCGTGTGTGAATAAAAGTGTGTGAGACCACTAGTGAGAATCTGCACTTCCCGCAAAGTAAAGAAAAAAAAAGCACCAGTATTAAAATCCTCACGGTGACCACATCAAGCCTGCTGAATAAACCACTAAAACATAATGATAAGAGTCTGTCTGTGTCCCCTTGTTCCTCCGTTGACATCATGATGAACGCAACCCCGAGCCAAAAGTAATCTCCCACCACTGCTATTTTCAGCTACCCCATTTCCCCCCCCCCCCCCCCCGTCCCCCGTCCCCCCGTCCCCCCCAGACAAAAAACGTTTTCCTGGAATGATTGTGGAAAAATGGCATCCAAACGGTTTCCAATGATTCACGGTCTTTTTCAGATGCATTATGTGATAGGGGCCTAATTACAAGGGCTCCATAAGTGGGCCGTAAAGAGGCCTTTTATGATGGGGGTAAGGGGAAGAGGACCCGACCGGAGGGAATCGCCCATAAAAACCATGGAATAAAAACTGTAATGCCCGCAGAAACGCATGACGTAGGAAGGCTTCACAAATTTGCACCAGGGGGCCATCGAACATGCATTAGCAAGTTACCGAAAGGAAATGTTTACATTTTGTACTAATCAAAACGGTAAAGGGTTGTTGTTGGTGCAGAACGGTCATGACATTAATAACATAACATAATGTCGTTGACATCAATGTGCAACTTCAGGCAACCAGTGCTCTCTCTCCACCTTCCAGTGGGAAACATTAACTTAGATTGACAGGCACAGAATTGTGCGAATAAAAACAATACGATT
>CM051016.1:11634107-11666607 GCA_027704905.1 Muraenolepis orangiensis | reverse complement strand
CGATTGAATCCTCTTTAGAGGTCACATACATGTGCACACACAGTGACATTGGTTTCTCTGCATGAAACCCATCCTAGTATTCGGAGCAGCGGGCAGCTGTGCATCGGCAGGTGTTTCGGGGGGGGCTTGAACCGACAACCTTCCGTTTCTCAAGCTAAGTCCACAACAGACTGAGCTACCCTTCCCTCTGAGAGGCTGATATGAGCTCAGCTACTTTTGTTCTTTTGTTTCATATTTTTTTCGACCTGCGCGGACGACACGGATATCGGATCATCATTGTTCTGCGGTCGGTTGCACAGGATATGGAGTGGCTAAAGTGGCTGCCGTCACATTTTACATTCGACAACTAGCGTTGAAAAAAAAACAATCTTAAGCTGTATTGGAGCCCAACATATGACATGACAAGTATATACATGTGCATATCACCACACGTATCATAAAGACAACTGTCCGGAGAAAAATAACTTCCAACATGGTGTTGAAACTCTTGTTTCATATTTTAATTCCTGTCTGTTTTATTATAATATATCCATGATGATAGCGGCGATTGTGCCAGGTCCTGCTACCACATCGGCCGATGGGTTTGCATGGACTGGTCTGGACCATCGTCTGTAGCTGCCACAGACGTTAATCATTTGACGTTACCGTCTTCACGGTATAAATGCCATAACCGTAATCTTCGTGAGCCTGCTGTGGTTCGATTTCACTAACACTACATTTAAAAAAAGTCTGAAAACGGTAGTTTAGGTTACAGCAATACAGCACAAATAAACATTGCCATAAACCTATAAGCATTGCTATTTTATTTATTGAATGAGACGCTGAAAGTGCACGAGTAAACGTCCGTGCAGGGATAATTTATTACCTGAAGGAGGAGAGGCGCTAAACGGCAGGATGCCGTCATTTCTTCCACTCACGCTCTGACACTCACCACCCGATCCTTCATCACCTTCACCCCACCAGGTTGGAACAATCGATAGCTAGCTCCAGAAGAACGCAGACTAACCTCAGGCCGACCCTTAAGGACAGGGTGACCTGGATGACTCCCATGGACAGTATGTGTATGTGAATATGCCCCCTCTATCCTGATCACAGGAAACGTTGCAAAGACTCGACTGCAATGTTAGCAACAGAGGTTTAGGGTTTATGATGGCTTTTCATGGCTTGTTGGGCCAGTAAGGTCAGCAGAGGGCAGTAGATGGTGGATCACCAAAGTCTGCAGAGGAAAATGGTTGAATAATAGGCCACTAATACGCAGACGGGAGTCTGAACAGCGGTGGATGTCAGATTTGACAACCCATCGAGTTCACGCGCGATAAAAATGTCTCTAAACACACACACACACACACTGGAGTGGTAAAACCATGTGGTGTGACTTGCAGGCATCTTTGCTCAAAATGCGAAAAGTGGCAGTTTTCCCCTCAAAGTACTTTGACGAGCTTTTAAAAGTCCATCATGCAATGGAGCCGTCCCAGAAGGAAGCATTAAAGCCTCTATGCTAAACAAAGGAAAACAGCAGGACTGCAGAGCAGAGACTTCCCTTCACCACTGGGAGTCTCCGGTGTCATACGATGTCAGAGCATCAGAGCTTCAACCGCTTCTGCATTTTGCAGATGGAAACCAAGTATTTTCTTTTTTTACTATCGGTGGTAAAGGTTTATCTATATCTACTGGGCTTAATTAAATTGTAAGTATCCAACACACACGTGTGTGAGGGACCATTGTTTATTAAATCAGAATCTAAATATGGAGGATTGAATCGTCTTTATTGGTCACATACATGTACACACACACACACAGACTGAAATCAGTTCATCTGAATTTAAGCCATCCAAGGATTAGGAGCAGTGGGCATTTTATGTAGAGCGCCTGGGGAGCAGTTTAGGAGGTGTCTGGTGCCTTGCTTAAGGGCACCTCTGCAGTGCCCAGGCTATCCTGCTGCCCAACAGCATGTGTAGTAATTACTTTTATTGAATATGTCAAAATGTGAAGAGAAGCAACTTAGTCCCTAATTATATATATATATATATATATTATATATATATATATATATATATATATGCAAGTCTGACAGAAAGGTGGATAAACAAACCCAGCCAATATGCACTTCCAGTCAAGTCAAGTCAAGTTTATTGTCACTTCACAGTTTACACAAGTATAAAGCAGTGGTGTAAAAATCTTATGTGCAATACCCGACGACAGACAGCAGTTATAAAAATAAGTTAAAAATAGATAAAAATAGAATAAAAATAGAATAGAATAAAGTAAAAAAATTAAAATTAAAAATACAATTATAAAATGCAATATATCGGCACAGAAAAAGAGCAATATGTATATATAAATCAATGTAATAAAATATACATTGTTATATGCTATATGCCCTTGTTCAGCAGCCTGATGGCCTGACTGGGGAAGCTATCTCGGAGTCTATTTGTAAGGCACTTGATACTGTGGTATCGCCTGCCTGACGGTAAAAGTGAATGCAGTTCGTGGCTGGGGTGGGCAATGTCTTTTATGATGCGTTTGGCCTTGGCCACGCACCGCTGGTTGTATATATCCAGGAGGGAGGGGAGCTCACCTCCAACAATATACTGGGCCGTCCGCACCACCCTTTGAAGCGCTCTGCGCTCGAGTGCAGTGCAGTTCCCGTACCAGGCGGTGATACACCCTGTAAGAACACTCTCGATGGTGCCGTTATAGAATGTTCTCAGGATGCGGGGGCCCATGCTGAATTTCCTCAGACGCCTGAGGAAATACAGGCGTTGTTGAGCCCTTTTCACCACGTGTGTGGTGTGCGTGGACCATGTGAGGTCCTCGGAGATGTGCACGCCGAGGAACTTGAAGCTGCTGACCCTCTCTACTGCAACACCGTCGATGGAGATAGGGCTGTGCTCTCCTCTCTGCTTCCTGAAGTCCATGATAAACTCCTTGGTCTTCTTGACGTTGAGGGCGAGGCTGTTCTCCTGGCACCACTGCTCCAGCGATCCGACCTCCTCCCTGTAGGCCAGGGGTGGCCAACCCGCGGCTCTCGAGCCGCATGCGGCTCTTTGCCCAGTTTCATGCGGCTCTTCAGTTCATATCGAATTATATTTGTGTGTGTGTGTGTACGTACCTGTGTGTACGTGTGTGTGTACGTGTGTGTGCAGTGGCGTAGCGCAAAATCCCGTGGCCCCCGCGAGCAAAATCCACGGGGAAATATTGCGATGTGCGACGATCGTTGACGGGGGTGGGGTGCTACTACCCGATCAGAAATTAAGATATATACATGTTAATTTTCTTCCCCCCCGCAGTGGGTGCCTTGCGGGCCCCTCCCCTACGCCACTGTGTGTGTGTAGTGTCAGTATGAGAGCATGACAGCGCGTCTAATTGTGATGCGGCCCAAGAGCCTATCACAAAAATGCCTGTGATGCAGTGAACCAATCACCTTCGAGGGGTGAAAACCCTATCGTTGAGTAAGCACTATCTGAGTTGACCATCTGAGTTCAAACCCTTCATATTTTTTTATAGAACGCGATTGCAAGCCATTTTGCCTTCTATGCCAGACATCATTAGCCAATTTCAAGGCTTCAAATCTTCAGCACCATTTCACCTCACTCCATGCTCACTCCATCGACCAGGAATTCCCTAAAGGTGTTGAACTTCGCAAGCAGAAGTTAAACACCTTGAAAAGTCAGGCGGAAAAGCAAAAATAACGAAGCACTCGGAGACCGTAACGCTTGCATCATATCAAGTTGCTTGGAACATAGCACGAGCTAAAAAGCCATACAATGAAGGGGAGTTTGTTAAAAAATGCCTAAACCAATGCGTGGTTGAAATCTTGTTTCCAGAAAACCAAAAACTGAAACAAGGTGGAGAATTGTTCAAGGCAAGGAATGTCAGAAGTCCCACTAATTTAATTTAAAGAAGCAACATGCATAGGAAGATAAAAAACTTGTTCACATTTTGTTTACTGAGAGTTTGTGTGAGAGTGCACACAATGTTCATTGTTGATAATAACTGGCCGTAGTTAGGAGAGGTTTAATTCAATTTCTGTCAATATTATGGTGTGTGACATTTACAATAAATCTATCAGAGCAGAGCTATGTGTGTCTGTCTGTGTGAGGGTGTGTGTGTCTTTGGGAGGGAGGATCCTGAGTGTGTGTGTGTAAAGTTCTAGATTTTCATTTAGTCTGTGTAAGAGAGAGAGGGGAGAAAGAGAGTGAGGGAGCACAGAGAAAGGCTGAGAACAAAAGAGAGAAGGAGAGGGGGGGGGGGGTGCGCATCTGTGACTGTGTGTATGATGTGGCTCTTTGCAGTAACATAGTAACATTTTTGGCTCTTAACCTCTGACTGGTTGGCCACCCCTGCTGTAGGCTGTCTCGTCGTCGCCCGCGATCAGGCCCATCACTGTCGTGTCGTCAGCAAACTTGATGACGACGTTGGAGCTGTGCATAGCCATGCAGTCGTGGGTGTAGAGGGAGTAGAGGAGAGGGCTCAGCACGCATCCCTGGGGGGCTCCCGTGTTGAGGGTCAGTGGCTCTGAGGTGGTGCTGCCCATCCTCACCACCTTGCGGCGGTCCGACAGGAGGTCCAGTATCCAGCTGCACGTGGATGGGGGCACGACTAGACCTCTAAGCTTGGTGTCGAGCTTGGCAGGAACTATCGTGTTGAATGCTGAGCTGTAGTCCACAAACAGCATTCGCACATAACAGTTATTTCCCTCCAGGTGGGAAAGGGCAGTGTGGAGGGCCATGGCAATTGCGTCGTCCGTGGTTCCAGGTAGAATAGCAAATAGAAAAGGTAAAATACCAGCTGTTCATTTTAGTAAACCTGGAGGAAAACTATGTCGGACAACCTTAATGGCAGAATATTGGACTCTTGATTAGTTTGCATTAGTTATCCTTGTCAAAAACCCACATTAATAAAACAAGGTGTGCTCCAAAACATATAAGTGATTCATTTGTCTATTTGTGTATTTAAATTGATTAAGCCGTGTATTTTTGTTAAAGGGTTGAACACTGAGCGTGAGCGGACTCACATGAACTTGTGTGTGTGTGTGTGTATGAAAAGCCCACCAACACCGAGCCCGTCGACATGGCTACCGGGGATACTTTTCAAAAGAACGCTTGGCTTTGAAAATGTGCTGCAAGCTTTCCCAAACTTTAAAGGCAGAAATGCCAAATTGCTCACCCAGGATTTGTTCCTGTGTTGCCATGATCACGATTGATTAGTCCCACACCCATCATCTCTCATGTTAGAAGGAAACAGCCTTGATTTATACGAGTTACATAACAATTGCATGCATATTATTGTGTGTGTGTGTGTGTGTGTTGCTACTGCTGTGTGTGTGTGTGTAAATATATATATGGCGTTCTATGATGCGTTGCATCCGACAAGCAAACTATTGCAGCGGCTCTATGTATATTATGATGGATAGAAATGGATGCCAAGTACCGGTCCAGCTGCCAAACATGCAAACGCAAGGGGAAGAAGAAGGGTACAGGGTCAACGTAATTGCTGTATTAGGGGGAAAAAAAACTAACATTTGTACATCCCTGTGGTCAGTTTCCTATGTGGTTATATACCCCTTTCCGAGGAGCCTACATGGAACTCTCCCCGCGTTCCCTTCACAGGAAAACACTGCGGTGAAATGTTTCCAGCGCCTCAAACCTAGAACAGCAACCACACTTCCCTGCAGGGATACACGTTCTTGCTACACACACACACACACACACACACACACACACACACACACACACACACACACACACACACACACACACACACACACACACACACACACACACACACACACACACACACACATGCACACACACACAGACATACTGTATATACACACGCACACACTTTAGTCAGGATGTAGGGTTCAGCTTCTGGTGGTGGAAGGAGAGAGGGAGTAAAGACCACAACTCGGTCAGGATTACAGGATTTCATTGAATTTCTTTCGCTGGATGCTTGGTCAGCTCATTGCTCGCTCTCTCTCTCTCCTTCTCTCTTTCTCTCTCTCTCTCTCTCTCTCTCTCTCTCTCTCTGTCTCTCTCTCTCTTGCACTCTCTTTCTCTCTTTCTGTGTATGTGTGTGTGTGTGTGTGTGTGTGTGTGTGTGTGTGTGTGTGTGTGTGTGTGTGTGTGTGTGTGTGTGTGTGTGTGTGTGTGTGTGTGTGTGTGTGTGTGTGTGTGTGAGTGAGTGTGACTACGTGTGTAGGAACCCCCGGTGGTGGAGAAGCTAAGCAGTGACACCTGGAGACCCCATCACCATCAGACATGGGATTATCAACCGGCGCTATCATCGATGCGGAATGCTGTCTCTCCCACGCGCGGATGAAGACCGCTACGCCCCCCCCCCCCCCCCCTAGATACTCCGGGACCCCCATGGACCCAACAAACACCGCCCACCCCTCTATTTTACGAGCAGGGTCTGAGTTACTCACACATGTGTTGCTTCAGCTTCTTCTTGTTTCGTGTTCGTGTTCGAACCGGTGACATTTTCTTTTTTGATGACACAGAAATCCCCCTGGAGGAAGAAGCTGAGTGACTTTTTAAGTCTTCATGAAGGTGAACTTTGACCTCCTGCAGCCGGTCCATCCGTGACTTTGGCTCCATGGCTGGCCGCGAGGGGTCGTAAGCAAGGGGTGCCATCTGTCACCACCCCTGATTAAAGAAGCCCTTTGTTGTCACAATACAGACGAGGGTCCAGAGCCCCCTGTGTTTTAACAACAGTAAGACTCCTCCATTTCCCCCCCCCCCTTCTCTAACCCCCCTCCCCCCCCCCCTCCCTGTTGTCAGCCGGCCCAAAGAAGGGGGAGACGCTGGATGAGCGCTGGCGATGTTCCGTGACCTGGTCCCGGGTCCTGGGCCGTAAATATTCTGGGAGTCTGGGTGGGGGTCGTGAGCGGTGGTTGGGGGTTGGGTAAAGGGGGTGGACAGGAGGGCACTGGAAGGTTTCCTCCCCCCCCCAAGGGAACAATAAAGCATCCCATAATAGTGGGGTCTGCCGTCACGGCAGTCGCCTTGCGTGGAAGCAGGCCAAACGTTTTTTTGTGGCAACAGGCCCGGTCCAACGTGTCAGTAACATTAGAACCGCAGTGGTTCCGCCGCTATGGGGGGGGGGGGCGGGGGCGGGGAGGGGGTGGGAACGAGGGTGAGAGGGAGGGTGGGAGGGAGGGAGTCTGGCGGCGTGGAGCTGCCAGGGGTCGGGGGTCCTAGTGAGGCCGGGAGCATAGGGGGCGCACAGTTCCGGGAACCACCACCACCACCCCCGCCACCCCCGCCACCGCCACCGCCGCCTGCGAGGGGCCTTACCGTAAGGGCTGTGATTGGTCAGTGACGCCTCAGTGAGGACCGGGAGGGGAGGGGAGGGGAGAGGAGGGGAGGGAGGGGAGAGGAGGGGAGGGGAGGGGAGAGGAGGGGAGGGGAGGGGAGAGGAGAGGAGGGGAGGGGAGGGGAGGGGAGGGGAGGGGAGGGGAGGGGAGGGGAATGATGGAAACGTCTCGCGTTGTGTGTTTCACCCGCCGGCAGCTGTGCACTCAATCAGCGTCGAAGCAGATTAAGTGGGACTTTTGGAGCTTTCCAGAGTATGAATGTGTTTGACTGTAATTTGCGTATGTATGAATTGTGTACAATTTAAGTTTTGTAGAAAAAGAAGTGGCTGTTTGAATACAAATAAACATGGTCAATGTCAAGGACTCCTAAAGTACTGAACATTTAGGAAATAATGCTCATTGAATTGATTACATTAGTTATTATTGTTACACTATGCAGTATTGGCCTGATCTGGAAATAAATAGGGGCTCGTGCGCAGACGTGTATCCCAAGAGCCATCTTTCCGCCGATTTTCTGTCTGTAGAACGAATTACCGCCTCGGTGCGTCCAAGTAAGCCAACAGAAGCCTGACACATGCGTCAAGACACATGCTTAAACATGAGCTGTCACCGCAACACCCCCCCATACACCCCCCCCCCCCCCCCTTCTGTTCCGGCAGGACAGGGCTTCCCCCGCTCACATTCTCAGACGGCCCTCAGAGAGCTGAGTCAGTCAGGGTCTCCCCCCCACCCCCCCCCCACCCTCCTCATCCTCCTCCAGCCCACCATCTCCTTCCGTCCCCCTCAGAGATCACCGTGACCACTGCCTGTTGCAATGACCTATGTGATAGTCATTTCTCACAGGACCCCCAGTGTGTGTGTGTGTGTGTGTGTGTGTGTGTGTGTGTGTGTGTGTGTGTGTGTGTGTGTGTGTGTGTGTGTGTTCCACACTGTGATGATTTCCTATTAAAATGCTCCCCTGGGTGAGGGTCATTGGCTCAGATTTGAGTCCCGCCCCCTCGGCGTGCATCCCACCCTCAGTACCTCATCACCCCCCGCCCCCGCCACACACACACACACACACACACACACACACACACACACACACACATAAATACACCACCCCCACCACCACCACCCAAGCATCTAGCTGACCTGAGGGGGGGGGGGGGGGACAGGAAGGTTACACTGCAACGCAAACTCCCAGCGTAAGACACACATTTTAGAAGTGTAACCGGAGAGGCTAACCCCCCCCCTAAGAGAACAAACCGAGAACATCCATTAACTACCTAAATGCACCCACATAAAGACGCTCTCGGACACATCCTTTGCTTGTACACTTCTATAGGATTTAGTTTAAACATTGTCTGTCATTTAAACAGAACTAGATAGAATCTAGATAGGAACAAATCACCTATTGTTGATATCACTTCCCCCACCTTGTCATAACTCTGGGCCCCCCCCTAGGGTGTGCGCCCCCCAGTTTGGGAACCAATGCTTTAAGACAAGGGGGGGGGGGGGGCACTGTCGAGGTGTCCTTGAGCAAGACACCCTAACCCTAACCCCTCCTGACGTGCTGGCTGTCTCCTTGCATGGCTGACTCCGCCGTTGGTGGTTGAATGTGGTGAATGTGAGGCATGACTTGTAAAGCACTTTGGATAAAAGCGCTATATAAAAGCCAGCATTATTATTATTACTTTGCTGTTGATTATCAGGTACGCATTGGTGAGAAAGAATAAAGACTTTTTTTCTCTAAGTCTCAGAGTTTCTAAGCCCTTTCTTGGATATGGCAGTGTCTCATTGTGACCCACACCCCCACACAAACACACAAACAAACACACACACACACACACACACACATAACACACAAAACACCCACACCCACACACACACACACACACACACACATCCACTCACACACATTTTCGTCATTCATCGTTTGTCTCTGTCGAGCGGAGACAAAACCACAAAGAGCCGCGGTTCCTTGAGGTTATCTGAAACAGTGGAGTACTGTTTTACAGTATAAATACTGTAGCCCACAGACGCACATCGCTCGCGTGACTCAAACTTGACAAACTGCTTCCCTGCAAAGTTATTCCGCGGTGTAATTTAGTCTTTCGACCAAGATGATGCAACTCGTGGTGATTTTTCTTTTTCTTTCCGACATGCTGACAGTACAATAAGACATTCATCAGATGCTGAATTTCAAGTTCACCCCCTCAGACGATCTACTGACTCTGTAATGTAATTGTTGTCGTTGGTCCAGTGCTAGTCACCAGGTTGGGAAGCCTGGTGGGGTGGTGGTGGTGGTGGTGTTCTGTGCTCTGTTTAGTTTTTGCAGTAACTGAACACAGGCACCAATGTACTCGGAATGGAGATGTACGTTTTTTGCTTAACTTGGACTGTACTGTGGTTGGCGTGTTACACTGGAAACCATAAGGACAAATTCTGGTGGCAAGTAACATGGAGGGGATGATGGATGGATGGATGGATGGATGGATGGATGGATGGATGGATGGGGGGCGGCGGCGGCGGCTCTTCGGCTCCTTGGCTTAGGAACCGGAAGGTCGCCGAAACACCTGGGCAGGTGCGGAGGTGCCCTTGAGCAAGGCACCAGCCCCCCCCCCCCCCTCTACACTGCTCCCCCGGGGGCAGCTGTGTATACAATAGCTGTTCCATTGCTCCTAATACTAGGATGGGTTGAATGCAGAGAAACACATTTCACAGTGTGTGTGTGTGTGTGTGTGTACCTGTATGTGTCCAATAAAGAGGATTCAATCCTCAATGTTTAGATTTGGATTTAGATTTCTGGGGAAGCCAGAAACAAGTACATCGTGGACCCTATAAACAACCCCATTCAGAAGAGTTCAACAAAGAGTTTTGGTGCTCAACTATTCCTGGTAATGGAAGACAGAGTCTGTGCTCAATCTAGCCCTCATGCTGCTGTATCCCAGCAGCAACACAATGACATGCAAGCAGGACACCTTGCTTGTGTCACATTTTGTGTGAATATGATTTAGTACATACCACACTACTCTCCCCTACTAGAAACATCCAGAAGACCGTCTCTTGAATGTCCACCAACGAGGCTGAGCTCAAGGCAACAAAATAAAAAGGCCAGACCTATAAAACTATACTTTAAAAGCAAAAAAGTATGCGGTATCAAGGGACCAAACTATTTCGTAACTTCTCCAAACTATTTTGTAGATCAATAAAATGAACAAGATGGCTGGTTCTGGTACACCTAATCAATGCCCTATGCCCGATAGCTCCTGAAGCACCGCGGCTAGGTCGCTGAAAGGCCGGTATCTCGCACGGATGCCTTGAAACGTTTACACGGCTTATGAAAGAAGGAAGAATAAACACGTACACTTTAACAATCGCAGAGAATAAGCTGTACAACAACATAGGGGGTGGTGTCATCTGGAGGCCTATAATTACCTCTCAATAAAATCTATTCACACCATCATTCAAATACCAGTTAGCACAAAAAAAAAGAATTCTAATAAATTAACTTTAATGTCTCTATTGTCCTCCAGGCAGACTTCTCACATGGAGCCCGGCTGGAACCCGTGGTCTGGTGTGGACCGGTGCCCTGCTAGACAAGGCAGCAGCAGCAGCAGCTGCAGCAGCTGGTAAAACATCTGGCTCCACTCGCCAGGCCACCACGCCGCACAATAAATACTCCCGCCATCAGAGCTCACACTTCCAACGAGATCGGAGCCGCTTAGCAAACAAACAGCAGCAGCGGCAGCAGCAACAACACATCTATCGGATGCTGCAGCCTCATCGCCGCCCAATCACAACAAGGCACAACGCCGGCCCCTTCAACCAGGCCCTCCGTCGCAGCTGCACGCCGCATGTGGTTCCCCCCCTCCCCCCCCACAAAAACCCCAAAAAATAATAAAAAATAATATAATAATATATAATAATATATCCTGTGTGAGTTTCCCCCATGCCTGCAGGTACGAGCACGGCCAATAGAAGTCGTACACGGGGAAACAAAAAAGTAAACAATTTTATTGTTGATTGAGGATGAGGATGTACAAGCAAGCGAGATTAAGCCACCCGGACGCCCCCCTGGATTAGCTCGGTTTACATTCTAACAGTTACGGTTATGTGGAATAGGATGACATTTCATAGTTTAATGTTAGAACTGAAACACTGGCATTTCAAATGGTCATCGTGTGAGATTGCCACTCCACTACGGCTGGCAGCAGTAGTGGACTCTGTTGGAGTTGACTATGACATGAGATCTTATCATCAGGCCAAAGTAAAGAGCACGAGCACGAGAGAGCAAGAGAGAGAGAGAGAGAGAGAGAGAGAGAGAGAGAGAGAGAGAGAGAGAGAGAGAGAGAGAGAGAGAGAGAGAACCACAGCTGACCAGTGGAATGCGACACATTTGGGTAGACGGGTATATATAGAGGCAGCAGGCAGGTACCGGGGCGCGATCCACAGGTGATGAACAGGCCAACGAGGCGTTTGATGAATCCAGGGCCGTGTTGACACAGAGAGTACAGAGTTATTCGCACATTTGTTCAGTCTCCGTCTGTTCCGTGGGCTTCTGCGGCTCAGACACATTCAAAGGGGAAGGGAGGGTGTGTGTGTGTGTGTGTGTGTGTGTGTGTGTGTGCGTGTGTGTGTGGGTGTGCGTGTGCGTGTGCGTGTGGGTGTGTGTGTGTGTGTGTGCGTGCGTGCGTGCGTGCGTGTGTGTGTGTGTGTGTGTGTGTGTGTGTGGAGGGGGTGTTGTTACATTTGGCATCCTTTACCGTGGAAACCTACTGTCTGCCTGCTGAATGTTTGCCCTTTGAGTAGTCCCTCCACCTCCACCACCTCCTTCTCCTCCTCCTCCTCCTCCTCCTCCTCCTCCTCCTCCTCCTCCTCCTCCTCCTCCTCCTCCTCAAGTTCAAATGGACAGCTTCATTCCCCCTCTCCTCTGACTGTTGGCAAGGCTTGAGTCAAATAGCTATTTAAGGTCTTTTTAACACATTTTATTTTGTTTATGTTTATGTTGTCTTCCTGTTGTTCTCCAACTGATGTGGGAATCTTTATAATACGGAAACTATTTGTTTCAGTGCGCTATGTGTATTCATTTTGATCGAGAGAGTGTGTGTTTGTGTGTGAGTGTGTGTGTGTGTGTGTGTGTGTGTGTGTGTGTGTGTGTGTGTGCTGAAACAACACACGTGTGTTTGATGTGAGTGGGGTGTTTTAGTCGTTAGCGGGAGGCCTGGTGTAACTCAGGCAGAGGAGCGTTCAAGCGTCGGAAAAAATGTTTCTCGGAGCCTCTCGGAGCTTTCTCGGAGTTCTTCTTGAACTAGACATTCAAACCCCAACCCCCGCAAGCTTCAGGCGCTATTCCACCGTCGAAGCTCAACGTTGACCTTTCCGGTAGGCTATAGCAAGTCACCTTAGCTCTCTCGCAGGGTTCAATTAGGGTTAGCATGGTTTGTGTTATTTATCGCAACGTTAGGCTGTCACTACGGGTAAGTGGCGTATCGACACGCTACTCTACGCTTATTAGCCTTTTTCTCTCTCACCTCAGGATATTCGACCTGAAGTAGTCCTCTTTTTCCCCGGACATGGCTGCCCACTGATCCTAATACTAGGATGGGTTAAATGCAGAGAAACTAATTTCACTGTGTGTGTGTACATGTACGTGACCAATAAAGAGGATTCAATCCTCCAGATTTCCTTTCGATTTCGATTTGTTTTGCTTCCTACAGTCACATTACTTAAATTACATTACTTTGACATTTCTCGCCGCTGCACGCAAAAAAAACAAGTGCTACGGTCCGCTAAAACAGTCAGAAATCGTCAATCGTTAATCGTGTATCACAGCAGGGGTGATTTTTTTATGATCTCGGAAAAAAAAGATCTCAAGCCATGTTGTTCTTACAGCCCCTTGCTTCGATCCGGCATACTTTTCGTTTTACTTCCCGAATCCCATGTGATGGATTTTCAATACGCGGTCCGTGTCTCCGGTGTGTGCTGGCCCGTGCTCTCTAAGTGATTTCCAGTCCTTTTGACGTCTTGTTACGGAATCCCCTGGAGGCTTTGTTCAAGAATTTCCCCACAAATCAGGCCGATTGATATCCAGCTCCACAGGTGTACAGTGATTCACCGTTTTCCTCTGAACCTCTATTGTATATGTATTTCGATTTGTTTTTTGGTATGATAGTAATTCTATATACTTAATTTTACTGTATTACTCCAATACGTTCTCTAAACAACACGGCAAAATGGAAAGATTGGGAAATAGATAAGAAATCTCTCTCTAAAAAAGTACCCATATACTGTATAACCAATTATGTCCATTGACTGAATTTCAGTTGAGTTCAGTTTAGCAGTTTTAGTGATCATTTTTATAAATGCAACTTGGTACAGGTAGTCAGTCCACTAAGCGTAACTGCATTATACTGCAAAATACAAAATATTTCAATTTTTGTTCATTTGTGTTGTGAAAGACGTGCGCAATACAAGATCCAGAGCATGTGGACCCTGTGACAGGGAGAGTGAGGACAGCTGGAACCCCAAACAGGGGACTGCCTGAAAAGCCATCCGAGCCACAGTCAGTAGAGTACAGCAGAGCCCACTTAGAACTGCCGGCCACAAAGTGATCACAGATGGACACTGGTGGGAGGGTTGGGGGGGGGGGGTTTCATGGTCTTTCCTGATGGGAAAGCCATACACCAGACAGACAGAGGAGTCACCCAAACGCAACACACTACGATTATGTCATTTAGAGGACGGCTGCTACAATGCGACTACAATGGTGGGTAGCGCGAGGGACTGTAGATGATCATTGGTTGTCTGGAACAAAGGCTTTGGATGAATTGGTCTACATTGGTCCCGAAGGGGAACTTCCTTCCGCTCGCTCGCTTGCGTGCGGTGAAAACCAACGAAACAACTGGAACTTTGTAGACGGACGAGCATTGACAGACGGTAGGACTCTGAGTCAGGTCCAACCAATGTGTTCTTTAATCACAATCATACGTCTTTGGAGTAAAAAAAATTCCACAAGCTGTTTGCCTTTGCAAGGAACACACACTTCCTACTAGCCTAATATGGGACAAATGGTCAAAAAGTCATGCAAAATCAAGAGAATATTTGGGCACTATGAGGCAGTTCAAAACCCGTCATACCGTTGTAGATGACCAAAGGTCCAAATCTGCCGTTGGATTTCAGCGTCTGGATTTCAATGGTAAATGGACTGCTATTTTTCAAAGGGCCTTACAAGTCATGCCCCACATTCACCCATTCATACACACATTCATCCACCGATGGCGGGGTCAGCAATTCAAGGCGACCGCCAGCATGTCGAGAGCAGTTAGGGGTTAGGGTGTCTTGCTCAAGGACACCTCGACACTCTGCTAAAGGAGGAGCTGGGGGGATTGAACCAGCAACCTCCACTTAACCTCCTGAGCTACTGCCGCCCCCCCCCAGGACACCAACACACACACACACACACACACACACACACACACACACACACACACACACACACACACACACACACACACACACACACACACACACACACACACACACACACACACACACACACAGGTCTAGAGATCTGTCCCAGAAGAGGGTACTTCATGATGACTCTCCATCCACTAAGGAATAAAGACGTTTCCTAGAGAGGAGTTCCCCCATAGTTGTTGGCCTTTTGGTGGTGGTGGTGGTGGTGGTGGTGGTGGAGGTGGAGGTGGTGGTGGTGGTGGTGGTGGGGTTGGTGGTGGTGGTGGTGGTGGGGTTGGTGGTGGTGGTGGTGGGGTTGGTGGTGGTGGTGGTGGTGGTGGTGGGGTTGGTGGTGGTGGTGGTGGATTGGACCCTGAAAACAAACCCTCCACCTTGTTGTCATCGCTTGCACTTCTTTGGTTTAAAAAACGCCCCCACAGAGAGAATAGTTGTGTAATTCAATGGAGGTAACCGGAGTTGCCCCATCACTTCATATGTCTTCAAGTCTGGCCAATTTCTAACTTGTTTTGTGATTTGATGTCTGCGTATTTTCCGTTGCCAGAGACGGTTCAAAACTGGATGAGATTTTCCTCATGGAAACCTGTGTGCAATCTTGTACAGTCTGATAAGGTGACCGTACAACAGCTGCATATAAGTACAGCATGAAAAGCAGATTGTGGTATTCTGTTGTGTTGTGTTGCTGTTTGTTTTTTTTCTCTCCAGAGTTTCCCCTTTTCTGGTCTAATCTCTGCTGTGACACGCATTATTGTTTGTGGGAATTATTTTTAATAGACCAGGAAAGAGTTTCACAAACGCACGTCCATAAAATCCGTGACTTGGCAAGAACAGGATCTCAGTCAACCAAAAAGTTAAATGCTTTGGTGATTGCTTCAATGAGACGTGATGTTGCTAAACTCTGTCTTTTCCATTCTGCAACTCTTTAACCCTTTAATTCCTAACTTAATTGTGACGCTAATGTAATATATGACATTTGGTGGAGACTTTTATCCAAAGCATACCATTAAGTGCATTCCTCCTTAAATTGTTAGCTGTTGGAAATAAGAAAATCAAGTTATAAGAAGTAAGAAATAAAGGACAGCAGGAGGACGGTTCTACATTTTCAGTAGTTTTATTGAAAAATGCCTCTTCTGTTTCAGAAATAAATAAGAAAATAAGGTTGTGGAATTCACGCATGTGCAGTACAAAATGTGAGAGAAGCAATTGTATAAACCATAGCCTTGCAAGCAAAAACTGTATTGGTGCAAAAAGCTACAACTATATTCTGATTTAGAAATCCTCACTAAATATACAACACACACACATGTAATTCCACCTTTGGTAACAAAAAAGGAAAAAAATAATATTTAAAAAATAATAATAAGCCATAATTAACAATTTTATGCGAGGGCGTACTAGTATGAAGATGATGTACGGGGACAGAAAACACACATTTTCTTTGATTGTGACAAAAACGTGTGAGTGTCAACGTGTAAATTAGCAAACATATTTCTTAATTTCCTTTAGGGCAAGTATAGGGCATTACATGTTGGACTCTCATTGAACATTGGATGCTCTTATATAACAAGCAGAGACACTTTAAAGTAACAATCAAACAATTCGTCCTGCGGAACTTCTTCCCTTTGTAACCTGTACATGTAACCTGTACATGTCATTTGACTTGAATACAACTGCATACTCACACATATAATCGTGGACTATTCCTTCTATAGAACACTTATTTTTTTCTTCTCGAGAACTCTTGATAACTTCTGTGTGTGTGTGTGTGTGTGTGTGTGTGCATGTGTGTGCGCGCGTGCGTACGTGTGCATGTGTGTGCATGTGTGTGCATGTGTGTGCGTGTGTGTGTGTGTGTCTGTGTGTGTGTGTGTGTGTGTGTGTGTGTGTGTGTGTGTGTGTGTGTGTGTGTGTGTGTGTGTGCATGTGTGTGTGTGTGTGTGTGTGTTTAGGAGACTATACTACGTCTCTGGGTAGTGACCTTCTTCTCCGGTGGTTTCCTTGTACTGAATCATAATCTTCGTCTTGCTCCACAGGTATTGACACTACCCCAGGTTCAGCCTCGTAGTGGTTGGCTGGAAAAAGGGTAGGTGGATTGGATTGGCCCCAAATAATTAAAAATCAATCAATCAATCAATCAATCCAAAAATTAAAAAATAAAGCGTTCATTGTACAATCTTCACATGCACATATCTAATGGTATTGCACTACGCTATGGACTTTAGCAAAAACGTCCACGGTCAAACTACTGCTCTGCTTCCTACTCTGCGGTGGGAAAAAAACTCAGAAGAGGTCCTTTGCTCCTTTAAAAAATCTGGTATGATAAATACACGTATGTTGATAACGACACGTTTTGAAGACAAAAAAAAGAGACTACTGCAAAAAAATGTGATGTCGTGTTTCTATGATGATAATAATAATAACAACAACCTCCTCCCAGGCGTCCTCATAATGACACACACCCGGAGGTAAGATAAGCTTCAAATAAACACAGCACAACGACGACAAAATTAAAATGAATATGGAAAAAACAAAAAAACGTCAGGACGGCACACGTTGGCGTTACTTTAAGGAGAACATACAGACACACACGGAGGAGGGGACACGACGACTAGGGTGATGAGTAAATGTAAAATGTACAAATGACACATGCTACAGTCCTGACCAGAGCACCAGATGAAATAACAGAACCAAAAGACGGCGATAACAAGAACAAAAAAACTTTTTAAAACAGAGGTTATGCTGGTAAGTTAAAGTAAGCAGAAAGGGGTTGGGGGGATGGGGGGGTTGTTTGGGGGGGGGGGGGGGGGGGGGGAGGGTTATAAAGGCGCAAGCATCAATACAGATGTTAACATGATCGCTCTCTCTCTCTTTTTTCGGTTCATACATCATTTACAAGGCAAACAACAAACCAAAAAAACACATTGTCGTTTTTTGTTTTAGATATATACACAGGTCATCACCTCTGCAGTTGCTGGTCAACACTGCTCTCTCTCTCTCTCTCTCTGTTTGTTAGTGTCCCCCCACCGCCTCTCTCTCTCTCTCTCTCTCTCTCTCTCTCTCTCTCTCTCTCTCTCTCTCTCTCTCTCTCTGTGTGTTAGTAGTTGTTGGTTGCGTTCGTTTGGTACATGCCTTCTTCCTGCTTTTTGCGGAGAGAAATCCCTTTTTCCTTTCTCAAGATGCAATACGTGACGCCATCGCTGTGGCCCCCCCAGGGGGGGGGGGGGGGAGGCCTGCCGTGAGGAGATTGTTAGTGCCGGTTCCCGCTCCTTTGACCTTTTTGTTTTTACCGGTTTTGGGACTTTAACGTTGTTGTTTTTTTTTGTGTTTTTTTTGTTGGTATTTGTTACTCATGTCCATGGTGGATGAATTGTTATCCTCACACGTCCCCCCTCTTTAGAGAGTCGGCGACGCGTCTCAGAAAAACAGGACGTCAGAGTGAAAGCGGGCGCGGGTAGCCTTAAGATAGTTTACTATCCTGAACCTGAAAATAGGCCAAAGAAAGGTGTGGACACAAGGTCAGTTATTTTCATTCTTTGCAAGTCAACACTACGCATGCAACAAACACAGCTTTGTATAATGCAGGAGAGGAACTGGGCGCTTTTGCCATCCAATTTTTTTAAAGATTCACATTTTTTTTGGTCTTCCAATTCCCTTTGAATTCCTGCCTCAGTCCGCTCTCCGCACATTATGGAAAGCAAAATTTAGTACTGTAAAAGATGCAATTCTAATGAGCATGCGTCATTACACGCTATAGGGTGCTGCTGGGCGTACCTGGGTATCCCTGTCCGTTGTAGGGAATCCCGACGCACTGGGAGGAATCGCAGTAGCCGGGGGGCCCTGGTGGGCCCCTCACTCCGGGGGTACCCTGGCGACCGGGCGGGCCTCGAGGCCCAGCCGTGCCGCTGGGACCCGGGGGGCCTGATCTGGACTCGCCGGCTGGCCCTGGAGGTGGGGGAGGAGGGGGAGGTGTGGGAGGAGAAGAGGGGGTTTAGGGTAAATAGAGGTGAAAGCGGGAGCCTCTCTCTCCGTGCCCGAGCAGTTTAACAAACAGAAAAACAGTGACATCATGGGGGATAATCTTCTCCAGTGGAAAGGGCAGAAGTAACATTGGTTTTGCAGCGGCGTAATTGCAATGTTTGGACGGCCACAGTGAAAAGCTTGACCAGAAAAAAAAAAAATTGAATTATAGGAAAAAATGGAAAGACAAGTAGTCAAAGTTCTGTGGAGTCTGCCTCTGGCCCGTTCGTCTAGACGCTAGAAAACCCTCTGTGGAATTTCTCCCCCCCCCCCCCCCCCCCCCCCACCCTCCCTCTCTCTCTCCCTCCCTCTCTCTCTCTCTCTCTCTCTCTCTCTCTCTCTCTCTCTCTCTCTCTCTCTAACTCCCTAAGTGAGCCCATGTGTTCATGTGTATGAAGCCCCTAAAGAAAGCTCATTGTGCAGCAATCCCATTCTCTCCCCATTTTTCCCCCTATTTTTTTTCCTCAATCACACACACACACACACACACACACACACACACACACACATGTGTATGACTCATCACCATCCACTAACAGCACTGTGGAAACTTCAAAAATCCCATTTCATGAGGAGTGTGAAGTTGACTTGTCTTAGGAGTAAGAGGAATAAGAGTACTTGATAAAGGTTTATTAACATTATCCTCATTCACATGGCGGTACTGCGTGCCACCATGTTATGTGTTAAAAGTGTGTGTGTGTGTCTGTGTGTGTGTGTGTGTGTGTGTGTGTGTGGACCGCTTACAAAAAAATAGAATAGAATAATCACTGCACATAAATTCTTTGAAAAGGGAGAACTCGCTCTAGGATATATGTTTTGAAAAAGAATTGATGTCCTCTCCAGCTGCAAAAGCTCCAAATCCAGTGCATTTGAGCCACATGTATGTCAATCTTTTTAGTTTGTTTAATTTGTCTCCTAGAATTACGCCGTGTCACAGCGGGTCACCGCTAGCAAGACGGCCAAAAAAAAGACCATTTTCTTCCTTTCGATTTGCGACAAAAACGAAAACAATCAAATATCAACTCCCTCCAATAGACGCCACAATAGGGGTGGCGCCACCTGTGTCTTTCCACAGAGACGACATTTTACAGTCTGGAAAAAAAAAGGGGGAGGGGCTTGCACTTACCTGGTGGTCCGCTCCCTCCTCGCTGTCCTCTGGTGCCTGTTCCTGGGGTCCCTCTCTCTCCCTTCTCCCCTTGCAAACCTGCACAGTTCAGCCGTACACACACACACACACACACACGGAGATCAGTCACAGATGGCCATTTGAGCCGTACTTAAGCCATGGCTAAGCTCAGGGAAATCACCCATTGGCGATAGTGGCTAATATGCTAACAAAAACCTAACAGGCAGCTATTGACAAAAAGCAACGGTTTAAAACACGACGAGGGTTCTCCGTCACGCTAGCCTGAAGCACGCCGTCGCAAAGAAGAACCCAATTCAAACTGAAAACCTTTGTTATTTGTATGCCATCCATGCTTAATCACAAGGGCTCTTTGAAAGATCCATGTCAGGTAATCAAGTGGCTGGTCGCATGCAATCCGCCCCAATGATCTCATAGTTAGCCAGGGTACAGCAGTCCCATCCCCCACCCACTTCCCAAACAGACGGAAGGGGACCCAGACCTGCTTCTCCTTGGTTCCCGGGTAGACCTGAAGTTCCAGGGAATCCGGGCCGGCCGCTCTGTCCGGGCTCTCCGCGGGATCCCTCGTTTCCGGGAGGGCCAGCGGGACCGGGCGGTCCGGCTGAGCTGCTGCGGTGACCGGACGGGATCTGGTTGAGCATCATGTTGATTCTGGTCATCTGGCCTGCGGGACGACACGCACCGTGGGATGTGAGGCGATTGGTGATCCACCGTGATTATCAGATGACAGATCAGATGACGTGACTTGTGGATCAATGCTCTCGTTGGCTCAGAAGAGAGAGCAGCACCGAGGGAGGTCGATGAAGTGTTTCTTGGACGACTCAGAATTGTACTTACTGTTCACGAGCTGTTCACAGACTTGTCTGGCAATGGAGCGCATCATGTTTTGGGACGCAAAGTCTCCCTAGAAGGCACAGCCAGGGGACAATGCTCTTAGATTGATGCTGTCCACTTCCTGGGTGAATAGTATGTAACGACACAAAGAATAATTGATTGTTTGTAATGATGTAAGAGATACATACCCTGTCTCCCTTTTCTCCTTTAATGCCAGATGTCCCCTACAGAGGAGAACATAGGGATAGGGATTACCAGTATGAAGATGACTCACATTGTTTTTGAGGAACAGATCAAATAAACAAATAAAATCTAAATTTAACAGCGTTTTTTTTTTATCATCGTTAATAAATCTTCAATCATCATCATCATCACCATCATCATCATCATCATTGTCTTCATCATCCTTTTTGTACTCTCCCAACTACATTAATGTGTACAAGTCCAAGTGTATGTCGAGTCAAATCTATACACAGTACTGTACGTACTGGGTTTCCTGTGTCTCCCAGTTTTCCTGGCTTCCCTGAGATTCCCTGCACTCCTTGGTTTCCAGGATTTCCCTGCAGGGAGGAAAAAAAACAGCGAGGAGAAAGAGTTAATAATTCACCCGCTGTCATGGCAAACGTGGCTCCAGCAGCCGCCGCCGCCGCAGCAGCCGACTGCTGGTCCCAATTAAGTGCTAATGTACGTCGAGATGGGAGCATGCTTGAACATGTGCTGTGGGGAGGCCCACCGCTACGCAGTGCCAAGAGGCATTGAGGAGGGGGAGGGGAAGGAGGAGGAGGAGGAGGGAGGAGGAGGAGGAGGAGGAGGAGGGAGATGAAGTGGAAGTGGAGAAGGTGATGGGGGTGGAGGATGAGGGGGTGAGGGAGGAGGAAGTGGAGGAGGTGATGGAGGTGGAGGACAAGGGGGTGGAGGAAGAAGAAGTGAAGGAGCAGATGGAGAAGGATGAGGATGGGGAGGAGGATGATGAGGAGGAAGTGGAGGATGATGAGGAGGAGGAGGGGCAGGGTGATGAGGAGGAATAAGAGGGAGATCATGAGGAGGAGGGTGGAGGAGGAGCAGGAGGAGGAGGAGGTGGAAACAGGGCAAGCAGCAGGGAGAGGAAGTGTAGGAGCCTATAAAGAGCCCTGGGTGCTGTGCAGCCACCGTGCGCTCCACATGAACGCAACACTGGCACGCTTGCTTGATTAACCACAGGGAGAAAGAGTGAGGGAGAGAGAGAGAGAGAGAGAGAGAGAGAGAGGCAAACGAGATGCACGTTTCCTTGTCATAACAGTGAGGCAGAAAAAGGGCCGAGAGAGCACCACTGTATCTTGCTCTTTTTTTTAAATATTTTTCGCAATGAAGTGAGTCTCCAGAGACACAGAGAGAGGAATTATCATCTAAATTTATAACAGGGAATAAATCACACTCCAGGGGTAGTGTTTACCTCTCTATAGGGGTGCAAGACAAAACAAATACACAGACAAAACAAATACACACAGACAGACAGACAGACAGACAGACAGACAGACAGACAGACAGACAGACAGACAGACAGACACACACTCACCATGGGCCCTTGTGGGCCTCTGGGTCCAGATGATCCTTCCTTTCCTGGTGGTCCCTGTGTAGAAATAACAACATACAATCTCACAGTGGGGTAGAAAGGGCAGTCAGCACTTTGTTTGGCCAATACATCAGCGTAGAGAGCCTATATTACTTTCAGACTTGATTAGACACCGCCACTGTGAAATTTTTGGGTTTGAAAAATGAGTAACTGCATGGGTTTTTACCACAGCAGGGAGTACCCAGCTGTCGCCCGGTTACTTCACAGGTAGCGGGACGGCTACATGTTATCTCAACACGCCGCGCCAGTAGGCTCCAACGTGAGTTCGCCCACATTTAACTGAGAACACCTCTATTCTACTACGGGATCGGATCTTACCCGGCCTCCGGCTTGTCCGACGGGGCCCATAGGACCAGAAGGCCCAGGAGAACCCTGGGTGGGGAAAACAAGGAGACACACACTTGATGGACTGCAAATGAGGAGGAATAGCACATCTAAACTCTGATGGAATGTCTCCGTTTAAACAGCAGGAGAACTTGGCGTGTTGGCCGTCCCTCTGGTTGACAGATGCAACCTCTCTTTGCAGTTTAAAACTACAATGCCCACCATGCCCACATCACTGTGAGTCTCCATAGCAATCCTGTGGCCATGTTAAGCATCCATTTTTACTAAGCAAGCTTTTTATATTCCTTTTGGAATGTCTTCTCAATTGGCTTCCGTAGAGATCTGAAGTAATCTGGTGCTATTGACGAACTGCAGTCATGGACAAATAAACACATGATGTTATCTTTTCTTTAATGTACACAGAATGAGCTGCAGCAGGACGACCCACAGAGGTCGGAATGGTGGCTGAATTTCCTTGTTCAGAGGCCAAGACAACCAGTGATGAAGTCCTCTCCCCTTGACCTTGACGTCATTTTGGCTTTGAATACACAGGTCACTCAGCGAGAAGTGGATAGTGTCACGCCAGCCTGTTCAACAATGACCCACTGATAACATAGCAATCTGTGGGGGGGGGGGGGGAGAGCCACATCTGATGTGTGTTCAAAAAAAAAGATCAAAGCTATGTTGAATCAACTCTTGGAAGGATCTTTCCTGAAGATATGGAAGATATGTTCGGAGCCAAAGGTGGTACCGGCGGTGTCCGAATAAATCCGAAAAAGACTCTAGAGGACCCCCCCCCCCCCCCCACCCCACCCACCCCCCTCGAGCTCACGGTAATCCAGTTTATAAGCCCGCCTCTTCTTCAATGTCTTCTCTTTTTCAATCCAGCGCTCAGGGGCAACATCTGCGTGAATCGACGTGGATTAAAATCTACTGTCCTGCTTGGACTCTTCAGAATGTTCCGTAAAGCTCCTAATCTGCTGGTCCGAGCCCAGGACGAGGAAAGGAAGTCGAGGGGAGGACTTTTTTTTTTCTTCTTTTTTTCCATCCCATCGCTTCCCATTGGTACCGGGATTCAATGTTCCGTAGACATTTAAGTGCATCGCTGGCCCTTCCATCCTGTGTCAATCAGTGGGTTGATTTTGAGCATCCGTTCCCCCCCCCCCCCTCTCTCCCCTCCGCCCACCCCCCCTCTCTCCCTCCGCCCACCCCCCCCTCCACACACCACACACCAACCCCCAGGGGGATGGCATGTGCTTGGACCTCCCACTCGGAGCGGTGGTTTCAACCATCGCCGCGCAGTCTACCGACTCCTGGTTCCAGTAGCTACCCTCCACCCCATTGCTCTTCCTGCTGAATGGATGGAGCCACGGTTGATGGGAATGTGGAAAAATAGGGATGGGAGAGAGAGAGAGAGAGAGAGAGAGAGAGAGAGAGAGAGAGAGAGAGAGAGAGAGAGAGAGAGAGAGAGAGAGAGAGAGAGAGAGAAAGCAGTACTCACTTGACGGCCAGACTGGCCTTGCTCTCCGGATTCTCCTTTCGGTCCTTGGCGACCCTGTGAAGAAGACGAGGATGAAGAGGATGGGGAGAATGAATGATGAGTGACAGATGGGTCTGACAGATGGTTCTGTCTAAGAATGGCAGACAGAAACTCAATTTAGAACTTGCTTGGAAAGTTTGTTTTAACTTTGGAAATAAATCTTAAATGTTTAAATGTGAATACAGAGCTTTATGTTGGTGAATTACGTCCAGCTTGTGAGGAATGGAATGCGTTTAGCATTTAACGGTTCTAAATCACACTTATCCGTCGAAAGAGGTGTTAATTCAGTGTTCAACTCCCCACCATTAGTTCCCTTGAAAGTATGTCCACTTATCATAGTTATCAAGTCTGAAAGCTGCCCCCAATAGATATATGTGTGCATTCCAGGGACCCAGCAGGGACACGGACATACTGTGACTGTACACTATGTGTGGATATCCACAGGTCTCAGGGGCAAACTTAGACTTACGGGTTCCCCAGGTAGAGAGAGGCCGTTGGGGCCTTGTGGGCCTGGTGGGCCCATGGAGCCTGTGAGTCCTGCCTCGCCACGGGGGCCCACTCCACCCTGCAACACGCACCAGCAACACCATGTACACACTTAGTACCGTTATAATACAGTATAATGCTGAACAAAAGCGTGAACAAGAGTGAACAAAAGCATCCAGAAAAACAAACCAGCCTTTCATCATCAATAATACGTACGGTTGCGTTCAATCATGAAAGTTTGTGAAGATGTAATGTCATAGCGGGACACTGAAGAACAAGTTATTATTATTATTATTATTATTATTATTATTAATAAGTTGCTGTTGTTATTGTGTGCTATGATATGTGGCTTTAATCGGTCATGCCAAAGTCAAATTAAACTCAAGCATGGGATAAACGTTGGGTTCTGAGTACTCACAGCAGGGCCGCTGTCTCCTCTCTCTCCTCTCGGGCCCTTGGTGCCGGGGCTGCCCTGGAAACATAAAACAACGGGGACAACAACAATGGGGTCAGTTCAATGGGGTGTAACAGATCAAGTAGAACAGCAGGGGGGTGGGGGGGGGGGAATCCAGAGGCCTCAAGGAAAAACCCCAGAGCTATCACAGACCGATATTTATCTTTCAACACTTTCCCCCCCCCCCCCCCCCCCCCGGCGCCCCCACATCTCAGCGGTGCTCCACCGATCTCATCGCTAACCCCCTTTAATGACGACTCCATCCAAAAGGAGAGGGGGGGGGGGTGGAGAAAGGAGGAAGGGTGGGGAGAAAAGAAAATATCAACACCTGGCATGTCCCCCCCTACACCCTGGTCTTAAGCCTTAAGCGCTGCAGCAGCCGTGCTGGGCTACTAAAAACACTAACGGCCCTGGTGCAGAGGTGCAGCGGTGCAGCGGTGGCTGTGTTTGTCTGGGCAAAGAAATCCTGGACACGCCGAAAGGTATGGTATCATCATCATCATTATTATGATCATCCTCCCACATCCCCCCCCCCCCCACCCACCCAAAAAAAAAGAAAATACTTGACTAGGCAAGAAATCTCTTCTTGCAATGCGAGGGAGCGAGGACTGATGAAAGCGTGGGGGTGGAAGGTGGAGATGGAGGATGAGGGTGGAGGATAGGGGATTTGGGGGGGGTGAAAAGATGTATCGGATGTGACAGTCGGCAGAAGGGAAGGGGCGGGGCTGCTAATGTCTTTACCGTGGGTCCTGAGGGTCCCTGGGGTCCGATGCTGTCCTGGGTACATGTGCAGGAGTGAGGAAGGGAGGGACACTTGGCCTCGTCTCTCTGCGGCGGAAGGATGAAAGGGAAACACACACACACACACATACACACATACACACACACATACACACACACACACACACACACAAGGGTCATCAACGATAAATCCGTGTAGACGTAGTGGACGCCCCAGAAGGGTCATGAAAACAGCCCACTGAGAACCACTTTGATGGGTTTAGGTAAAGTCTGGTGTGCAGCTCCACGGGGAGGTACAAAGAACACACCGAACATAACACACTGTATGTTCATATATAGGAGGCATATGCTCCTACAGGATGTATTCAAAAGCAACAAGAAGTTATTGCAGCTTCTCAATAGCAGCTTCAAAAACCATGGACTTATATTTGGGAATTCACCTAGTGGGATATGTAAGGACAAGCAATTACATGAGGTATTACAAGGTACGCAAATTGTAGAAATTAGCTAGACATTAGTGTAGAAATTAGCTAACTGCAGTCGGTATCCGGCGTTTAACATTAACCAGCGAATGAAGGTAATGATTTACTCTCTAGTGCTCAGTGATCAATAGGCACACTTGTTTCTAAGCGGCTGGTGTCAGCATATTGGCAGTGGTCAGATTTGGGTGTAATTAGACAGGACACAATGCCCCATTCACTTCAGAGTTAGTCGCTGGAGTACATGATGGAGTGGGGTTTTGGGGTAAAAATAGCAGGCCGTAGTCTACCCTGTATTTAGTGGACGACTTCGACGCATCACTATTTATACGTCCTATATGTCCAAAAATAACCACACCAAAAAGTTATGAATTCTTGGGTTAGAGGAGATGATAATTCCTATGTTTGCAAAACCTTCAGTGATACAGAAGTGCAACTGCACAAACCAATTGCCAAAAGCAATTACATGTTCAACAGTTAGATTATTTTTCAAATATCCACAAATAAAACCCTGATTGGTTCAAATGGATTCAATATGTGAGAAAAAAAAGGGTCCACTTTCCAAGACCATACAGTAGATACTGTTTCAACTGCCACAAACAGACACATGGCATGCTAGGCTGTTTATCGTACTGAGGAGTGTGTGTGTGTGTGTGTGTGTGTGTGTGTGTGTGTGTGTGTGTGTGTGTGTGTGTGTGTGTATGTGGGGGGGGGGTGGGAGCTGGATCTTACCGTGGCCGGCAGGTCACAGCACTTGTCCCGGCTGGTCCAGCTCAAGCTGCACACAATGTCGAACATCTGGAGCTGGAACTGCATCACCGAGAGAGGAAGAAAGTGTCATAAAATAGCTTTCCTTCGGTCTGAAGAGACACATTTACTAAATGAAGCTTATATACAAACAAAAAGAACACAAGGGGACCCCTCAGAGAGATGAGAGGAGGGACGGGGCCTTTCATCTCTTACAGAGCCACTGTGGGTTGTTAATGTTGCATTCACGACAGAGACAAACCCTACTCTCTGGGTTCTCTTCAAAAGCCCTAATGGGTTTGGTACGACTTCTGTTTAAAGGGAAGGTTCGTATTTGGGTTAAACTTTTTAAACATAAAAGGTCGTTTCGGAATGGGTTTGTCTACAACACACACAAGAAGAACGGTTTCACTTTGACGTAAGGTGGAAGTTGGAGTTGCGTGTCTCTTTTCAGACCCACACACACACACACACACACCCACGCACGCACGCACGCACACACACAAACCTACCGTTGCCGATTGCTTCCTTCCACCCCCAGACTTGGACATCTTGCCGAGAACCTCGTAGCCCTCCAGCGTGATGTTGTTGGCCTCCTTGATGGGTTTCTCTGCCACCTCCTGACAGTCCACGTTCAGCTTGACCTTCTCAGGGGAGATGCTGATGTGCAGCTGTGGGAGGGGGAGGGGAAGGAGGGGGAAGGAGGGGGTGGTGGTGATGGTGGGGGGGAGGTTGGGGGGGATAATGGACAATAGATTGTAATTCCTGCAAGAATCGACCACTGCCAACTTTCCTACAATATAGATGCTTGGCAAAAGAAAAACGCTTCGGGGAAAACAGGTTTCGAGTCGTGGCATCGCTTGGTATTTGGCACGAGTAACCTTAAGCACAAATGAGGATTGACAAGAACTCCAACGAGGCTGAATTGAATATGTGTGCTGACACCTATAGAGAGAAACTGATGATATCGGTTAACATTGTGAGTATTATTTACCCTTCACTGTTATTGTTGAAGTTTTCATCATTTTGGTGACTGCCACAGTGAGTGTAAAAGGGAGAGAATTGCTAACATAGAGACTTCAGTTAGACACAAGAAGCGCCACAAAATGCGTTCCACTGATGTCATCTTTATTGGAAAAAAGCAACCAAATTGCCGTTGAAAATGTGGTCGAGCTAACAGAATGTGGCTTAAGGTAGATCTAAGGAGAGGCTTTGTGGAATATGAAGGTTTATATTACCTCAATAAACAGAATTAAACTGACAATTGTTGGATATTATCACCACTTCCAGTTCTATTGATACAGATATAGGCGGTGATGCTGCAACAACGATAGAAAACGTCAAGAAGCCAGAACATGAGAGTTCCTGTCCAGGAAACCGTCGTGAACACATCTTGAAATCATATTTGCGGTGCGCCATCAAAAGTGCAGCACTTTCCAAACCTTCCTCACGCGGCTGCACATTTCCCCCCCCCCCCGCGCCCCCCGCCCCCCCGAAAACGTCTGACAAGCTTCTTTCTGTCAGGGAAAACCAAGCACACTTTTTCTCGCTACAAAGCCATACCCGACCACACTTGGCAACCAATCGACAAAATTACTGTTGGCTTCCTTGGCAACGGAACCGACTCCCACCCGGTGGACCACAGCAGCCGAGGGTGTCGGTTACCCCGAGATGCTCTGGCTTTACCGAAATAACCTCTCGATGATGCATTAGCATCGCAAATAATGTTTACTTATAGATTACCCCAGTGACCCACGTGTAAACATAATGCACATGTGGCAGCGCTTAATGTCAGCGCAAAATAGTATTTGTGGTTTACGAGTTACGGACCATTGCTACTGAGAGGAATGTTGCAGAATGTCCAGGTATATTTTCATGCATTGAAGACATTACTAGTGAATGGTTTGTCCTGTCCGTACAGAGCAAAGGACAGGATCGACAAGTGTGTCCATTTTGTTCTTCTCAAAGCCTTTGATTTGTTTCCATTAATCTGTATGACGCACTATTTGACAGTGTTTGGGTTAGACCTTGAGAGCTTTCGGATCACATTTTGAAGCTTTCATCCATGGACCACCACGCCAGCGGTTTGTGTTCTCGTCATCAGATGCAACTGAGACCGGGGTTATATTTAAACTGATGAGAATTAGATTACAAAAATGAGCATATAATGAAACCCATTGGGGATCGTAAAAATCCCTGGTAATCATTGTTGCGCTTAAGCTCCCATGACGGATCTAGGAGGACAATCCAAGACCAGCTTCTGGTGAGCAGCATGTAGTACTATGGTTAGATAAACACTATACAGATTCCCCACTGCTTCTGGTGTGGTTCCCTGTATCATTAACTCAACTTGGCGAGAACTCTATGAAAGAGAACTCTTTAGTTGAGTACATCATAGAAGGTCTTCACAAAGAAAAAAAAAACAGAAGAATACAAAGAGTGCAGTCAGCAGAGCGTCTGGCGTCATTTCCAAGAGGTTTTTAAATGCCCTGAGAGCCAGTGTCTTGAAAACGCTGTAGATATGTGGACCCTCCAGTTCACCGCCCCTCTTCCTCTAGTGGCCAACCCAAATTCAGTTCCCCGAAAGGAAACTCGGAACCCGTTTGTACTTTCTTTAAAATACGATAAAATATACGGGGCTTTGGGTTTGGCATTGAAACACTTTTGGATGCCACAACCAACAAACAAAAAAGTCCACACTCCAAATCAAAGCACACATCTGAGAGTGCAGAGTCAACAACAGCACCAATGGTGACTTTGAGCTACAAAACTGGTTTTCCATAAGCCGAAGGTCACAGATAAGGCACAGTGGAGTGTCCTGTTCGCTTTAGCCAAGAGACCAATTGCTCATTAGCCCAGTGGAAAAACGGTGTAGGCTAAATGGTGTTGCTGCAGTTTGCAGCACGTATACAGTGCTTGAAGACGTCCTTGTCTTATTATTTTAACGTCGTTGCCTTTAATTGAGGTAATAGCACAATTGTATGTGTGCTTTAAACCCCCTTTCCGTGAAGGCATCTGAAAGTGTTTCTCAAGACCGTTACGGCAAAAGTTGTACTAATCCCCTGGCATGGTTACTGCATGCATCCTGGCTGTCATTCTCAGCAAAGCAAATCTTTGGGCCAGCACGGTGTCAGCAAACACAGTGGCTAGCTTTCATGGACCAAGCATTGGGAAACCACTTAAAAACTGCCTTTAAATCATGTAGCGCAGCAGCCACATCTAGTGGCTAGTGGCTAGTGGCTAGTGGCTAGTGGCTAGTGGCACTCACTCAGCAGACCAGCAAATGAGCAGGTAGGTAGACCGCTGCAGACTTGCTTGCTCATGGAACAACAGCTAGCTACCACAAGCTAACCACCCAGGATACATTCAGACTGCAGGCACCAGCAGGGCCACAGGGAAACACACACACACACACACACACACACACACACACACACACACACACACACACACACACACACACACACACACACACACACACACACACACACACACACACACACACAGTACAGTAGTGATGATATCCCCCTGGCGATTGATGTAGCGTATTAAAGTAGCCAAGGGCTTTGACCCAGAGGTTTTCAGTTTCCCTGTTTCATTCACATGGTCAGCCAATAAAGAAGCCACCAAGTTACATCATAATTATCACCTCATCGTCCGTTCACCGAAATGATTAAAGAAAGACATTGCAAGCTTGAGACATGCGCTAAAGCAGGAGGGGACGACAGGTCCGTTCAGGTCCAAGATTAACGGAGCTCATCTTTAGAAAAAAATGAAAATAGCAAGAGCTTATTCTTGCTCAATTTAGGGGACCCACTGTTCCCTTTTTGGAACGAACACCCAATGCCCTCGACATGCCTGCTGCCACTTATCTCACATCTAAGGCCATTCCAGGTCAGCAGGGAGAGTAATAAATACACGCTACTTACTAATTTTTTTCTGCACACAGATGTTACTTGATCTGTGATCCGTCGATACATTTTTTGCACAGTTTGGAGCTTAGCCAGTTTGAATCTTTTTGTTATGTATTTTGTCTGCGCTGAAAACACTGGATATGCCTGATGAGTGTCGCCTCGGGACAAATGGAACCACCGCGATGGTGTCGCACGCACAGGAACGGCATTCTAAAACGGGAAAGCCTTCCTCCATACGTCTTTGGGACGGCGGAGCTCCGGAATGAGAACCTCATGTGAATCAAATTCCAGGGGACGACAACAACAACAACTAGGTCTAGACAGTTGGACGCACCGCCGTTTAATATTCAAGTCTCATTTTCCAGCCAATGGAGCGGCCTGACTCTGAAAAACCCTTCTGAGTGGACGCTGGAGTTCTATTTGTTTCTGATGTTAAAACTCAATCGCACGAAGGTAGCGTAACTTTCTGAATGAAAGCTCATTCCGCAGAGGGCTCCAGAGAGTAATCCCCAGGCAGTATCATTCAGTGAATACCTCCTTCCTTGCCAATGCTTGGTTCGTCCTGACAGAACCCAAAAGAGATGTCGATCCTCCTCGGTTCTGAGGACTACAAAGACTACAGACTGATTCTGAGATGTTTGGGGTTGCCCCCCCCCCCCCCCCCCTTCCACCAGACAGTATCCAATCACCGAGTGACAGGAACTCACCGAGCCGAGCGGTAATAGTTGCGAGGTCACCGGTGTCTCCAGCCTCTCTGTGACCATAGCAATGGCCCCTTCCAGAACCATTCATCACAGAAAATCTGCCATGGTCCACTAACTAAACAAAACATAGCGCCAAATAGAAAGAAGAAGAAAAAAACCGAGCTCACAGTCCATCGGAGCTCCACCACTGTACGATGAATGGTGGCCTTAAGAGTTTTTTTACGTGAAAAGGTAACATGATCACTTTGAACTCCAGCCTCAGTGCCGCTGGGGGCGACTGTAATATCTTTAGCTTGAAAAGGTATTTTGACCAGAGGTAATGAGCCAGAGACACATTCAGAGGCCCACACAGAGCCACGTCATCCACGCATTTTCCATGACAGCGAACAGCGTAAACACATTAAAACACAAAAGAAGCAAGCACTTACCGAGGATCAAAAGCACACATGACATAAGGTCACCATCAAAGTTGATGGGGACTTTTTTCTTTTTTTTTAAACAGCAGAGGGTTTTTTCTTTTTACCTTGTGGAAGCTGCCGTGGAAAACTCGTTTGACTTGCGGGTCGTTAAACACGGTTTTCTGGATCTCCCCGCGGGTGTCCTTGTTGTAGAAGGTGATCGTTTTGCTGGAAGCTGGGAAAGACCGAGAATAGGGAAGTCTTTGATGAAGGCCATTCCAGCGTTTACAGTGCAACGCCCACGCAATGGCCCCCCATGGCTAGATG
>CM051016.1:11564107-11626607 GCA_027704905.1 Muraenolepis orangiensis | reverse complement strand
GGCAATAACACGGTTTAACGCGCTAAGCTAAATATCCGCGTTGACAAGCGGAGCACCGTGCGTGCCCGGAGGTTAAACAAAGCTGGACAGGAGACGGTGAAATGAGTTTGGCCGTCGCAATAGTCACATTCCCGTTAGGTTTATCGTTACCGTACATGCAAATAAATGGACTCTCGCTTTTCACTTTCCTCGTCTGGTCAATGTTTTTTTTCCGACCTCGGAGTTGCCGTGTATAATTCCATAACAGTTTCATAGTTCATAACGTTCTCCCCAATGTTACATTACACTCTCAAACTTCATACTTTTGAACTGGACTCCTTACAGTTACTGCACTGTTCTGCGCTGCACTGCACTGCACTGTATTCATGATGCTGCTGCACTACTGGCACTTTAAAATGCAGTGCTGTTTACAGTATGTCGTAGGTAGTATACAGTGTTGTTTATAGTAAAGTATTGTGTAGTATAGTATTGGATGGTCTAGTATAGCAAAGTATAGTATTGTTGACATTCAGAATGTGGGAGGGAATGGGGAGTAAGCATTCCATTGTACTTGTTGCACATGGCCAATAAAAACATCTTGAATCTTGATTTTGAAAGAGACATAACTATCTACAGTATATATATATATATATATATATATATATATGTTGTCACTGTCATTTATATCACAGAACAACAAAGCTGCTCCGGGGGGGAACTCTCACTGTATAATTCCAAATCATTAAAAAATAGATAAAAAAAGAGGGTGAATCTAGATAGAGGGTTAGGCGTCCGTACCTTCGGGCTGGTAAACCAGTTTGTAGCCGTTGACCCTGGAGGGTGCGGGGTCCCATGACACCCGGAAACGTGTGTACCACTCGTCTGACACCCGCAGGTTCCTAGGGCCCAGCATACCCACTGCAGCGGGGGGGGAGAACAACCAGAAGCCAAAGCGACGGCAGAGTTCACAAATCAGATCAAGAATCAGAACAAGCCTTGCCTCACCCCCCCCCCCCCCATCTCATGATATTCAAGATGCACACATTCTTGAAATACATTCACGCACCAGTTCTCCTCGTGGACGTATCCACGCTGACTGATCTGTCAGCTGTGTAATTTTTGATAATATCAGGGTCATTATGGCTTCTGAGTTCCATAGGTGAACAGCAGATAGGGAGCTCTGCCTCCAGTGTTATTCAGTACACACAGGGTGCAGAAGGGGGGGGGGGGTAGACGCCGATTTGCGACTGCTTAATTGCACTGGACAGGAGGGCCTTTTTAGATGATGAGCAGTGGCCTGAAGCGTGGCCCGGTTGGACATTCCCTGGCAACGACATTCCCTGGCGCTCTTGGCTTTCATGTTAAAGTCAAGGTTTCCTTGTGTTATTGTTTCAATGATCCCCACCACAATTAGAGGATCAGCTCATTCCATGATTGTAAAAAGGCAAGCATGAGTGTGCAAGGATGCCAGACACATCTAATCCTTGACAAATGCCAACCTATTTTTCAATTGACGTACTCGGCTCCCTGCAATCTGCGTCTTGCTAAATCTCCAGTGACATTTCAGAGCCTATGTGAGCATCGCTTGTTCCGTTAGTTTTCTCCGTTTGCTTTTTGTTTCCAGACACACTAAGCCTGCAAAGACATCGGAGCACATAAGGTTTAGGTGAGCGGTGAGCGTTGTGGTGGACTCTGTCTGTACCTGTGCGTCCGTCTCCCTCCAGCTCTCCTCCGGGTCCATCGGCGTAGATGGCGGTCACCTTGATGTTGTAGGGCGTGTCTGGGTCCAGGTTCCTCAGGACCAGGTTGTTCACGTTTCCCAAAACAGTCGTCTGGGATCCACGAAGGAACACCGACGGGGAGTTAGTTAGTTAATGTGACTTTTGCACAGACGGAAATGTCAAACGCATACTCTGGGTAGCTGGGTCAGAAAGAGGATAGAAATGACTCAAATGTTGTTTAATCTGACCTAATAAAGTAGATGCAGTCTTTTTTTTTAGATGTTTTGTTTATAACACAGGGATACAGAGCAGAGGGGGCTGTTGGGATGAGGGCCTTGGGATGAGGGCCTTGGGGGGTTGGCTTACATGCTCCTCGATGGGATCTCCGGTGGTGGGGGCATAGGTGATGGCGTACCGCACCACGGGGCCCAAGGCGTGCTCCCAGGACACGGACAGGGTGCTGGTGGTGGGGTCGTACACCCGCAGGTTCCGAGGGCCGCTACGGGGAACTGGCACATGAACACAAGACGGGTTGACATTGGGCTGTCACTCACGCTATGGTGTTGGGGATGTGTCGACATGGAAGAATTTAAAGGATTTATTCTAACAACTAGGACATATGTTAACACAAACTAATATATATATATATATATATATATATATATATATAAACGATAAATTGATAGATACATCGTGTATGTGTGTGTAGGAAATCAAAAAAGAATGTTAAAAGAGGAACTGAGGTCCATTGTACTATATCGTTTTCATCGTAGTATATAGTATTATATAGTATTTTTAATAATATAGTATTTTAAGGTATCACATGAAACACAAAAAACATATACGTTCATTTAGACACGTTCGTCATCGTAATGAATTTAAACCGTGTGCCACAATATGATCAAATATAAATCCCTGATGCGATTGACGTGGCGTGAATGCACCTGCGGTCATGGTTAAAAGTAAACATGAAGTAAACATTTAATGACGACGGAGGGGGGAGCCTCACGTGTTTTCCCCTCTTCGGCGGCCGAGGGTCCCTCTCCGTCGGCGTACAGGGGCACCACGGCCACGTTGTACGGGGTGTCCGGCAGCAGCTGCTGCAGCATCGTGTCGGTGGTCCCTCCCGGCACGAGGACCTGCACCCACAAAACCACACCCACCACAGGTCACGCCGGGTCAGAACCACCCAAACTCTCTCTCACACACACACACACACACGCACGCACGCACGCACACACACACACACACACATACATACACACATACATACACACACACAAAACACACACACACACACATACATACGCAAACACACACCGAACACACACACACATACATACACACGCACCGAACACACACACACACACACACACACATACATACACGCACACACACACCGAATACACACACACATACATACACACGCACGCACCGAACACACACACACACACATACACACACACACCACACACACACACACACACACACACACACACACACACACACAAACACACTCCTGACAGGGCATTGACATTATAGGTGCAGACTTTGACTCGGAATAGCAAGAGAAATATGCAATAAAAACAGAGAGAGAGAGTGAAAATAAAGAAAGGAAAAGTTGGAGATACATATTCAAACTGTCTGTGAAGTCTCTCTCTCTCTCTCTCTCTCTCTCTCTCTCTCTCTCTCTCTCTCTCTCTCTCTCTCTCTCTCTCTCTCTCCTCTCTCTCTCTCTCTCTCTCTCTCTCTCTCTCTGGTGCTCCTTTCAGGGCAACAGGGCACACAGATGTGGTGCAGATCACCCGACTTTACCCCCATCTGGGACTCCCACCAACTATACACCCCCACCCCTCTCTCTTTCAGCCTCTCTCTCTCTCAGTCTATCTCTCTCCCTTGCTGACTGCTGACCATGTTGTTCACACTCTCAAACACCCCCTCTACCCTCCATGTCCTCTCTGAGCTGTCAGCACTACGAAGAGCAAGAGATCCAGCAAAGTCATTTGGCTTTGATGATGTGGTGGTGGGGTGTGGACGGTGGTGGGGTGAAAGGTGGTGCTGGCTGCGGTTCAGCGGCTGGGCTTGGAGAGGGTCGGGTGGGGGTGGATGTGGAGGTGGATTTTAACCGTTGAATAGCACCGGCCCAGCCGTGGTTACATCTATCTTCTCCCTGTGAGGTTTGTCTGCAGGTCACACCCCTGACTCTGTCCGGCTGATAACCTTCAAAGTATGTATGTGTGTGTGTGTGTGTGTGTGTGTGTGTGTGTGTGTGTGTGTGTGTGTGTGTGTGTGTGTGTGTGTGTGTGTGTGTGTGTGTGTGTGTGTGTGTGTGTGTGTGTGTGTGTGTGTGTGTGTGTGTGTGTGTGTGCTTGCGCTTGCGCCTGTGTGTGTGTGTGTGTGTGTCAGCTTATTCCATGATTGTAAAAAGGCAAGCATGAGTGTGCGTATGTGTCTTGTGTGTGTGTGTGTGTTTGTGTGTGTGTGTGTGTGTGTCACTTCACTTGTCGGAAAATAAGGATGAGGCAATGTGTGCTTTTTAAGTTTAAAAGAGATTGATTTTCTATCGTGGAAACTCAGCCAAGACATTTGTCAAGACTATCTCTGCCATGAATTCGTCAGGACCAGCAGGGGTCCAAACAGCACTTGGTGGTTCCATTTCACCACTCTGGTTCTTTAATGTGGTGGCATTAATATCACCAGTAACCCTGGGCGACGCCAGCACTTCTGAGGTAGTAGAAGTCTCAGAGGGAGCGTTATATTTGACAGCGTTAATTGAAAGCGTTCCTGTATGCCGGTTGGCGCTGCGCCGCTCGCTCTCCGCCCGCAGAGATCGGGCCAAATCCGGCCATAAACGTCTCCCAAATGTGGGATGACGAGGGAGGGCGAATATTTCCCTCTCTCAATAAAATAGAAACGGAATCTTCCTTTAAAGGACGCAGACAAGTGTTGCTCCGAATCACCGAGAAAAAAAACGAAACGCCGCTCTCTTGGGCAGATGGCGGGGGTTTGCATTAGTGCGTCACCGCCAAACAACCGTTTAGCGGTTGTTTGTGGATTCCCTAAGTGCCACCAGACCACCCCCCCCACCCCCCCCCCTCTTCCCACAGGGAGGGGAAAAAAGACACAGGGCCCACTGATCCCAGATGCTAAACACTGTACTAAGAGAGTGGATTCGGCGGAATGAGGAATGTCCGTTCGGTAAACACAAATGGCGGTTTTGGAGATCTTAGGGTCTCATTAGTAGCCTGTTAAAGGAACAGACTATGGGGGGGCGGGGGGGGTGGGGGGGGATGTGTGTGTTTGCACACATCTGTACACACACAGCATTCATTCATTGTGTGGCTTCAGTGGCCACATTGAGACTGTATGCTTTTACTTGGCATTGGATTGTATGGTTTTACTTGCTTCAAGTTGCAATATTTATGTATCTCATCGAAAGGCCATGCGTCACGATTCAACTTCTGTATGATATTATGAGGGGGCAGCAGTAGCTAATACTGGGATGGGTTAAATGCAGAGAAACACATTTCACTGTGTGTGTGTGTGTGTGTGTGTGTGTGTGTGTGTGTGTGTGTGTGTGTGTGTGTGTGTGTGTGTGTGTGTGTGTGTGTGTGTGTGTGTGTGTGTGTGTGTGTGTGTGTGTGTGTATGTGACCAATAAAAGAGGATTCAATCATCCATTTTTTTTGGAAATAATGTATCGGAAAAAACATAGGTCCGGACAACTACACAAGTACATTCAGGTGCTAAGGAGGGCGGTCAGAGGAGGTAGGGGGTGGGGGGGGGGGGGGGGTGGTGTTTGCCTTACCGACTCGGAGGGCCGGGTGCCAGCCATCGGGGAGTAGACCACGCGGTACTGCTGGACGGGACCCAAGGCCGCCTGCCAGCGCACGTTCAGAGTGTTGGTGGTGGGGTTGAACACCTGGATGTTCTTCACAGCACTGCGCTCCACTGGAGGGAGGGGGAGGGGGAGAGAGAGAGAGAGAGAGAGAGAGAGAGAGAGAGAGAGAGAGAGAGAGAGAGAGAGAGAGAGAGAGAGAGAGAGAGAGAGAGAGAGGTGAATGTAGAGGGAGAGACAGACAAACAGGATGTTCGGTGTGGTTCTTCTTAAGCTTAAAACCACAAACACTTGTATATTCACTTGTATACATGTGGGAACATGTATCCACCATATATCCAAATGTTCTGAATTAACTAAAACTCTTCTTAAAATGCCCACCCAGTGCTTTTGTGTGTCTCTTATTTGTTTGGTCTTCAATGCATGGTCTAGACAAGTGTAGTAGAGGTCTTCAGAACACATGACAACGTTTCCATAAAGCCAGAGTGAACGTTTTTTTACCGGCGTCCCACAGAGAGCTGGATTAAAGATGTTACCTCACGGTATTTCAAACAACAGGACACCTAATTTTAGCATTCGAGGTGCATACAAATGAACCACAGAAGAAGGCGCTGTCCTTCTGTGGAAACTGCCGCCTTAACCTTAAAGCAGATGTGCGCCGCTTTAATAGTGTACGGACTTGTAGCCCCATAAACACAGTGAGAAGGAGACACTGTGTGCTTCTTTATGTTGAAGACTCAGAGGCCGAGACTACACTCGTTGAATGGGAGCCTCCGAGGCGGAACTGTTCCAGGATTTTACCGTTTTGTCTGAAGAAAGTCTGAGCCATTGACAGCTTTCATTGCTTCTTTGAATTCAAGGTAGCTCCTTTGGGACAATGGCATGTAGGTACTGAGTAAAATGACTCCGGGATACATACACTGAACTGTGTCAACTGTGTTCATAAGACATTCTTTGTGATGCGCTGTTTGTAATATGCTGGCATGAAAACCACTGGTTCCTGGCACGAGGTCTTTGTCAACATGTACAACGTTCCACGCCCAGGGGTGGACCAGACAAGACTCTCACAGTGGAATCGACGAGGACAGTTTGAGTAACAGACTGTCCTCCCCTGTCCCCGAGTCGGACGAGAGCCGTGAATGTTCTCCATTCAGTTCTGTCCCTTCTTGAACCTTCCATCTCCGCCTATGACTATGACATTTCCTCCCATTCCATCCTAACCGCTGCCATCGTGCTCTCTGACGGCAGAAAGTCAGTCCTGAAAGCACACTTTGGCAAAACAGAGAAGGGGACAGCATAATGAGGCTGAACAAACTCTGGAGGAATTCCTTCCTACGCAATCACCCCTCAAAACGCTGACTCATTCACAGCTGAGGTTGGCGGTTTTTTAAAAACTGGTGGGAGCCTGAGCTGGAAAGTCACGAGTGCCCTTTTAACAAAACGTAAAAAAAGATATATATATAAACATGTTCATGGAACTGATGGCAGCGGAGCAAATGTCATGTTACATTTCAGTTGGTCTGTGAGCTTTGTTCATTTAAGACGGCGCTGCAAATCTGCCGTACATTAATTGGCTCCATAAGAAAGCGTTGCCATCTAATGGACTTGGCTTGGCATGCGTTCGGACCTTGGACTGTATCCCACCAAGAAAATCAACTGCCTCAACCGGAGGCTTTATTCGAGCGTACTGACATACGGCAAGTTAGCCAACGACTTTGAAGAATAGGGAACCAATCTTGGCTACAGCTAAAACCATCATTCAGAAAGAACAATAATTCTCAGTTGCGCCATTTATGCGTCGCCGCGCCATCTTGTTTGCATTGGGGCGGCAGGATAACTGAGTCAGTAGGGGCTTTGGCTTGGGAACCGGGAGATCGCCAGTTCAAGTCCCGGAAACACATGAGCACTGGCTAGGTGCCCTTGAGCAAGGCACCAGACCCCTACACTGCTCCTAATACTAGGATGGGTCAAATGCAGAGAAACAAATTTTACTGTGTGTGTGTGTGTGTACATGTATGTGACCAATAAAGAACATTCCATCCTCCAGATTTAGATTAAGATTGAGATTGACATTCATCATTAGCACTCAAGGTCAAAGTGTTTCATTACAAAAAGGACGGATTTGTCGATCGGGAGCAATGAACACTTACATGTCTTGCCATCCTCAGACATGCGTTGTCCTTCTCCATTGGAGAAGTTGGGCACCAGGGTCACGGTGTACAAAGTGCCGGAATCCAGGTTCTTCAGGACTGTATTGTAAGTGCTTCCAGAAACCTGGGCCTGTGATGATCAACACACACACATATGGTCAAGCTTTGCCCAATGGAGATATGTCTCTCTGCACATATACAGATATGTGACATACACATAAACCAATAATGTAGTACAACATAGGATTAACCCTATGACTAGTGCCCATGTCTTTCATGCTCGGATGCTTCGTATCACCTTGGTAACGAGTGAAAGTATTCAAGTGTCTTTTCTTCTGCCTCGTGCTGCATGAGGCAGAAGTAAAGTAACGGTTGGCTAGCTAGAGCCTTCTAACACCACAATCAGAGCCCCATGTGCCTCCATCGGCGGGCCCGACCTACCATCTCCTCCACCCCTCCGGCAGCGGGCACGTAGTAGATCCGGTACTGGCGCACGTTGCCGTCGGCCGCCTCCCAATTGACGTTCAAGGTGTTGATGGTGGGGTCGGTCACGCGCAGGTTCCTCACTCCGCCCAGAGGCTCTGGAGGAGGAGTCACAATGAGCGGGATTGCGTTGGGACTCATGCGAAGAGGCGAAGAGTGTAACGCAAGGCCATCAAGAGACCTCTTGAATGAACCCCCCCTTCTCGAGGTTGCTTACGATTTTGGCAGAGTTTTTCTCATGGCCGTCTTTAAGGGCTTAGGGTTAAGGGTGAACTTGTCATATTCCCCCTCGCTATTGGCCTGGGAAACCCTTTTGAGGCCATGAAGGCGGTGAAGAGTTATATAGAAAGGAAACCGGCACCACTGGATTCTTGACAGCCGGAAAATACATAAACAATGGGGAGAGGATTACTTACTGGTTTTGCCGAGGCCATTGAGTTCGCTGCTGACCCCACGGGCGTAAACGGCGACCACGCTGATGGCATACTCTGTGTTTGGGGTGAGCTTGGGCAGTAGGACTGTGGTCTTCTTTCCTCCAACCTGGGACTGGTTAGGGGGGGGGGGGGGGGGAGGGGAGTATAAATAATGGTAGCCTGTTTGGTTCGCTGCATGCCGTTACCGCTATTTTTTGATATTTTTTTCTACGATGGAAACTGTTCAAAATCAACCATTCTTAGTTATAAACTCAATACGATTAAATCATGCATTTGGTTTTTGGAACCGCTTTGTTTGCCTTGGTGTACAATGTTGTTAAGAATAGGATTTAAAAGGGGAATAGGGAACATTGATGGAATTTAAGACCAACAGTTAAAAAGGTCATTAACAAATGATACAGCAGAGATTGTATTGTGTCTCTAATAAATTAAAGCGACAGTCATCTCATCAAAATGCTTAAAAAGTTATTAGCGATAAAAAAAACAATAAAACTCTGTTTACACTATGTGAACAGTCAATAGATGAACAGTTCAGATTTTCGGCTGTGATACAGACTTGAACAACTTTCCCAGGGCCTTCCTGAAATTCATGTCAATAAACCAATGGAAAAAAGAGGATCTGAAAACGACTTCAATGCCAAAATTGTCTTGGCTGTAAATTGCCAGACTTTTGGAAATCGATAGCATCTTATGGAGGGCCAAGATACAGTCAGCAAAACCAAGATGTCTGAAACAGTCCAATGCATTTTTCTAACAGGTCTATACGAGTGGTGTGTAGAGTATGTATGGGACATGCATGTATATCTTTCTGTATATACCATTTCAAGGCAATCACTTTTCTCTGATATTTCACTGATCTCCGTAATCACGGCTGGAATCGGCCAATCGTTACAAAGAGAACATGTCTCCCCAGATGACATGATGCAAAAAAGGCGCCTTGGCCTCGCCGTGTGCGTGGAAACCCCGCCGGGTAACCTAAGGGACTTGGCTCCGGGTCCGGACCTTTCCCTTCCAGTTAGCTTTTTAGTGCTTTAACCCCTTCTTCTTTTTTTTTTGTGACCTCACACGGGGAAATCGGAGCAATCCCACAACATTCCATCCTTTTTTGGGAATGGAAAATAAGCCACCGACTAACACACCTCAACGCAGCGCATCGCCGTCACGCAGCCTTTTGAAGTGAGGGAAAAAAAAAAGCCCGAGAGATCCACTGAAAGTCAACATTTAGCGGTAACGGCTGCGGTTTGCATGCAGAAACCCCTACATTCTCCCAAACACCGCAAACATCTGGGACAAATAATATAGAGAAAACATTACATCAAGCTTTACAAGGACTGAAGGTGTGAGGTTAGACAGGTGGCACAGACAACCTGTTAAACTGTCAAGACAGAGACCCCCCTCGGTGTACACGCTCTACTGTACGTGCTCTACTACACGACGCACGCTTACCGAGTTGAGGCAGTTCAACTCGGTTCAAATCTGCTCCACCCACACACTTTGCGCACATACATCCAGATGCGATCTACATTAGCGTCGTAGATCTAACGAATTCCCTAGTTTAACCATCTGTTTTAAACTGTAAAAGTAAACGGCCAACGTATTTTCCTACTAAATCAAGCAGTCTAGCACAAAAAAAATCATTAGGCCTAAAACGTTTGGCTCCCACCGTGTCAGGTGAGGACGTACCAAGGCTGACTTTGGGAGGCCGCTTTTGGAGACGGAAGTTTGGAGAACTCAGAGGGCCGCTCGCGTACAAATTTATTGCGAGTAAAGGAATGCTCCCATGCTTGGTAAAAAGTGACACAGGTTCTTGGCACAAGTCTTGCAAGGCCAAGTAGGGCTTTCACAAACCAGCTGTATCAACTGGCCAGTGCATGTGTAATGGGGTGTGCGCTTGTGCGTATCTGTGTGAAAATTATGGATAAATCTGTCAGAAAAAGATTCAAACATTCTGACACCAAGTACGACCTTGCGTTCTTCGATTATACTATGAATTGTATCATTACATTATGATATCCCTGTTTACGTAGCATGTGGTACCGTGTGTACATGTCCTATGTGTTGGGTACAGTGGGTGTCTGCCGGTAAGTGTCCTTACCGTCTGGCTCTTGCCCCCTGCGGTGGGAACGTAGGTGATCTTGTAGTTCTGGACGCGGCCCCCCGCGGGGCTCCACCTGGCATTCATGGTGGTGGTGGTCTCGTCGAAAACAACCAGGTTGCTGGGCGGGTCGGGCATTACTGCCGAACACAAGCAGGAGGCACACACATATTTTGGTTACTAAGATCGATGCCGATGTGCCTTGATGATTGACAGATTCATTGAAACATCCCTTTAAAGACACAATCCTTGATATTTTCGTATGTCAGCATGGAGATGTTTTACAAGGAGGCTCCAATCCTTTATGACTAATGATTGATTCACACTAGAATTCCAAATGTTCAACGTGACATACTATACTGTACATACGTACATTGACATACTTAGATGACAACTAAAATGGCGTCGGTATATTTAAGTATATATAAGGATTGCAGCTTCAAAGAAGAAAAGACGGCCCCTGAGTCTTTTCTTATGCAAGGATGGATTGATAGTGGTGCAGATCAATGAATGATTGATGGATGGATGGATGGATGGATGGATGGATGGATGGATGGATGGATGGATGGATGGATGGATGGATGGATGGATGGATGGATGGATGGATGGATGGATGGATGGATGGATGGATGGATGATCAAATGGATGGTTGGATGACAGGATGCATGGATTGATGGCTGCGTTAATGGTTAAGGAACGGGTTCAAAGCCATGATGAACATGAATATGGTTTCGATGATCCAAAACAACGTAAGGAGGAGGAAACTGCTTTTTTGCCGGGCAAGCATAGCAAAAACCCTGAACCACTCCTTACGCTTTTCTGAGCAAGAACTTCAGCCTTGTTCAGTCGGCGTCAACAACCCGAAGGACGGTTGGCATGGGAAGACGGGACGTCAACCAAATGACAGACACACAGGTGATGATGAAAGACTAATGTTCAGTAACAGAGCAGCGCCATCAGACCAGTGGATGGGTTAGGTGCCTTGCTCAGAGGCACAATGATGGTGGTCCAATGGACAGCAGTGAGGATGGTTTGATGAATAAATGAATAAACATGCTTTCATCACGTCAGGGGGTGGGAGGGTTAGGGATAGGGTTACTTACAGACGACAGGTCTCCTGGGCTCTATAGAGGCAGAAATAGACAGTATAATGGGTCGAACTTTTACCCCACATTTTACATATAGTGTAGCTAACGTGTAGTTAGCCGCTAACTGCTAACCAGCATCTAATCGGAATAGAATGAATTGTTATTTCATTAGAAACAATATAGAAATCAAACAGAACCACATGGAAAACCATTCATGAAGCTTGAATGCTTTATGAAACTTTATTTGAAAAAAACGGCTTTTTATTTCAATTGAGGTCAAATGTGTATTGAATTGCCAGACCCCGAAAGTGAAGGCCGGGGAGTGTATCTTACGTGTGCGCTCTGTTCCCAGGAGGTCCTCGCTCTCTGATTCATCGGGGTAGATAGCGGTAACAGACACATCATATGGCGTGTCTGGCTCCAGGTTCTCCAGAAGGTGGGTGGTGTCATCACTGTTCAAGATGGCCTGAAGAAGAGGAAGAAGAAGAAGAAGAAGAGGAAGAGGAAGAGGAAGAAGAAGAAGAAGAAGAAGAAGAAGAAGAAGAAGAAGAAGAAGAAGAAGAAGAAGAAGAAGAGGGGAAACAAAAGCCAGGGTTTTACATGAACAGCTGGAGCAGCCCACCATGGTTTTAAGCCAAGGTTTTTTTTGGGCATTTGGGGAACTCCCCCTCCCCCACCACCACAGTTTCCTACAATCCCCTGTAGGGAACACTGCAAACATCAGGTACAGGAAGCCGATGGATGAGGATTCCAGTTAATTCATTATGAGAAAATAATCCCAAAAAAAGTTTTATGGTCTGAACCTGTGTGTGTGTGTGTGTGTGTGTGTGTTTGTGTGTGTATGTGTTGCAAGGGTCTGTTTTGCAGATGTTCTGAAGACCCCAGTGGAGTCATTGTCCATCCCTAGCCAGAGACCCTTTTCTGTGGTTCTCGTTAAGAAGGAGCAGGTATGAATGAACGCGAATGCTGGTGGACGACTTGGTGTTCTCTTACGTATTTGGGGTCGGTATCTCCCTTCTTGGACCAGCCGATACGGTACAGTGACACATCTGGGGCCCCGTGGTCCCAGTGGGCCTTGAAGCTCGTCTGAGTAACTTCCGAGAAGCGCAGGTTCTTCGGGGCAGGAACCACATCTTGGAGCAAAAAACATGAATGCATACATTATCGGGGGAACCGCTAATACAGTGCAGCAATTCTATACAAATCCAAGTCGCAATCCAGAGTTTGGCGAGCGCTCAGTTACCTCTTAATCAAAGTTTCTCCTTCACCCCCCTAATCCCCTTTCCCTTCAATTCTCCTCTTTCCAGAGCATGGAGAGAGGCAGGGGGGGAGGGAGGGAGGGAGAGAGGGACATGCATTTCATTTCCAGCAGATGTTATCCGGCCGCGGGGGTTATGTAACTGCAGCGTCTCTTACCAGTGATGGCCTCCCCAAGCATGGGCTCAGTGGGTCCCTCGTCGTACACTGGAGTGACAGCCAGCGCGTACTCGGTCTGGGAGATCAGGTTGTCCAGCTGCTTGGTGGTCACGCGTCCGTCCACTTCCAGCTGTCCAGAGAGAGTTCAAAACGCCGGCAAATTAGCGTGACATGACAAGATTAAGGTTTTATGATGACATATAAATCATCCACCGCACTAAACGAGGAACTTAGAAAGGTCTTCTGTTAGAAAAGACGGTGCCACATTTTTCCCCCATGGTCTTTAGGAAAGGCCCAATTCTCAGTGTGAAACGGGTCAGTGTGCATCCAGTATGCAAACTTTGTAGAAGTTGACACAAAGGCATCGCATTTCTGCCCGTGTTCCCGAGCAGAAGGAAAAACAAAACAGGTTTTTTCATTGAAATGTCTGGAAACACAATGATCCTTTTTTACTGCTGTTTGTCCCCCTTTTCCATTTGATATACGGAGCTATCACGGAATTGAAATCAGATCAAGCGATCACTCACTTTGAGCACACCGTGGGCTTAAACTCTCTGCTCTTTCAGAACTTTTGTTTTCTTTCATTTGTGTCGTAAATCAGAGACGACGTTTCGCTGGATTTGTTGACTCCGATAATGCTTGCGGAAAAAAAAGAGGTAGACCTTTCCTCAAGTGTAACAACAGTTTGCTACGTTTGGATGGTGTGAGCGGCACGCTGTCACGAATCACATCCATCAGGTCAGACGGAAATCCTGGGGGGGGGGAGGGGGGAAACCAAAGCTCTCTTTCCCCTCGACAGAGAGCCTCTTACAAGCAACCAAGTACTGAGAAGCGGTCAATCTTCAATATCAATATCAATAAACTCTTTTTGGATTAGGTTAGTCATCAAGTCAAGTGTCATCGGGAGTTTTATGTATGGTTTGTTATTTTATCAAAGTTCTTCAACTTCTACATTCAGAAAGTGAACAAGCCCTTGAACAACCTTGCATTCAGAGTATATGGACCTTATGGATTGGCTCATCACAAGATACACAGCACAGCACAGTACTAGATAGATATAGTGGAAGTACAAGTTAATCACCCACAGCAGTGGCGAACAAGTTTGAAAGGCCACCACCACTGTGCGTGATTGTTTATCTTGTATATCTAGTAGGAATTATCCAGCAATGCCTGAGCTTCGGTTCACCGGCTGCTGCTTCCATCAGAGGGGGGGGGGGGGGGGGGTGCCCTTGGCAGGTCCTGCGATCCAGGGGTCACCGACAAGTCTCATCTTTCTCATCCCTTTCAAACATAATGTCTCAAGCAGACAATAGGGCTCGGCACAAGGAGAGAGAAAAACAAACCTGCAGGAATTAAACTGGCAAGGATGTCCTTGGGATGGTGTTTATATGAACTTTCCACATCTTTGAGATGTCCACAGCAGCATCTATGAGGTGAGGTGTTATTTTTTGAAAATGGGAAATTCTTCTATGGTCCCTTTCCACATCTTTTCGATGTTTACCACGCCGTCTTTGAGGTGTGGTCTTATTTTTGGGGGAAATGGGACATTCTTCCGAGGGTCCCTTGATAGAGTTGATAAGATGTGCAGTGCAGTGTTTAACAAGCCAGCCAGAGAGACCCATATGGGAAGGTCTCTGGGAGGGTGTGGGAACCAAAGCTCACCTCTTTAGCCTCTCCTTCATCCGGCTTGTAGGTTACCAGGTACTTCCTGACGGGACCTGGCGCGGCATCCCAGTTGAGCCACAAGGTGCTGTGGGTCACGTCCCGCACCCTCAGCTTCCCAGCGGGGGCCCGGGGTCCTGGTTTAGGGACCAGAGGGAAGGTATCGTGTGATATTCATTGACACTCCATGCCATCGAATGAATCTGCAGCTATACATACATGTATTAATATAACTACTTAAGTCATGGGTAAAGGTTATACCTTTATATAAGTTGTCATTGTTACATTGTACATTTAGAAGTGGTTTTTTTAAGAGTTTAGACTCATTCAATCGAGCCCTTTGATTTAAGCACTTATATGACAAAAGATCCGTCTACACTTTCCCTGTCAATCTAGTAGGGGAGCTACGTCTTAAAAGAAGCATCTTAAAAACCTGATTAGGTCTTAACATAAGCCTCTTTAAAACTGATTTAGCTGATTAAGTCTCAAAATAAGCATCTTAAAACCAGATTTAGCTGATCAGGTCTCAAAAGAAGCATCTTAAAAACCTGATTCAGTCTTAACATAAGCCTCTTTAAACCTGATTTAGCTGATCAGGTCTCAAAGTAAGCCTCTTTAAACCAGATTTAGCTGATAAGCTCTTAAAAGAAGCACCTCAAAACCTGATGAAGCTGATTAAGTCCTAAAAGAAGCATCTAAAAAAAACAATCATCCTCCTTGTTGTTTTAGCAAGCCCCCCCACACGCTACCGCCGCCAACGGTGGGGTTCATAACATGTGGTTTGTCCCAACGAAGAAAAGAGAAAAGCCCCAATCCAAGCGAGAGGGTGGCCGGCGACGCCTTGGGCCCAATCATACGTACGGGTGACTCCCTGGTCGGTGAGCGGCTCGCTGGCCAGCTCCCCGTGCAGGGCGAAGAGGGACAGCGTGTAGGCCGTGTTGGGATACAAGTTCTCCAGCTGCACTCCCGTCGTCTCCGCGCCCACTCGCATCTGCAAGGGAGGACCGGGGGGGTCACGGTTAAACACATGGCTTGGAAGAAACACAGAGAGAGAGAGGGAGGGAGGGAGGGAGGGAGGGAGGGAGGGAGGGAGGGAGGGAGAAAGGGATGGATGGGGGGGGTGGGGTGGGGGGGGCTAGTAGGTGGGTGGGCCGAATCAGTTTCCCCTCAATGAGTCGTCGTAAAAAAAAGATATATATTTTTTTTTCTTCCTTCCCAAGGCTCAGAGAGCGTTTCTGGTGTGGGCAGTCAGTCGATGATGAGTCGGATCCAATTTGGACCCGCTGGGTTTTAACACCTCATGAGCAGAGCCGTGATGTTTGTCTGGCAGGGATCGCTGGCGGCTCTGCCCAGCCCTTTGTGTATTGTAGTCGGGGATTTATATATATATATATATATATATTTTTTTTGTATTTCTGTTTCTGAGTTTTTTTTCCTCTGTTTCAGCCCATTCCTTCCTATGGGGAACACTAGCGGCTTTGTACACTGTTGTGAAAGTTGATGACATCTGTATTTTGTCCTGGGGTTTGCTGACAGGCGTTTGGAGTTTGTTGGTCACTGGGCAGGATGTGAATAAATGCATGTGTTTGTGTGTTTGTGTGTGTGTGTGTGTGTGTGTGTGTGTGTGTGTGTGTGTGTGTGTGTGTGTGTGTGTGTGTGCATGTTTAAAAGAAAGAGAGTGAGAGAAACTGTGAGAGAGAGATAGTGAGTGGGCGCATGTATGTGTGTGTGTGTGTGTGTGTGTGTGTGTGTGTGTGTGTGTGTGTGTGTGTGTGTGTGTGCGTGTGTGCGTGTGCGTGTGTGTGTGCGCGCGTGCGCGTGTATGCGTGTGTGTGTGTGTGTACTCCTGGAATTGTATGTGCATATGGTTTGTTTAGTCTAATACATTTGAAGACATATAAATATGTGTAGATGCATACATTGTATGTGTGTGAAAATGTGTGTGCGTGAATGCGTGTTGTGTGTGTGTGTGTGTGTGTGTGTGTGTGTGTGTGTGTGTGTGTGCATGCCAGGTGGTTTTTTCTCAGCCTCACCTCCTGCTCCTTGGCCGGCTGGGTGGCGTTGATGGTGCTGTAGAGCAGCATGTAGCCCGTGGCGCCCGGCGCCTCCTCCCACCGCACCCGCATGGTGGTCACCTGCTCGTCGAAGATGTTCATACTCCTCACGCCGCTCAGGGGCACTGTGGGGGGGGGGAGGGTTGGGGGGGGGGGGAGGGGAGGAGGGGTGGAGGGGAGGGGGGAGGGCACGCCTGGTCAAGGATATGGCAAGCCACGTCATCGGTGACATCACCACACATGCCCATATACCGTATTGGCAGGAGGCGGCGGAGTCACACCAAATGGATAACGGCTACAGGATCTTTAGTCTATTCATATGTAATAATTCATGATTAGATCATGTCTATGTTTGCGCATCTTGCGCATTTGCAGCCTCCACACATGCACATGTGCCTGTGTGCCTGCATACAGCTGGAGTCAGCTCCAACAAAGGGTCTAATTCCGAGCGTTGTCGTTGACTTAGCGAACACAATAGAGACTCTTCATGTGTGCTTTCATGGAGGTCTGCCTTTAACTCCAGCCTTAGAAAGCAGTTCAATTCTGGAGTTAAGACATTAAAACAACAAACAAGCTAAAAGACGACAAAAGCTTAGGACCCTAAACAGCTGCTAAGCTTTGTTGGGACCGCACTGAGTTTGGTTGCATTTGCTTTTAATTCAGTGATGTAAACACTATATATATATATATATATATATGTAGTTTCCGAAAAGAGTCCACCACATAACTGTTTGAACATTGGACTGGCAGTGATCCACCACAAGAACAAAGAATTAGTTTTTATTTTACGATGCAACTGAATCAAAGATTTCTCCATGTGGGTTATCGGGGATACAATTGCCAATGTGTTTTCAACATCTGCAAAACACTCAGATGTCCACCGTTATAAAGTAAGTCGAGTGTGCTGATGCTGCAGAAGCACATCTGCTTTTTTACTACTGAAAGTAGTAAAAAACACGCTTCCAAAGACCGCCTTTTTTTAATATAAACCACGCATATCCCATTGCGTTCCCCATAACAGGAAAATCGCATTGGCATCTGCCAAGGACAAAACTCTCAATGTTAAAAAATGCAATGAAAGTTCCTCTTCCCTCGAAGCAGATTCAATCCAGAAGTGAACCCCCCGATACGAGAGGTTCCGGTACCCTCAAATCTGAACCTCTGATTTCGGGCTCTACGTGTACTCCTTTAGCCCCTGAATACACCATGCGCCAGTACTACGGGCAGTGGGGGAGCACAGACTCAGAGCTCAGGCTGGGAGGTGAAACACTTACGTGTGGTCTCGACCCCTCTCAGCGGTTCGCTGCTCTCCTCTCCGATCACGGAGTACACGCTGACCTGGTACTCTGTCAGCGGGTTGAGGCTCTGCAGAACCACCGTGGTCCTGGTGCCGTCCACAAACACCTGTTGGCAATAAGAAAGTTACAACAGGTGTGGGTGGGTGTGTGTGTGTGTGTGTGTGTGTGTGTGGGTATGTGTGTTTGGGCATTTTCCATGTGTGTTTAGGTTTGTGTGTGTGTGGATGTCGGTCCAAGGAGCCATTGTGAAATATGTGTGTAAAATAAATTAAAACATGTGTTCTGTTGGCTCTGTTTTTCTTCACACGTTGCCACAAGCGGTGGGTGTTTCTTAACAGCTCCAATTAAAACCACAGAGGCCTCTGACCCAAAGTGAGCTGGACGCAGACCCACTCCAGTCTGCTTCCAGGTCCCCCCACTCAGGAGTCAGAACCTGCGCCAACAGAGCGCGCTAACAAAGGAAACCGTTTGGAGCGGGACAAAAACTAACAAATTCAACCTGTAATTTAATTCAGACACAAAGTACCTAAAAAAAAACACCCGGTTTTGTTTGGTACATCTTGAAGCCATGCAGGATGTACAGGAGTTACTGTAAGTGCGCACGGGAACAAATTCATTATTTACTTTCTAAATTGCAATACGCTTTTTTACAGCCTCGAAAGCAATTTCCCCACTTTGCACTCGGGGCAGATCGGTCTTGTAATGAAGAAACCGCACAGCGGGAAGGACGCGTGGGAAGGCTTAAGGGAGGTTTTCCCTTCACTCCACTGCAACCGCAGTGTTGTCAGGGGACCTCTCCAGAGCCAGCACCTGCAAACTGCTACTACTACCCTCCCCAGAATGCTCCAAAGGAAATGCACACCAACACAAGACCTTGGGAAAGTCCTTTCTCTTTGCAAAAAAAAATAAAATCGTAGTCCGTCCCACATACAGTACCTGTTGTGGGCGGCCAGACACGTCCATGTACTCCACGCGGAACTTCTCCGCCGGGGTGGAGGGCGCCTGCCAGGTGGCCCTGAAGGAGTGGTGGGTCACCTCGGACGTCACCAGGTCGGTGGGGGCCTCGGGGGCATCACCTTTTCATCATGGGGGGGGGGGAAAAAACAAAAACAGAACGGGCGTTACGATGAACCTCACTACAACCTGGTGTGTGCATTGTTCCTCACTGAAATTCGCCTTCGGAAAAGGGGGTGAAATCACTCGTCACGATTCATAATGTACATATATATATACACAGTATATATATAAATATATATATATATATATATACCTGATCCCTTGACACTGTTGCAGAGGTTGTCCGTAAGGCGCTCCACAATATCCAGAAGGAAGGAGAAGTCTGCCACGTTGTACATGTGAATCTCATCCGGGTCAGAGGCGATGGACCTCAGTTCGTTCTCGTCAGCGTTTTTGACACCTTTAAAAAGATCGCAAAGGGCGGCAGTGAGTCACTTTGACCCCAATGAAAAGTCACGTCACAAAGAAGTAAAGAGATGTGTCGAGATGAGAATAGGTGAATGTCTTCGGGATGCCAAGTTTCTTATTTCGTTGCGAGCTCACCGATGGCGTACAACTCGATGCCGTGCTCCTTCAGTTTCTGAGAGTTTGCGACGATCTCATCCTGGGACTTGCCGTCCGTGACCAGCACACCGATCTTACGGGCTTTGTCGCGCATCCCGACGTTGTCCTTGAAGTTGTTCTGGAGGATGTAGTTCAGGGCGAGACCTGCGACATGGACACCGTAGTTCAACAATTCGTTCATCATTCGTCACACACATACGTCAGTCGTTCGTGTTTTGTTCAGCTAGCCTTCCGGAAACGCACCATATACGCGATATATAGACGTGCACTTAACTCTGATGCTCTCTCATTTCCTTAATAGTGGTAGAATATTCGTTTTTTTTCTTTCTGGGCATTATGATCTGAACCATTACGGGTGTATGCTGTAGGCTGGCTTACCGGTCATGGTGTTTCCTCCCTTGTAGGGCAGGTTGGCAATAGCCTCCATCACAGAGTCTCTGTTGTCGTGAGCGTTCAGATGCCACTCAGTTTTGGGGTCTCCACTGTACTGGGCCAGACCTAAACGACACGTACTTCAGCCTTCATACGTGAGACAATCAATTGAATCCATTGATTTTGTACCGTCGTAGCTAAGGAAAACCCACCGATCTGGACCCTCTCTGGCCCGATGTCGAACACCCCGATAATGCGGGCGATGAAGGCCCGGATGGTTTTGAAGTTGAGGCGTCCGATACTCCAGGAGCCGTCCACCAGGATCACAATGTCGGCCTGCGCCTTGGTCTTACACCTGACGTCTGAGAGGTCAGCAGGTAAAAGCGTTAGCGCCGCCACAAAAATTATGTTTTTGGGGGTTCTTCTATTTGTTACGTACAAAAAAAAAAGATTGGTGGTTTAATTGTGGAAGAAAAATAAATGTGACTTTGAGGTAGTAAATACACTGAATAGGAGAGAGAGAGAGAGAGAGAGAGAGAGAGAGAGAGAGAGAGAGAGAGAGAGAGAGAGAGAGAGAGAGAGAGAGAGAGAGAGAGAGAGAGAGAGAGAGAGAGAGAGACCGATATAGAGAGAGAATGGAAAGGCCCATGGAAAACATCGCCAATGAGGTCACAGCACAAAGGGACATCAATAGCATTTCCCTCAAGGGACTCATAAGCACACACTGATTTCATGCAGCCACACAAATACACAGTATGTTGTTGTTTATATTCTGTGCTCCTCTTATGGAGATCCATATATGAGCACATTTATTTCTCGAGGTTCATCCCAGACGTTCTCAGTCTTCCCCCTCCCCCAAGGGAATCCGCTTGAGGGTTTTATTCGGAGCCACAGCTGGGATTGCATCAACATTTTCTGTGTCATTTTTCCAAGGTGGGATGCGGAAGCATTCACCGATTGCCCCATAAGGGACAGACGGCCCCCTGAAAGAAAGAGAGAGAGAGAGAGAGAGAGAGAGAGAGAGAGAGAGAGAGAGAGAGAGGCTGCTGTGTGGTAGGGTAGCCCCTTTGGTTTAGTCGTTCCTGGCACCTGCTTGGTGAAAAGTGAGGCATCCGTTCCACAGAGGCCTAACAGAAGGCCTGTGGATGCACTGAGGGGGAAAAGGCAAGACGTTGTATGATCTGTCACTGTCTGCAATTAAAACACAGCCCATCCCACATCATGTCATGATGTGGGATTTCCAGCCACCCCCACCCGCCCACCCCACACACACACAGAAAAACACAACCACACACACACAGACAAGACAGACACATATCATCCCCACAGCAACCCTTGCCAACCCTTTGGGACATCTGGTTGTAGACCAGATGTCAACTTTAAACTGATGGAGGAAGTGAGAAGTACACATACAGACAGGCGCATACACAGACAGACAGACAGACAGACAGACAGACAGACAGACAGACAGACATTGAATAGCAAACTGAAATATGAGTTAAGGAAGTGAGATTCGATTATACGTACAGTAGTCAGGTGCGGTAATTCTTCCAAACGAGTCGTACAAATGTATCACATACAGTATTATCTATTGGTTGACAGGATGCATTGTGCGATTTTGAATTGCTAAATTGCTATACCCTAATAACTGCCAATTTGTTGAATTAATCAATTGCAAGAAAATGTGCTTCCGACGATTCGCATTTAACCGACTCTAAACGTCGATCTAACGGGGCAATATGTCTAAAGGGAGCATTCTGTTGAGTGTCTTTTTCTCACATTTTCCTCCACTAGGAAAGGGTTCAAGGTGAGAGGTTTCACAGATAAACCGGCAGATTCTTAGGGGTGGGGGCGGTGCAGCCTCTATTCTGTCTCCCTGAGGCTGGGCCGACATCAGCATGAGTGTCTGCTCTTCATTAAGACCAGGCCCGCAGCCTCGGAGGTCAGGGGAACCTTTTCCTGGAACCTTGTGTCAGGCCACCATTTTTTTCCTCTCTTCACACATGCTGTCTAACTGCCTTGCCCTTAATATGCTATTAAAATTTTTTAAGCAAAAACAATATAAAAACATTAGGACCCCAACATATAAAAAAATGAAAAAAGCCCAGAAAGAAGCCAGACAGATGGAATCATCATTATGTCTGCTATTTTGTGAGACAATTCCCTTTAAGGAAAAGGCTTTTTGGGTGGGGGGGGGGGGGGGGGGGGGAATTGCATACTTTACAGCCAGCGGCATTCGGAGTGTACTTTCCGAGTCCAACGTGTCCACTTCAATGTCTACCCGATGTTTACCAAAAGAGTCAACACACAACAAAGCAGTAGATGTTACAACATGGGTATTTACCTCTGGGCTGGTATGGAGGGGGATCGGGCGCATCGCTAAGAGTGGTTTTCTCCTCGCCGGCCAGAGGCATGCTCTCTCCACCCTCAAACATCCCAGACACACTCACAGAGTACTTGGTTCCCGCTCTGTGGCACACGGAGACGACAAACAAACACTTGTATGAGCCAACCCCGGCTTCTTAAGAAAACCACACCGTCGTTCCAAAGTAATCACTGAAAGAGTGCAGCTTGAATGCTTTTTTTTAGGGGTTTTTACACACTAAACACACAAACTAAACACTTGTTTATGTTACTTGAAAAAACAGATCCGCAGAAGAAGAAGAAGAAGAAGAAGAAGAAGAAGAAGAAGAAGAAGAAGAAGAAGAAGAAGAAGAAGAAGAAGAAGAAGACACACCTTAATTCCTCCAGCACCACGGTGTTGTCATAGGGGCCCACTTGGAGCTCTCCCAGGTCGATGTCGTCTCCCGAGGGGTGGAATGTGACTTTGTAGCCCTTCACGTCTCCAGGAGCGTGGTCCCAGGTCACCCGGAAACTGGTCTTGGACGGCTCTGAGGTCTGGAGGTTCCTGGGCCCCTTGTAAGGGGACACTAGAAGAGAAGAGAGGGAAATAACAAACACATTACATGACGACACATGTGCTGGTGCAGGTGTTGGATTGAAATCATGAATGAATGAATGAATGGTGAAGAATGGTGCATAAAACAACTTATTTATAACAAATCAATTATTTTGTCATGTTTACAACTACAAAAAAATGTCATTGATGAGAAATGTTGTGTGGATGTGTTGGATTGAAACGATTTAAAGAATAATTCAGTTTTTGCGGCTTGATTTGGATCAAATCAGATTTGATTTGGATCAAACCGGTTTCGATTTTTGGATCAAACCCAAATTGATTTGGATCAAACCGCATTATTTGATTTGGATCAAACCGCATTTCATTTTTAATCAAAACCGGATTAGATTTGGATCAAACCGCATTTAATTTGGATCCAATGACGTTTGATTTGGATCTGCCTATTCTATCTCAATGGATGGCACCGAACAGAAGTGTAAGAGAGAAGAGGTACGGGTTAGAGAAGTACGGGAGTGACGTGGCGCCAACGTACGTGTGGTTCCCTCCCCCTCCCGGGCCTTGCCCTCCCCCTGGCGGTAGACGGGCACCACGGTGATGTCGTAGGTGGTCAGGGGGGTGAGCCGGCGCAGGACGGTGGTGGGGGGGCTGCCGCCGGGGACCTTGGCGGCCAGCTGCCGCCCGCCCTGCTGGGGCTTGTAGGTCACGCGATAGTTGACCACGTTTCCCGGCGCCGGCTGCCAAGTCACCTTCATGCTCTTCTCGGTCTCCTCCGACACCACGATGGACTTGCCGGCGGCCGAGACTGCAGGGAGGAGATATGAGATGTTGGAGTTTTGAAGTTAGGGGGATGAGTGGGTGGGTGGGAGGAGGGATGGATGGATGGATGGATGGATGGATGATGGATGGATGGATGGATGGATGATGCAAAGATAGGCGGATGAATAGATGGGCGGACGTTAACTTTATGGAAACATCAAATCACCCAGCTTTCCCCCTTTGTTTCAACACAGAATCGATCATGTTGAGTCTGTGCGTTTTAGGAGCCAAGCCCAAGCGACTGGGCTATTCTATTCTATTTGAGGAAAGCCAGCAGGGGCCCATTTTCTTTCCGTGGTGTAGTGTCTACGTAGCTTTTGATTCAGAACAGGAAGGGCAAGTGTGAGTTTTCAGGGCCTTCTAAAAACGAGCAGAGGAAAAAATTCTTTCTTGATTTTTTTCACCCGGGTTTTTACAAACGGAAAGAGGTTGTGCATCCAAGTTTCTGTGTGTGTTGCTCAGTCCAAACGAACCGGCGGTGTCTGCTGGAAGCTCCAGCAACAACAAAAAAAAGAAAGCATTGTGGTTATGAACCATATGGTCCTCCTGCCTCTGCTGCTGCCTCAAAAGGTGGTTTGCGGTGTATTTTTGCACCTGTTCCGGCTTGCCAGAATTAACACATATAAAAGGACGTCTGCACATATTTTTTTCCATTAGCGCATTCCCTTGTCGTTACCCGTGGTGGTTAAAGGAATTCCCGATTGGAGAGAGGCATTCTGTTCATATGTGCTTTCCTCATCTTGGCGTGAGAACAGTCTGACGGAAGGAAAATAGCACTTTCTGTCTAGCTCCATCGGACCTGCATCTCCTGTGAAACCCACTACAGGTGCTGGACATTAAATCACCCTCTATACGTATAAACCTCACATAAAGATGACTTATATCACACAAAAGCACCTCCATGACCCCTACGGCCTGTTTCTATAGGCAAAAATAGGTTAAATCCAGGCTAAAATCTTGTTTTCTAACTTTTTTGTTTTGTTTTGTGAGAAATGACCTGGTATAGACACCGTGGCTACTACCATTGACGGGATGTCATGGACTCTTCTAAACATGTCTCAAATGAACAGGCACTCTAACATGTGAAGCAGGCCTGTGGGGTAATAAAGTCACGGTTTGGGTCAGCATTCCACGCTTTTGAGTAAGCCCTTTGGGTCCATTTAGGATTCTTTTTGCAAGCTTTTCCCCCTCCTTCTAGGGGCTTGGCACTTTGTTTTATGTGCTTTAGGATATATACAACCGCAACGGGCATGAGTGTATGCATACATTTACTGTACACATGCAGTCTTTTAGTGTATTTTGTTCCTCTGTTAATGCACTTCATGAAAGGAAAACCAAGTAATTAAAAATAAAGGATTTAGGGTATACTAACATCATATAACTAATAAAATAAAAGCCTAAGAGAAGATTGATGATAGAAGTAAAAAATAAAAGAAAAGTGAACACTAGTTGCAAACACAAACGAGCTCGAGGACAGAGCAGAAGCAGAATGAGTTCCAGGGGGGGTTGAAAGAGAGAGCGAGAGAGAGAGAGATAGAGAGAGAGAGAGAGAGAGAGAGAGAGAGAGAGAGAGAGAGAGAGAGAGAGAGAGAGAGAGAGAGAGAGAGAGAGAGAGAGAGAGAGAGAGAGGGGGGAGGGAGTGTGGAGGGGGGAAGGGCTCCCAGAGTCAAGGGGTCTGGTGGAGGCATTTCGGGAGCTCCTTGAGTGTCTTACCATCTGTGGTCTCCTCCCCCACCAGAGGCTCGCCCTCGCCGCTGCCGTACGCCGCGAACACCGACACCTGGTACAGCGTCTCCGGGGTGAGACCCTCCAGGACGGTGTCCGTGGTGTCCCCGGCCACCGTCTTCTCCCCCTCCTCCTCCGTGTACATGGACTTCCACCGGAGCCGGTACTGGCGCACGTTGCCCGGCGCCGCGGTCCAGAACACGGCGAAGCTGGTGTCAGTGACATCCCTGGTGACCAGGTCTTTAGCTGAGCCCAGTTCTGTGGAGCGGAGAAAAGAAGAAAAGAAAAAAAAAGGTTAAAATCCAAAAAACGGCAGCAGAGGGTAACATCTGCCATTGTACAACAAAAAATGTTGGTTGGTTCCTGCCGTTTGTATGGTAGAGGTTTGGAGAGACACAGAGAAAAGCAAATGAGTATCTCGGCTGTGCTGGGGATGGATGGATGGATGGATTGAGGCCCCAAAAATACCAAATCATGTGGTTCTTGTGTCGTTTTGCTCCACTGCACATAATTCAGACGAGAATATCAGCAGTAGGTCCAAACACACGCACGCACACACACACACACACACACACACACACACACACACACACACACAAAAATGCTTATGGAGATTCCAGCTCAGTATTTCCTGTGTTTCTTCTAACGCAAGATACATAAAGGGCTTAAGGAAGTGGGCTAGACACAGATCAACATCAACATGGCCAACGGGTGATAAAAACGTTGTTTTGTTTTTTAAAAGCCTCATCCGTCGCTCTTCCGCCTGAACCCCTCAGGGTGTGTTTGAACTCTGTGATTTATTCGTTTCACAATCAGAGGCTCCTGGAAAAATCTCTGCAAAACCAATCACAAATCACATAGCCTCAGTGCCTTTCATTTTCCATTGAAACATTGGATGAAATGTGATCTGAAGAAAAAGCACAGGGTTGTTTTTTTTGTACAACGGCAGATGTTACCCTCTGCCGTTTTTTTTGTTCCTCTCTCTGTACACTTTTTCTTCCCCTGAGGGCCGACAGGGGTACTGCACACGGGCACAGTATGAGCGCGAGGGGAGAGTTTGCCCTTGCCGTGGTGTTTTAATGTCGAGTGCCCAGCAGCATGCTTGGTGTCCGTCTCAAGTTACTTTCAGCATCCATACATCCATAAGTCACTGGACTCATGCTGCTCACCCCTTAGCTTCATCCTACCTACCGCCTACAGTGCCTACACGAAGTACCCCATTCTCAACACACAGTAACACCTGAATAAACACACTTAATGACCATAAGTCAGTAGTACTGTCAGCCGTAAGGTGATCTCAAACAAAGACATAATCTACCCAATAAACCCAAAATGTAGTATCTGCCAAGCTGTGTACTTTTACTTTTGTTTTAAATCAATTGAGGCCCAATCAAGATCAATGAAGACACCCTCTCCAAAAAGGATGATTTTCACAGGAAAACCAGCATAATTCAGCAGCTGTGTTCAAGATAAATGCACAGGGGTCACTGGCAAATTACCTCACAGACAATGGGCCACTGTCAGAGCACATGGGCCAGAGTCAGAGCACATGGGCCACCATCAAACCACATGGGCCACCGTCAGAGCACATGGGCCAGAGTCAGAGCACATGGGCCACCATCAAACCACATGGGCCACCGTCAGACCACATGGGCCACCATCAAACCACATGGGCCACCGTCAGACCACATGGGCCAGAGTCAGAGCACATGGGCCACCATCAAACCACATGGGCCACCGTCAGACCACATGGGCCACCGACAGACCACCGACAGACCACATGGGCCACCGTCAGACCACATGGGCCACAGTCAGACCACATGGGCTACAGTCAGACCACATGGGCCACCGTCAACTCACATGGGCCACCGTCAGACCACATGGGCCACCGTCAAACCACATGGGCCACCGTCAGACCACATTGGCCACCGTCAGACCACATTGGCCACCGTCAAACAACATTGGCCACTGTCAGAGCACATGGGCCACTGTCAGACCACATGGGCCACAGTCAGAGCACATGGGCTACAGTCAGACCACATGGGCCACCGTCAGACCACATGGGCCACCGTCAAACAACATGGGCCACTGTCAGAGCACATGGGCCACAGTCAGACCACATGGGCCACTGTCAGACCACATGGGCCACAGTCAGACCTGCAAACACTTCCACTGACAAAGAACCACAGTAAAAATGTCATCATTTACAGTTTACAAGCCAAATGGGTAATCTGACACACACACACACACACACACACACACAGCTTAATGACATTTGCCACAACCTTGTCTAAACCGCTGGATCGCAATTGCAGCAATTACTGTCACCAACACCTGGTGTTAAGTTGCCACTGGCAAGTGCCACTGGAGTGCCACTGAAGCTCCTACGTATCGGGACCATATTTAAATGTGGTTGGGCCACATCGGTCCACCCCCTCCGAGGGGAAGCCTGCTCTTAAATTAATGCTTTTGACGACACTGGATCAAAACATTTGACTCCATGCCTCACCCCACTGATTTCCCTCCTACCACACACACACACACACACACACACTCACACACACAAGCACACATGCACACCGCACACCGCAAAAGGAAGATCCATGTGTTGACATGCCCCTCACATCCACAGCCAAAATGTCTCGAGCCATAACGATTTGCAGTTGTGGAAAATGGCCATATGCCAAACCAAAAAGAACAAGAGGAATGTGTCGTAAACACAAAGTTTATTCAACAACTGACTTACTGACTGTCCGGGAATGTCCCAGTTCTTTTTGCATCTCGAATCTTGGAATTTCTTACTTGCATCTTGAATCCATCATCAGTTAAAGTCAGTCCATCAGTAATTGTGTCAATCCTATAAAAGGCCTCCGAACTGTCTCCTGAGGTGGACAGTATCTGAGTGCCAGCGGGGGGGGGGGGGGGACTTCACCTCAGAGGAACTTCACACCGCTGGAGAGAAACTTCACACCGCTGGAGAGAAACAGACCCGGAGCTGATGAGAACCTGGACCAGGACCTGGCGTTCGCACCGATACAGCTGGAGTGGTTTCAGAAACACATGACAGCAAGGTGGGGGATAGACCCATGCTGGGGTGATCTCACCTGGGTCCAAGCCATGTCCACCATCCACGAGTACACACACACACACACACACATACACACACATACACACAGAATCAACAAAGCAACACAATAGTGGCTTTTGTTTTTGCGCGTGGTTCAGATGACGTGTGACTTTGAGGGGTTTATTGAAGATAAATACACTTCTAGCCATGCTGTGGGATGGATAATTTATCTTTATCTTAACCCTTACTTGGTGGAGGATTCTCATCAACCAAAGAGACTGAAACAGGATGTAATAAATGGAGTCTCCCACTCCTCGCCTCCATGTTGAACAATGTCCAATTTTTGTGGCACAATTGGTGTTATTGTGTGAAAAATATTTTCCCCAGCCGGTCAAATGTTCACCTTCACTTGCGGGTCTCAATAGTGGCAGTCCAAACAATGGGATCAGTGTGTGTGTGTGTGTGTGTGTGTGTGTGTGTGTGTGTGTGTGTGTGTGTGTGTGTGTGTGTGTGTGTGTGGTGTGTGTGTGTGTGTGTGTGTGTGTGTGTGTGTGTGTGTGTGTGTGTGTGTGTGTGTGTGTGTGTGTGTGTGTGTGTGTGTGTGTGTGTGTGTGTGTGTGTGTGTGTGTGTGTGTGTGTGGTGAGGTGTGGTGACGTCACGGTCTTTCGGAACTGGCTGGACAAAGTGCTTTGTCACGGAGCACAGAGAGCGGCTTTAGTATTTCCAATGAGGGTGTACCACTGAGGATGGATTCAAACTGTGGAAACTGTGTGTTTTGCCATATTCAACACCTTTGGCAATTCAAGGGACAAAATATGGAACTCAATGTAATGCAAGGGCAACATTACGCATACAAGTCCCTTTTTCAAACAATAACTTTGAAGGACCCTTGAAAGGTCCTGAATCGACTGCCACCAGAGACCCTTGGGCCTGCCAAGGATATAAGGGCATGACATTAGGAAAACAAGGACTCCACTATTGATCATATTCTGAAGAATGAAATAGTTTGGTGAGTTGGTGGGATGAGATAGCTTTCTGGAGAGAAGTCAAGTTCAGCCACCAGCACATCACAGTCATTGTAATGAGAAGAAACAACCATGGCATTGCTTTGGTTCCACCATGAGAATGATGCCAGCTTCCAGCCAAAGACCTATCCTTTGTTCAAAAATGCAGGTCATTTCATAGGTATCCAGATCCCCATTATCTGATATCAGGACAATCATTTCGTAATTTGGTGCATTTTGCTTCTTTCCAGCTTTCTTTTTTCAACCATTGATCCAAACAACTTCTCACACAGTGCATGCCAAAGCCACACCCTGAGCAACATCCCTAGAGCCTTAAACGATCTAGCTAGAGGGAAGTCACTAAGGTGTGAGATGTGTCAACCTTGGTTTAAATGACCCGCAACTTTATTGTAGTGTTTGTGTAACACCCCAACACACAGCGAAAATAAATCTTTCACAAACATCTTGCTTGACTGACTTGCATCCTTATGTGACTCTTAAAACTGAACTGTGCTTAAACTGTGCCCGAAAGATGTATTTTACTCCAATCTACAGCTTGTAGGAAAACCACTCCCTCTAAGAGACAATGTACACCAAGAGAATAATGCCTTGATATTGATATAGATATATTGTGGCCACTATGGGGACAGTAACACGTATCTAATAACAAATGATCAGTGTTTCAAATCCAAATATGTCCAAATAAACGGCTGAAGAATGTTGCTAATGCCAAATATTAAAAAAAACACTCCCCCATGTGGCATATAAACCCACGTATAGCAATTCAACCTTAAGCCTACGGCAAAGCCAAGATGGAGAAGTTTTACAGTTTTAAACTAGCCAGGCATGTGGCACTGCATGTCTGCTCCAAACCATTCCAGAGCCTCTTTTTTTACAAGCTCCCCCCACACCCATTTCCTCAGCACTGGCTTCTTTGGCAGCAAAGCAGTACCTACCAGTGTTGTGTCTGTGGGCCAGAAGAATTACATAAAGCAATGTGTTTCCTGGCCAACTCATACACTTAACCAACCATTGAAAACAAAAGCTCATAGTTTTCTTTGTTTTGACATAATGCTGCAGAGATTAACCACACACTTGTTTCACACGTCCAGATTCAACACTGGAGGCTCACATACATCCAGCAGTTTTCCACCATGCGTCATGATCACACGTTTGCAAAGCGACCGAGGGAAACTCAACAACCGAAGATCAGGACACAATCACAAACCGCGTCCACCTCCAAGAAGCGCTCAGAGCACACAAACGTGACAACCCTTCGAGGGCCTTTTAGCAGTCGAAACAAGGCCACTGTGGAGCTCTCCAATGCGGATGGAAGGCTTAAAGATGTTCATTTTACACTACATCCAAAGAAAGGGGGTTGACGAGAAGAAATAAAACATCCTAACGTACCTTCCAGCGTAGTTCCTGTGCCCAGGAGAGGATCGCCCGAACCAGAAGCGTAGCTGGCGGTCACGAACAGCTCATACTCTGTGGTCGGCTGGAGGTTTTCGAGCAAAGCCTCTGTTGTATCTCCCTTGACAGTCGTCTCCTTCAAGTCGCCTCCCTCCGCGGGTTTATAAGTGACGCGGTATTGGCGGACATTTCCCGGAGCGGCACCCCATGACAGTTTCATTGTGGAGATGGTCTCGTCGAAGACACGCAGGTCCCGGGGGGATCCACGCACTGGAAAAAAATGTTGAATTGGTGAAAATCTGACAAAAAACATATCAACCTGCCAATGTTTGAACTTGAGCTGATGATGACAACACAGACACTATGAAGACAAATCCTCAAAGCAGTTTTTGTTTTTGTTGTGACTCACCTTCCTTAGTGGTGCCGTCCACCTGCTTCTCCTGACCCACGCCAGCGGAATACTCAGCAGACACAGACACCCGGTAGGTGGTGATGGGGAAAAGCTCCTGCAGAACGATGGTGGTTTCAGGTCCGCTTGTCGTCGTTCGCAACATCTCCCCCGCCCCATTCAGGGGGATATAAGTCAGGTGGTACCGGATCACCGAACCTGGCGCCGCCAGCCACGACACCCTGAAACTATCAGTTGTCTCTTCCGTCACCTCCAGGTCCCGTACAGTTCCTTGTTCTGCAAATACGAGAGAGATCTACTCAGACCGGTTGTTGAGCCAGCATCAACATGGCTGGAGGTTATACACAGAGTGAGCTCTATGGTGAAAGAAGACAATCAATCCACATTACCTTCTAGAGTGGTCTCTTCTCCCGTCAATGGGAAGCTGTCTCCCTTTTCGTATTGTGCAAAGACGTTGACCTCGTAGGTGGTGACTGGGAAGAGGTGGGGCAGGACGGCGGTCGTGGTGTCCCCATCCACTGCTAAGGAGATATAGTTTCCGGTGATGTCTTCGGCTTTGCGGAAGCGCACCAAGTACGACAAGACGTTGGTGGTGGCGGCTGTCCAGGAACTACGGAAGCTTCTGGAAGTCACCTCAGAGAACTCCAAGTTCTGGGGTGGGTGAAGACCTGGGAGCAAGTAATAAACATAGAGAGAGGTCATTGATTAGGTATTATTGCTGGTTATTGTATTATGTGATTTTGTCATGCTTGGATCTATTCTATTGCATTATATTACTACACCTGTTTTACATATTACTAAACATGATTTACATTTATCATATCTTATGTTTTACTTTACAGAAAACCCCTAATTACCTTTATTATTATTATTATTGTCCAATTCAGCAGTGTTGCATGCGGTGCGGTGACATAATAACATGTGTTTTGATAAACCTAGTAATGGAACTTACTCCTTTTCCTGATGTTGAGCAACTCTTGCTCAATCCTCAGGCAGATGGACTGAGTGAGCTCCTTGGAGATCCTCTGGAAGGCGTCAAAGTCCTCCACCTCGAAGACGTGAGAGGCCGACGGGGCATTGGCAATGGCCTCCAGCTCGGACCGGACGGCGTCCTTGACACCCACGGCGAATATCTCCACGTCGGTGTGCCTCAGCTTGGTCGCCGGGTCCTTGAAGGAGTCCGAAGACTTCCCGTCGGTGATCAGCACCATGACGCGAGGGACGTTCTGCCGGGCGCCACGGTTGGTGATGAAGATCTTCTCCCTGACGTACGTCATGGCCTTGCCCGTGTTGGTGGAGCCGCCGCGGTACGGGAAGGTACGCACAGCCTTGACCACGGCGTTGATGTCATGGTGGGTGTTGAGGGCGAACTCGGTGTGGGCGTCACGGCTGTACTGGACCAAGCTGAGCTGGACCTTGTTGTGGCCCACGTCGAAGGAGTTGACCAGCACCTCCAGGAAAGAGCGGACCTTGGCAAAGTTTTGTAATCCAATACTGTAAGAGCCGTCGACCAGGATGACCACGTCGGCCTGGACGTCCACTCCCAGTGAGCATTCTGCGGACGGACACAAGACCCAACACCTCAGTTATTTACGGGGTTCTTCTATCGCAGAGACAAGCGTGGATCTCTGACTAGCACAAATGAGAGAAAAGAAGAGAGTAGAGACTGCACAACACTGACGAGCACCACATCCTCACCTGTGGACACCTTGACAGGCTGGGTCTTCTCCATGGCTATGACCACTTCACTGGGGACCAGACCTTTGAGAGCGTACAGGCTGATCTCGTACTCGGTCTCTGGAGAAAGGTCACGGACGTTGATGGAGGATTGCGTGGCTCCCATGTACAGCTCCTGGCGTTTCATGCCGGCCAGCATGGGGATGAGGGTGAGCTTGTAGCCCGTGACATCGCCGACGGACTGATCCCAGGTCACCCTCATCGACTTGGAGGCAATCTCTAACACCTGCAGGTTAGAGGCTGGCTCCACCACTGAAGTTGGGTTGGCAGGAATTAAAAATGGCAGAATGGTTAAGTGGTGTTCGTCCAAATCTTCCATATTCTTTTGTTGATTTAAAACATAACGGTGCCGAGAGCTATTGAGTGTCATTAGTTCAAAATGGCACAACCATCTGTTAGCAATTAGTAAGCTGTGAAAATCTCTGTTTCTGCGGCGGCCTCTGTACGAGACCATTTAGAATTTAGAATCAATCTTGCCTTTTTTGGGTTGTTTAGCTTCAACATATTACTCTCTTAGGCAGCTCTCTTACAGCACCCTCAATGCATACACACTCCATAAGATGAAAGGGAATGAATGTGTCAGAGTACTTACTTTCCTCTCCGCTCACAAGAGAACTGAGCTGGTCGTCAACACCAGAGCAGACCTCCATGATGATCTTCTTCTGCACCTCTTGGATCATGTCGAAGTTGGGTACATTGTACACATGCTTGCTGTGAGGGGTGGACCCCATTTCCTTAAGTTCATCCTCATCGGCTCCTTTGATGCCTGGGAGGACGGATCAGAAATGCATTCAAATAAATACACACTATTAGGTCACCTTAATACAATACAGCCTGTATTGTACAATTGTGATTGTCTCGGTGGATTCATTTCAGCCGTTCCTCGAATTATATAAATAGGATCAGAGAAAACTAATATTATTACTAAGTGACCACAGAATATATATAAATAATCTATCTTGCGACAGAAAATCTGTTTAAAATCAAGCCGTTTCCAGGAATAAAATGGACATTTCACATGGAAGAACGGCATTCGGCAAAACACTTAAGAAAAGAAGAAAAAAATACCTAGAACAAATATTTCCACGCCAATGTTCCGGAGTCTTTTCGCATGCTCCTCCACTGGGTCCTGTGATTTTCCATCGGTGATGATCATGGCTACCTTGGGGAAAGCTTTCCTGGCACCGGCCTCCTCCGTGAAGATGTTATTCAGAAGGTACTCAATGGCATCACCTTGAAACAGAAGGCATATTGAATTAACGGTGATGATATTTTAAATACGTATTATTCAAATGGAAAGGAAAGAAAATTGTGCGCCAGCCAAATTCCGTCCGTAGTGCTGTCACTCAAAATGTTTAAATGTTGAAGTTGCTGACACTCCGATGAGAGCTTGGCTTGAAGTCAACCCTAAAGGCAGCCCCACATTCTGTCTGAATTGTAACTTCCATTAAGAGCTAGTATTCAATGAATAGGTCTAAACTCTATAGAACCATTCATCCAATGACCCATACTATACAACCATAGCCTTCCATACTATATAGCCAATGACTTACCATATAATATAACCAATGACTTACATATAACCAATGACTTACCATATAATATAACTATGACTTACCATACTATATAACCAATGACTTACCATATAATATAACTATGACTTACCATACTATATAACCAATGACTTACCATATAATATAACTATGACTTGCCATACTATATAACCAATGACTTACCATATAATATAACTATGACTTACCATACTATATAACCAATGACTTACCATATAATATAACTATGACTTACCATACTATATAACCAATGACTTACCATATAATATAACTATGACTTACCATACTATATAACCAATGACTCACCATATAATATAACCAATGACTTACATATAGCCAATGACTTACCATATAATATAACCAATGACTTACATATAACCAATGACTTACCATATAATATAACTATGACTTGCCATACTATATAACCAATGACTTACCATATAATATAACTATGACTTACCATATACATGACTTACCTATATAACCATGACTTTCCATACTATATAACCAATGACTAGCATCTAACCAATGACTTACCATATAATATAACCATGACTAACTATACTACATAGCCAATGACTTACATCTAACCAATGGCTTACCCATACAATATAAGCCAAACTGCATAGCTCATGACTATCTAGGACTGTGACCGTCTTACCCGTCATGGTGTTCCCTCCCTTGTAAGGCAAGGTGCTGATGGCGTGCAGGAGGTCTCCCCTCCTGGTGTAGCGGCTCAGGGAGAACTCAGTGCGGGTGTCGGAGCTGTACTGGACGATGCCCACCCGGGTCTTGTCCTCGGCGATATCAAAGGCGCCCGCCATGGCGCCGATGAAGCTGCGGATGTGCTTGAAGTTTTCCCGGCCGACGCTCCACGAGCCGTCCACCAGGAACACCAGGTCGGCGATGGCGCTGATGGAGCATTCTGGAGACAGCGGAAAAGTTGTTAAATATATGATGTATATATGGTTTTTTTTGGGGGGCATTTTCGTAACCCATACTTGTTTAAAAATGTGTATCTTGTTATTCTTAATTCATATTACTGTATTACTGTACTCCTGCCTTAAATGTTCTGCCTACCCAAATATTTCCCATCTGGGACTAATAATAAAGTTCCTCTTATCTTTTTTCCTGTCTCCCCCCCGAGGTTAAATGTAAGATGCGTAGTTGCATAAAGGAAAGCAACCAAATCTCAATTTCTCAAAAGTGCAGCATTTGGACATATGAGCTCCAAGTCACCGAGAGCCTTCTAGGGGCCCTCGGTACCCAGGGCCTTCTGAAAACCCCATTCCAGACCCTGTTTGGTGTGGCTCGCTGCGAGGCTTCACAGTACATGTGTCCCTGGTCTTGAGCGACAGAGTTTGCCAAGGTATGGTCAAACCACACAATGGTCTCAGGGAGGGGGGGGGGGGGGGGGCGGGGGGAGAAAAACACACTCTAAAACGCAGTCTAAATAAAAATCTAACCCGTGACAGATAGTTGGATGACTCATACCCTCCTCCGTTCTCACTTCAAAGGGCACATTAACCCCTGAGATGAGTCGTGCCAAACAGTGGGCTGGTGGACTCGTTTCCACCGGAGAGAAATATCTCTCTAGACCAAACAAATTGTGCGGCAATATACCTAGTTTCACACTTTCAAAACCCAGGAGAAAAATAAATAACACAAACGAACAAAATTCCTCTGGAACATTGAAGATGGCTCTATTAAAGTAATTGGCCGGTATCAACATCTGGACCCCCCCCCCCCCCCCCCCCCCCGCCGCCCCACCCCAAGGGCTCATGGAAGTCTGAGGCCTGTTCTTTAGGTCTTGTTATCCTCACTTGAAAAACACAAGGACAACCCCTTCCAAATTCCTTCACTAGGTCAAAAGCATAAGGAACAAAGAACTCAGGGAACAATCGGGTGTGGGGGTTGGGAAAGAGGCTACGTCATCATCATCATCTCCATCCCAGGAATAAGCTTCTCGGATCACCGGGGACCCAAGGGAGCCATTTCCAGTCGAAGAAACAACTCACTCAAGTCCAAAAAATGCGAACTGCCTGTTTGACTTCTGCCTACCACAGACTGACTGGACTCTCCATAGGAAACACACACACAAAAAAAACAAAAAAAACGATTTCCCATCAATTGAATTGTGTAATCTTTTCCACACCTTTTACCACTGCCTATATACGGACCTCTTCTCCGGGGTTTTTTAAGTGTCAAGAAGATGGCGTCATGGGCGCCGCATGGGGTTACGGGAGCATGAGTCCCCCTGTGCCCACCGCCACTCACTGACTAATAACAGAACCCCACTGTCTTCTCGCTCCCAGGCTTTCCTCTGTTGGGCAGTTTTTTTTGGGTTTTTTTTATGTACCGACTGGTTTCAATTAAAGGGAGTGAATGCATGTGTTCCCCCAGCCACTGTCTGCATCTGCAGCAACCCCCCGCACCAGCACCCTCCCACACCCCCAACCCTCCCACCCCCACACCCCCACCCCCACCCCCCCCAACCCTCCCACCCCCACACCCCCACACACCCCCCACCCTCCCACCCACACACCCACCCCCCCAACCAACCCTCCCACCCCCAACCCTGCCAGTGACAGTCCAACACAGAGTCAGCAATGGAGGTCTCTAAGCAGCAACATTAAAACCAATGGAAGGATAACGAAAAATGGGACATCGGAATATCATCATCATTATTATTATTTTTTGGGGGTGGGGGGGGGGTCGAGGGGGAAGGGGGTTGGGGGGGTTGGAAAGCAGTGGGCAAGCCCCGGGGAGGGGGGGGGGGGGGGGGTGCATGCCCGGTTGAGAATGTGAGCGGACAGAACAGTAAATAATAATATACTCACTGATTGCATTTGACACTGGCCTCTTGACCCGTTCACTGGTGTTACTGGACTGGACTGAAACACACACACACACACAGGGAAACACACAGTGAGCCATGTGTGTGTGTGTGTGTGCGTGCGCGCGTGTGTGTGTGTCTTCACTTTAACGCCTCTAGCCTTTTTTTAAATTGTTTTATTCTTCTCCCAGCGGATTATAAAAACTAAAAGCAAATCAAATAAATAAAAAGAGCTGTAAATGAGCTGTAAACAATGGAGCGATTCAGCGTTCCAACACACAGATGTGAGTTCCTAATGGCCTATACCCGCCGTTTTTTGGTCTGCGTTTATTGAACGGTTTTAATACACAGCACGTGAGCAGTTAAATGTGTTATCGTTGCAGGCGAATGGAATCGATCACGTGGATGGATCATAAAGAAATACAGGGAAAAGGGGGGGGGGAAAAAAGGGAAAAAGCTCTATTCCATCTTGTTTTGTTTTTTGAACTCTCTTATTCTCAACAGAAGGTCAGCAGCAGAGGCAACAGGAGCCACACAAGGAAAGTCATTTTGACGGTGAAACGTCATTTTCGACCGCAAGCAATGAGTCAACTCTGTAAAAAAATATCTGACGCAAGAAAGCAATGAACATTCTGGATTCAACCACAGGCTAACTGTGGGCCTTGCAAAACCGGTCGGCACTTACTGGTGAGTTGTCCAAATATGGGGATACTCTCCTCTGAGCCGTAGTAGGAGTTGATGGATACAGAGTAGTCCAGGTCAGGGGTCAGATCGGTGATGGAGGTCTGCGTGGACGAATAGGGCAGACTGAAATCTCTACTTGGTTCATCTGTGAGGGGGGGGGGGGGGGGGGGGGGGGGAGAGAGAACATTAGGAAATTAAACATGATAGACGACGACAATCGCCCTCTATCTAGTGTGGGTTGTGGTTATTTATGGTGGAGTGTGGTGGACGTCGTGGACGGGCGTCGTACCTGTGTCTGATATAACTTGTAATCTATAGCCCGATATACTGGTCGAGGGGCTTGTCCAAGACATTTGCACTGTGTTCTCATTTAGAATTTTAAATTTCAGATCTGAGGGGGGTTCCACTGCAACAGCCGTAAACAAAAAGGAAAAAAAGAAAAGGAAAGAGAAAAAAGTTAAAACACAGACTAAAACACCATCTTAATGTATAAATGTAGTATTTTTGAGCCAATGAAGACATATACATTTAAATTCTAAGCAAGGCACACAACACACAAATCCCAACGACAAACACTTCAGAAGATTGAAGTGGAGATGTTTATTGTTGGGGGCGGACAAACAAACATTCATTTGGCGAAGATGGCAAATCAAAAACACATAACATCAACAACAACAACAACAACAACAACCACAGCAACAGTAACACAATCAGAGAGTATGTGAGAAGCCATTTCGGGAACAAATAAATGGCATTTGTTTTGAGTTGCGGAAACACCAAGGCGGCTGGCAACTCAAAGCACCGGAACAACACGATTTCAGACAAGAAACTCTTTCCAAAATGCAAAACACTGGGTGACCCATTCAACACATGCTCAGTGCACTCATTTCAAACAAACACATGCCTTTAACACCCCCCCCCCTCCCCACTCCCCTCCATTCTCAATCCCCAAAAGGCTTGACAGCGTTTCGAGATGACGAGAGAGGAACCACAGGAGTACGTCACACATCTACAACACAGTTGGTTTTCATTCTCAAGGTAACGATTATACAATGGAGTCAAGTGGCCAGGTAATGTATGGTCCTTGAAGGAGCAAAAAAAAAACCCGGACAGAATGGAACATTACGTTGTATACACCAGAGTATATACAACAACATGTTTCAGTAGAAGGTGTGGAGGCAATTATGTTGTTTTACCCCAAAAAGCCCAAACAAAAAACCTCTTTACACAAGTCATTGGCACACATCCATTGCAAACCTCTCAAAAGAATACACAATTTGTCACCGTAGACACTTGTGTAGTTTCTTTTTTGTGTTGGTTTGTTTGTTTGTTGTGTGAGAAAGCGTCAGGCAATAAAAAAAAATAATAATAAAAAATAAACAAAGCTTGCTTGTACAAAAAAAATATTAAAAACGTGTTACCACATAGAGGTTCTCAGCGAGATCTCACAGAGTCATGCATGAGGTACATGAGAAAGTTGTTTGGGCGCGCGACAACTTTCAACTGACCGGATGATAGCTTCCATGTACAGTGAAGGTGGACCACACACACACACACACACACACACACACAGACGGATGACAAACTATATTTTAAAATGATATTCTTCCATGCAGGTCGTCGCATGGTGTGTCAAAACTCTTATGTTATTGGCGAGGAGTTGGAAGAAGAAAGATGCACTTATAAGGATAATAGTGTGTTAAACGCGCACAAGTGTCAATTCAATTTGAAGTAGTCAACGTCCAAAATGTAGTATTGCCTTCATGCTTTTGCATACTTGTTAAATATATGAATATAAAGGATTCTTAATTCAGAAATGTATCGTAATAAAAATCCAGTAGTACATATATTGAATTTTGGATTCAAACTCTTCATTGATATATTGATATAAATTGACATATTGTGTAATAGCGTCGGCAAAGGCATTCTCCGGAACATGACATTATTATGATTACATATCTTGGATCTGTTAACCCTAGCTACAACTCTATTATAACTCTAATATACTCTCGATGTTTCTCATGCAAGTTCATATAAGACTACCGAATTGTGCAAGCATGCTCCAAGTATATAAGAATGATAAGCAAACAATAATAATAATTCAAATAATTAGAAAAATCTATACAAATAAAATACAATTTCAGTTGCGTTTACTTACGATACCTAATTGAAGTAGCCTATTTTTCGTTCGCACGATGTTATTTTGTTTTTACAGACAACAACTTTACAGACAATACTCTACTAACTGAGGTAAAGGCCCTAACATAAATACAAATAGTAAACTCAACTACACAAAAATCATCAGTCCTAAAGCACAGATGATCGTGTAGGACGTCGACATGCGTCACACGTGAAGCCTCAAAGGGAGAAGGAGGAGAAGAAGAGAGAACAAACAAGCATGCACGCAGGCCGTGGAGTTTGTGGCCCATGAAGGATGTGCTCCATGGGAGACGCCAGAATATCATTGTAAAATAATTAATTTGGAGAGCGGAAGTCACAGCTCATTAAGGGACGCAGGGACAAACTGAAGGCACAGGCAGATGACGACAACAAAAACAACAAAAACACAGTGGACCCCCGTGCTCGCCGCAAACAAGAGGACCCGGGGACGGGAAGGGCACCAACCTGCCGTCTCAAGCTCAAGCCCCCCCGCTGGGCTGGCTTCCAAATATCTTCCGCTGCTCGTCTTCCAACACAGCAAGCGCGGTCGCACGAAACGCTGTTCTCGAAACGGAGCGATTGGGTCTCTTTGTGTGTGTGTGTGTGTGTGTGTGTGTGTGTGTGTGTGTGTGTGTGTGTGTGTGTGTGTGTGTGTGTGTGTGTGTGGTGTGTGTGTGTGTGTGTGTGTGTGTGTGTGTGTGTGGTGTGTGTGTGTGTGTGTGTGTGTGTGTGTGTGTGTGTGTGTGTGTGTGTGTGTGTGTGTGTGTGTGTGTGTGTGTGTGTGTGTGTGTGATTGGAACGTTTTCGGTCGATCCTTCAGCACACGAGCGGACGGTTTCTCCACAAATTATTTTTTATCATTTAACATAAAATGTTGAATCTTGAATATGGATCACTTTGGAAAACCGTTTATTTTTGGACCTTATCTAACGTTCTATTTTAGGAGGAGAAAATATGAGCTATCTTCGAGAAAAAATAAAAGCCCTGGTCTGTGGGTTTCTCATGAATATGAGAGCCCATCGCATCAACCACTAGTGAGGGACGGTTCCCTGGCTCCCGCTGGCCGGAGTCTGGCTACTGTTCTGTTCACAGTCCTCTGTCTCCATCCATCTAGCCGGCCAGCTAGCCAGCCAGCCAGCCAGCCAGCTAGCCAGCCAGCTAGCCAGCCAGCCAGCCAGCCATCCTGGTCTGAACTGCTGCCAAAAGTGGAGGCAGCAAGCAGGAGGAGGAGGAGGAGGAGGAGGAGGAGGAGAAAGAGGAGGAGGAGAAAGAGGAGAAAGAGGAGAAAGAGGAGAAGGAGGTGGAGGAGGAGAGGGAGGAGGAGGAGGAGGAGGAGGAAAGAGCATTGACTCTCCCGGAGAGACGCGGAACAGATGCCAAAGTAATTCCACAACATGTGCTGACATTAAACATTACTGCATATTAACTTTCCATATGAATTGCAACTCTGCGTTTTCGAAAAAGCCCGCAAAACGAGTCTCTGAGAAAGGCCCTTTGTCTTGGAGCTGTCTGAGGATTAATTTGGGATTCTCATATTACATCTTTCCATTCTGTTAGAGGGAAGATATATGGGAGAAGGCACGCCAGTGATTTAACCCTGCTGAGGCGCTGTTCAGCCGAGAGAGAAATAAATACGATCTGGAGATTTCCACTCTGTATTTTCCAGTTTGAGATGTCAATGGAAAAAAAATTCAAAGGAAAAGGAAAAAACAATAAAGACCGGGCTATTAACAATCTCTAGTAGTTTAGGGGGATGTGACGTGTGTCAAAATCCTTCTAATCAAACTATGTAATTCATTATTATCCAGAGAGTGATACTTGCTTAGGTTTACGATCACTAATTGCACATACAATTATTGCAATAACGTAACGTAAAGTGCTCACGTAACGCTAATCAAATTAGAATTGTAAAACCGCAGACAAATGGCTAGACTACTGGGTGTGTAAAAGTGTATTCAAAATGAACAGAGAGTTTCTCAAATCCATCGCCGAAAGATTCGGAGATTACTCACATACATAATCACGTCCTGTCATTTAGGCACTCGGGAGACAAGACGATTACACAATTAGGCTGTACAAAATGACAAACATCTGTAGCCTACATTCACAAAAACACACACACACACACACACACACACACACACACACACACACACACACACACACACACACAAGCATTCATCACACAGAACACACACCCACACAAAAATGAGCCTACACACACACCTTGAAATAACTTTATTCGATGTATCCACATAGATTATTAGTTTGGCATTTCTCTCTTGTGATTGCTCGCTCACTAAAACTCACAAACTTCAAGCAACCAATCGGTAGCAGTGAGTTAGAGAGAGGGTGAGAGAGAGGGTGAGATGAGAGAGAGAGAGAGTGAGAGAGAGAGGAGAGGAGAGAGAGAGAGAGAGAGGAGAGATGAGAGAGAGAGAGAGAGAGAGAGAGAGAGAGAGAGATGGAGAGAGAGAGAGGTGTGTGTGTGTGTGTGTGTGTGTGTTAAAGGGTAAGGGTAGGGGTTGGTGGGTGAATTTACCTTCAGCGTCTACGGAGGAGAGTAGGACTGCCACAAAGGCAGCCATGGCTAGTGATAGCCCTATCTTCATGGTTAGCTTTTCTTGGTCAGCAGTGCATGAATCAACCTAGAGGGGCCGAGGGACCATTCACTCATTATACGTTATAATGTGAACTGAGTGGGCAGTGGGAATCTGTATGTGTTTTTTTTTTTGTTGTTTTTTTGATTGTAGCAACATTTGAAACAGTTTTAGTAAGGAATCTTGTGGTTTAATTTGAATTTTATAAAAAAATAAAAATCGTATTTTTTCCATGTGAGATTTTATGAATTGAATTGAATTGAGTTGACAAACTTTTTCGTTACTAACTGAGCTTTTGCTCATATGCCATTTGATATGTAGACGGTGCGCCCCTCCTAGCGCACAGACACGCAACATGCAGGCCTCGCGTTGCTCTCCAGCGCTTTATATATACTCACCGAATACCAATATCCAACGAAATATCATTCAAATAAAAGAGTGACTTGTTCAATTGAAAGTGACACTTTTAGTCTTTGATTTCGGATTCCTTTCGAAACGTGTTGAGTTTAAAATGACATTTAGAATCTTAGATGTATGATCATATCGAAACTTGTTCAGTTTGAAATTTCGTTTAGAATCTTATATTTACGATTCATATCGAAACTTGTTGAGTTTGAAATGACATTTCAAGTCAAGTCAAGTCAATTGTCACTTCACAGTTCACACAAGTATAAAGCAGTGGTGTGAACATCTTATGTGAATGAATGTGTAATTTTGAATCGTAGATGTCTGATTCATATCTAAACGTGTGCAGTTAGAAATTAAAACGTGTTAACATCTTAGGATTCTGATAATAGTGAATAACGACGTCGCAATTGAGTGATCGTTGAAGTTAAAAAAGAAAAAAAACTCAGCTGTGAAGTCAATTAGACTATACCCTATACCTATAGTATTTAGTTCATTACGAATACTTCAACAATCTCACAGTTGTTTTTATGACACAATTCACTCGTAGGGCCTTTTTTTTTACCTACAGAACGTGTAGGATCTTCCCTAAACACACTTTTAAAAGAACAACACCAATATTGTATAAAGGTCTCTTAAAACACACACACACACACACACACACACACACACACACACACACACACACACACACACACACACACACACACACACACACACACACACACACACACACACACACACATACACATACACATACACATACACATACACATAAGGCATTGCTATTTCAGGGGAAACAATAGTCATTCATATTTAAAAAATAAACAAATCAAATAAATCCCATTACTCACCTAAAGGACTCCAACAAAAAAACCAACTTTCAGTGCAGCCTCCTTGAAGACTCCCCCTCTGGAAAGTGTCAACAGGCTCTCTCTCCTCTCTCTCTCTCTCTCTCTCTCTCGCTCTCTCTCTCTCTCTCTCTCTCTCTCTCTCTCTCTCTCCTCTTTGGCTTCTAACTGCTGTGAGTGAGCTGAGGACCAGCCGACGTCCAGGGAGGAATGGGCTCTTTCCAAGTGGGAAGACTCTTTCCACAATTGGCTACTTAATAGGGTGGGAGTGGAGGGTGGAGGTGGGGATGGGGGGGGATGGGGGGGGCAGTTCCCAACTCCTATTTGACCATCTTTACCATCATGCGTAAGAAGGGGGAAACTCGCGGTGACTGTTTTAGCGCCCTCCCACCCCTACCCCTACCCCATAACCCTACCCCCCCCCCCTCGAAGAAAATGCATTCATCAATGGAAACAAATTAGGAGAACAAAGCATGAATGTAGAACACATTTATATTTGTACTGTTAGATTTATATTAATACTGCACGTATGTTTAAATGTACATTTGTGTACTTTTGTTTGTATTTTTGAGCACATCTTTGGAGCTGGCTATAACCACTCCATTGTACATTGTACAGGCTACCTTACACATGTGACAAATAAACCAAATCCGAATCTGAAATCGGAATGACGGTAGTCTACTTTTCTACTTAGTTGTCAGCTGAAATGAACTTGGAGTGTTAGGCGTTGCTTTGGTTGACAGGCTACACGGTTACGTTTAATTATAGGCACACAGACACATTCAAAGAATACATCAACTGCTTTCTTTTAAACTGCGTTTTTTCATGGACATTTTCGAGGTATAAATGTCTATAGTTAGTGTTGATGAGACATTCAGGCCTACACACAGTTTGTATACGATGTGTTTAAAAGGGCTCTTTTCTTCTTATTATTGCAGACAGGAGTGTCATCATTTGAAGTGAAGTCCTACCGTTTCGGGTCTCTCCAGAATCGTGTTGTAATGTAGGCAGTTAGCGCCCTCTAGTGTTCACACTCATGTTTACCTCTCATACGTACGGTAAGAAACTAACAAAAAAACATTAAGGTATCAGTTAGCGGAGACATTACACGTTCGTGTATATTTTCAACAGCTACACAATTAAATTGATATCCAACAACCCCCAAATGTTGACACATGACTCATATTGGTCGTCTATTCTGTCAATATTTAAGTCCATTGTGTTGCTAAACACAATTGATGAATTGCTAGCTATTGCTAGCTATTCTCCCCCCCCCCCCCCCACAACCCGTTGAGAAATGGCACCCAGATATTTGTCAAGGTTTTTTTTTTATTGCAACCCAAGATAAACAACCTAAAAACAAAATGGCTCTGGATAACTCAAATGACTCTGAAACAGTTAACAAATAGCACTCGGTTCTGAAGAACGTCCGTGAACAGTCTTGGAAGAAACAGCATAGCAACATAAGACACTTTTAAAGTGCTTATCATTTGGTCGTCTTTGAAGTATGCACGATAAACTAAATTAAAATGTATTTTTTTTGTGCTGTTGTTCGGCAGAATGGTATACCCAATATCCTAGCAGTTAAATAACACTGTACAGACATGTACACTTGTGTAGTGTAGTGTAGTATTATATCCATGACGATAACCGTTTTTTAATGACTAAACAAAGACACACTATGAGTAAGCGTGGGCTCTCTTGAATAAGAGTGCTAGGAGTAAACGAAATAGGACATTTTTTGGTATATAGTAAAATATTAGTTAAAAAAAAACAAAAAACCTACTCCTTCAAGACATTTGCGAAAACGAGCATTCAGCCTCACATCAAAAAGCCACCTTAAAACAGCTACAGTGGCATCGATATACCCTGGTACATTCATCAGCAGGACGCATTGCAGTATAGGAGAACAAGGTAACGTCAAACACACACACACACACATTCTTCATCAATAAAACCAATCACTGATAAAATAGCATACGATATATACGCGTGAACCAACCTCGGGACGCCCTCTACTGCACATGGAGACATTAGCTATGCTTTCTTTTTTTCTTGCAGGCATGTGATTACCCGATTGCACCGAGACCCGTGCAGTCAGACCAGGACGACGATAACGACGGCAACAACAAACACACAAACAGCCCTGATTTTGTTCTCCAATCCAGAACGTGGCCCCATGAGGGCTGCCAAGGCATGCAGAGGGTAGGAGGAGGAGATGGTGGAGATGGGGGGGAGGAGGAGGAGGAGGAGCGCCTCACACAGGAAGCTGCCTCAGTTGGGAATGTCGGCGCTGCTGTTGCGGCTGTCGTACTTGTGGTGGATGATGAACAGCACCACGGCCAGGAAGAAGCAAACCGAGCCCACCGTGATGTAGGCGATGCCCAGGAAGGGGTTCTTGCCGCCCATCCACGAGATGGTGCTCAGGATCACGCGCTTGCGGCCGTCGAAGCTGCGCACCGGGTAGTCTGAGGACGTTAGTTTAGGTTTTCTTTGTACAAGTTTTATACGAGTGCAAGCTTCTGGGTGGAAGGGGACAACAGCTTAAACTAAAAACTGAGTTAACAAACTAGAGGTGCACCGCCCCACACCTCACTCCTCTTGACTTTTTGAGTTATCTTGCCAACACACAACCAGGAGCAAAAACAATAACCTCCTCGCAAAGAGGCTGTCTGCTGCTTCTGTATAAAGGTATGTAGGGCTTACAGCACCCCCAAGTGGACTACAATAGCCATTGCATTACAGAAGTAATTAATAGACTGACTACCATGCCCGTCTATGCCCAAAGCACAAGTCTTGCCGGTCGATGATCTACTCAAAACGAGAAGCAGCTGATTGGTCGAGAGGAGAGCATGCCCTTTAGAAAAGTGTAAAGATGGGGCGATGGCACTCTTTGCTCAGCCACTGCATGTGTGTTCATCCAGTGAATGAGTTAAGTGGTACATCTTAAGTCAGGTTGGGAGCCACTAATCTTAACGGTACACATAGCATGGTGTCGAGTGCCACCAGGTGAATCAAATATTTGTCGACATGACATCTTGAATATCCTGAGTGCAACATGGCCAGGGCACCCCCTCCCCCAAACCTGACTGTATCCCGCCCGAGTAGTGATAACGAAAGCCAGCGCAGCAATATATCTCTCAATACATCTCTATATCATCTGTTCACCATGGCCTTTGACCTCTAACCCATCCCTTTCACCTCCTTTCACTGCTACTTTTATTTCTATACTTTGTTTATATTTGTATTTGCCTTAGCAAATTTAGTTTGCTTGTTTGTTTTGTTGTTTGTGGACCCTCTGTAAAGCGGCCTTGGGTCCCTTAAAAGGCGCTATATCAATTTAAGTTATTATGATCTATTTTCAAAAGTGTCTTGTCGTGAGACATAAGCAGTAGTGAGACAAAAGCACGCATTTTAAAAGTGGGCGCGGACTAGTGCTCAAACCAGGGTGTTTGGTTATACTTAATTAAACAATGTACAGTTGCGTTGAAATGTGTAGCGCGAGTAGGAACTAAAAAGGATACTGTAGGTGATGTCCAGGACGTAATGGCCACTGGCCAGCGTGGGGGTCTGGTCCGCCTTCTTCTGGATGATGCGGTAGAGCTTGCGGAAGGTGGGCAGGGCGGCGGTGCGCATCCACACGATGAAGTCCTCGTTGATGAAGCCGTTGTTCTCTGGGTCCATCGGGTCCAACTCGTACACGGGCACCCTCCAGTTCACCGGCTTTGATGTACCTGGGGTACATGGGTACCAGTATCGGGGTTATCAGGGTCTGCATTAGGCATCAACGTTCCACTAAATCCATTGCAATCTCACAATTTCAGTCTATCCATTTTTCTACTCTCCTTAAAGCTGTGTCGAGCCTATTTAGCTACACTAGCTATCCTAGCTACACGGCCAAGCCAGTGATCAATGACCTTACACTCAAATTCTTGATTAATTCAAAGACTGATATATATATACACGACACCCTCTGTGAAAGGTTATGGTGATCATGTGAGGTCATGTATTTTTTAGATCCTGTTGTATATTTAGATCCTGTTTACTATGGTGCAAGTCACACGGTCAACAAACAGAAATAATAAGTAAACCACCTTGAAAGGCTGCGGTGAGGTTGCCGTTCCCCCCGGGGTTCCTGAACTTGACGTGCTTGTCGGTCCACCAGGCGATGCCCTTCTTCACGAGAGCCACGGGGGTCTTGCTACCGTTGGCCAGGTAGGACAGCTCCAGAGTGTCTGCGGGAACGGCGCAGGCACGCAGAGCCAAATAGAGAACGTCAATATCGCACGGCTCAAAAATAAACGCAAAAAACACAGGCCCATTTGTTCAGTATCAAGACTAACAAGAACATCAAGATTATCAAGACGACTTACCGTTGAAGAGGCTGTTGGCGATAGCGCCACAGGGAGCGATAGGACCGACCTGGTCAATTGTGCGGTAGGGCTCACACTCCTTGCTTGGGTTCTGCAAAACGAGAGGCCCATGTTCAAGATTAAAGATGTTTTATAATTGCCATTTGCAACAAGTACAATGGCATAATCCCCATTTCCTCCCGCAGTATGAAGTCCTACAACAATACTATACAATACTAAATAATACTGTAAACAACAGTATATACTACCTATGATATAATATACTATAAACACCACTACATACTGTACTTATATACTGCACAACACTATAACTACACTACATAACAATATGTCAAATGATGTAGGGAAAAAGCACATGGGCTTAATTCCATTGCTTGAAATGTGGCCCATGTGGGAGTGTTCATATCATGGTATCCAATGGTTACATGATGGAAGTCCCCTTGGACTCACATACCGCCAAAGAGGTCGGATCGCCGTTCAGCTGGCTGTCATCTCTGGACTTGACGTAGCGCCTGTGATTTTGGTAGAAGTTGGACAGGCCGTAGTACATGAAGACATTGCTCTGCAGGGGAGAATAAGACGTGACAGGGGGTCAAAGGTGGTTGTATAAGCTTGGGAGGTAAACCTCAAATCACAAACAATGAAATGAGAAAACAATGACGTGCCTTGTATTGTATTCCAGATAAAGAGAAAGTACCTCTGCATTATCCTGGGTGTAAACACCAGTAACTACAAGGTACTCGCACAATCCTGTTAAAGAGCAAAAGGTTTACGCTTCTCCACAGGCGACTAGAGGAAAGAGCCGAGCCCTGTTTTCGAGGCCGGGAAGAGCTCCCTAATAGCACGGTCTAAAAGCAGAGTAATCAATGATCATAACGGCCTGTGGGGTCGACATTACGGGAATAATCGAGGGCTGAGCCAAACCTTAAGTGTGCCTTAGAAAGCCTCGTCAGACTGTCAACGGTCCTTTTAGGGGCCAATAACTACAATGATAGCAGAAGTCCCATTATTACCCTCCATGTACCCTCTCTTGGAGATGGGTATACTGCGGGAGGGGAATGGGGAGTAAGCGTTCCAATGTACCTGTTGCAAATGGCCAATAAAATATTTCGAATCTTGCATCTTGTCGGCCTACTAATGCATTTGTCGTTTTTTTTCCGACAATGGAAGAAAGACTGTGTTACAAAACAACAGTTTACCTCGAAGGGTTGCTCCAGGGTGAAGTGCATGGAGCAGGTACAGGGAACCGTGCTGTTCCAGCTGAAGTTTTGAGCGCAGCTGTAGCACGCACTGGTATTCTCCACACCCGTGTAGTCGATCTGAAAGATACAAGATGTGTTACATAGTACATAGGAGCGCTTACTCCCCATTCCCTCCCGCAGTATACATCTTAAAACAAACACCATAAAAATAAAAATATATATATACATACAATAAAATAAACAAAAGAGCAGCAAAGTGACATAAATTATATGTACATGTTGTTGTTTTTTTTACAAAATGACAACAACAACAACATGACAACAACAACACCACCACAATTAGCCATGACACGAGCTCCATCTCCAACTGAATTGTACTTTGCCATCAAACCGTGTGCTACTACCAAGTAACCATAACCATAACCTCCTCCACCACCACCACCACCACCTCACCTCGAACTCCTTGATGTTGTTGGACGTCACGAACAGGCCGATCCCGATGGGGATGAAGATGAGGCCGATAACGAAGAAGGCGGGCAGCACGGTGCCCGCCGTGAGGATGGGCTGCCAGGCGGGTAGCCGCTGCTGCTTGAACGCAGTGTTGTCCGGCTTCCTGCTCTTCACGGTCCCCCCCGCCGCTCCGCCGTTGCTCGGGCCGCCCGACGTATGGCCGTCTTCTTCCTTGGCGTTGTAGCCCGACGCCATCATGGCTGCGCTCCCCGACAACTACTAATCCAGCAGGTTCAGTGGTTATGGAATATATCTGTATTTCCTCACCGTCCTAGGAGAATTGTGACCCGCACAATCGCACGCAAAACGAGAAACGGAGAACGTATACACCGGTGTAGTAGATAATATCGTACGTATAGTGTTGTGTGTTGACTTTCGGTGAGCTATTCTAAAAAAAAAAAATGGAAGAAGGAAGGTAGGAAGCAGTCAGACCAATGGCCTGTTGGAACGTCACTGTGACGTCATCCTAGAAGGGAACGCCTCTTCGTCACGTGGCTAGTGGTCTACAGCCCGAGGGGGAGGGGTTATCTGAACCGCCTAATAATAATAATAGTAATTCATAATTTATTTCATTAATTCAGTAATAATAGTAATGCAAGTTATAATAGTATTAATAAGCAACCATGATACTAATACTTACTGTAATAATAATACTCATTATTAGTACCACGGTGACAGCCCCCCCCCCCCCCCTCTCTGAACTCTGTACCGCAGCCGCCCCCCCCCCCCCTCCTCTGCTGCCCAACATACGACCTCCGAACCCTGCTGACAATACCCTTTCATCATCAATGTCTTCGGCCTTGCACTGTAATCATAACTCCAAGGCCAAACGCATCATAAAAGACAATGCCTTCCCCAGCCACGAACTGTGTTCACTGTTACCGTCAGGCAGGCGATACCGCAGTATCAAGTGCCCTACAAATAGACTCCGAGATAGCTTCCACAGTCAGGCCATCAGGCTGCTGAACAAGGGCGTATTGCATATAACAATGTATATTTGATTACATTGATTTATATATACATATTGCTCTTTTTCTGTGCTGATATATTTTATAAATTGCATTTTTATTTTATATTATTATTATATTATTATTATTATATATATTTAACTTTATACAGTTTTGTACTTTTTTTTAACTTCTTTTATTCTATTCTGTTTTTATTTTTATTTTATCTTATTTTATAACTGCTGTCTGTCGTCGGGTATTGCATATAAGATTTTCACTCACTGCTTTATACTTGTGTAAACTGTGAAGTGACAATAAACTTGACTTGACTTGACTAACTCCCTACAGTATACCTATAGTTCACATATTTTTAGTTAACATATGTTTAGTTTACATACCTGTATGATAGTCATGTACATTTGTACATTTTTACTGTACTTACCGTATATATATATAAATCGTCGACTGCTGATGTAACTACACACCCCTGTTCACTACCTGCTGTATATATATGTATATATATTTATATTTTGAAACAACTGCATACCCCAGCTCACTACCTATTTATACTGTACATTATATATGACCATGCACTTTACTGCACCATTTGCACTCTGGTTAGATAGCCAAATTGAGTTTCGCTGCACTGTACTTGTGCTGCAATGACAATACATTTGAATCTAATCTAATAATTGAACTACATTCCACATTTTTTAATAATTTATTACGATGGTTTGGACACTACCCTTTTATCAATATTTAATTTTAATGACGCTATTCAGGAAACAAAAATACAAAAATACACATACACAACATACATTGGACACTTAAGGATACCAATTATCCTTAAAGTCTATTTTATTTAAATTACCTTTCCTTACAAAATCCTTTAGATATAAAGAAAGTGTTACTTACATGAACAATATAATCATAATCTAGTAAAAACCTTTACAAAAGATATCAAGAATGTAAAAAACGTATGCGGGTCCACTATTGCATAAGGTGGCCAGTAGAAGCATTGACATTTCACTCAAACAACAATCATAATGTAAATATGAGACAGATTTGTTTACATCTACAATTCAGAAATAAATATTAACACACAAACACAAAAGATCGGCAACATATTGAAAATCGGTCATTATTTTAAGTATAACATATATTTAGTCCTTGTTTTTTTTTTGGTGCTGCAAATTGCCTGTAACTCTATACGGCACTGTGTTTTTGCATGCATAGCAACGGGCAACTCGAAAGCTATTGTTGAGTAGCTCAAACTGACTCAGCAACCTCCCACCCCTCCACTCCCCACCTCCCCTCTCCCTCTCCCCTCCCCTCCCTCTCCCCTCCCGCTCCCCTCCCCTCCCCTCAGGCCTTTCCTCCATTGTGAAGGGCAGTGGTGGTGTTCACTATGGACTTCTTCACTTCTATCCTCATGGACTGACTCTCCACTCGGGACTCCAGCCTCACTCCGCCGGACATCCCCAGGGCTCCCAACACGGTCTTCCCCGTCTTCAGGCTCTTGGACATGGGGATCCGGGTCAGCCCGGTACGGGTCGTGTGGGCTTCGCTCCCCGTCTACAGCGGGACAATGGGAAGAAAGAAGAAGAAGGAGATTATTTGTTTTTCCCATTTTTCAAAGAGGGGGTGGGGGACACATTGCTGGTGTGTTGGCGTGTATGTGGTATGGAAGAGGGAGTTTTATTGGAGAAATGTAAATATGTGTTAAATTCTCTGTCTCAGCCATCAGCACCGTCGGCTGTTCTGTGTCTGTGTCACTCCAAGGCTGTTTTGTGTTAGCCAGAGTGGGGCCAGCGAGCCGGAGCATGAGACGTACGCTTGTGAATAGAAACAATACACACAAGCTACATATGACTTATTGTTTGATGATGGCGGCATGCCATGTGGCGAGAGCTCTGCTGTTTAATGGCATCTCAGTCACGCTATCCGGCTCCACTACAAAGAACAACCTCACTGAGACCCCCGCCAGAACCAGGCCTCTGTCGTTTAACAGAGGAGAAAATATGTCTGGAAGATATGCATTGCTGTGTGTCTTAACATTCAAGAAGGTCATTGCTATAGTATAGTGTTGTTTATAGTATATAGTACAGTATACAGTAGGTAATATATAGTGTTGTATATAGTATAGTATAGTATAGTATTGCATAGTATAGTATAGCAAAGTATAGTATTGTTGTTGAAATTCAGAATGCGGGAGTGAATGGGGAGTAAGCATTCCATTGTACTTGTTACATATGGCAAATAAAATCATCTTGAATCATTTGTATTATCTATCGCATCCAAATGCTATTTTTCTTACTTGTATAGATCTTGTGCATGATACTGCTTATTCATGGGACACACAGGGGAACCTATGAAGCACTTTTGAAACTGAAGGCAAATTTACCATGTTTTGTGAAGGCCGAGTGGGGGATGAAACCGGGTTGATGGTTATACTATTGGTCGCCTTGATTGTGTTGGCCCTGGCGGTAGTGGTGGTGATTTGACGGGGAGACCGCAAAACCGTTCCGGTGGACAAGGTCATCTCTTTGCTCTCTGACACAGGTCTGATGACCATTTTTGGGCCAGCACTGTTGCCGAGGTGGATGTGTATCTTGCTGTCTTCGCTGGTCGTGATGATGTTGGCGTTGATGTTGGTGTGGCACTTCCTGATGGGCACCGGGACCATCTGCTTCTCTGGGGTGACCTTGAACACGGCGCGGCCCATGGTCATCTCCTGGGGTTCTGGAGAGGCCGAGGTGTCACGCACAACTGAGGTACTCAGTGTCGTAATGGAGATGGGCGACAAGGGCCTTCCCGAGGACATCCTGCTGCTATCGGGGGACTTGGCCCTGGATATCGTTGTGATTGTGACCGGGGACTTGGCTCTCTCTGGGCCTCGAATACCAGTGATGGACTTCACCCTCTGATTGGATGCAGAGTGGCTGGGAATGATTGTGATTTTAGACTTGGGATGCGATGGGTTGGGGCTGAGTGGGAGTGAGCTGGAGAAGAAGCTATCACCTGTTGGGCTGCTGATCTCCAAAGTGGCGGTGCTATTCTGGTGGTCTGGCGTCACTCGGATGTGCACAGGCTGTCCTGGCTTCTGGAGCATTGTCAGTTCAGTGGGCAAAGCGTCCCCATTGATGTGCAATGGCTTTTCTAGGCTGTTCCCGGTTTGGGTTGTTTCTTTTTTCCTCATCCATGGAATCCAAGACTTCTTTACACCCATGTCGCTGGTGGATGAAGGGCTGCGTTCAAGAGCACTCGACTTTTCAGAGGACTTCTTAAGGCACTTCTGTCTGAAGTTGTTCATGATATGATTCTCTTCCTGGACCGACTTCCTGATAAACACAGCTGGGCAATCCTCCTCTGCCGTGTCCGGAGGCAACACCTCTGTCTGAATGCCTGTCGAGGTCATAGCAATGTCCACCATCCTCCTACCGTTCATGCCGGGCCTTAAGGCTCGGCTTTGACGTTTAGTCACATCCAGCTCTTTGGTCAGTTGAATAACCTCTATGCTCATGTTCTTGGCCTTCTCCTGTTCTTCTAAGAACCGTTGCTGCACAAGTGAGTAATCGACCTGGAGCTGAGACAGCTGGTCTTCTTTGTTCATGAGCTCATGGATCTTCTCCTTGAGGGCCACAACGTCGGATTGGAGGTCTTTGGTTTTGGCCTCCTCTCGCTTGCAGCGCTTTTGGAGATCTTCTTCAGGACTATCCTCCTCTCCTTTCTCTATCGCTTTGGTCCGTGCGATCTGATTCCTCATTTCCTCAATCTGCCGGGAGAGGATGTTAGCCTTGTCTTGTTCTGTTAGGAACTTTTTCTCTAAGAGGTCGCACTGATCCTCTGTCTTGATCAAGTCACCCTCTACCACCTCGAGTTGCTTGAGACGTTTTTTCAGGTGTTCAATTTCAAAGGTCAGCTCCATTAGTTTGTTGTCATCTGCTATGGTAGAGCCAGGCACTTTTCCCAGGTCACATCTTGTTATGTTTTTTAGTGGTGACTTTTCGGCTTGGTCTAACCCATCTACCCTCTTTTTCAGTTGGTTGACCATGCAGTTTAGGTCTTTATTCTTATCCATTTCACTCACTATTTTAGTGCTCAACTCTCTATTCTCACTGGTTAGAGTTTCTACTTTGTTCCCCATTTCTGATTTTAATTTAAGGAACTTTTTGCTCTCATCTATTAGTCTTTCGGTTACCTCCATAACCTTTCTCTGTTCAGTTGTAACTACACTGCCCAAATCCTCTCTTTTTTTCTCATCTGACTTCATCCTCTCCATTAGATTCTTTCTTTCATCCATCAAAGCCACTGTCAATGACTTCAGCTTACTCAGGTCATCTTTGAGGCTGAGTTCAGACTTTTCTAATCTTAACTCAGAAGTCTCGACCTCTTTCATACGAATCTGCAGCGCTATCAGCTCATCCGACAGCTCTCTCGTCTGGCCCTTCTCCCTTTCCAGTGCCGTGTTTAACTGGGTGCACTCGGTCTTGCTGATGCTGAAGGCGCCCTCTAGCTTCTCTAGTTCCATCATTCTCCTCTGGAACTTCTCAACCTCCAGCCGGAGGACTTTGCTCTTGCTGTCCTCTTCTTGAAGCCTCTTCCTCAGCTCCTTACACCGACTCTCAGTCTTGGTGATCTCCTCGTCCTTTCCCTCCATCTCCTGCACCCGCTTCCGTAGGTTCTCCAGCTCCGTGATCAGCGTGGAGTTCCCACATTCGCCTTTGCTGATCTGCTCCCTCAGCTCCTGCAGCTCGTCCTCAGATTTCTTCAGCACCTTATTGCTCTTCTCAAGTTCTTCTACCTGATGCACAAGACCGGAAAGTTTGGCCTCAAGCTGGCAATTCTGGGCGTCCTGCTCGGCCAGCTTGGCACTCATCTCCTCATGCTGCTGGCTGAACTTGGATGACTTCTCCTGAAGCTCAGCCTCCATGCTCACCACCCTCTGGCTGTCCTCCTGGGTACGGGTGCCGGCTTCACCCAGGGCATGTTCACGCTGCTGTAGCTGCTGGCCGAGGTCCTGGACACGCTGGCCCTGTTTATCCATCTGCTCCAGGTGAAGTTGGCGCTCATCCACCAGCATCAGGGCAAAGGACTTCAGCTTCACCAGCTCCTCACGCACCTTGGCCAGCCGATTGGAGTGCTCCTTCTCTTTCCTGGTCTGGTAAGCCTTCTCGTTCTCAAGTAACTTCTTCAACCTACACAGGAATCAAATAGAAGAAGAGGAAGAAGAAGAAGAAAGAGGCATCCTAGGTTAGCTTGGGATGTCATTGGCTTTTAAAGTAGGTCAACTCTTTGTGTCAGTATCTTTGTGTATCTTAGTCGTATCAGAAAATGTAATGTGAATTTAACAATTAACAATTCAATGACAATTCAATTCCCCATGATTGTACATTTTTGATGTCTAAAAGGACAATATCATCAAACAGATACGAATAGATGTAAATACTAACACAAGTATCATATACATACATACAACGTCAAGGTCAAACATCAAAGAACAAAAGCCGTTTAAGGGAAGCTCAAATTGTTTAAAAAAAAATAGAAGCAACAAAATCAAATACTTAGACCTTAGATGTTGTGACGCTCTGACCCCAGCATCCGAAACACAAACTGAGGCGAACAACTGCCAACAGCACTTGAGACTGCGATGTCCTTCCCCTCTCCTCCTCTGCTGTTACGACTACGATTAAGAGCACACAAACCTCCACCAGAAAGTTTTCTAAAGCCCCCCTCTGGCCTGAGAGCTCTGCTTTTTTTTCTTTTTTTCTTCTCTTGAGCCTCTTTCTATGCTGCTCATGTCCATTCACATCTCACCCACAGACAAATGACATGCAAAGCACCAGGAATGCAAAGAAGACACACACTGTCGTCATGCGCCTAGCCCCATGCAGCCAGTGCCAGGCTGAAAAACCAATCACAGCATTTGATAACAACAAAAAAAAAAGAAAAAAAGTCCAACGCAACGTGCGTCCACACACAGAACACTAAGGGCGGCTGCAGTGAATCCTATCCTAGTTTGAAAAAGAAACTTGTTTTAAATAAATAAATAAAGTATTCCTCAGTGGAATCGTGTAAAGATAAGCATGGAACTCACCTTCAGCTTTAACTCTACCAGGAGCACATGCTACGTTTTTTTAAAGCCATTCTGTGGAGTCCAGTGAGGGTGAATGTAAGCTGACAGGGGGGGGGGGGGGAGGCTCTCTCTCTCTCTCTCTCTCTCTCTCTCTCTCTCTCTCTCTCTCTCTCTCTCTCTCTCTCTCTCTCTCTCTCTCCTCTCTCTCTCTCTCTCTCTCTCTCTCTCTCTCTCTCTCTCTCTCTCTCTCTCTCTCTCTCTCTCTCTCTCTCTCTCTCTCTCTCTCTCTCTCTCTCTCTCTCTCTCTCTCTCTCTCTCTCTCTCTCTCTCTCTCTCTCTCTCTCTCTCTCTCTCTCTCTCTCTCTGTGCACAGCATGCACCAAGCCACGCTCCCTCCTTGTCATCAGGACAATGAAAGGTGAGCAGAGGACCAGCGCCAAACTCCTGGGGTGATGATGTCATGTAGACTGTGTGTGTGTGTGTGTATGATATATAAAGGAGGTTGCGATTGGTTGGGAGTGGGACTCTTTGTAGGGGGTGGGTCCTTTGCCAAAGCGGAGGGGGGGGGGGGTGTATGTGTGTGTGTGTGTGTGTGTGTGTGTGTGTGTGTGTGTGTGTGTGTGTGTGTGTGTGTCTGTGGGCTCTACAGGTCTACCCCTAAATTAACTCCCGTTTTTCATCTTTTGTCACTCACACAAGGCTTGGAGTAATTGAGGTAAAACAAATAGCAGCATTTTGGCTGTGGTTTTTCCCCACTTTAAAACTATATTTTACACTTGAGTGTGCTCGCATAAACATTCTTTGGGTAAAAAAATCATCGTCGGTTTGAAGTAAGTTGAACTTACTCCAATTTATATCCAAAAATACAAACAATCTAGTCATAATGTCCGTAAAGTTATTTTTCAGACATGAGAGCTGTGGCCTTTACTGTTGCAATGCAAAGTAAAACAGTGTAATTCCACCCGATGGCAAAAAAAAAGAGCTGGTCTTAACACACACACACACACACACACACACACACACACACACACACACACACACACACACACACACACACACACACACACACACACACACACACACACACACACACACACACACACACACACACACACACACACACACACACACACACACACACACACACACACACACACACACACACACACACACACACACACACAGCTACTACTACATGTAATGAGAAATCCAGAGACTCTGGACAGGCCAGGGTTCTCCCTGGAGAGGAGGGAGACCAGAGAAGGACCAGAGGAGGACAGAATGTACTATCTCTTCAATGAGGTGTCGTGTGAAGAACTGTAAAATAGGAGACTATATGACCGCTGTGCACAATGGAGGAGCGACAGAAGGCCGATTTAATGTGTGCTAAACAGTCACCCCAGTGAAAGAAAGAGAGAGGAGAGAATGACACACACACACACACACACACATGCACACGCACACACACACACACACACACACCCACACACACACACACACACACACACACACACGCACACCACAGAGCCAAAGATAAAAAGTAAGAAAATGCAACAGATGAATGAATGGAATATTCTGGAGTTCTGACCTACAGGTTATCAACACTTAGCTGAGGCATCCTCCGCTCGGATCCAGAGCAGTGGAGATTCTAAGTTTAGTTAGGATGCCACCTGGTTAAAAAAAGCCCATTACCACTGCGCACGCGTACTGTGTGTATTCCTATCTCTCACGTAGCTCTTCCTCCCGGCCAAGTGGCCTCCGGTGAGCTTGGCTCCCGCTACAGAGGAGCCAACCAGATGTCTAGAATACAGCATGTCCACGCTCCACGCTGCCACCGCCACAAGCCAGTCACACCTTCGCAATTGGCCGTCTAAAATTTCACTCAAACTAATGATGTCAGCCGGGTCACATTGGCACCCACCACCATGTGCATGAGTGTATGTGTGTGTGTGTGTGTGTGTGTGTGTGTGTGTGTGTGTATGTGTTTCTGTCTGTCTGTGTGAGAGTGTGTGTCACATGGTTTGATTTTTTTACCCTTCAGGTTTAATGTGGATAGCTACCTTTGCTAATTTTGCGAGGAATGAGGTTTGATTTAGGAGCAGCAGTCATTAGATGAGATTAGATTAGATTAGAAGCAAATGTAGTGTCATCGCACAGCACAAGTACAGTACAGCGAAAACATTATTTGGCATCTAACCAGAGTGCACATGTTAAGTGCAAGGTAATACATAATGTACAGTGGTACTAAAATACTACTACTATAAACAGGTATAAAATAACTTATAGAGTGAGGCCATACTATTAAACTGTATAAAAGGTCAAAGGTGAGGTCACGTGCCCAAAGAGGAACAATAACCACAGAGATCAATAGTTCAACAGGACGTAATCAAGCGGCGATGAGCTGTAAATCGGATTTAAAAAAAAATGCATTTGATTCCACTTTCAATGTATGCAGTTCCCACCGAGGCTTCTTGGTGAAATCACGTCCTCTTTTTCCTTTTTCGTTTGTTTACATTAAGTTGTCATCGGGCTGCTAAAAGGCGTGCGCGCACAATGAGCGCTAACACAGGTGCACAGATCGGAAGAAGAAAACACAGAACCTATAACAGGCCTATAGAGTTGGCAAGAAAAACACATTATATTCCTGCTGGAGCAACATCTCACTCAGCCCCAGCTCTGGGGACGGAATGCAGCAGCCTGTCTATTTCGGACGGCCTGAAGATTGAAGCAGAAACGACCTGTCAGAACACATGGGTTTCACCGTAATGACCGCTCTCGCCGGACGAGAAGCATTCTGCGTTGAGTGTGCGCGAGTAAGAGTCAGAGAGAGCGAGAGAGCCGGCAATAGCGTACAGTACGGAGGAGATTGATGTGCTGCTAACGGAAGGTATTCAGATATATATAATACTAACGGCACGTTGTGGAACGTGTTCGAGGGTACAGAGTACAACGTGTATTTACAGTACGTGTACAGTAGTACATACATTAAATCGAAATCTGGAGGATTGAATCCTCTTCATTGGTCACACACACACACACACACACACACACACACACACACACACACACACACACACACACACACACACACACACACACACACACACACACACACACACACACACACACACACACACACACACACACACACACACACACACACACACACACACACACACACACACACACCACACACACACACACACACACACACACACACACACACACACACACACACACACACACACACACACACACACACACACACACACGTGTTACTCTGCATTTAACCCATCCTAGCAGCGGGCAGCTATTGTATATACAACGCCTGTAGGGGTCTGGTGCCTTGCTAAAGGGCAATTTGGCAGTGTGCCCAGGAGGCGAACTGGTACCAGTACCAGTTCCAGTACAAACCACCAAGTACCAGTTCTCACTCCGTACTTGGTCCGCTTCGGGGACTTGAACCGGCGACCCTCTGGTTCCCAAGTCCCAACAGACTGAGCTACTGCAGCCCGTATTACGAGCTCCTGCCGGAGCCTTCTCTGTTCTGTCATGAGACGATCGGTAGAGAGGAGAAGGACAACAAACAGGTCAGCTGATCACATGATTATTTCTTTTTTTTACATCACATTCTCCATGTGACTTCATAAACCGCACACATGCATGAACTACGCCTATCTGCACTCCAACTGCCGCCATAACAGAAGGGGCGGTGTTCAACATTGTTCGGAAAAAAATACCATTAAGCAACTCCAGGAATGGCAGATATTTCCCATCCATTACATCCAAATTGCCTGTGAATCATCGCTGATGGCCCAGCGTCAAGAAAACGCCCACCGTCTTGTGGCTCGTTGTTATTACTCACATTCTTACCCATGTTTGGCACAGACGGGGGGACCTTTGCCTCTCTGTCACTCCTCACAGGGACGGCAGGGGGTGGATCCTGGTGATAAGAGGGCAGAGCCGAGGTGGAGGAGAAGAAGCTCTCTCTCCGTCTCGCACGCCGATGACTCGCTCCCCGTCAAAACAAGCTTGTGTGTTTTTTTTGGTCTGTTCGCTTCATCTGAAGTGATGAGCGGCGGGAGAGGGCCGGCGTGTATTATGAATGTTTAGACAGCGGTCCATCCATCCATCCATCCATCCATCCACCTAGCTATACATCCATCATTCATCTATCCATCCATCTAGCGACCGATCTCATCCATTCACCTTACCCTGTCTATCCACCCGGTCATTCATCCGGTCATTCGTCATATCTAGCCTACAGTTTTCTTGCTTAATATCCACACCATCTGGTCAGCTTTGTGGCAGACCGGTTACGTTAAACAAAGGTTTACGGTAGCAGAGCTGGACTTAATTAGTGTCCCTGTAAGCGGCTACTAGACGTAAGGGGGGGGGGGGGGGGGGGTGTGTGTGTGTGGGACTCCACTGAAAAGTAGCCAGCGTTAGCATGTGCCCCCACCCCTCAGTAGGGTGGCCTGAGGGCGGCCTGTTAGCGTGCCGCCCGGCTGGAAACCACCTGGCAGAGAAAACAAGTCACATTGATCCGGCCACTCGATCCGTCGATCCTCAAACTCCCAAAGCCCCAGGGATCAAGTGCCACAGTGTAGGCCGGCCAAGTCAGCATGAGTTAGGTATCACTGTGCACACTGTGCTGCCACGATCATAACATTATCATTAACACTACTCTATCATACTTTGCTGGACTCATTACGGTGACTGCACTGTTCTGCACTGCACTGCACTTTATTCATGATGCTGCTGCACTACTGGCACTTAAAAATGATTTTAAATGCTTTTTGCACAATTCTACACATATATCTACACTTATCCTCCTCCAGACACTTCTATGTTAGTTTTTATTGTGTATAGTATATTTTATAGTATTGTGTTTAAGAAATGCATACTGCGGGAGGGAATGGGGAGTAAGCATTCCATTGTACTTGTTGCAAATAGCAAATAAAAATCTTTTTACACAGTGAATCTCAGTGTTGAATAGAGCACGGGTTAGTGTAAGTCTACC
>CM051016.1:11536607-11556607 GCA_027704905.1 Muraenolepis orangiensis | reverse complement strand
GGAAGCCACACAAACTGGGTTTCCGTCTAACAGTCAAAGCTCATTTTAAGCGAACTTGCACAAAACCAAAAAAAAAAGGAAACGCTAATTAGTTGTGTTTCCGTCAACCAGTTGGAGCGAACAAACTACGTCGGCGATAATAGACGTAAAATCGGGTTTCTGTTTGAGGAACGCTTGAGAAGAAGAAGCCGACAGCGTAAGGCACGTGAGTTCAAAGTTCGCTACGTCGGAACTGATTCGGCAAAGTTGTTTCCGTCTCCGCTTTTGCAAATGAACTCCATTGGAATCAGTCAAAACCACCTCAAGCGAGCAAAGTTGTTTCCAATTTGGCCGTTTTCCATCAACATTTTCTAATGCCATACTTCAAAATGCGTATATCGAAATATGGTGATGGGAACCCGACTACAGTCCCCCCCCCCCCCAGCTGCTAATCTGCTTAAGAGGCCCACTCAATCATGCACCAGATAGATGGGCATACAGTACATACAAGGCGGACCAAACAACTGCAGGGTGCCTTGGAAATCAGAGAGATGATTTAGGGAATATGAAATGTAACCGGGTTATTTATAGTTTGTGGGTGGAGGTCATCAAACCATCAAACTTTATTTGCTTTATCGGCTTTACTGCCTGTTCCCTGCAGAGCTCACCAAAGCCGTCTTTCTGTAGAGCAGGCAGCATCTGTCCGTGCAGTTTGGGTTACATTTGATGACTTGATAAATCAATGGTAGTTTCTTATGCACTTACATTTTTACTTTTAACTTCGCTACTTTGCTTAAAAGGTTCTCCTCTCATCTCGATCCTGGATGAGATTGGTTTCCATATGGAAGCCATTACCTTGAAGTCTTTGGATGTAAATTAGTATTTATGTTGAACGTAGCGGTTGGACGTTGAGTTATAAGTTAGAGACACCTCGGATTTTTGCAAATCTAGTGGTCAGATCGAGGAAGCCACTGTTCACATACCGACAGCTATCAGGCCCTACTCCCATATCCCTCTGTAGTCCCATCAGGTACAACAATGTCCATGAACCAAACAAGACTCGCATTCCGACTATCTCTTTTGTAGTTTGTCACGTAACCATGACAGTGACATTCCATCACGGCGTCTTTTGGTGTCGTATTCACCGTCTGAACCGAGTGGTCGCCGTGACCACCAGATGGAGATTCTCAAAGCACGTGGCCCGCATTCCAGTTTGACATGCCGCATTCCCAAAGACTGACATTCCCTGCCAGCCATCGGTCCCTGTTGCTAGAGCTAGTGGACAATGGCACTGAGACACACACAAACACACACACACACACACACACACACACACACATTTGCAGCCTCTGAACCATGTATAGTATGTAACCGTTTCATCCAACATCCAACAGAGCAGTCCCCGTCAACATGAAAGTGGGCCCCTAAAGCCGGAGAGAGGCCCCATTCCAAATGTGGACCTAAATTTAAAGTAGGAACACAGATCCCGTCCTATAGCTTTGGGCAAGGCCAGTTCCTTTGCAGCTTGGTCCAGTTGTCATGCACACAACGGTATTTATAGGTTGGGAACAACATGTGTCACTCTGCCAAAGTAAAAAAAAAAAAAAAGACTGCTGTCATTCGTCAGCAAGTCAGGAAATACCTTTGAATGGCAGCGCGTTGCCTTTCATCTTTCAGTTTGGAATTCAGTGAGTTAATTGGATTTTGATCTTCGGAGCGTAATAGACTGTTGACATTTCAAATGTCGACTTTTCCCCTACGGCCCGTCGTTTACATTTCGGCAGTTAGCAGAGGCTTTATTCTAAAGTGACACACACACACACACACACACGTGTGACTTACTACTAAAGCCTAAAATCTAAGCATCTATAAAAAAAAAACTAAAAGGTAATACAAACTGATGAGCAATCGGGCTTCAGGCACCGATGCAATCCAATATGAGGCAGCTACTGCACTGTGCGTGTTCACACCTCACTTTTACACACTTCACACACTTAAATACACACCTAAAATAACTCTACGCCGTTACGTATCTTAATGTGCCCCCTGCCACCGAAAGGTCGAACCTCTGTAGACATCCAAGTCTCAGTGAATGTAGGCACCATGAACCCTTTTAAACTGACAGACAGCCGCATCGCTGTACCTCCAGAGCTACCAGAAGAGCAACAAACCTCGGAAGGTCGCTGGTTCGATCCCCCCGGGCTCCTCCTAGCCATATTCAAGAATTGTATTGTTATGTCGTGGTGTCCCTGAGCAAGACACCCTAACCCTAAATGCTCCCGACCAGCTGGCTGTCTCCTTGGCATGGCTGACACCGCCTGTATGAATGGGTGAATGTGAGGCGATAATTGTAAATCGCTTTGGGTAAAAAGCGCCATATAAATGCAGTCCATTTAAAGTTGTATTCACCGTGATGGGTCCCACAGCACGCCAGGAGTGGAACTTGGTGACTTAATAAGGAGCGGGGGGGGGGGGGGGGACTGACTTGACATCTTGTTTGGCTGCAGGACACTGAGAGAATGCAGTGGTCCTGGAGGAGGAGGATGATGAACATGAAGCAGCCTCAAGCTGTGGTGTGAAATGTGTCTGAGGCTCTGCTCACACTGGGAACAAAACAGCGCACGTTGCCAGGGGGTGGGTGGGGGGAAGGTTTTAAGAGTTGCATGGGGACATGTCAACGGGTCCGGGGGTTGTTGGTCCCTCGGTGACGATCCACTCATCAAAACGCAATCAAAAGCCCCGGACAATCACTGACTGTTAGACGTTAGACAGCGCATGCCTCCGTCCATTCCCAGGAATATAAAGATACAGTAGAAGGGCGTGGAATGCTTAATGGTTCTGTTCAGATGGTTACACTTATAGTAATATAGTGAGTGAATGAATAAAGGGCCTGTATTAACGGTTCCAACTATGGCACCTGGTCCATCCATAAGGAAAGGTAGTCAACTCAAGCATAAACAATGTGTGGTTCCTTTAGTGCGCTGCACTGTACGTAGACAGATGTGTGTGGGGGGGGGGAGGTGAAATGAACAGGTCGCGGGTTTCATCCACAGGTTACTGGAATACCAACAAGCTTAATCAACCAATCGAAACGGAGGCTTCCAGAAGCTTCTGCTTCTCAGGCTCTCCGACGGCTATGAGCTAGGGCATCTCAATCTCGTGGCGCGATGCGTTATCAATATCTGTATAAGGACAACAGAACTATAACAAACTATAACTCTGTTTTTCACAGCTTGCCCCCTGGATCATGTGATACGTGTAGACGTGCAATGCAGAAGCTTCTGACAATCCTTGTGATTCCTCATGACGATGATTTCCTTTTTTGAACACACATTTGAACAAGGCTGTTGTATAAGCCATTAGATTAGGAATTCCTAAACCTGACTTAGCCTTTGGGAGAGGGAGTGAGAAGAGAGAGAGAGAGAGAGAGAGAGAGAGAGAGAGAGAGAGAGAGAGAGAGAGAGAGAGAGGAGAGAGAGAGAGAGAGAGAGAGAAGTTAAAAGTTTTAAAGTTACACTCCCAGAAGACAAGTACAAGGGCACGCAAACACGCATTCATTAACAAGTCTTGTAAGTTCACCAGTCGTGAGTAACCCCAGCAACCACCACCTGACCCAGCCTTGACATTGGCGAACCACCCTGTGTCGTAAAACTGTACGTTTACAACAACAACATGGACCGACCGCATTGCTGGGCAGTGACATAACAGGCCCACATTGTGGCTGCCAGGACGTGGACGGCTCGGGGCATGTCGTAGTGTATAGCGACCGCTAACACATGATGCCATTCAGCGGTGCATGACTGCGGTCCATCATACATACAGTACATTCATCTGAGGGAGTCAGTGTGAATCAGCGAGTCAGGAAGTCATAAATAAACCCCTTCTTTTGTATCCATGCACATATCGTCAGTCGTGCCCTGAAATACGTATGCATTCCCATGGAAACCGCATTGGACCTCACACACAGGGGGGGGGGGGTTGTACCAAGTCCAGGGTGTCCAGAGGCTGTAATAGACCCGTCGGCCAGCCACCCCTTGCATGCTCCAGATCATCTTTACAGCGTTAAGAGATCAATTCCCTCCGGTTCTATGAATAGCATGTGGGTGATGCTGCAGACTCCGATGCAGTGTTAGGTTAGAAGATCCATTTGTCCTGAGTGTCCCTTTTGGGATTCAACAGCGGCGGTGGGAATCCACATATTCACATGCCCGTGTGATGTCATGGGTGGGAATGCTGTATTCTCCGGAAGGGAGGAAGCGCGGGGCTTTTGCGATGTGTATATTCCCATCATGTTGTTTTCGTATACTGACATACTACTAATATGAAATTTGGCTAACTATTATGACATTTTTCAGTTCTAAACATTCCCTCCCCACCCGGGCCCATCCTTTTCCCCAAAGGTTGTCGATATCACTGAGCAGGAGAACCATCTTCGTCTGGCTGTCATCACACCCCCATTATCTGGAAGACTGATGATGATGTCACTTCCCCCAGATGTGCAGGGAAAGAGAGGGGGAGCGAGTGAAAAAGAGGGGGACAAAGAGAGTGAGAGGGAGTGAAAGAGAGAGTGAGAAAGAGAGAGAGAGAGAGAGAAAGAGAGTGAGAGAGGGTACGGGAGGAGGCCGGTTGGTGATCACCGATTCTCACGTTTTCAAGAAAGTTAAAGGTTGAAGTTAAGTTAAGTTTTGTTTTAAACAAAGTTTTTAAACTATTAAACTAACTTTCAAAGTTAAAGTCCTAGAAGACAAGTAGTTTATTACAAGTACATATGCAAACATGCATTAATCAACGAGTCTTGAGTAACCCCACGAGTCTTGTCTATGTCTATAAAAGGTATGTACTGTATATACATCTATATTTATAGATAAATATATATGTAAACACAGTATATTTACAGTGAGAAGGCGTGCTGCTATGACATAGTGTACACTCTAGACTGAGTTGCTATGGAGAATCTTAGCATTTATTTTTAAACCGAGGGAACGTGAGATGCGGATGCCACTGTTCTGTGAAATCACTAAAAGTGTCCGAACTGCATTTTTTGTCGCCCACAAGTAGGGCTCCTATATACCAGCGGGCCGTACGTCTGTCAGTGACAGCTGCTGTGGAGGCCCAGCAGTGTGATTCAAAAACTAAAGCCGGCACCCACCACTGGCAACACATAGGCCGGCCTACTACTTACTACTACCTAATGTTATTATAGACCTACTGCCATGGGGGTGCCATCAATTCAACTATTGAACCTTTATTTGACTGGGCCGTCGCAAATAAGATGGTAGATTGATAGAGGTTCATTCTAAGCACCTGATTATAAACACATGTTTTCATCTAGACTCGTCTAGACTCAAAACAATGTGCAGCTCATTGCTTGAATTAGCACGTAGTTAAATAGTAAATGGACTGCTTTTATCCAAAACCAAGCCTCACATTCACACACAGACGGGCGGAGTCAGCCATGCAAGGAGACAGCCGGGACATCAGGAGCAGTTAGGGTTAGGGTGTCTTGCTCAGGGACACTTCAACACTTTGCTAAGGAGGAGCTGGGGGATCGAACCAGCAACCTTCTGGTCGTGAGGCGACAGCTCTACCTCCTGAGCTACTGCCGCCAACAGACAACAGTAACAAACAGAAAGCGTGACAAAACGCTCACTGCAGTGCCGCAATTCCTAAAAGTGTGGGAGAACACACACACACACACACACACACACACACACACACACACACACACACACACACACACACACACACACACACACACACACACACACACACACACACACACACACACACACACACACAGGGGCAGGGTTTTGGGTTGAGTAGATGATGTGTAAGGGTCGATGCCGAAGGCCAGTTAGCTATACAGCTAGCATGGTGGTGGTCCCCTTGTGCAAACACATCCAAAAAAAATACAAACATATATTAAAACTTAAATTTTATTTTCATGTACTGTACTTTTAATGTGGTCAATATGGAATACAAGTCACAATGTAATTGGACTCTATTGGTTGACTCCAACATGACAACAGGACAGAAAGCTATTGTCTGCATACAGTGTAGTGTCCTACTAAAAACCCATTGACAGGTAGCGGATATCCATTTACACCACGCTGTGCTGTCAGTGAGCCAAGTGAAACTGTTAAAGCTAGCTGCAAAGTGCTATCACTATCTCACTCCCTAATCTCGTTCCGGCGCTGAAGGCCTTATCTCACAGCCCAAGTATGTCTCCCTATCATTCGCCGAGCATTAGAAATAACCAAGGTGACGTCAGGGCAAACCAATGTGATGAAGTGAGCCAATGACACACACACACACGTGCACCACACCACACACACACACCACACCACACGTTTGTGTGTGTGTGTGTGTGTGTGTGTGTGTGTGTGTGTGTGTGTGTGTGTGTGTGTGTGTGTGTGTGTGTGTTTGTCCGAGCTTTGTCATTGATTTACTTCTGACTTGGTTGATGAAATGGGTCTGACAACTGTCTGGCTGATGTTTACAAAGAGAAGCCTCTCTTTCTCTCTCTCTCTCTCTCTCTCTCTCTCTCTCTCTCTCTCTCTCTCTCTCTCTCTCTCTCTGGCTCTCTCTCTCTCTCTCTCTCTCTCTCTCTCTCTCTCTCTCTCTCTCTCTCTCTCTCTCTCTCTCTCTCTCTCTCTCTCTCTCTCTCTGCTCTCTCTCTGGCTCTCTCTGGCTCTCTCTCTCTCTCTCTGCCCCCCCCCTCTCTCCAACGTCCCTCTCTCTCTCTCCCTCCCGTGGGTGGGTGTGTCCAATGAACAAATGAACTTCAGTTCCAAGACAACTGGTGTAATGTAGAAAAAAATAACAATAAACATTACAATAGAGCAATAGAACAACTCCAGACGAATAAACAAACAAAACCAAGAAACTCCACAGGAAACGGTTGTGGAAAGTGGTTGGCACCATAATGACCAACATCTCAGCACGGCTTGAGCAATAGACTTCATAATATATCTGTCACTATATCCCGCCTCCCAACCCCATTCATAATAGTAAGTAAGTAGGGTAGTGAGTAAGTCATTAGTTAGTCATTCTGTACACACGTGTTCCATGTAGTTAAGTAGTAGTCTCAGGCCCTTGTGTGTTTCTTTCTGTTGTTTCTGTTTTGGTGTCTTAGAGTAAGCTTTTTGCACCTGATTTCTGAGTTAGTTTATCTCTGCGTTTGGCTTCCCCTGACCCTGCTCAAACAAGTATCAATAACCACTATGTACCACGACGGCCCTTGAACAATTTAACTGTCAAACATTGAACTGCAAGCCTTTGATTAACTCCAACGTCTGTGGAAGTATGTCAAATCTCATTATTCTCGTACTACAACACGAGGAAGTTGATTGAAGAAGTATGTGTATGCGTGTGTGTGCACGCATGTGTGTGTGTGTGTGTGTGTGTGTGTGTGTGTGTGTGTGCTTTCATAGCGACGCACTTCATCCCATAATACAGTTGAACTGTGTTGCAGTACCCCCCCCCCCCCCCCCTCCTCAGGTCTGGGTACGTCACAAGGGAACAACCGTCTTTCCCTGTCACCCCCCACTGTCCACTCGAGGCATACGTTGACTCCTCTTCCTACGTACAAAGACCCAGGACACAAACTTCCCTGTGACTTCGCTGACTGTTGTCCGCTGCTCTTCAACAGCAGTGAGTTCTTCCTGTCTGATATGTTTTATTAATGAACTTCAACCTTTGTTCTCTATGCGTCCTCCTCGCACCCACCAGCAGCGGGGGGAACAGTCGTTTGTCTATGTGACACGCGGGTCAATGTGAAAATGTAAATTAAAATGGCATATGATTTGAATGCATCAAAAACACATTATGATTTAAACAGGGTGGAGAGAGTCGTTTGCTGCTCAAAAGAGAAAGGCTGTGACAAAACATATATTTATAAAATAAAACCTTACTTTATTGACTTTCAAAATTAATGAAAGTGAAAGTGTAAAATAGGAAATTTACAGCATTTGCTTGTATTGATGGCGAGAGAGAGAGAGAGAGAGAGAGAGAGAGAGAGAGAGAGAGAGAGAGAGAGAGAGAGAGAGAGAGAGAGAGAGAGAGAGAGAGAGAGAGAGAGAGAGAGAGAGAGAGAGAGAGAGAGAGAGAGAGAGAGAGAGAGAGAGAGAACCATGACAGACAATGTGTGCAAAAAAACTCTAACTGATGATATTGCAAGTCTTTATACAGTATATTTCAGGACGTACCTGCTGTCTGAAGGGCAAACAGAACAGCTGATAAGCTGATATGCTTCAAAGGAGGACACATGATAAACCTCAGCTGATTCCCACCATGACAAGCCTGGAAGGCTTGTCCTTGCAGGAACCACTTGTTAATAAGTTGCCCTACCTGCTGCTCTCTGTGCTCCCCTTGGTTTCGGCACGGGGAGAAGTCAAGCCGAGGGCAGTCCTGGAGGAAAAAATATAAAAAGAGCAATTCTCCTGAGTTTAAAGATATCCAAGGAACTCTTTTTGTTTTGTATTGTCCACTCAAGTGATGTCTGCAAGCCCTGTTGCTGACCACACTCCCACTAAGCTACTGAATGGAGGCAAGTGCCATCGCTGGAGTCAGGCTCAGCCCCCACCCCTCTCTCCTGGAGTCCCTCTTACTCTCTCTCTCTCTGTCTGTCTCTCTCTCTCTCTCCCTCTCTCCCTCTCTGTCTCTCTGTCTCTCTCTCTCTCCCTCTCTCCCTCTCTCCCTCTCTCTCTCTCTCTCTCTCTCTCTCTCTCTCTCTCTCTCTCTCTCTCTCTCTCTCTCTCTCTCTCTCTCTGGCTCGCTCTCTCTGGCTCGCTCTCTCTTTTTCTCTCTCTCGTGCCCTCACTCGCTCTTTCTGGGCTTGACTTCAGGCAAGGGAGGAGAAATGGAAGGGAATCATAAAAGAGAGCTCCAGCTCTCTCTCCCTCCTTCCCTCTTGCGTGCTCTCACACTCCTCAAGCCCTATCCTGCAAAACACTCCTTAAAAGCCTTAGACGCAACACCTCTATTTCCCAGAGTATCTCTCAGGGGGAGGAGGAGGGGGGTGGGGGGAGGAGGATGAGGAGGTGGTGGCGGCGGCGGCGGGGGTGTAGTCGGTTGAAGAGTGTGTCAGACAAAGAATGGCGAGGAGAAAGAAGGGGGTCAAGGGGGGGAGAATCACTGGGGAAATATAGGCCCTGGACACAAGGAGACGGCCGTAGCCACCCTCCTCTGCTCAATGACGGAAAGGACTGAAAGGAACTGTGGCCGGAGTGAGAAGAGGCGAGGAGAGGCAAGGAGAGATCTTTGCCCCAGGATGGCCCTTTGTCAGCCATTGTTCCTGTCCCCGTCCCCGTCCTCGATGCTCTTGTGAGCGGAGTCACCGAGGCTAAAAAAAGAGATGGCGTCTATATTTAACTCCGCTCCCCTGGCCAGAAGGGAGGCTGTTAGCAGCTGATGCTAGCTGAATGCTAGATGTTTTGGTGGGAGGGCGCCCATCTCCCGTGCTGCCCCGAGGGGACAGCTGGACAACTCGGTGCCGTTTCTCAGACGCTGGGAATATCCAAAGGGTGGGAGCAGTCACAAGAGCCCCGACATTCGGGCCAAGATACCTCCCATCTCTGACTGCTGAGATATAGAGGGGGGGGGGGGGGGGCGCTGCATCGCCCTGCATCCCCTGCAGCCCAGAAAAACTAAATCAGGCCGGCGAGCTAAATCTGAGGTACAGTAGTTATGGCCAGCACCCATGGGAATGCAGTGAGGGCATTGTATGTTCTCGGTATTCGTAATCAACAAAGGTGGAAAAAGTCGTGAGAGGTGCACTTCGATGGAGTAACATCCAGAACGCCGGGACAGGATGGTTAAAAAAGGTCGAGTGGCTGGACAAGAGAGTCCCTCACCACGGGAGCACGTGGAAACCAAAACAAACAGAAGATACGAGGAGGAGGAGGAGGAGGAGGAGGAGAAGGGAGGAGGAGGAGGAGGAGGAGAAGGGAGGAGGAGGAGGAGAAGGGAGGAGGAGGAGGAGGAGGAGGAGGAGGAGGAGGAGGAGGAGGAGGAGATGAAGGGAGAAGGAGAGCATGTAATCCCCTGTAGAGGCTCTCTCTGTGTGGTGCTTCTCACACAGAGAGAGACTCTGAGGCCTGGGAACGCGTTCGGCTCCAGTCTTTCACTTTCTGCGTGGGCGTGGCGCTTAGCTTACGTAACGGAATCACATGCACACACACATACAGCTGATATTAGATTAGATTAGATTAGATTCAAATGTATTGTCATTGCACAGCACAAGCGCAGTACAGCGAAAATAATTTGGCATCTAACCAGAGTGCAAATGTTACAGTAAAGTTCATAAGTAATATAAAATGGTTAAATAAAATGTAAAAACTGTCTACTAAGTGTAAAAACAGGTATAAAATAACTTATAGAGTAGGTATGAGATATGTGCAGAAATATAGGTATATACGTATATATAAAGGTAAGTATACAAGTATATAAAAGCACACATGGACAGGAATATAAAAGGGCATATGTGCGAAACCCCCTAGATGGCCCCCCCCCCCCCCGAGATACCCCAAGATCCCAAACTAATCACCGGGCAACCCCCCGTCTGCTAGCAACTGCCTCAAAAAACCACCTATTCTCGCAGTCACTCCAAATTAATTGGGATCACGACGAACCCATCCCCCCATCCCCCCATCCCCCCCCCCCCCCCAACCCCCTGCCTGCCATGTGATGTCATACCCCCGGCCCTGCCTGCTGTATCAAAGTGGAAGATCGGTCCCAACTCACTGAGGTCACAAGATGTATATTTTGATATGGATGTCATAACCCCCCCCCCCCCCCCCTCCTCCTCCTCCTCCTCCTGCCCAAAAGTGAAGTCATGAGTCAGGCTCCAGCGTGGATGCAAGGGGGTTGTTTTGAGGGCAGCCTGTGTGTGTGTGTTCGGTGTGTGTGTGTATGTGCGTGTGTGTGTGTGTGTGTGTGTGTGTGTGTGTGTGTGTGTGTGTGTGTGTGTTCGGTGTGTGTATGTGCGTGTGTGTGTTCGGTGTGTGTGTGTGTGTGTGTGTGTTCGGTGTGTGTGTGTGTGTGTGTGTTCGGTGTGTGTGTGTGTGTGTTCGGTGTGTGTGTGTGTGTGTGTGTTCGGTGTGTGTGTGTGTGTGTGTGTGTGTTCGGTGTGTGTGTGTGTGTGTGTGTGTGTGTGTGTTCGGTGTGTGTGTGTGTGTGTGTGTGTGTGTGTGTGTGTGTTCGGTGTGTGCGTGTGTGTGTGTGTGTGTGTGTGTGTCTGTGTCTGTGTACAGGACAGTGGTCCAGTTTGCAATAATTGGGTCCTGTGGTCCTCATGATTCACAGTGAAAAATGCTGTGTGGTTCAGTGCAGCTCGGGTTCCCACACTGACTTGCACGGCCCTCAGTGGTAATAGAGGGCCCTGGCGCGCACAATAAATAAATACAAGATGGGTGATGAAATGGAAGCCCAACCCCTGTGGGAGCCGGACCTCTCATTCACCCGCCCAACACACGAAGACGCATGGCGGACTTGTAAAAACAACGTTGCTTATTATTATTGCTTGTTATGGGACACTTCTTTCTCTCTTTCTTCGCGGGAAAGAAAAAAGCATTCACAATGCATTTTCCTTCTCCTGTACTTTGTTGTACCGGTATGTGATATAGAGATATGGGTGGGCAGGGGAACCAGAACCAGAAGGTCACCGGTTCAAGTCCCCCCAAAAACACCTGGGCACTGCCGAGGTGCCCTTGAGCAAGGCACCAGACCCCACCCTCTACACTGCTCCTCGGGCAGCAGTGTATAAAATAGCTGCCCACTGCTCCTCATACTAGCATGGGTTAAATGCAGAGAAACACATTTCACTGTGTGTGTGTGTGTGTGTGCGTGTGTATGTGACCAATAAAGAGGATTCAATCCACTAGATTTTGATTTAGATCAGAATTTAATCAGAATGTTGAATCAATCTAAATGTATCCTTAAGGATTTGATTGGTAATGACCTGGTTATGGCCCACTGTATCGAATGCCTTGGAGAGGTTGACCAAAAGAGCAGCACAGGGAAGTCTTTTGTCCAGAGAGGAGACAAAGAGGTGTCATTTACAACCAGCACATGAAGCACAACTTGTGCTGTGTCCAGGTCTTAAGGCCTGGTTGGTCACAACTCAGGCCAGATAATTGAGCAAGAAGGGCTCAAAGCTGTCATTAAGGATTCCAGGACTTTTGGCCGGGCGGGACACACAATTGTCGAGGTCACCAGCATCTCCGCCTTTATGTGAAGGAGTTACATGGGGTACTTTCCACACTTTTGGGATGGATCCCTGAAGAGTGAGGTTAACCATGTGTGATAACGGAGCACCCTGGAGCAACATACAGTGTGTCTTTCAATTGTTTATTGATTTATTGAACAGGTCAATTCAACACCATGAAAAGGTTAAAATGGTTAACACTGCTTCCGGTGAAGAGTAACCAGTTAAGACAGCATAGAAAGAGTCGTTTTCAGTAAAGCAACTCTGAGTAACTTTGCCTCTATGCTTCCACCCAGCGGCCAAATTATAACATTACGTCGATTAAAATGATCACAAACCCTGCAGTATCGACGTTACCGCCACTTGGTCCAGTGGTTCTCAAACCTTTTTGAGCCGCGACCCCCCCACAAAAGATGTAGGATCCCTTCAAAGACACTGGGACATGTAATGAAACAATGGTATTGATTGGTAATCATTGTATTGATTGAGTAGATTCAAGGTTATTTATTTTTTTCCATGTAAAGTAGAAGTAGAATGGAATTGTACAAGTAGAATGGAATTCATACTGCATTATTTACACCAATTACAGGAGGAGTTAAAACTGCACACTAAGTAAAGTCATAAATAGCAACAACAAAAACCACTAAAGAACAATAAGAAGTGTGAATAAAAAGTAATATGGGCTGTGCAAAAAGCCCTCTCAAAGTGACCTTAGTGCAGCTCACCGCAGTTGAGTGGTAACCATCATACAGTAGGTCTACACACAGTGCACTAATACGGTTAGAAGTCCAGTAATAAGCATGACACTGTATTTTTAATGGCACACATATTCTTTGTTGTTTTAGTGCCATCTAGTTGGTACCGTTTTATATATACGAAAGCATTTTAGAAAATGATGTTTATTTTGACAAATGTTGATTAAAATAGTTGTGTAACGTTAGATACACTGTTATGCAAATTGCCGCTGCATACTGTGTAAGTACAATGTGTTATGACACGCTCAATACAATTCCGTAATGTGTATTGTATGTATATTTTCAGTTTTACTAAATACGAATAACTTGGACAGAAGACAAGTTAAACACTTGAACCTTACTCCTACTTCTGTTCATTGGACGTGTTAGCTGTCTGTCGAGTTGCGCAAAAAGGTCCAGACCAGTAATATTGGTGACAATGTTATGAAAGTATAGCAGCACATAGTACATTATATCATTGGTTTGGGATATCTAATAGAAAAAAAAATCGTGATCGTTTTTTTAAATAAACGTCGCGAACCATCTCCAAAAATCAGTGTCGCGACCCACAGGTTGAGAACCCCTGGCTGCCCGGATCTGTTTGCTTGCGACACAGATCTCACCCTCACCAACACCACCCATAAGCCATGATGACGACACTAGAAGCCTGGTACATGGACACCAGCTCTGATGGAGACCAGAGGTCACCGCACAGACTGGACCCCAACCAGCCCGTCTCCTTGGACGAGTTGGAGAAGATCGGCGTTTCCCACTGGAAGGTAAAACATCGACCGTTACGTTTAAGCTGCTTGGCTCGTTAGCCACCACCAGCTAATCGCTACATACATACATACATACATACATACATACATACATACATACATACATACATACATACATACATACATACATACATAAACATATAAACACCGTCAACGTTTTTGTTTAATATTTAAATGAAGTCGATCACGCGTTTGTGTTTGTGTGTGTGTGTGTTGAATTGACGATGAAACTAGTAGACTATAACGAACAAAGTCTAGTAAACCGTTTAACATCTACACATCTTTCTAGAGGCGTGGGATTGCATGTGTCTATGTGAACGTTGTACACACACACACACACCACACACACACACACACACACACACACACACACACACACACACACACACACACACACTGTCGTTCATCCATTGGGAGTGTTAGTCAATACCGAAACCTTACATAATACAACATTACCATAAAAACTGTTGAGTTAAGTAAACAGTTATTTTCGACCAAGTCATCAGAATGCCTTGATTATTGTCATTGTACAAGTACGACGTTGTCTTAGCAAGTCCTCATGACACTCTTACAAACAGTGTTGTAGTTACATAGAACAGTCCTACAGTACAGTATTGTAGTTACACAGAACAGTCCTACAGTACAGTGTTGTAGTTACACAGAACAGTCCAACAGTACAGTGTTGTAGTTACACAGAACAGTCCAACAGTACAGTGTTGTAGTTACACAGAACAGTCCAACAGTACAGTGTTGTAGTTACACAGAGCGTCTCGTATTGTTACCAGCGCTACAGTATTGTAGTTACACAGAGCAGTCCTACAGTATTGTAGTTACACAGAGCAGTCCTACAGTATTGTAGTTACACAGAGCAGTCCTACAGTATTGTAGTTACACAGAGCAGTCCTACAGTATTGTAGTTACACAGAGCAGTCCAGTAGCAGTCCAACAGTACAGTATTGTAGTTACACAGATTAGTCCTACAATATTGTAGTTACACAGAGCAGTCCTACAGTATTGTAGTTACACAGAGCAGTCCAGTAGCAGTCCAACAGTACAGTATTGTAGTTACACAGAGCAGTCCAACAGTACAGTATTGTAGTTACACAGAGCAGTCCTACAGTACAGTATTGTAGTTACACAGAGCAGTCCTACAGTATTGTAGTTACACAGAGCAGTCCAGTAGCAGTCCAACAGTACAGTATTGTAGTTACACAGAACAGTCCAACAGTACAGTATTGTCGTTACACAGATCACAGGTGTCAGTGTTTGACAGTGTTCAGTTCTCCTATGGCACTGGGGTAGAAACTAGAAACGGTGTTCAGGGTACATCGAGTCTCAATGTAATATTTACAAAAACAACTCAGACTAGGCAGGCAGGCAGGCTTTTAAAGGCAGCATAGGCACGCAGCCTTCGTTAAACAATGGCAAGCAACAGCCCCGAGTTAGTGTACAAGGACTCCACCTGGGTTCAGGTGAGTTCACCTGGGTTCAGGTGAGTTCTGAACTCACCTGAACCCAGGTGTTCCCGATGTAGTTATGATGAGCGTGTTCACGTAAAAGGGGCGGGGTTTGCACCTTATGACCAATCACAAATATGGACAAGTACAAGCAAGAGCCGCATATTTTACCCAAGATGAGCCAACTATAATAATAAACATACAACAAAAAAATATATATCAAAAATATAATCTAGGCTAAAGGCAGGAAGGAAAGGAAAAGATATCTATAAAAAAATATCTATACTGTATATATAAATAGGCTTATCAACAAGACTGCCCTATCATTAAGGCACGATTGGATCTAACTATAATTACAGTTGTGTATTCCATTAAGTGCATGTGTTGCTTAGATATAGTTGTTATGGTGTGTATGATTATATTTGCCTTATTCTTTCAGCTGCAACCCGGCAGTGTTAAACGGTCTTGGCTGCAAATAAAGAACAATTATCGAAACGTAATTCATTCATTCAGTCATTCAACGTTGTACGTGTCTCACTGGCAACATACGGCTCAATTAGCCATTCTCTCTGCTGAGAAAATTCATATAGAACATGCTAGTCGTCAGGTTTTGTCGGTCTCTAAAGCGGGTGGTGCTTTTATACGTGTTGATCTGTTATCTCTAACATAACCTTCTCCTTAGCTTGTCTAAATCTACATCTGGAGGATTGAATCCTCTTTATGTGTCACATACATGTACACACACAGTGAAATTAGTTTCTCTGCATTTAACCCATCCTAGTATTAAGAGCAGTGGGCAGCTATTTGATATACAGCTGCCCGGGGAACAGTGTAGTGGGGCCTTGCTCAAGGGTACCTCGGCAGTGCCCGGGTGTTTCGGGGACTTGAACCGGTGACCTTCCGGTTCCTAAGGCAAGTTCAGCTGCCTCCCGAGGTAAACTAAAGTATAACCACAAAACACTGTTTTAACTCTGCACACGTCACTTAGTTTTACAGCTTTTTTTTCTCTAAATAACGGTGAGTCACATCAGAGTCATCGTCCAACCTGAGATTGTAACGCACCATTTACACAAATAACATTTGTGTTTAAATTGGGAATGGTCGTCAGGAGAGGACGCTAGTGTGCAGGGAAAAGTTGATGTGTTGCTTGGCAACAGTCCAGTCCCAGGTCCAGGTCCAGTCGAGTCGGCGGAAGTATGTGTTGGCGGAGCCAAATTCAATGTTTAAATTAACAAGCTAAATCATAAAGTCGCTTCATTATATTCAGTATAACGGCGCTCCCTCTGACGTGGTCGTGCTCAAACATCGGGCGGAGGAATGGGCAGAGTGTGGCTACAATGCATGATCATCCCTGAGTTGTCTTTGATACGTTTTCTATTCTTTTTTTCAGTTGAACCCTGACCTATACGAAAATGACCCGGAGTTGGAAAGGATTCGCAAGGAGCATGGATACTCCTACAGCGATGTAATCACCATTCAGAAGGACACGCTACCCAACTATGAAGAAAAGGTACCACCGTCTCCCTTCACTCTGGATACAGCTTACTGTTAGTGTGACCACACACTAATGGTACTATTCCTCAATATTTATGAGTTTAATTAGAAGTGATATTGCTGTGGTAGACATTTGAATGAACTAAAACAGGATACTTCTTTAAAGTCAAATCTGTTACATTTGGTGGATGAGTTGGGTTATTCTTGGAACAGCATGGACTGTTAACTGGCGTTTGTTATGCCCGCTAATATGTGAAAGCGTTCTAAATGGTCAAGCCCTACATCCCCCACCTGTCCACTTCGCTACTTTGGGGCGTCTCCTCCCCCCCCCTCGCTTAGGGGCCCTTGTAGGCGATCTACGCGGTCACGGCTCTTCTCTTGGAATGAACTTCCTACGGATGTCAGGACTGCAGAGTCACTGCCCAGACCTGGGCACGTCCTCATCACTTTTTACTAGCGTCGTCTATCTAAGAGTTGTTCTCTTACCTACCTTTGTTGAACGCACTATTGTAAGTCGCTTTGCACAAAAGCGGCTGCTAAATGACTCCTGTACTGTAAGGCAAATTTAGGGCTGACCAGTTGATCAAGATATCATCAACTTCTACATGTGTTATGAAGACGTTGTGATGCCCGAAAAAACCAAGGCAACCAGTATTCAGTTTACCCAGGTACAAAAGTCTGTTCCGAAAGGGAACGGAGGAAACGCTAAATGTAATTTATGGGACATTATAATAACCCAAAATCCCCAAGTTTCCATGTAACCCGGTTAACCCCACAGCTCCCCCCAGTGTCTTTAAAGCAGCGTGGTTGTGCGGAACACATCGGCTGGGGACAGCTGCTGCTTTAATTAAAACTCAAAACCCGATTAAATCAATTCAGATTTGCGAGGTGCAATTAAAACACATGAGGTGGAATCCTCAGGTAATCTTTCTCTCTCCCCCTCCCCCCCCCCCCCCTCTCTCTCTCTCTCTCGCCACCAACACCTCCTCCTCCTTCTCCTCCTCCTCCTCCTCCTCCTCCTCCGACCGAAGCTGAAGATGTTCTTCGAGGAGCACCTCCACCTGGACGACGAGATCCGCTACATCCTGGACGGCCGGGCGTACTTTGACGTGAGGAGCGTGGGAGACCGGTGGATCAGGATCGCCATGAGGAAGGGAGACCTGATCACTCTGCCCGCGGGCATCTACCACCGCTTCACCCTGGACGACACTGTACGTGAATTGTGACCACCCTTTTAAAAAAAACGGAGATCTTGGGCTGGTCGTTTTTCAGATCCGCCAGAGAGCGTAGAAGTATAGCAACCGCATTGATTGCTATATCAACAAGTGACATAAAGTGCTGAACATATGCAAGTTGTTTAACTTGACAACAACCAAGGACTACAGGTTCAAAGGTAGTTTTTAATCCACAGGCAGTATGCCTACTGAACTGCTAAGAGTGCTGCCACTATCATAACATTGTCATTAACATTACACTAGCATACGTTCCTGGACTCATAGTTACTGTACTGTATTCATGATGCTGCTTTAAAATGCTTTAAGATGCTTTTTGCACAATTCAACACATATATATGTATATATATATATATATATAACACATATCACCCATCAGTCACTTTATTGTTCTTTTTATGTAATTTTTTTATTGTGTATAGTATTTTTATAGTATTGTTTTATAAATTCATACTGTGGCAGGGAATGGGGGGGTAAGCGTTCCATTGTTCTTGTTCCAAATGGCAAATACAAATCTTGAATCTTATAGTAGAAAAGATATGAACCGTTATGCATGCGTTTGTCGTTGGTAGTTGGGGAACCTACGACCGGCAGGAGCTCAGTCGGTTGGGAACCGGAAGGTCGCCGGTTCGAGTCCCCGAAACACCTGGGCACTGCCGAGGTGCCCTTGAGCAAGGCAACAGACCCCCTACACTGCTCCCCGGGCGGCTGTGTATACACAATAGCTGCCCACTGCAGAGAAACAAATTTCACTGTGTGTGCGCATGTATGTAAGAAAGAGGATTCACAAAGGTACAAAGGAACGCTTACTCCCGCCAACGCAACCATGATGTTCGATAGGGTTGACGTACGCAAAACAATCACATCTATACTGTATGTGGAAGTCATCTGGAATATAACTGCGGTTGTCGTTTAAAGTAAAAAAAGTATCCACTCACACGCAAATACTGTTTTTTCGCATTTGCAGAACTACACCAAGGCTATGAGGCTGTTTGTGGGAGAACCCGTTTGGAAAGCTTACAACCGGCCCGCAGACGACTTTGAGAAGCGTCAGAAGTACCTGGCTACGATACAGTGTGTCTGACTGACACTCTCTCACTCTCTCTCTATGTGGGCGTATATTCAGTATGTACACAACTGCATAGTTTAGTGCCTTGATTAAATTTTCTTTGGTCACGCTCACTAGCACAATTTTGATTCACTTTAGTTCATATGCAAATAAAAATGCTGCTGACTTTCAACCTTCCTTGTATGCAGTTTTGGTAATTCTTTAATAATTCTCTTATTTTGTAGTTCTCTATACAAACTCCCTCAAATGCTGACGAGTACATTTTAAATATACAATTTTATTTGGAATAAAACAAATGAGTACAGTACAGTAAGACTTAACAGCAAAAAAAAATACAATTATTAGAAAGATAAGGATCAATAAATCAATAAAATCTTAAAGAGCTAAATATGTTTCGACACACGCATTCTTTCTTATACAACGTCCCTATTATAATATGTACAGTTTTATATTAAGTATTTCACATTTTTCTAATAGTTTTAAGTGAGTATAGCCCGAGATATTTAGCAGGTAAAGATTTGACTCAACAGAACGATGAGGGAGGGAGCCAATGCCATTCTGAACACCGGGAAGGTTTGAGCCGCGGTGACGGCCATGGAGCTCAGGATAATGCCCATGCTGTGTGTGTGTGTGTGTGTGTGTGGTGGGGGGGACAAAAGCATCCAACCTTTTGGTGCTCATTCGACTTTGTGATTCCTCTGCGGCGTTCTAGTTAAAAGTTTAAAAAAAAAGGAGAAAAATGTCCCTTTTCAGTCCATCAAACATGTAGGCCACCTAAGGGCATTCTTTAAAGGACCAACATGTCACTCGATTCCCTTCAGTGGGGCACAAAGGACGCAGCGAGAGGCTGGGACTGATTTGCCATGAACAAGCATATTGGAAATTCCCCTCGTTCATAGATCTCACATCATAAAAAAACAAAAAAAACAAATTGAAAATAAATCCAAAACGTGTGAGCTACCACCAAAACAAGCCAGTCTCCCTTCCAGATTCTACAAACCCCATCAAAACAAGGTGGCGGCGGTCCCTTGTCCCGTTAAGATTCAGC
>CM051016.1:11514107-11531607 GCA_027704905.1 Muraenolepis orangiensis | reverse complement strand
TATATGGCCAGCAGAGGAGGAGGGGGGGGGGAGATAGAGCGAGAGCGCCAGAGAGAGCGAGAGAGAGAGAGAGAGGGTGTGTGTACACATTACCTTGTCTGTTCTCCTGTGTGAGTGTGGTCATGCTGCCGTCCTCTGCCAAGCCCTGCTCCAGGTTCTTCAGGATCTGTCAACACAGGCGATTTTAATGACATGGTCTGAGCTGGCTTTCATTGTGCTAAAGAGCGCGTTGTTGTTGTACCGCGATAATCATTGAGTGTTATTGGGCCCCGCAAACGACCACCAGACTTTCTGTATCCACGAGGCTAAATCTGCCAGCAGGCTTTCGGATTGTTCTGTAAATGTGTTCGTCAACTGGTTGAGCTTGTAAACACTTCTGTGTCGTGTGTGTGTGTGTGTGTGTGTGTGTGTTAGTGTGTGTTCTGTTTGTGTATGTGTGCATGTGTATTTAGTATGTGTTTAGGAGTGTGTGTGTGTGTGAGCATACAGTGTGGCAGACGGTCTTGAGGCTGTGCAGGTGGTCCAGGGTGTCCTGGGGCTTAGACAGGTACTGGGGCAGCTCAGCATGCAGCAGGCGCATGGAGAACGGTACCATGGAGCCTAGAACGCAAGGAGAGAGAGAGAGAGCGAGAGCGAGAGCGAGAGCGAGAGCGAGAGAGAGAGAAAATTGTCAAAAAGGTAGAAGGGTTGCAGAGACGGTCGGTTGACATAAAGAGAGAGAGAAAAAAAAAATGAGAGAGAGAGACAGAAAGAGAGACGGGGAGAAATGGAGATGGATGAGAATATAAACCCGTCCGCCCACACACAGACTGCGCGCACACACACACAGACTGCACACACACACACACACACACACACACACACAGCCCTGGAGGCAAGCGCCTACAGATGGCATGAAGCTACGTATGGCTGCTTATTAAAGCCTCTCATCTCTCACTCCACACACACCTCAATCACTCACTCTCTTACCCCCCCTCTCTCTCTCTCTCTCACACACACACACAGTCCCTCGCTCTCCCCTGCAGTCACAAAATCCATGTCTCTCCTTTCATTTTCACACACACACACACACACACACACACACACACACACACACACACACACACACACACACACACACACACACACACACACACACACACACACACACACACACACACACACACACACACACACACACACACACACACACACACACACACACACACACACACACACACAGGCTTTGATCTGGGGTGTCTTTGATATAGCCTTGGGATCTGTGGGCACCAGCATGGCCTTCATCCCCCCGGCTCCCCAACTGTCTCCCATGTCTGGATGCACCACAACATCTTCACCGATGCGCTTGTCTGTATACCTTCTGAACCTGTTAGACCGACTGTCTGTCTGTCTGTCTGGGTGGGTGTTGCTTGACCACTGACCTCTCAAGCCTATAAAAGCTTAATGGAGGACTTAAAAGGCGATAAATACGCGAATACCCTAAATACGCGAATCTCCCTCCATCGGTCATTTGCTCATCAATCTACACATCATTCTTCTCCCTTTCTCTCTCCCTCTCCTCATCACACCTCTCTCCTCCCTCCCTCCCTCCTCCTTCCACACCAGCTCTTATTTTAGACAAGAGCGAATACCCTAAATACGTGAATACCCTAAATACGCCAAAAAAAAAGCTAAACAGAAAGCGTGGGTCCCTCTTGACAAAGGCCTGTATCAAAGCACAGATTTCTGTGTTTGATCACCTTCGTGACGCGTGTGGCTGTTTGCATGTGGACCTGTGGTTCGAAAATGGATGACTTCAAACCGTTGAGAGGATGGCCAACATGTAGCACCACTCATCCCACCAATGTCTCCATTTAAAAATACATATCTAGTGCCAGAGCAGCCTTGGGCGGCAGGACTGCTCAGTCCGTTTGGACTTGGAACAGGAAGGTCGCCGGTTCAAGTCCCCGAAACACCTGGGCACTGCCGAGATGCCCTTGAGCAAGGCCCCAGACCCACTGCACTGCTCCCCGGGCAGCTGTATATAAAAATAGCTGCCCCACTGCTCCTACATCCAGGATGGGTTAAATACAGAGAAACACATTTCACATGTGTGTGTACATGTATGTGACCAATGAAGAGGATTCAATCCTCCAGATTTAGATTTAGATTTAGAGGTCAGCTGAGCAAACTAGTCTAAGAAGTTGGACTCCTTGCTACTTTTTACTGGCACAAACAAACGTGTAACTCACACACACACAAACACACACACACACACACACACACACCAGCTTAGATCCCGAGGCACTGCAGAGGTTCTCCTTCTGCGCGTGCAGCTGTCTCCCGGGCGGTTTTGTGGGAGCGTGATCATGGATAATAGATAGTCGATGGGCACGGCGGGCCGGGGGGGGAAATGTTCTAGCCGTGGCTGATGCCAGCCAGGGCTAGTCGGAGTCTGGTGCCAGTTTTGTCTGCAAGCACCGTGGAGGGCACAGAGCATTTAATATTGAGCAACGGAAACTCAAACGGCGCTCCCTTTAGAGGTCTGCACGGTGAGCGGCTTTGTGTGCGTGTGTGTGTGTGTGAGATCGGGTGTGTGTGAGTGTGAGTGTGAGTGTGTGTGTGTGTGTGTGCATGCGATGGCATGTATGTGCGTGCGTGTCTGCATGCAATTGATCGCGTGTGTGTGTATGTGCTTGCGATTGATCGCGTGTATGTGCTTGCGATTGATCGCGTGTATGTGCTTGCGATTGATCGCGTGTACGTGTGTGTGCTTGCGATTGATCGCGTGTACGTGTGTGTGTGTGTGTGTGTGTGTGTGTGTGTGTGTGTGAATGCGTGCATGCTTACAACTGTGTCTCCGCTACTGCGTGGCTGCGATAGCCTGGAGGAGGGGGGAGTGGGCAAGGCAGACCAAAGTAATGGGAATACATTAGAGAGCAATTCATGCAGTTATAAGAAAAAGGGGGAAAAACAAATCCGAGGAACCGGCGCCGCCGCAGACTAGCGAGAGTTCGACGGAGCTGCTGCTGCTTGGCGATGCGGTCTAGTTCCTGCAGAAAAGTTTCATTTGAATATTTAATGGGGCAGTCGTGTGTGGTGGTGGTGGTGGTGGTACGCTGGTGTGTTCTAAAAAATAAGTTGGTTAGAAATGGGGGGTGGGGGGGGGGGCTATCTTCAAAAAGTTCCAAAGAGTCTTTAAAGTGAGGGGCTAAACCTTTAAAGTCCTTTTTCAGCTATCCTATCTATCCTATCGTGTCTTGTAGAACACACGCCTATGTCTATCTTTGAATCTGTCACGCGGTCACTCAACTGTTCAGCTCATGCACCTAAAGCTGCAAATAAGGAAAAAAATGTACAACCCTGAAGGACATTTCATTAAAAGGGGCATTGATTAATTTCTGACCACTAGAGGGCATACACAAGTCATTACATTTGAACGGAATCCCTTTAATTGAACTCTGGCATCCTAAATGATCTTATTATTTCTTTCCAGCCAGCGAAATAGCAGGAACAGCAACCCGTCAATGTGGCATCCGCCGTGGAAAACGTGCACAGAGCTGGCAAAAAATATTGTCATAGGACATACTGTCAGTCTGCAGAAGGTACACATTTTTGGGGTTCAGTCAGTCACCGATTCAAAATTTCTGCTTAAGAGGTCAGAATTTCCGACCTCACGTTGGCTATAAAGCTGATTCCTCGTTTTGCATTCCAATGGGTGGCACACGCGTTATTCAGGAAGCCAGAAGCGCTGACTGATTATCTCTGTGGCTTACATAGTAAATCTGTTTTTGGGTGTGTAACTTTTAAGCTGAGTCCGTGGATGCATTGTGTTAGCATGCGCCGTAAAAAAAAGCTTCAATAAACGCGCGGGTCCTTATTTACCTCAACTCAACTGGAAGGAAGCACCGGACCCTAATTGGAGACTAGGTGCTATCATAGGAGACAGACCATTAGTTCTAATACATCATGTATATATATATATATATATATATATATACATGGGGAAATTAGAGGAACGTCAGCCTACAATATTAGTAACAAGACCCGGTATTATCTACAACATTTTGTGTGACAGGAAGAGAGTCACACAAAATCACCCAGGCTCACTAGCTTTCTTCCACCCCCCCCCCCCCCCCCCCCCCATCCACTTTGGCTTTAATCTCCCCATGGCAGACACCGAATACTTCTCCTTCTGTTTCCTCTTATATCTAATTCTTCTTGTATTGAAATGTGATATCCATGACAGCTAGCAGCTCCTGTCTCCCGCTCTGCATATTGTAAAAGTTTTTCCCAAATTAAACTTGCGCTGGCGTACCTCTCATAGCGTCAGGCTAAGTACGCTAGTGCATCCGTGATAGATTTTTGCTGCTATTCCCATGCAAACACATCTTTGTGTTGTTGTGGGTGGAGGGTCGGAGTGGGGTGGGGTGGGGTGGGGTGGGTGTGCACCCCACCCCACCCCACTCAGCTCATGACAGCACATGTTAACAGTGGCACAGGGCCCACGTGTCGGCGTGTACCTCTCCTCCCTGGGTAAACCGCCGGGTAGAATTCATAGTAGAGGTCCGGCTGCTCCAGGTTCCCGAACGGCTCCATCTCCAGCTCGGCACTCTGGAACAGGTTGAGCTTGCACAGTAGGGCCAGCCGCACGAACCACAGCTGGAAAGAATAAAAGATACAGACACGGGCTGAATTGATGATTGTTTTTGGTTTAGGGTCGACGGTAGACATGGTGTTTTGTCATTGTCCGATCAAATACTGGCCAAATTGGAAAACAAAAATCGGCAAGGAACAGGGCGAAAGAGAAGGGTTGGAAAGGAAACAAGATGTGTACGCCTTCCAGTGTATTCTGGTTGGCTGCGGCCCTCTCCCTGTCGACAATGGAGAGAGGACGCGTGTGGGTGTATGTGAATACACATCTGCATATGTATCCCGACTACAGGCTGAGAGAGCGAGAGAGAGAGCGAGAGAGAGAGAGTTGTATTAGTCTTGTATGCGATTCAATTCTGCTTTGTTTTTTTTTGCAGTTTCTGAGGTTATAGGAGGATAAAGACAACACCAAGTCAACCACAAGGCCTGTAATGTAATACAATTGTCGATTAACAAACAATATATTGCATTATGTCCAAAAACGATTATTAAACGATTAATTATTACATTACATGCAGTAACAACATAACATTATTATGTTCTCATATATTATGGTCAATTACATTGTAGCATATTATATTATATTCATATCATGAAACTTAAGTTGCATTGCGTTATTTCATCTATTTTTTTTAAAGATAGGTCTTTTGTATAAGGAGTAAACAAAGATTATAAAACAGCAGTTATTAATTCAGAATTACTTCAGAAAATCCACAAATACTTTATCGATATAAACATTTGTGGACAAACAAGTTGAATGTTGCCGTTCTCCATGTGTAAAAATAATTGTTAGCACAATGCTTTCTGTAGTGTTTTACGTTAACCATCTTTATTATTATTTTTTAATAGAACTTCATTACTTGGGCAATTGTGTTTCTAAACAAAACACCAATAAAGCTCAGTGAATTTAATTGAATTGTGAGAGAGATCAGAAGAAGGAGAAGGAGAAGGGAAGGCAGAGAGAGAAAGAGCGAGACAGAGAGTGGGAGAAAGAGAGAGAGAGAGGAGGAGAGGACGTGTGTGTCAGCTTGTTCCCTTTCTCTGACTGTAATGTATGCAGGCATCTCTCGGCTCCCACTCTCCCACTGTCTTTCCCTTCTCTCTCTCTCTCTCTCTCTCTCTCTCTCTCTCTCACACACGTCTGACTCTATATTCCCCATACAGGACATGCCATGACAATATGCATACACCCCCACTGTGCTAACCACAACACTATATCTGTGTCTCACACACACACACACACACACACACACACACACACACCCCCCCCCCTCCCCTTAGGCTGTCTGCTTGCGTTCCCTTCACTGGACTACGTGTCACTTTGTGGGAAATGAGACAGGTATGATACGGACACAAACATATGCACACAGAGGGAGCGTGTGTGTGGGGAGGCAGATATAAATAAAGACTGAAGGGCAGAGAGACAGAGACAGAGAGTAGAGGAAAGAGATGTGGAGAGAGGAGAGAGAGAGAGAGACAGTTAATAAGAGGGAGAGCTGGAGAGAGAGTCAGAGAGTAGGGCTGGGCGATATAGCCAAAAATGTTACCACGATTTTTCTCATTTTTCATGAGTCAATATATGAGTCACACATCAAGTATTGTGATATATACGCTCTCCAGCCACTTTATTATAAGGGACATCGCGCTAGCGCCTTCAGAACTGCCTTAATTATTTGTGGCATATATTCAACAAGGTGCTGGAAACATTTCTCAGTGATATTGGTCCATATTGACATGATAGCGTCACGCAGTTGTCGGATAGAGGATAGACCTCCATTAGACCTGTGGAGGCCATTTGAATAAAGAGAACTCATCGTCATGCTCAACATCATCTTCACTTTGAGATGATGTGAGCTTTGTTGTGACATGGCGCGTTGTCTAGCTGGAAGTATTACCATTAGAAGACGGGTACACTGTGGTCATAAAGGGACGTGGTACATGGCCCGCAGCAATACTCTGGTAGGCTGTGGCGTTTAAACCATGCTCGATTGGTACTAAAGGGCCCAAAGTGTGCCAAGAAAATATCCCCCACATTACACCACCGGCAGCCTTAACTGCTGATACAAGGCAGGACGGATCCATGCTTTCATGTTGTTTACGCCAAATTGTGACCCGACTATCTGAAAGTCACAGCAGAAAACCAGACTCTTCAGACCAGGCAACGTTTTTTCAATCTTCTATGGTGCAATTTTTGGTCGGTCCGTGCCAATTGTAGCCTCAGTTTCTGTTCCTAGCGGACAAGAGTGACACCCGGTGAGGTCTTCTTCTGCTGTAGCCCATCTGCTTCAAGGTTCCACGTGTTGTGCGTTCAGAGACGCTGTTCTGCATACCTCGGTTGTAACAAGGTTATTAGAGTTACTGTCGCCGTTCTATCAGCTCAAACCTAAGTCTATTCTCCTCTGACCTCTGCCATCAACAAGGCATTATCACCCAGAGAACTGCCGCTTACTGGATAGTTTCTCTTTTCATTCTCTGTAAACCCGAGAGGTGTTTGTGCGTGAAAATCCCAGTAGTATCAGCCAGTTTCTGAAATACTCCAACCAGCCCGTCTGGCAACCAGCGACAAGTCACCTAATTCACCGTTCTTCCCCATTCTGATGCTTGGTTTGAACTTCAGCAGATCGTCTTAACCGTGTCTGCATGCTTCTAAATGCATTGATGATGACGCTGCCACGTGATTGGCTGATAAGGTACTTGCGTGAATGAGCAGGTGAACGGGCTATTTCTCGGGCTCCAGAGTGAGTGCACAGCGTATCCACATGCCCACTAACCTGGAAGCCGCGGCTTGTGGTCAACTTTAGACAAACCTATTGTTTATTTATATGTTAACATATGGAAATAATAAATGGTAAAACGATGATTTACTGCTTCATCCTGGATTTTGTTGTACTTACGTATGTGTATGACAACGAAAGGCATTCTGATTTGGAGATCTCCAAGGGAAGAGACGGTAAGTTCTAATTTTGGTTGTTTACAGCAGGGGTTCCCAACCGCCGGGCCGCGGACCGGTACCGGGCCGTGGAGGTGTTACTGCCGGGCCGCGAAACAGCTGTGTGTTTATCATCATATTTGACTCAAATAATTTGAGTATAGGTGAACGGCGGGCGGTATAATCTATATCTATCTATCTATATATCTATATATATATATAGATATATATCTCTCGGCATAACGAGAGACTTTCAGTTGCACGCGCTACTAAAGAGACTACGCGCTAGTGACGTGTCGGTCGCGAACGAGCCGGGGTTTGTATTACGGTGCTGCGCGTACATGCGCGTTTATACTGAAATCGAGCCCTGCCGTTTTGTTAGGGGTGTGTGTTGACCACACACTTTGACAACCGGTCCGCGAAAATTGACAACTGGTCCGCGAGACTTTTTCTCATGTATCTGCCGGTCCGTGGCACAAAAAAGGTTGGGAACCCCTGGTTTACAGGACACTACGTTCCTTTCACAGCGCTTTAGTTTTCGCAACTGTTTACAAATACAACACTGAAAATAATTGTATCAAACTATTGCATTGTCCCGTATTTCTACGGGACAATTGTGTTGCAATAATTAATAATAATTATTATTATCATAATTTTATCGCCCAGCCCTCGAGAGAGAGGGAGGGAGAGAGAGTAAGAGGGAGGGCTAGAGACAGAGAGAGAGATGGACGGAGAGTAAGAGAGAGAGAGAGAGAGAGAGAGAGAGAGAGAGAGAGAGAGAGAGAGAGAGAGAGAGAGAGAGAGAGAGAGAGAGAGAGAGAGAGAGAAACATGACGGAATTGGAGAAACGATTCAGAAAAAGATAGGGTTGCAGAAAAAATGGTTAAAAAGAGAGACGGCGAGAGGGAGAGAGAGTAATACCGTTTTCACACTGGGCTTAAATACGGTATTCGCGGCGCTGCAAAACTAGTTTAGTTTCGCTTTTGCTTTCACACTGCCAAGTAATGCGCATTCGGTACCCAACTAGTGTGCATTAACTAATCCACCTTGGGGTAGGTGGTTTTGATCCTGAAGTAACTAGTTCGGGTGCAAAGCAATAAAACTACTACGGGTTTCGCTTCCCAGAATCTTTAATGCACATTACTTTCAATTCACACAAAACTTACCAGTCTCCTTATTTAATGCACACTCGCTTCTCTATTGTGTGTGAATGAAAACCTGGTATCGAGTGCGCAGCAAATCGCGAATTAGAAGAGTGTGAACATAAAGTGTATTCGATGCGCACCAACTGATACGTTATCAACACCCGTATTGACTAATACGGGAGTCGATACCGTATGCAGTGTGAAAACAGTATAAGAGAAAGAGTAATTGAGAGAAAGAATAATAAGAGAGCGAGAGGGAGAGAGAGAGGGAGAGGGGAGAGAAAAAATGAGAGAGGGAGTAAGAGAGAGAGCCAGAGAGAGAGAAAGACAGGGGAGAGGGAGAGCGTGAGTGAGAGAGACATGGGAAGCGAGAGAGAGCTAGATAGATGGGGAGAGAGAGGTGGAGAGAGAGTAAGAGGGAGAGCGAGCAAGAGAGAGAGAGAGAGAGAGAGAGAGAGAGAGAGAGAGAGAGAGAGAGACTAGTGCTGTACCTGCAGGGAGTCGCTGGTGTGGGAGGTGCGCTGGCCGCTCTTGCCGTAGCCCTGGCCGTGAGCTGTCAGCAGCCGGCCCGTCAGGTCCACCGCCGCACGCCAGTTCTTAGTGCTCTGTACAGGGAGGGCGGAAGGGACAACAAATGAACACACACACACACACACAGGAGGCGTGAGCCACAGGTTAGGTACATAGCGGAGTACACAGAGCTTGATGTGCGCGACGCGAAACGTCACGGCAGGTAGCGTCACAGACCAGCAGGTCAGATAACGTCCTTGCTAGCCACCCATGCATCATGTGCCAGCCTGCCCGGTACCACCGTCACGCAGGACAAACCCACGGCCGCTTTCTCTAATCCTGCGCTGCCACACTTCCGTTCGCAAAGTCGCCGGTCAGGTGAAACACAACCACACGCACAACCAGGCGAATCGTTTTGGGATTTACACATTTTGGCAGACACACACAAACTCCAGAGCCAATCAACTGGTTGCCCTGGAACAGGGATGGGCAAATGGTGGCCCGCGGGCAGCATGTGGCCCCCACCAAAAAAATTTGAAAAGAAATGATATAATAATATTATTTATATTTTTGTTTGTAGTACTGATACCGTCCACTAGACTCCTAGGTACATGATTTTGTTCCAAATACCACGAAAAGATGAGCACAGCCCTCTGTGAGGAAGGTGTCTGATGAAAATTGTGTTTTTCAAGAAAAGTGGGAGAAATATTTTCACTGAATTCAGGGTTAAACCACAATGTTTAGTATGTTTGCAGACGGTTTCTGTAATGAAAGTAAGTACACCGGGGGTCGGCAGAGCAGCGATCCTAGCGGGCCTGAAAGGGAAAGTATGAAAACAACAGTGCTTTTTCACCCAGGCCACAAGTGTCCAACAATCAAGTCTGAAAGCATCATATGCGCTCTCACTCCAGCTTGCCAAAGCAAAGAAGCCACTATCAGAAGGAGAGCGCGATTGAGATGGCTAATGCCTTTGGAGATGACAAAATGTCAAAAACAATCCTCTCCCCACGCACAGTGGGTACATGACTTTGAACTCATTCAAAGTCATGTGGAGGGAAAGCTGAAACAAGTCACGGCAGACTCTTCATACTTTTCGTTAGCGTTAGATGAGAGGACAGACGTTAACGATGTTAGCCAGCTACTGGTGTACGCAAGATCAATCAATGCGTCATTTGATGTACACGAGGAATTATTAAAACTGGTACCACTGCACAGCACAACAAAGGGATCGGACATCTTCGACACAGTGAAGGGTGTCGTCAGCGAATACGGCGGATTTGACAAGATATCTGCCGGCTTCGCTGGACTCCTCCGTCAAAGTGGTGTGGATTGCCCGATACTGCACTGCATCATACACCAGGAGGCGCTGTGCAAAGCATCTGAATTTGGTGCATGTCATGGATGTGGTAACAAAAGTTACCTATCTGATTCGGGGGGGGGGGAGAACGGGTCTCTAAATCATCGTAAATTGGAGAGGAGGTGGATGCTACCTGTTCAATACAAACATGCCACTTTATAAATAGCAGTTCACATTTCTATTTGAAAATAGTACAATCCCAACTTGACATGCGAGAGGAGTTGAAACAATATTTTATGCAATACAGACTGAATAGGTCATTTGCGGACAGATGAAGTGTTCTGAAACACTTACACGTTATGTCAGGCACTTTCAGAAGATGAGGAGGAGGGGAACAATCCAATAAATCAATCAATGCAAAGCACAAATATTGATTATACACTCGTCACACTCGCCACTTTATTAGGTACACCTGTTCAACAAATTCAGCAAATATCTAATCAGCCAATCCCATGGCAGCGACTCAATGCATTAAGAAGCATGCAGACAAGTTCAAACCAAGCATCAGAATGGGGAAAAACTGTGAATAAAGTGACTTTAAACGTGGCGTGGTCGTTTCCAGACGGGCTGGTTGGAGTATTTCAGAAACTGCTGATCTACTGGGATTTTCACGTACCCCTACGCCCCCACACATCTCTCGGGTTTACGGAGAATGAAAAGAGAAACTATCCAGTAAGCGGCAGTTCTCTGGGTGATAATGCCTTGTTGACGGCAGAGGTCAGAGGAGAATAGACTTAGGTTTGAGCTGATAGAACGGCGACAGTAACTCTAATAACCTTGTTACAACCGAGGTATGCAGAACAGCGTCTCTGAACGCACAACACGTGGAACCTTGAAGCAGATGGGCTACAGCAGCAGAAGACCTCACCGGGTGTCACTCCTGTCCGCTGAGGCTGCAATTGGCACGGACCGACCAAAAATTGCACCATAGAAGATTGGGAAAAACGTTGCCTGGTCTGAAGAGTCTGGTTTTCTGCTGTGACTTTCAGATAGTCGGGTCACAATTTGGCGTAAACAACATGAAAGCATGGATCCGTCCTGCCTTGTATCAGCAGTTAAGGCTGCCGGTGGTATAATGTGGGGGATATTTTCTTGGCACACTTTGGGCCCTTTAGTACCAATCGAGCATGGTTTAAACGCCACAGCCTACCTAGAGTATTGCTGCGGGCCATGTACCACGTCCCTTTATGACCACAGTGTACCCGTCTTCTAATGGTAATACTTCCGGAAACGCGCCAACATGACAATGAGTTCTCTGTATTCAAATGGTCACCAGATTCACTCATTCGTGACCGGTGAGTGTATACTGTATATATGTATACAGTGGGGGGGGGAGTGAAGGTGTGAACAGGCTAACCTAAACAGAGAAAAGTGCTTTCTACAGAGTGTAGTGTTGGGGCTGAGGAATGGTAGATTGCAGTGTGCTGGACAGAGGACAAAACACTCATGCGACCACAACACTTTAACACACACACTTGCTGTCAGGTATACTAGCATTTACACATCGACCGGGGAAGAGGCAAAACAAGAGTCAACGAATACACACACACACACACACACACACACACACACACACACACACACACACACACACACACACACACACACACACACACACACACACACACACACACACACACACACACACACACACACACACACACACACACACACACACACACACACACACACACACACACACACCAGCATCTGCTTGCACAGGAGGGGGTACAATAGGTTGGACAGGGATGGAGGTGGTGGGGTTTGAGTCACAGCACCCCATCAACCCACATGACAAGGTCAGCCTGACGACTGGGTCCCTAGTGCCTCGCCATTCATCATAGCCGGGAAGCTAATTAGACCAGAGAGCGGGAGAGGAAGGGAGAGAGGCAAATAAGCAGAAAGAGAAAGAAGATAAGAAAGAGGAGGGGGGGGGGATATAGAGATAGGCAGATACAGTGACAAGAAGGGGAAAAAAAAATTATAGACAAAAACAGAGAGACAGAGAAAGGGAGAAGAAAGACAAACGCTGGACGAACAGCTATAATGACACCTTCTCTCACTTCCTTCTTCACTGCCACCCCCCCCTAAACAACCTATCCAAAGCCTCCATTGTGTGTGTCTCTCTCATCCCCCCCCACCCCCCCCCCCCCCCCCTTAGACTCCCCACGTATTCAAATTCGTCACCCTCTCTTCCCCCCCTCCCAGTGGGGGATCTCTCCCAACCGCCACCCACCAGCCCCACACCTCGGCCCCGGATCGACTTCCCCTCCTTCCCTGTACCTTCCCCTTCCTCGCTCTCATCGCCCCCCGTTCATCCCTTCCTCTTTTTCAACACCCTAACGACCACCACACACACACACACACACACACACACACACACACACACACACACACACACACACACACACACACACACACACACACACACACACACACACACACACACACACACACACACACACACACACACACACACACACACACACACACACACACACACACACACACACCACACACACACACACACACACACACACACGCCAGTGGCTGTGGTGCCTCTGAATCTTCATTAGTGCAGGAAATGAAGCTGAAAACGAGGAGGCAGCCTAGATGGCCGAAAGCAGCTGCAGCCACTCACACACACACACACATTCACACACTTACTGCCACAGGGTATTACTAGGCAGGTGTGTGTGTGTGTGTGTGTGTGTGTGTGTGTGTGGTGTCGAGAGGGGGGAATAACAGTCTGCAGTGGTCTACAGTAGCCCCATTCCTGCACACCTAGCATTCAACACACACACACACACACACACACACACACACACACACACACACACACACACACACACCACACACACACACACACACACACACACACACACACACACACACACACACACACACACACACACACACACACACACACACACACACACACACACACACACACAGTGTGTGTGTGGCACAGATGGATGAGGGGTTTCAAAAGGGGGATGGGCCGGATATGAGAGGACTCCAGCTGCCGTGGTGGAGGCAGCGCAGGATGCGGTCTCCTAACACAATATCAACCCCACCGAAACTTCAAGCCAGACCCTGTGGAGTTGGGATACAGGAAAGATTACGGAAAAAGAGGAGAAGAAACCCCATGGGGCGGGAGAAAGAGAGGAACAGGCGGGTGGGGAGAGGGGGGAGAGGAGAGGGCGGGGTGTTGCAGGGAGGGGTCGGGTGCAGAGACCCAATGGGAGTGCGGCAAGCAAATTTCAACTATCCCAAAAAAAAAAAAAGAAAGAAAGAAAGAAAGAAAAACAGCCCCTCCAAAACCACTGAACTCCAGCTTTATATAACCATGCGGAATCACAGCGCCGGACGTAATGGCAGCAACACCGTGACGCAAAGTCAACAGATGTAGCGAGACGCTGTGATGCCTGCCGTTCTATTTCAAGGGGGGTGTGTGCGTGTGCGTGTGCGTGTGCGTGTGTGTGTGTGGCATGGCTATATGAATGCAGTACTTTCACCCGGCTTGGAGAGCAACAGGCTACCGTTTCTGTCCTGGACCATGGATGATGCATGCAAAGCCAATCTGACACCTCGCCTGCTCCCCGTTTGAAGCATAAGATAATGATGCTGATGTTCACGTTGATGTTCAGGAGAGAAACCGGGAAAATGACGTCGGGAGGCTGGTTTGGTTTCTATCGCCTCCTATCAGAACAAAAGTGTGCCATTGTGGCAAAAAAAAAGCATGTCTCATTTGACTGAGCTTTCGCTGCAAGCAAGCAAGCAAGCAAGCACGCCAGAACTGTACTATTATAATACTCAGCCTCCCCGATCAACCAGATAACTTAATGGAAGACACGGGACGATACGCCCTGGAAAGACGATTGCCACATCAATTGCGGATGGCATCTTTTAATGAAACAGCGAGTTTCAGACAGCCAGCTTTGCCTTGAGGGTGGCCTTGGCACGCGCTAACCCGGCGCTTGTTACCCAGGTGGGAATCATTTCAATTAACACAGATGAGGAGGTGGCGGTAGTGGTGGTGGTGAAGAAGAGGGAGGTGGCATAAGGGAGGGAGGGAGGGAGGGAGGGAGGGAGGGAGACGGGAGTAAGGAAGCAAAACAATTGACTGATATATGGGGCTTTCGGCGATTCATAATTTAGCTTGGCTCAAATGACTGCGCAATAACGCATAAATCAGATCTCATCCCCAAACCCCGCTCTCCCCTTCCCCCCAAAAATCGAATGAGGACGCAGTAGTGTGGCGATTTATCGCCACCGATATTAATTGAGGAATTGGCGGGTTTGGAGGCTAGTGGAGTACGCGTCGTCCTTCGCTAATGCCGTGGCCGCATGAGTATTTGCTTCCAAATATATTTATTTTTCTTTCTTTCTTTCCCCCCGACCCCACTGCAGACTACAGGCAAACCGAGAACAGGGAGCGAGTGAGACGACACGAGGTCATAGCGTGACTCGTCATCGTAAGTGGGTGACAGTCATGTCGCCCAGTCAGTCATAAGGTGCTCACGCCGCCGCCCACCACCACCACCACCACCGCCACCGCAGCGGTGAAGTCTCATTCGTGGTGGCCGTGCTTTCTATACAAGAACGCATGATGAGAGAGGGCGTGAAGAAGACACGAGAGCGAGAGAGAGAGAGAGCGAGAGAGCGAGAGAGCGAGAGAGCGAGAGAGAGACACTACTGGCTGTTATGACGCAGGTGAGACAATGTCACTCTAATCATAGCACGCCACCCACTGCACCGTTGGTCGGGATGTGAAAGGGAGCTCGTGAACCCTTTTATTTATTTATAAAAAAAATTAAAGACGCGTCAACGCGTCTTCTCTCGCACGTGTGCCAACGTTTCTCGGCGAGCAAGGAGAGCGCTTGTGTGCGCCACAAGCTCACCGGGGCTTGTACGTCGCGGCCTATTCAAATTATTTTAATGATCACAAGTTCAAGGCAGATTCTTCCCTTTGGCAAAGAACTTAAAATATATATATATTTTTTTAAAACAGCCGTGCATAATGACAAAGCACCGCAGAAGAAAGGGAGGGACACCGCCTGTTCCCTTGAGGTGGGGGGGGGGGGGGAATAAAATAGCTTCTTTGCTTGGCACTGGGAGCTTCCTTCTCCACATTGACTCCTCCAACCCCCCCCTCCACCCCGTGATATTCGTGGCTAATACTCCAGCCCCAGCATTTCGTACACTTTACACGGAGCGAGTCAGCCGCCGGAAGGTCGCGAGAATGTCGTCAGGCGGCTCAAACAAGCCGAGCGGGGTCTCTCTTCTGTGCGCCGATGACGAGGTCTGAACATATGTGTGGCGAGAGAGGAGAGAGAGACTCAGACACGACCCTGTGCTGCTGCTGCTGCTCCCCCCGCCCCAACCCTCCTCCACATTCCCTCCCCTCCCCTCCGCATCATTGTCGTTATGAGCAGGGAAATGACAGGCTGTGCGAGAGTGCCCCCGTAATGATAACTAAAGGTCGCAGGGGGCGACCATATCAAAAGCAGTACACGCTCGCCGGGATGGTGATTATTGGGTGGAGGAAAGGGAGGGACTGCGTCTGTCTGACCCAGCAAAGGTGGAGGAGAGGAGAGGAGAGGTGCGCGGGGGCAGTCATCTAACCTCATCAAGGTGCAGACCTGCTAAGTACGGCGTCTGCGCACACACACACACACACACACACACACACACACACACACACACACACACACACACACACACACACACACACACACACACACACACACACACACACACACACACACACACACACACACACACACACACACACACACACACACACACACACACACACCACACACACACCACCCCCCCCCCTCCTCCGGAGACCTGGCTCACAGCCCAGACACCATCACGCTGTGGGTAGGAGAAAGAGAGGTTATGGGCTCTGGTAGATAACACAGACGGACAGAGGAGAGAGAGGAGGTGGGAGAGAGAGAGGAGGGTGGGAGAGAGGGGTTGGGGAGGGTTGCCTAATCAGAGAGACAGATGAGGCCAGCCCAGGGTAGTGCTGAGCCAGAGATGCACCAGGGCTAACCACACCGCTGCAAGGAGACAGAGAGCGAGAGCGTGGGAGAGAAAAAGAGAGAGATGGAAAGAGACCTAGTGACTGAGTGAGAGGTCACAGAAAGAGAGGGGGATGAAGAGCAAAGAAAGGGGTTAGAGAGGGATAGAGGCGTCTGGTCATCTGACCAGCTCTCCGGTAACCAGCGAGTGTTAGCCGACTGTGTCTCATCGTCTCGATCTAGCGTTTCCTGCACTCAAGACACTCGGTTCCGCGTCTCCGGCTTTCATGGGGGACCTGCTCTAAGTGACACTGCATGTGTGGTGCGGTTTCCGGTTATCTAATACTTGTGCACGCTAATGTGCGTGTGCACCGAGCATGGTGTGGGCTGGTGACAGCCGGCACAGGCACCCGCTGGGTCTGCAGCATGAGTCATTCTGCCAACATCATTCATTAAACGAAAGAAAGAAAAAAGACAAGTGTGCACGACACTTTTAGTGAACACATACGGTGCGGTCACGCACGTGAGCAACTAAAAATAAAAAATAAAGGTAGCCACCTGGCTTGTATCCTCGGGAAATCGATGCACTGTATTGACCACAGCCAAGGTGACTGGAAGCACCGGGCCACAGCTGTGACCACCACCAGCTCACGCTTGCGCACACACCGTCACGGTGTGTGTGTGTGTGTGTGTGTGTGTGCCCTCTCACTTTTGAACATCTGCGACTCTGATAGTTTAAAAAATATATAAACAAACATCGACCTGATTTCTCTCTTGTTGTTGCAACATTTAAAAGTTTCACATTTAAAATGCATTCAATTCGATTCCAAAAGTGAACACACACACACATATATAACAACCTCTCAACCCCTTCCAAAACACTGTGTGTGTGTGT
>CM051016.1:11496607-11509107 GCA_027704905.1 Muraenolepis orangiensis | reverse complement strand
ATTCAGGTCTCTCCTGTTCCTCCAACTGAGCTTTCGTCTCAACAACACTCAGAATGACCTCAGGTGTTCCAACCGTGCAGAGTGAAGCCTCCAGCTCTGCCGCATCCTCGTGGTCAACGGTCTCCAGGAAGGATTCGATAGGAGCCACGTCATCTTCTTCACTGACATTAGGTGAATCTGAAATCATGACACTCTCCATCATCTGGTCATTGAGCTTGTCCAGCAGGCTCTCTGAGGGTGTGGCAGTGCTGTCTTCCAGGGGGGTGACAAATTCTCCCCCGAGGTCGATGGTTTCTTCCGGGGGAAGGATGGCCTGGTTGGACATGGTTGTTTCATCAGGGGCTAGAGATGCATTGGCGAAATCCTCAACAGCGATGTCCAGGGTGACCGGCCGCTGAGCAGGACCCTCGTCGCTATCCATCGTACTGCTCCTGTAAATAATACATAAGACAGTCAGTGTGTTGCCTATCGAATGACGCCGCAACACATTGTTTTTCTTAAATAAAGATAATAACATACAATACAATCTATATACATACAACACATATGCACAATGTACATGTTCGTTGTATTCTATCTTGCAGCCGTGTCACTTTACTGCTTGATGTTAGCTGTATAGCTAACATCAAGTCATTTGGTGAGCCACCGAGTGGAAACGAAAAAGCAAAGAACAAACTGCATGGCAACTCCATCCGGCGTTTAACATTTAAATATGATATACAGCGACACATTCATGAACTGGAATTCATATTTCTACTACAGGCATGAAATGCATTCCTACCTTTAAATGCTTTTTTTTTTTACAAGTCACTGACAGCAAGACACACACTGCGCATGCGTTGTTTAGGAAAACACTACCGTACGGCGTCCGTGGACAGACAAACTTCATCCGTTTGTATTCCTAAAAGGTTTTACGCCGACCATACGTAAAAAAACAACGTTCCACGGTACCCTCTACGCGTTTTACTTAGTCACTACGTATCTGCTATCGCGGAAATGCAGTTGAGACAGGGTTAATGTAATGTAATGTAGCACAAATGGTTATTTGTATTTAATATTTTGGAGAGCAAAACAAACCACATTCTGGACGTTAAAGAGGGTGACAAACGTTGCCATAAGTTGAGAAATGGAAGACGACGCACCTGTCATTTATGGTCTCGAGTTCCAGGTAAATAGACTGGTGTTTACCACCACACAGTCACTGTGCATGTATAGCTGCTATTGAGTTACTGATGCTGATGCATATTAATCATCTGTTATTGTTAGGTTGTTGGGTATTATTAGGTTATCAACACTATACATACACTATCCAGTGTCAAGTGGCTCTCACGTTTATATGTTCTATAGCGTGTCTGATGTTTTAACGATTAGCTTGTGAAGCCATAGTTGCCTGTGAAATGCTATAGTTTGACAGTATGCCATATGTGTTGGTGTGTTGTTGTGTGTGCTCCCAGGCCAGGGCTCTCACTGCTCAGACCGCTGAGACGGATGCCATTCGCTTCCTCGTCGGCACACAGTCTCTGAAATTTGATAACCAGGTGAGTTTTTAAGGGAATGAATCAATGATTCAAAGGATCAGAGAGTCAATCGATGGCATTCATTTTCGTAAACGTTTTCTGTTATAACATATATCAAGCATTTGACACGTATTTACATATAAAAGGGCTCACAAGCTTAATTCATTTGATTCAATTCAACTTCAAGATTTAAGACTTGTGTTTTGCCATTGGCAACAAGTACATTGGAATGCTTACTCCCCATTCCCTCCCGCAGTATGACATTCTAGAACACAATACAACACAAATACTATACACAATATTATACAAAATGAACAAAAATATTGGGGAAAAAGCATTTTAAAGTGCCAGTAGTGCAGCAGCATTTTGAATACAGTGCGTACAGTGCAGAACAGTGCAGTAACTGTAATGAGTAATGAATATGAGTCCAGAAAGTCCAGCAAAGTATGTAAGTGTAATGTTAATGACAATGTTATGATAGTGGCAGCACTCCTAGCAGTTCAGTAGGCACACTGCCTCTGGATAAAAACTATCCTTGAACCTGGTAGTTCTTGTACGGATGCTGCGCCACCGGCGACCAGACGGTAGGGGGGAGAAGAGATGGTGCCCAGGGGGGTTGTAGTCCTTTGTGATGGACATGGCCTTCTTCCTACATCTGGTCCTACAGATCTCCTCAATGCATGGAAGTGCATCTTCAAGCTAAAACTTTGGTTGTGACCCAAATTCTTCTAAATCGAATTTGACGCTACTTTACATTTAGCTGTTATTTATCTTGTTTATGATGTTATCTATTTGGTAGAAACTAAGGGCTGTCTATCTACTGTGGTTAAACCTTGATGCATGGTTTTACCATCTAATGGACATGAAGGTAATTGATGTGTGTTTATATTTTTATCCTGTGTTCATAATCATTTATAGTCCTGTGTTGCATTTTATTGCATTTCATACATACACGCACACACACACACACACACACACACACACACACACACACACACACACACAGTTCAGGTGGATTGATTGAATAGGTTCAAACAGTCACTACAGTGAATGTTGTTCAGTAACAATAATGGATGAGCTCTATATTGGCCTACAGTTTCAGATTGTAAGCTTCCCTATTCGAATCAGTATGAACTTTAGGTCTGAAATCATTATAAAGTGCCCATGTCCTAATATAAGGTAGCTTTGTTAACCCTGCTAAATAGGCAGATTCACACAGTGTAAACATCATTTAGGCCTAGTTACAGTTTGTCAGTGAAACATCTACGGTGGGGATTCAATCAGGAACATGAAGCCAACTGATACAAGGATGGATGGTCTCCAGACGCATACAGTAATGTGACTTCAACTTAGAAAGGTGCATGAAGCCGAACCTAGGCTACATAGGCTAAAGTACATTTTGAGCTCACTTGACAAATGCGAGCTCAGCTACTTTTTAAGCTGCATTTTTGATCAAACAAAATAACAACAATAAAGTATTAACCAAGAGGACAAAATGGCTGATTTCCTAATTTCCCAACCAATGGCCATGGATGGATGGCTGTATTTGCGGGAGTGTAAAGCACAAGCAAAGCTGTTCTTAAGAAAACAGGAGTACCTTTATTTATTTACTAAGGTGTAAACTTTTTAAATGTATTTGTACACATTGAAACATTTGCATCAAACTATCCAGAAAGTTCATTGTGTGTGTGTGTGTGTGTGTGTGTGTGTGTGTGTGTGTGTGTGTGTGTGTGTGTGTGTGTGTGTGTGTGTGTGTGTGTGTGTGTGTGTGTGTGTGTGTGTGTGTGTGTGTGTGTGTGTGTGTGTGTGTGTGTGTGTGTGTGTGTGTGTGTGTGTGTGTGTGTGTGTGTGTGTGTAATTGTATGTGTTGCAGGTACACACCCACACACCGACACACACACACACACACACATAATTAGACATACAGACATACATACATACGTGTGTGTATTGACGCGGATGTCTTCGTATGTGTGCAGAGTGTGTGGCTCACTGGCATGTGCACATTGAGCTGCAGAGGTCAATACATTGACAGATGAAGAAAACTCTTGGCATCTAGTGGGGCAATAATTAATTGAGACGGGAGAGAGATGGATAAAAAAAAATAATCCTTGGCAGACTGTGGTGTGAAAAGGGTCTGGCGTCGGATGCAGATTGAGAGACGTTCCAAGTCTTGCGAGTCTAATGTGGAGCCGGTTCGGGGACAAAAGTGACAATGCATCTGATATACGTGTTTTACTTGTTACTCTACTGCACTGGCAGTCCATTTTAATATACTTCCTTCCTTTCTTCCTTCCTTCCTTCTCCCTGGCATGGGCACACGTCTGAAAACACAAGAGAGAATCAAATTGATTATTTTTCACGGCGTTGTGAGACTTGCCTGGTCGTAGTAATCAGAGGCGAGGCGTGCTGCTGTACAGTAATAATGCTTCCCTGCTTTCACATTCGTAGCCACTTGTATTATCGCCATGGTGAAGGCACTAAGCAGCACCATGCTGGCATACCGGGAAACCTCATTCATATTAAAGACTGCACCTTTTTATACGGATTTGCTGTTAAAAATCATCAAATGAATCAATTAACTTTCAATTTTAACTTTCTGTCATTACTGAAATATTACCAGGGTCTTATTCTTTTTAAAAAATGATTCATAATTTACCTTATTTAGCTTCTATCAAAATTCAGCATCTGGAATGCAGCCAGTGGCATTTATTTCCGTATTTATTAATTCATTAATTTATTCATACTGCAAGTCTTAACTGCATTAAGTTGTCAGACAGTCAGGCCAGTGTAGTTTGCGCTGGTGTTGTGAAAAACCTCTTTCTGATTACTGTTCCGACCGCTACCACCCCACCCCCGCACCCACCCCAACACTCTCTCCATCACCCCACTCCTCTCTCCCGCATCCCCCCACCGCTCTCACCCCACCCTCATCCTCCTTCACTTCAGCCGAATGATGTATCCATAAGCCCTCTGGCCTTTCCACCTCCCATTAAGCATAATGCAGGGTGGAAATGCCTCTCTTAACTCGCTGAGCACCTTTTTAAAATCCCTCCGAGACCAATAGCTTGAATGACAGATCGCGGAGGACTCGCCGGCGTGGCATTTAGGGCTACTAACGAGATAAAGCGTCGGGGTCTGCCACCGCTATGGGCCTTCCGCCGCTAAACCCCCCCCCCCCCCCACCCTCCCCTCCTCCTTGACCGGCCCCCACTTGCTGTCACCCGCACAGCTAAAGAGCTTTTGCGAAAGAAAAAAAACAAAACGGTCCCACAAGTTAAGTGTTTGTGCATGTCTCTGGGTGGCGATGGGTGTGGTGGTCGGGGCAGGAGGGGAAGGGAAGGACAAGGGGGAGTTGGGGGGGTTCAGAATGGAGCCGGTGTTTTTATCCCTCTCTTTAACGTGCAAGCATACCTCTCACACATGTGCACGCCTACGCACACACTCACTAAAACAGGCAAGTACGCCTGCACACACGCACACACGCGTAGGAACAGACACACGCCTACACACACACACACACACACACACACACACACACACACACACACACACACACACAGCACACACACACAGCACAGCACACACACACACACACACACACACACACACACACACACACACATACAGGCACACTCTCATAATTAAAAGCGGCGGGCCGCTTGCCAGATGGGCTGAAGGCTATGACTCACTCCCTGGGTCTTGGACGAACAAGATGGATAAATCACGGCGAGGGAGAATCGCTAGAACCTCTCTTTCTCTCTCTCTCTCTCTCTCTCGTTCTCTCACTTTCTCACTCTCTCACTCTCTCGCTCTGTTACCACCTTTTCTCACCTGGGATCACTGAAATGTGTGTGTGTGGCGGGGAGCGGCAGGTGGGGGTCTAGCAGGCACCAGGGCCGCCTTCCTTCCCTCCAATTACGCTGTCCTGCCAGCCCAAATTTATTCGCTCCCCTTCCTCACTCACTCGCACGCACAAACGCACATACCCACACCCACACACACACACACACGTTTGTCCGCGCACTGCCATAAAAAAACAAATTTTGCCTAATAATGATTTGATTATAATTTTTTTTGCACTTGATGCAGTCCAACTCAAGGTTAATGGCTGCCTGACTGACTTTGAGGCCACTGGAAGATGCTGCGCTCTCTCTCTCTCTCTCTCTCTCTCTCTCTCTCTCTCTCTCTCTCTCTCTCTCTCTCTCTCTCTCTCTCTCTCTCTCTTCCTCCCCCCCCCCCTCCCAACCCACCCTCTTCTTCCAGGACATCTCCTCCTGCGTCTTGCCTGTAAAACTAGTGTAGGGTTTAAGGGAGTGAAGGTGGACCTGGATTGAGTTATGGTCCTGTGGAACCCCATAAAGGCCCCACAAGGCACCCCCCCCCCCCTCAACCTTGAAGTGATGCAAGCCCCTCCCTTAAGAGAGCAACAGCACCTTGGGCCCCCACCCCACCCCACCCCACCCCACCCCACCCCCCCCTCTCTCACAGTTGTTTGTTTACTTTAGTTGTAGTTTTTTCGTTGTTTTTTTTTTACTGTGCTGTGCTGTGCCTGTTCAACACGGTGCACCAATAGAAAGTGCCCTTTGTAAAAAAAAAATATATATATATATATATTTTTTATTGATCTAATGAAAGATAGGCTAACTCCATGTTGGCAGGCCCAAACATGTTTGCTTGGCGGGGAAAAGCAATAAGGGCTATAGGGAAATGACCTGCATGTCAGAAGGTACACCGTACGCAATGTGTACTTACTTTCAATTGCTCAGCTCTCATTGCGATAGATGCCGGAGAAAAACTGATATTTGAGGTGAAACATATTTTAATCAACACCCCTTCTCTATGTGTCAAAGGAACGTCACGGAGGGGCGAAACATTAATAACAGTAATAATATTAGAAAAAAAAAAAAATACTTATTTTTCTGGTTTACTCGCAAAATTGCAAAAAAATAAATAAAAGGGAGCAACAACATATCTATTTCCAGGCTACTGTCGGTGTGTAATTGTTACACTAATTATCGTCTTCTGCGGTGTATTCCTCTAAGAATTCCGAACAACATATTTAATAGGGAAGCACAGATGGGTTGGAGATTACTGGTTAACACAACGGCTTAGCTAAATTAGCCTCTGCACTTTGCGTGTTTTTCCTAAGGGGAAAAAAATATATATATTTATTGAACAGAGATCACCCCTCAGACTCTCTGCTGCATTCCACGGTGTGAATACCAATGCAACCCGCGAGTGCAGGTACCGTGTGCCTGGAAATGCTTGACTGTGATCTGTATTTCATCTCTGCTTTTTCCTCTCCTCGGCTTGTTTTGCAGCTGTGTCACAGGCGGGACTGCCGTGATTCCCCAATTAAATAGGACTTCTAACAGGCAGTCAGTCTCTTAATCGCTGCTTTGAAAGCAAATCAAGGAGAGGGAAAATGAAATGAAAGTCTGTGGTGTGTTTTTTTTGTGTGTGAGTGTGAGGGGTGGGGTGGGGTGGGGGGAGGGTGGGCCAATGATACATCATCTTTGAGATAGCGTTTGTTAAGCAGAATCTGTTCATTGTTGGGGAGCGGGGGGGGAATGAGCACCGCTTTGACTATGGCGCTTGCATTCAGTAGATGAGAGGGAGGGGCGCCTAATGTGGTTTGTCCTCACTGTCTCTCTCTCCCTTTTGTCCACTGTCTCTCTCTTTCTCTTCTCTCTCTCTCTCTCTCCTCTCTCCTCTCCCCTCTCTTACCCCCAGATCCACATCATTGACTTTGATGATGAGAATAACATCATTAACAAGAACGTGCTCCTGCACCAAGCTGGGGAGATATGGAACATTGGTGCCAGTCCCGCGGATAAGGCCATGCTCACCACCTGCTACAACAAAAGTAAGCCCCCCCCCCCCCCCGTGTCTCCAACCTACGGTCTCTCGGTGCTCCCGTCTCAGCTCGGTCGCACCCCGTGGGCGGCTGGCTTCGTCTCCCTGACCCGTTTTGCGCCCCTCCCCTGTCTCGACTGTCCCTCTTTGCTCTTGATCATCTTGTGCATTTCTCACGGGTGCGTTGCGAAACTCCTGCTCTCTAATCAGATCCGCTGCGGACGATCGATGGATCAATCGATCGATGGCCTCTTTGACCGCTCCGGCAGCCTGTGTTAGCGTGACGAGGCCGTCCCGGGCCCTGATGGAATAGGATCAGTGCTAATGTGCATGACGTGAGGGCCCATGCCAGACGGCAGCGTCGGCGGAGAGACAGGCCTGCATGGTGGACTCTCTGAAAGTCAAAAAAACGATCTTTTAATTGTTTTAAGTTGAGTCACAATATTTACGTGAGATCAGAGGCAAAACTATTTGGAAAAGTATACTGTAGTTAGTATAATGGGTTTCCCACCTTTTTTTGTTTGTTTTGTATTTGGACAATTGCCGTACAAATTCAAAGTCAACACATTGTGATGAGTCTAGACTCAGCAGTCAGCAGCAGTCAGCATCTTTGAAGACGGTTCTTATTCCCTCCAGGGGACCCCCTCGGTTTGTGGTCATTTTGTGAAGAAGGCGCGTTTGACTCGACATGCATTTGTTGCGCTTGCAGAGACCGCCGCATCTCCGCCCAACATGCAGCCGATTGAGGTAGACATGAGATGAGTGGTGGATGGTGGATGGTAGATGGTGGAAGCAAAGCAAAAGGAAGGAAAACCAGAGCCCAATGCTAATGCCACACTTTACGCTTGTTAAGTGCAAGTTACACACTCTGAGCTTTTAACACCCGCGCCCCTTGCCTCTCCCCTCCCCCTCCGCTCTGTAGCGCATCCGCGTGTCACCAGTAGCGGAAAAAATGCATTTGGGCAAAGAAAGAAAGAAAGAGTGTGTTAGAATGTGTGTTTGCCGTGGCCTTGGCTTTATGTGAGTGCCGTGTGTGAACTTGCTCCACAGTGCTGAAGGGAAAGCGGCCATTGTGTGCATGTTGATGGTCCACGTGTTGGTTTGCGGAGTTCCTGAAGGTCATAATTAAGTGTATCATTGCTATCTTGTAGCCGAGACCTCCGAATTCGGTGTGTGTGTGTGTGTGTGTGTGTGTGTGTGTGTGTGTGTGTGTGTGTGTGTGTGTGTGTGTGTGTGTGTGTGTGTGTGTGTGTGTGTGTGTGTGTGTGTGTGTGTGTGTGTGTGTGTGTGTGTGTTGGCCTTCCGTTCTCATGACTCAGAGCACACACACTCACACACTCTCAACAAATACAACCCAGAGCCGACAAACCCAGGGCAGCAGTGGCAGATGACCGGAAGAGAGTGTGTGTTTGTGTGTCCGTTAGGGCCCATCCATGTACATATGTGAGAAAAAAAAAAAATATATATATATATATATATAAAAAAAATTGAGAGATGGGGAAACTGGGTGTATGTACAGTTGTGTGTGTGTGTGTGTGTGTCTCTCCATTAGTGCCCATCCATGAGAGAGAGAGAGAGAGAGAGAGAGAGAGAGAGAGAGAGAGAGAGAGAGAGAGAGAGAGAGAGAGAGAGAGAGAGAGAGAGAGAGAGAGAGAGAGAGAGAGAGAGAGAGAGAGAGAGAGAGAGAGAGAGAGAGAGAGAGAGAGAGAGAGAGAGAGAGAGAGAGAGAGAGAGAGAGAGAGAGAGAGAGAGAGAGAGAGAGAGAGAGAGAGAGAGAGAGAGAGAGAGAGAGAGAGAGAGAGAGAGAGAGAGAGAGAGAGAGAGAGAGAGAGAGAGAGCGAGCACAGACAGCCTTGACAGATGGGACCGACTCATCGAGTGGGAGACGTTGGCACAGAGCGCAGATACGCCTCTAGCCTCTAGGGGCAGTAGCCACCAGTGGCAGAGTGTTCTCGCTCTCTTAGTCTTTTCCTTCTATCCTCTGTGTTATCCTATATTCTTTGCAATTAGATTAAATTCTTCACGCATATGTATATACAGTATATCTCATTCATACATACTCTCTCTCTCTATGTGGCACTGCAATACACATATATTTAAATACAATTTTACTAATATTTGGCAATTTTAAACCTGTTTATTTAGTTTTAGTTTTTAAATATATTTTTATTGTGGTTTGAGCGACGTGATGATTGCTACGCAGTTGCATTGTACTTGTATAAAGTCAATAAATAAAGCCATTCTGATTCTGATGTACAGGTACTACTGTGTATACATACGTCTTCCAATCCACACACATACGCAGGTATACCAATGATCTCTCTCTGTATGAGCGGCCACTAGCCTCCTCCAGAAAGTCTCTTTTGTTCTTGATGATTGCTTTGGCCACTTATTGGGAGCACTGACCACCACCACCCCCCCTCCCCCCCCCCCCCCCCCCCCCCCCCCCCGCTGACTCCAGCCACCTTGCTTTTTAATTTGACAAGTAGGTCCCACGCCAACGTCTCACGCACCCCTGGATCCCCCCCCCCCCCCCCCCCCACTCTATATCAACGTGGCACAAAAAAAAGTCCTTATACTCTCCGTTCTACCGCTCCTCCTCTTCATGCTTCTCCACCTCTATCTCCTCCTCCTCCTCCTCTATCTCTGGTCCGTTTGGTCTGCCGATTGTACGATTCGCTTTCGCATTGCAGCTCTCTCTACTGCATTTTCTATTCATCAATTTTTTTCATGTGTCCAATTACTGTTTCAATTCTACATTTCACACCGCTGGCTCCAATTAGAACGTCCAGCTTTAAGCGGTGTTGGGCTACGTGACTCAGAGTACATTTGTGGTTTGGGCTTTGGTGCAAAGTTGACCCTCTCCCCCCCTCCCCCCCCCCCCCCATATAACACTACATGCAGGGTCTGCTGTAGGCAATGTGTGTCGACACGTGCCTAAACACACACACACACACACACATATACACACACACACACACACACACACGTAAAACACTTTTCTTCATTAAAATGATGAGTAATTGTGTATTTGTGTAAGCACAACTACATGCATTCATTTGCACCCTCCACTGACTTTGCATTTTGTGTGTGTTTGTGTGTGTGTGTCTCTGTATGTGTGACTGTGTGTGTGTGTGTGTGTGTGTGTGTGTGTGTGTGTGTGTGTGTGTGTGTGCGCACGGCGGTCTCTTCTGCAGCCTGTGACAGCAGGGTGGTGTCCTGCGCCGCAGTGTGGCGGATGCCCTGCGACTGGGACACGGGCAGCAGCCACGAGTCGCCCGACTCCGACTCCGCCCACAATCCCCAGACGCTGGAGCTTCTGTGTCACCTTAACGACAGTGCCCTCGGCAACGCGGCCTGGTAGGTGACCCCTCATCTCCTCAGGACCTGTAGACCTAGTGGTCCCCAAATTGGGGGTAGGTAGGCGTACCGCTATAGGGGTACTTTGAAGGACTGCAGGGGGTTACCTGAAAATGTAAATATGGCGGCGTACCTGAATACTCATGTACAGTTCGGATTAGAAGTCCTTTCCAATGAATGACAGAAAAAATATGCAAAGCCCATGTTGTTAAATAATATGCACATACATTATTTAGATTAATTTACATTTTTTGGAAAAATCAACCTTTTTAGTTTGAATAAACATTAGTGTCGCCGAGAGTTAGCCCTCCTTTTTAGTGAGAATAACTTTAGTATCACCTAGAGATAGTTGTGCTTTGGTTGGTTTAACTCCTAGTCTGTTATGTTCCTCTCTGTCCTCTTCCCTGTTCCCTTTTCTTCACGTAGATATCGCCCTCTCCATCAATCTCCATCTATCTGCTATCTATTTGCTAGATCTTATCACCTAATCACTGCGGCCATATATTTTCATTTCTCTCCCTAACCCTCCCCCCCCCCCCCCTCTTACAAATGCTCCCCCCCCCCTCTGTATGGATACGCAGTTTCATTATTTATTTACTTCCTTTATTTTTTTCAAAACCGAGACAATCGACTGGCCCACATATCTCGGACGGCAGCCTCTGCACCCCCCCCACCCCCCACCACCTCCTTGTGTCTTGCAGCTGGGCCGGCTCTGCAAAGCACATTACCTCATAATTCACCGGCCTACAGGATTGGAAATCAATGGTCATTCCTCCTTTTTAGCCCACCGCTCATCGGTTGTCTTGTTGATTGCTATCATTTTTATAAGGCGCCCATCAGTTAACACAATAGCATACAGTCGCACATATCTGGGCCGGAGAGATAGAGAGAGACAGACAGACAGACAGACAGACAGACAGAGAAAGATAGAGAGAGAGACAGAAAACACACAGAAAGAGACACAGAGAGAAAGACAGAGAGATAGAGAGAGAGACAAAGAGACAAAGAGAGACATAGAGAGAGACAGAGAGACAAAGAGAGACATAGAGAGAGACAAAGAGAGAGAGACGAAAAGAGGCTTTCTGGGTCATGTTTGTGAGTCTATGACGAATAAGGATAGAGAGCAAGCGTGTGCATGTGTGCGTGCATTTGTGTGTGCGTGCTTGTGTTTGTGTGTATGGTTTCATGGGAGTGTGTACATGTTCATGCGAGTGGTTTTGTGTGTGTGTGTGTGCGTGAGTATGGTTTTGTGCGTGTATGTGTGCATGTGTGTGTATACTTTTGTGTGTGTGTGTAGAATGTATGTGTGTGGACTATGTGTATATATATATATATATGTGTGTGTGTGTGTGAGTATGGTTTTGTGCGTGTATGTGTGCATGTGTGTGTATACTTTTGTGTGTGTGTGTGTGTGTGTCCAGAGGGCAGGTCAGGTAGGGCTGCTGGGTAGAGATTGATGGCTCCAGGCTTCAACACCTTAACACCATGTGAGCTGTAACCCTCTCAAGGGCACCTGTATGTGTGTGTGTGTGTGTGTGTGTGTGTGAGCTTCAGTGCTGTGAAGCCTGTAGCCAGCGCTGTGTACTATTGGCTTCCCTAGATGGATGGCTTTGGTCTGCTCCTGCCACCTCCTCCATCTTGCTATCACACACACACACACACACACACACACACACACACACACACACACACACACACACACACACACACACACACACACACACACACACACACACACACACACACACACACACACACACAGTT
>CM051016.1:11474107-11489107 GCA_027704905.1 Muraenolepis orangiensis | reverse complement strand
ACACACACACACACACACACACACACACACACACACACACACACACACACACACACACACACACACACGTGTGTCTGCGTGGTTGGGAAGGGAGGCAGGGGGCTTCTCAACATCAAGACCTTCCAAGGATTTTGCCCTGTCAATAACTTTCAGTAAATGCACGTGCTGTTGCTTGAGAGCGCCATGGGAGTGAGTGTGTGTGTGTGTGTAGTGTGTGCGTGTGCGTAGTGTGTGTGTGTGTCTGCGTGTGTGTGGTGAGGTGATGGATTGTGACAGTCCATATGTCGGAGCTCATATACATCACGGCTAGCACACCGCAGCCCGAATTTATCACTCCTCGATTTTTTTCTAACACACTCACAGGTGTTAAGAAAGATATATTTATATATATATATATATATATATCTATAAATATAATATTTCTCTGGTAAAAAATAATGCAGCTTCTCATACCCATTTATTGCTTGATTTTTGGGTTTTATTAGATGTGGATTAAATAAAGGAGCAGCTCTGTTCTCTGGACCCGGACACCACTGGAGATATTACTGTACCATATATATCTATATAGATCTATAGATATATAGATCTATATATCTATATATAGATCTATATATAGATATATATTTAGGAACAGAGCTTTACCGTGACCACATGCTGTCAAAATGTCATCACCGATATTGCATGTAATAAAAAAAAAAGATATATATATATATATACATTGGTATGGTGTTTGGGAGTGATATTGTATCACACAAAAACGTTTGTTTTATATACATTTTATTATATATATTTATGTACATTTTCAACAAAAAAAAGTGTTCCCCAACGGTGTTCTTGATCGCGGTGTACTCACACCTCCGTCACGTCCCATCACCTAACCCTAGCCCTAACCCCACTTTACCCACTCTCAACCCCCAAAAGGTCTCTAGCACCGCCACGCTGGAGGGCAAAGGTCAGCTGAAGTTCACCGTGGGGAAGTGGAGCCCCCACCACAACTGTAGCCAGCTGGCCACCGGCAACGACACCGCCATCCGGGGCTGGGACCTGCGCACCATGAGGTGAGTTACGGCGCCCAAAGACTCACGAACTGTGGCCCGGATTGGACGACTCGGATTCGGTATCGGTCCTGAGTGGAATCCGGGTCGTCAAATCCACGGTTCCGCAGTTTACAGTTTACAGTTTTGACGTCTTCTTTGAAACGGCAAATGTTATGCACTGTGTTGCTACTGCTGCAGCGGTTGGATTTTCTTGTTTGTATACGCACATGCACACTTGCGCACACACACAACACACAACACACACACACACACCTACCAACACACCTACACGCACTTACGAACACACACCTACACGCACACACACACACCTACACACCTATATACACACACACACGCATACCACCGCTAGTAATCAGTTAAGAAATGTGTTAGTCTGAGCATTGCCTGCCCGTGTGCTAGCTAGTGGACATAGAAGGTTTGTACTTCCGATCATCATCAGCCCTCACACTGTCCACTGTCAAACCGACACACAGTGTGTGAAGGGCTCTTCTTGCCATGTCCATTGTGCTTACTTGTGTGTGTGTGTGTGTGTACTTTGCCATGTTATTGTCAGGTGATAAGTGTGTGTGTGTGTGTGAGTGGTGGTGGGGGGGGTTGGTGTTTTTGTGTGTGTGTGTTGGAGAGAGTCTGCTCTGCTTGAGGAATAATAATCACCCAGCCCCGATCGATAGCCACCGTTACGGCAAAGTGCTGCCAAGAGATGGGGCATGGGACACACACACACACACACACACACACCACACACACACACACACACACACACACACACACACACACCACACACACACACACACACACACACACACACACACACACACACACACACACGACACACACACACACACGACACACACGACACACACACGCACACTACGCACACACACCACACTCACACACACACACACACACACACACACACACACACACAGAGAGAGAGAGAGAATGGAGAGTGAGAGAGACAGAGATTGAGAGGTGTAAGAGATAGGAAGGAAAGAGAGCGAGAGAGAGAGAGAGAGAGAGAGAGAGAGAGAGAGAGAGAGAGAGAGCCCCACCCGCCCTGTGCCAGTGGTCACATTTAGACCTTCTCCATACAATAAAGCATTAGAGAAGCCAGTAGAGGGAGCAGCACACTGTAGTTTCTCACCAAACTCACCACACGTGTCCTATGTGTAGGAACCCACTGAAATGTCTTGCCAAAATGGGTCCTATACTCTACTATTCTCACAAGAAACTCCACAAATGTCCACCACATCCTGAAGGGACTAGCACTGTGCTACATTGCTAGGCTGCTGCATTGCATTGCATTGCATTGCATTGCGTACAATGCTTTGCAGGTGGCATTTCAAGCGGCGAGAGATGTATCAGCCAAGACTTCTCATTGTTCTCTCCTCGCTGTGGTGGGTTTTGGTCATTAGATTCAAGGTCAAAGGGGTATGCAGTTTACATTACTTTAAAGTACACTATTAGTTACATTAATTACTGCGCACTTTTGTGTGCGTGTGTTTGTGCATGCCCGCATGTTGACTTGAGTGTGAAGAGGTTTAGGCTCTGTGTGTGTGTGTGTGTGTGTGTGTGTGAGTATGAATAAGCACAGCGAGTCGTGTGTTTGTCTATTTGAGTTAAGGACTTGCATGTGACAAGCATGGTCTCTGCCCTCTTGTGTTTGCTTTAGCACGCTGTGTGTATATGTGTACATGCCTTTAATATGCCTTGCTTTATATATATTGTGTGTTTGTGTGTGTGGGGGGAGGTCCGTGTGTGTGTGTGTGGGGGTCTGTGTGTGTGTGTGTGTGTGGGGGGGTCTGTGTGTGTGTGGGGGTCTGTGTGTGTGGGTCCGTGTGTGTGCGCCAGCTGTGGCAGCATCTCTGCACGCTCTGCTGCCTCTTCAGACAACCTCTGTGGTGTACCCACACGTGTGCGCGCACCGACACACACACACACACACACACACACACACACACACCACACACACCACACACACACACACACACACACACCACACACACACACACACACACACACACACACACACACACACACACACACACACACACACACACACACTACACACACATACACCACACACACAGACACACATAGACACACACAGAGTGATTAAAAGACACATATGTGCCCACGCAGTGACAAAAACACCATGGAAACGCAGTACACAAATACAGTGCACACACAATAGGCATGCAAACGCATGCTTATACTAATACGTATAAGATGCATCTCTCTCTCTCTCTCTCTCTCTCCTCTCTCTCTCTCTCTCTCTCTCTCATCTTCACCCCCCCTGTGTCTTCTCATCTCCTGATTTATCCTCTTCTCTTCCCCCCCCCCACACCCACCCCACCTCTCCTCTCCTCCCCATCCCTCCTCCTCTCTCCTCTCTCCTGTCTCCCCTCTTATCTATTCCTCTGTTCCCTCCCTCTCTCTGTCTCTCCCCCCCCTTCATATGCCCACCCCCCACCCTCCTCCTCCTCCTCCTCCTCCTCCTCCTCCACACCTCTCGGGTGGTCTGGGACACACAGTGCCGGCCCCGATGATCTCTCCTCGGGACACTGGAGCAAGTTGTAAATGTTTCGGTAGCGTCGGCCGCTAGCGCCGCCATGTGTGGAGTGAGTCACAGCATACCCTCTCTGAGAAAAAGTGACAAAAGGGGAAAAAATATAAAAATGATATATATTTATATATATATATATATATATATTTATATATACAGAGATAATACCATTTATAAAACATAAATGGAGCTTGCTCCAAGTGTGTTCTGATGTAATATGGAACGTCGCCGTGAATTATGGAGTGTCCCACGCTGGTATTTGGGACAGGAAGAAATGTTCAGCTGGAAAACCCTGACAGTTATCCTGCCCATGGTTGCTCATGTCATAACATTAGAACGATTGTTTTATTAAAGCGTTGAATATCTGATTTATTTGGGTTTGCCGTTATCTCAAGACAAGGCCCCTCGGGTGAACAAACTTTAGTTTTTACAGAACTTTGTAAAAAACCCAAATATGGGTAGCCTGCAGATTTCTTTAATTTCAAAGATATTTGTTTACTTTTGAGTATTATTTAAACCGGTGTCGTTTAGATTCAAGATTCCAGATTTTTATGAACAAGTGAAATGGAACGCTTACTCCCCCTTCCCTCCTGCAGTATGAATTTCCTACAATTGAACACTATGTACTATACTATGTACTATACTTATACTATACAACACTATACTATAACAATACTGTACACAATATAAAGAACAATAAAGTGATGAATTGTTCAAAAAGCATTTTAAAAGCATTTTAAAGTGCCAGTAGTGCAGCAGCATCGTGAATACAGTGCAGTACAGTGCAGTAACTGTGATGAGTCCAGAAAGTCCAGCAAAAGTATGATAGTTTATGATAGTGTAATGTTAATAAGAAATGTGCTGAAACACATGGTTATATCTCACTGTAACGCACGCACGCACACACACACACACACACACATATTTGAGTGTACAACATACTAGACATGCTTGATCCTTTGTAGGAACACAATTACATCATTTGGCAAACCAACACGAACCAACTATGTGGACAAAGTGGGCCAACTGTGTGTCAGTCCTGACCACACAGGGCCCTCCGTGAGGCTTTGAATAATATCAGGCTTAACTCACAGGCATTCAGGGCTAGCTACGTGTGTGTGTGTGTGTGTGTGTGTGTGTGTGTGTGTGTGTGTGTGTGTGTGTGTGTGTGTGTGTGTGTGTGTGTGTGTGTGTGTGTGTGTGTGTGTGTGTGTGTGTGTGTGTGTGTGTGTGTGTGTGTGTGTGTGTGTGTGTGTGTGTGTGTGTGTGTGTGTGTGTGTGTGTGCCCTTTGCGGTGTGTCGCTGGGGAAGTTCTTGCAGTACATCTGTACCCTGATTTACATTTGGAAGACAGTATACAGTAAGGGGCGTTACACACTCATACGGACACACACACACACACACACACTCCAAGCTGTGTCATAGCTGTCAGGCCCATGGCCACACCAGGCTCTGTGGGGTGCATACTGAATAGCGGTGCAGTGCTGCAGTGAGGCATGGCGTCTCTACACCTCCCCCGTGGAGTCTGGGAGAGAGAGAAAGAGAGGGAGGGAGGGGAGAGAAGAGAGGAGAGGGAGAGGGAGAGAGAGGGAGGGAGAGAGGGAGAGAGAGAGAGGGAGAGAGAGAGAGAGAGAGAGAGAGAGAGAGAGAGAGAGAGAGAGAGAGAGAGAGAGAGAGAGAGAGAGAGAGAGAGAGAGAGAGAGAGAGAGAGAGAGAGAGAGAGAGAGAGAGAGAGAGAGAGAGAGAGAGAGAGAGAGAGAGAGAGAGAGAGAGAGAGAGAGAGAGAGAGAGAGAGAGAGAGAGAGAGAGAGAGAGAGAGAGAGAGAGAGAGATGGAAAGCGCGAGCGGCCGGGACAGGGGAGAGATGATTGATAGCGGCACTATTTGCTCCATCATGGATGAGGCTAAAAGCCGGCTGTCTTAGGGGCTTCCAGGTCCAAAACGCACTGAAAAGACAGTGGAGACGGGCGTGGTGGTGGAGAGCTCCTGGAGTGTGAAAAAGGACATGAGACACTGGGGCTCCCACCGGAGGTCCACTCGGGGGGGGGGGGGGTTGTTGCAGAAGGGGTTTTAATGATGGGGTCTACCGAGGTAAAGAGCATTGTGTCAACGACTGCCCTGCCGCTTTCATGCGGTATTCACTCATTTACATATTCAAATGTGGCCGCCGTGCTGCACACAAACAACAGTATTTTACATTAATCGTTTCTTCGCAATCAAACCCCCCCCCCCCCCCCCCCGTTATGCAAAAAACATTATTTTGCTCATATGTATGCAGTACTGTACATGTCTATTGTATGGATCTATATATATATATATATATATATATATATATATAGATAGTTATTTTTACCATCATTTATTATTTTATTTTGAAAGAGTGATCATCCCTTATGCCAGTGTTAATTTGGGACTGACCTTTTTTGATCCCTGTCAAGTCAATCCCGCCTGACCTTTTCACGTGTCATCCACCCAGTACCCAGCGGCCCGGCCTGTCTCTCTCTGCCCTCTCCATGGGCACGCTGCAACTGTCCTCTCCTCTCCGCTCGTCTTTGCTTTTACTAACAAATGACCAAACAAAATAACAACCGAAAAAGAAAAACCTTAATTGTGTTTTATTTATCCCAATTATTGTTATTGATTATGAGCTCCATTGTTAAACGCATCGCACAGAAGCCGCACCACCGACACAGTTGGTCGTTGCTCAACCTTAACGCTATAGACGCCTCTCTCTCTCTCTCTCTCTCTCTCTCTCTCTCTCTCTCCTCTCTCTCTCTCTCTCTCTCTCTCTCTCTCTCTCTCTCTCTCTCTCTCTCTCCTCTCTCTCTCTCTCTCTCTCTCTCTCTCTCTCTCTCTCTCTCTCTCTCTCTCTCTCTCTCTCTCTCTCTCTCTCTCTCTCTCTCTCTCTCTCTCTCTCTCTCTCTCTCTCTCTCTCTCTCTCTCCTCTCTCTCTCTCTCTCTCTCTCTCTCTCTCTCTCTCTCTCTCTCTCTCTCTCTCTCTCTCTGTCGTCGTCGTCTTTTCTTTAATGAGCGATGAAATGATTAGTCTCGTCTCACCCGCCACTCCCCCCCCCCCCCCCTCCCTCTTCCTCACACTCCCTCCCTCCCAGCAGCAGTTGTCATAGAAACAGCGAGGTGTGTGCGAGCGTGTGCGTGTGCTCCTCTCCCCAGTCTGGTTCCGGTCGATCGTTGATCCCTCTCAGCAGAGCTATTTATCACCCAGGCTAAGCCAGCAGGGTGTGTGTGTGTGTGCGTGTGCGTGCAATGCGTTTGCGTGTGTGTGTGTGAGTGAGTGTATATGCAAAATGTGTGCCTCTGAATTGTCTCTCCCCATACATATAATTGTGTGTGTGTGTGTGTGTACACATTTGTATTTATTTGAGTGTGTGTGTGTGTGTGTGTGTGTGTGTGTGTGTGTGTGTGTGTGTGTGTGTGTGTGTGTGTGTGTGTGTGTGTGTGTGTGTGTGTGTGTGTGTGTGTGTGTGTGTGTGTGTGTGTGTGTGTGTGTGTGTGTGTGTGTGTGTGTGTGTGTGTCTCCCCACACATGCACTACGTGATTTTCTTTTTGGGCAAATTTGTATGTGTGCACCAAACAGTGTGTATAATGGGTCCCCCATCTAAAACCCACATCCTACCTGCACACACACACACACACACACACACACACACACACACACACACACACACACACGCGCATGCGCACACCAGACACACACCTACCTACATACACTCAGGCCTCAGCCTGGATGGTTGGATGATTTTAGATTGAGCGTTTGCTGGCTTAGGCCGTCCATAACCCTAATCCACTACACTTTGTCCCAGGGCTCACAGTGTTTCCCTGAACACACACACACGCGCACACTTACACACGTACACACACGTACACACACACGTACACACACACACGTAGCGTCCCCCATCATTCCCCTATTAGTCTGGATGAGGAAGTGTCTTTATATATCAGTGAGCATACACACACTTGTGTGTGTGTGTGTGTGTGTGTGTGTGTGTGTGTGTTGTGTGTGTGTGTGTGTGTGTGTGTGTGTGTGTGTGTGTGTGTGTGTGGTGTGTGTGTGTGTGTGTGTGTGTGTGTGTGTGTGTGTGTGTGTGTGTGTGTGTGTGTGTGTGTGTGTGTGTGTGTGTGTGTGTACACGTTTGTATTTATTGTGTGTGTGTGTGGGGTTGTGTGTGTGTGTGTGTGTGTGTGTGTGTGTGAAAAGGATTGCTCAGAGACACCAGGGAGGGAAATGGCGAAACTAACCCAATTTCCTGCTCCATTTCCTCTCTCTCACACAGCAGGCGCATCCCCTTCCATGCCGAGCCGGGTTTACCACCAGCCCACCCCACCGCCTAGGGTCTCCTCACCCCCCCCCAACCCTCCCCAAACACTCTCTCACTCACTCACTCTCTCACTCTCTCCATCACTCTCTCACTCTCTCACTCACTCTCACCCACCCACTCACTCTCTCCCTCTCTCACCCACCCACTATCACTCTGTCACTCACTCTCACCCACTCACTCTCTCACTCTCTCATCACTCTCTCACTCTCTCCATCTCACTGTCTCACTCTCTCCCTCACCCACTTTCTCATCCAATCCCTCTTATACCGTTTTCACACTGCATACGGTATCGACTCCCGTATTAGTTAATACGGGTGTTGATAACGTATTATTAGTTAGGTGCGCATCGAATACACTTTATGTTCACACTCTCTTCTAATTCGCGATTCGCTGCGCACTCAATACCAGGTTCACACAATAGAGAAGCGAATGCGCATTCAATTAGGAGACTGGTAAGTTGTGTGTGAAGTGAAAGTAATGCGCATTAAATATCTGTTCACACACACACACACACACACACACACACACGTGAATCGAAACCCGTAGTAGTTTTTTTGGCTTTGCACCCGAACTAGTTACTTCGGGATCGAAACCACCTACCCCCCAAGGTGGATTAGTTATTGCGCACTAGTTGGGTAGCGAAAGCGCATTACTTGCCAGTGTGAAAGCAAAAGCGCGTACCGTATTTTAGCCCAGTGTGAAAACGGTAATACTCTCTCACTCTCTCTCTCACCCACTCACTCCTGACTCCTTACTCTCTCTCTCTCACCCGTCTTTCTTTCACCCACTCACTCTCTCCCCCTCTCTCTCATTCTCACCCACCCACCCACCCACCCACCCACTCACTCACTCTCACTCTCTCTCTCTCTCTCTCACCCACTCACCTCTCACTCACTCTGTCACTCTCTCACTCACTCTCAACCACTCACCCACTCACTCTCTCTCACCCACTCACTCCTGACTCCTTACTCTCTCTCTCACCCGTCTTTCTTTCACCCACTCACTCTCTCCCCCTCTCTCTCATTCTCACCCACCCACCCCCACCCACTCACTCACTCACTCTCACTCTCTCTCTCTCTCACCCACTCACCTCTCACTCACTCTGTCACTCCCTCACTCACTCTCAACCACTCACCCACTCACTCTCTCTCTCACCCACTCACCTCTCACTCACTCTGTCACTCCCTCACTCACTCTCAACCACTCACCCACTCACTCTCTCTCTCACCCACTCACTCCTTACTCCTTACTCTCTCTCTCACCCCGTCACTCTCTCACTCACTCTCTCACACACATACACACACACCACCTTACCTATAGGTCACACATATTTGTATATCCCACTTAATACAGTGGGTCATTTTACCCTCAAGTCATAAAAATGGGAAAATAGTTTTTCAGGGGGGAGATATTTGAATATTCAATTTCCTTTTAGCCGCTTGAATCCAAATCTGTATTCTAAATAAAGGCTTGTCTCAGCTCCCACATGTTGACACCATTGCCACGGTCCAGCAGCGGTGGCACACACACACGTCTACACACACACACACATCTACACACACACACATCTACACACACACACACACACACACATACACACACACACGCGCACGCGCGCACCAAAGTCATTGTGACCTAATTGAAACCCAGCGGTCCGCCCCGGGTCATTTTCTCCCACTGCCTTTATTTAAATGAGATTTTTAATTAGCATGCTAATTGCCTAATGCGATCAGTGGGCGACGAGCTAGCTCGCCGGGCTAGCTGCTGGTGGCGTGCGACGGGGGCCGCGGCGCTGGGAGATCCGCGTCCGCAACGCCGTGTTGTTTTGCAAGGCCTGCAGTGAAAAAAGGGCAACACAAAGGATGAAGCAGAGGGGGAATTAAAAGGGCGGAAGTTTAAAATTTTTTTTAGAAAATGCCTGAAAGACCAAAAAAAAAAGAGTTTTAGAAAGTACAAAACTAAAAAAACAACCTAAGAGAGGGGGGTGTTGGCATCCCGTAGAACAGTCAGTCACTCTGGTTCCCAAACCTTTTCTACAGCCTTCCACCCCCTTTTGTGGAGACGCTCTCTCAGACACGTCCTTTGCTTGCCCACTCCTTGAGGATGTAGGTTAAACATTGTCTGTCATTATAATACCGAACTGTAAACTGCGAATCTTAATTTTAGGAACGAGTCACCTTTTTACGATATCGCATCGTTTATATTGCGCCTCGCCGTGGCCCCCAAACCTCCTCCCGCCCCGCCCCCGCCCCCCCCCCCCCTTTTTGATAACTCCTAGAGGGCACGCGTCCCCCAGTTTGGGAACCACTGGTTGGTAGAAGAGGATTGAAAAGATGAGCCAAGCAAGAGTGGCGGGAAAAGGTAAAAAATAAATAAAAAAAGGGGGGTTAACTCAAACCTGTTTAAAGAGTGAGCCATGGGGACATGCGTTCAGGGGGGGGGGGGGGGCCACCAAGGAGGAGGACGGGGACAGGTGGTCATGGAGACCTGGACACTGTATTGGATTCACCTTGTTGTTGCTTTTGCTGCATCCCTGCGGTATTGACCGTGTTATGTCTGCTGTGTGGCTTGCCTGTGTGTGTGTGTGTGTGTGTGTTTACGGTGACGACGCTATCGTCACCGTAAACCTCCCGGTTGGATTGTGTTTTTGTGACTAAACATGGCCTTCACCGGCACAGACGCCCTCCATGGGGCCTTTCATTTAGCTCACCAATGTCCCTCGTCTGTGTGACTCACTCACAGGGTTTTTTCTTCTTTTTTTTTTTTGTGCCGTCTTGATCCGTCTCTCTCGCTTTCTCTCTCACTCTCTCTCTCTCTCTCTCTCTTTCTGCTTCTCTTTATCTCTGTATCTCTGGTCTCGTCCCCTACTCTTTCATGCTCCCCCGCCCCCCCCTCTCTCTCTCTCTCTCTCTCTCTCTCTCGCTCTCTCTCTCTCTGTTCTACCCCTGGCCTCCTCAACTTTCTTCCCATTCCACACTCCCGCCCTAACATCTTTATCGCCTGTTCTCTCTCTCTCTCTCTCTCTCTCTCTCTCTCTCTCTCTCTCTCTCTCTCTCTCTCTCTCTCTCTCTCTCTCTCTCTCCTCTCTCTCTCTCTCTCTCTCTCCTCTCTCTCTCTCTCTCTCTCTCTCTCTCTCTCTCTCTCTCTCTCTCTCTCTCTCTCTCTCTCTCTCTCTCTCTCTCTCTCTCTCTTGCTCTCTCTGTCTCACCCATTCCACCTACGTTACCTCTGTTTCCTCTGTCTCTCTCTCTCTCTCTCTCTCCTCTCTCGTCTCTCTCTATCTCTCTCTCTCTCTCTCTCTCTCTCTCTCTCTCTCTCTCTCTCAACCTCTGTCATTCCCTTGTACATGTCCCTCTCTTTCACCACCCATCGTCCTCTCTGTCTTTATGTCCACATAATTTTTCTCTCTCTCTCTCTCTCTCTCTTTTGCTTAAATAATTGTGAAATTACATTAGAAAATGTAATTAAATAACCATCTGTACTTTCCTTGGGCAGCTTTCATTGTCACATACAGATGGAATGTAAACTAAGAGTTAGTCAATCCAAAAAACAACTCCAAAAAATAAAATCTTTATAAATTTCTCTCTCTCTCTCTCTCTCTCTCTCTCTCTCTCTCTCTCTCTCTCTCTCTCTCTCTCTCTCTCTGGTCTCCAGTCAGATCTACTGCATAGAGAACGCCCACGGGCAGCTGGTGCGTGACCTGGACTTCAACCCCAACCGCCAGTACTACTTGGCCAGCTGCGGGGACGACTGCAAGGTGCGCTTCTGGGACGTGCGTAACGTCCAGGAGCCCGTCAAGACCCTGGAGGACCACTCCCACTGGTACGTGGGTACACTGGGAGAAGAAGAAGGAGGACTGGCTCTGTGTCATTATCCCACGGGTGGTTCTAGACAACACCACCTTTTAGAACGGGAGCAGACCAGCATGAATGAAAAACACCTCATCGCTATGAATATTCTCTGTCTGTCTGTCTGTTCTCGCCCTCTCTCCTGTCTGTCTCGCTCTCTCCCTCTGTCTGTCTCGCTCTCCCCCTCTCTCTGTCTGTCTCGCTCTCCCCCTCTCTCTGTCTGTCTCGCTCTCCCCCTCTCTCTGTCTGTCTCGCTCTCCCCCTCTCTCCGTCTGTCTCGCTCTCTCTCTCGTCTGTCTCGCTCTCCCTCTCTCTGTCTGTCTCGCTCTCCCCCTCTCTCTCGTCGGTCTCGCTCTCTCTCCGTCTGTCTCGCTCTCCCCCTCTCTCTGTCTGTCTCGCTCTCCCCCTCTCTCTGTCGTCTCGCTCTCTCTCTGTCTGTCTCGCTCTCCCTCTCTCTGTCTGTCTCGCTCTCCCCCTCTCTCTGTCTGTCTCGCTCTCCCCCTCTCTCTGTCTGTCTCGCTCTCCCCCTCTCTCTGTCTGTCTCGCTCTCCCCCTCTCTCTCGTCTGTCTCGCTCTCTCTCCGTCTGTCTCGCTCTCCCCCTCTCTCTGTCTGTCTCGCTCTCCCCCTCTCTCTGTCGTCTCGCTCTCTCTCCGTCTGTCTCGCTCTCCCCCTCTCTCTGTCTGTCTCGCTCTCTCTCCGTCTGTCTCGCTCTCCCCCTCTCTCTGTCTGTCTCGCTCTCCCCCTCTCTCTGTCGTCTCGCTCTCTCTCCGTCTGTCTCGCTCTCCCCCTCTCTCTGTCTGTCTCGCTCTCCCCCTCTCTCTGTCTGTCTCGCTCTCCCCCTCTCGTCTGTCTCGCTCTCCCCCTCTCTCTGTCTCGCTCTCCCCCTCTCCTGTCTGTCTGTCTGTCTCGCTCTCCCCTCTCTCTGTCTGTCTCGCTCTCCCCCTCTGCCTGTCTGTCTGTCTGTCTCGCTCTCTCTCCGTCTGTTTGCTCTCCCCCTCTCGTCTGTCTGCGCTCTCTCCTCTGTCTCGCTCTCCCCCTCTGTCTGTCTCGCTCTCCCCCTCTGTCTGTCTCGCTCTCCTTCTCTGTCTGTCTCACTCTCCCCCTCTCTCTGTCTCACTCTCCCCCTCTCTCTGTCTCGCTCTCTCCCCTCTGTCTGTCTGTCTGTCTGTCTGTCTGTCTGTCTGTCTGTCTCGCTCTCTCTCCGTTCTGATCGCTCTCCTTCTCTGTCTGTCTCACTCTCCCCTCTCTGTCTGTCTCTCTCTCCCCTCTGTCTCTCTCTCTCTCTCTCTCTCTCTCTCTCTCTCTCTCTCTCTCTCTCTCTCTCTCTCTCCTCTCTCTCTCTCTCTCTCTCTCCTCTCTCTCTCTCTCCTCTCTCTCTCTCTCTCTCTCTCTCTGTGGTCCTTCACAGCATGAGAATATGGTTCTTGAGGGGCCGAGGCACCACTGTAGATCACCATCGGTTACCACCATAGCTAGCCGCTACCCCTCAAAAATGCACTCCATCTGTTCGGATGTCGTCTGAAAAATCGGTGGATTCTGCGAGTATCGCAGTTACAAGTGACAAGATGCAGAACGCATTTTCGTTTTTTTTGCGTGTTCGCATTGTGTGCGGTATTTATTCAGTTCGGGAAATCTGAAGGACCTCTGGTTGGCTGAGTGACTGTATGTATTTCCGAGAAGAGTTACAGCTAACAAAAAGTGCCCCCAAAAGGATGACCATGACCATTTTGTTCCGACACACACACACACACACACACACACACACACACACACACACACACACACACACACACACACACACACACACACACACACACAGCACTCAGTGTACACACAGGACAGAAGAAGACAGTTGACCGTTGGAGTTGACCTCGCTGTACTGAACCGTTTCCGCCTCACAGTGGGAGGAGGAGGTCTTGGTACTGGAGGTTGGGGGGGGGGGGGGGGGATGAGGGAGGGTGGGGGGTGGGTGTGGGGGGGGGGGGCTCTCTGTAGTCTGAGTTTGCTGTGAGTGTCCTCCCCCCCCTACTGCCTACTGCACACATGCGTGGTTAAGATGCTGGGACGGCAATAGAGCTCCAATGGGTGCTAGCCCTGTGTAAGTGAGGGTTGAAATGCAGGAAGCCAGCCTCACCGGGGCCGGAGGAGCGGGGGGTGGAGGGGTGGCTGGTGGGGTAGAGGCAGGGGCAGGAAAGCTGATAAGGAATTAACATGTGTGGCACAAGACGCCGGTTAGCAGAGCTGATGGGTCAAGCAGGAAGTCCGAATAGGACAATATTGAAATTCTATCATTTTCCTTTAAGAAGTCCTGTATTTTTCCTCACAGCTGGGACAATGCTGCCGACAATGTGTGTGTGTGTGTGTGTGTGTGTGTGTGTGTGTGTGTGTGTGTGTGTGTGTGTGTGTGTGTGTGTGTGTGTGTGTGTGTGTGTGTGGTGTGTGTGTGTGTGTGTGTGTGTGTGTGTGTGTGTGTGTGTGTGTGTGTGTGTGTGTGTGTGTGTGTGTGTGTGTGTGTGTGTGCCAGCCACGTATATATGTGTTTTGGGGGGTTTTGTATGTCCCAAAGAACATTTTGGAGGAGGGAAAATGGGTGCTTTTATGCTATGATTGCACATCAATACTGTGTATGGCATGAGTAGTGTGAGTGTGTAGACTGCAGGATGTTCAGACTCTGCTGTTGTGCCCTGTGATGCTCGACCCATACATAACTGAAATGGCCAGTTCAGTTCAGTCCTGTGCTGTTCAGTTCTGTGCTGTGTTGAGCTTGGGAGTGATGCTAAGAGCTGAACACTGTGTACTGCAGAAGACATCTGTATGCATGTGCTTGTCGCACGCACGCACACCACACACACACACACACACACACACACACACACACACACACACACACACACACACACACACACACACGCACACACACTAGGCGACTGCACACCAATCCGCACTGTGTGTGTGTGTGTGTGTGTACACATGTGTGTGTGCTCCCTTATCAAGTGCGAATTGGTGTGCTGCAGCAGTCCCTAGTTTGGTTCACAGACACATTGATCGTCTGTGCAGCTCACAGTAACGCACACAATCTCTCTCTCACACACACACACACATACACACACACACACACACACACACCACACACACACACACACACACAGGCACACACACATGGAGACACACTGTTGACGTTATCTA
>CM051016.1:11459107-11464107 GCA_027704905.1 Muraenolepis orangiensis | reverse complement strand
CTCACCCCGGTGTCAATCAACCGTCTCCGCGTGAAATCCATTAGAGCCAATTTAGCCATGGCCAACACCTCAAAGCTTCAACAGAATGTTCAATCCGGGGGTCAATTAACAATGGATTTATTCTTTTTTTCTTTCTTCCAAACTTCCGCTGCTTTCAGCGATCACCATCACCCCCCCACCCCCCACCTCCCCCTCCCCCTCCCCCTCCCCCTCCCCCTCCCCCTCCCCCCACCAACACCCTGAGTTGATTTGAGCGGCTAATGCGTCATTCATAATTAAGACACGGATGTCACGTTGTCAGGAAGCTATGGATTAAAGGGATCACTCCCATGTCTTTTTTATTTTTAAACTCACTCAACTCAAACTAATTTCCATTATCGGAGAGAGAGAGAGAGAGAGGGAGAACCACCGAGTCTTTGAATGAAGTTATGTTGGTCATTATGTTGGTCATTATGTTGTGCGGTTGTAGCCGTCTGGTTGGTTGAATGTTGCGGTCGACAAGATTCAAGACATACACGACCGCGGGCGGGCCTGTTGAACCATCAGAACTTTATGTGTCACATACACATACAGGATATATTCAAGATTCAAGATTCAAGATGACTTTATTTATCCCGAGGGAAATTAAGGTGCAACAGTTGAAACAGGGGGAATAAATGCACACAAAATATACTGATACCTAAAAACTAAATAACAACAAACTAAACTAAACTAAACTAGTATAAACAAAATATAACTAAATGAAATCTAAATGTATTGACAGATGAATTGCACAATTTACAGTATTATTACAGTAGTATTACAGTTTATTACAGTAATACGTAGGTATATACAATATACAACAATACGTATAGTGCAAATTGGCAGTAATAAAATACAAATAAAGAACTCTGATGAATACTGAAAAAGTGACATGTGAAAAGTGAAATTTAATTTACAGTGCAAAATTACAGTGAAAGGATTTACAGTGTGTTGACCTCAGGTCACTGAGTCTCCACTGTCCCTCTCATGACCCGAGGTAGATGAATTAAAGAGTCTGATGGCCACAGGAAGAAAGGACTTCCTGTGGCGTTCTGTTCCTGGGTGGAATGAGTCTGAAGGTGCTTCTGTATGAGGTCAGCCTGATGGAGAGGGTGAGAGTTGTTGTCAAGGATACTACACAGCTTGTGCAGCATCCTCCTCTCAGACACCACCAACAAGGAGTCCAGCTGGACCCCCAGGACAGTGCCAGCCTTCCTGACGATCCTGCTGATCTTGTTGGCATCTGCTGACCTCAACCTGCTTCCCCAGCACACGACACCGAAGAAGATGGCACTGGCTACCACCGACTGGTAGAACATCTTCAGCATCATGTTACAAACGTTGAAGGACCGGAGCCTCCGCAGGAAGTAGAGACGGCTCTGGCCCTTCTTGGCCCAGACCAGTTTGTTGTCCAGGTGAACTCCCAGGTATTTATATTCCTGAACAACTTCTGCGGACACACCCTTGATGGAAATAGGTGTGGGGGTAGATTTCCTCCTGCGGAAGTCCACCACCATCTCCTTCGTCTTGTCTGTGTTGAGCTGCATGTGGTTCAGCTCACACCACTCAATGAAGGAGTCCACGACGCCCCTGTACTCCTCATCGTTTCCCTCGCTGACACAACCAACAACTGCAGAGTCGTCCGAGAACTTCTGCAGATGGCAGGACTCTGAGTTGAACTGAAAGTCTGAGGTGTACAGGGTGAACAGGAATGGGGAAAGAACCGTTCCCTGTGGAGCACCAGTGCTGCTGACCACAGTGTCAGACAGACAGTCCTGCAGTCTGACAAACTGTGGACGACCCGTCAAATAGTCTGTAATCCAGGAAACCAGGGAAGAGTCCACCTTCATCGCCGTCAGCTTACTCCCCAGCAGGGCAGGCCGGATGGTGTTGAACGCACTGGAGAAGTCAAAAAACATGATTCTCACAGTGCTCATGAGTCTGTCCAAGTGGGCGTAGGCACGATGAAGCAGGAAGATGATGGCGTCCTCCACTCCCAGTTTCGGCTGGTAGGCAAACTGAAGAGGGTCCAGCGATGATCTGACCAGGGGCCGAAGAAGCGACAGGACCAGCCTCTCAAAGGACTTCGACACGTGGGACGTCAGTGCCACCGATCTGTAGTCGTTGAGGTGCTGGGACGTGCCTTCTTCGGAACCGGCACCAGGCAGGATGTCTTCCACAGCACAGGGACCCTCTCCAGTCTCATGCTCAGGTTGAAGTTGTACTGCAGGACACCACTCAGCTGGGCAGCACATATTTTGAGGACCCTCGGGCTGACGCCGTCAGGATCTGCAGCCTTACCTGGGTGGAGCCTGCACAGCACTTTCCTCACCTGCTCAGCTGTGAAGGTCTGTGTGCCGTGTGTGGGGAAGGAAGAGTCTCTGTTGTGTTGATGGGGGAGGGGTGAGGTAGTGGTGGGGGAGAGAGAACAGGTATGTTGTCGCTGGAGAGGGATGGTGGGTGTGGGGAATGGTTGTAGAGGAGCTGGGGGAGGGGTAGACCGGAGCCCACTCATTGAATCTATTGAAAAACAAATTCAACTCGTTGGCCCGGTCAGGACCCCCCCCTATTGTCTGGCTACCAGGTTGTTTGTAGCCAGTGATGCTCCTCATGCCACTCCACACATCCTTCAGGTTATTCTGCTGAAGTTTGTGCTCCAGCTTCCTCCTGTAGTTGTCTTTGCCCTGCTGGATCCTCTCCTTCAGCTCCCTCTGAACCCGCCTCATCTGCTCCCTGTCCCCGTCTCTGAAGGCTCTCTTCTTCTCATTGAGCAGGACCTTGATGTCTCGGGTGACCCACGGCTTGTTGTTGGGGAAACAGCGTACAGTCTCTGGGAACACTGTCCACACAGAAGTTGATGTACCCTGTTATGCATTCCGTGAGATCATCAAGGTCCTCTCCATGCAAATCACAGAGTAAATCCCAGTCTGTTGACTCAAAGCAGCCCCGCAAGTCCTCAACGGCCTCCTGTGACCATCTCCTCACAGTCCTTATGGTCACAGGCAGCCACTGGACTAGAGGCCTATACCGGGGCTGAAGGTGGATGAGGTTGTGGTCTGACCTTCCAAGAGGAGGAAGGGCGGTGGCGCTGTATGCCTCCTTAACATTGGCATACAGCAGGTCCAGTGTCTTGTTTTCCCTGGCGGCAGTGTTGCAGCCAGAGTCACGTGGTTGAAGTCCCCAGATATCGCGATGAATGCTTCTGGATGTTGTGTCTGAAGTCTCGCGACGACGGACTGGGTGACGTCAGACGCGAGCGCTGCGTTTGCCGAGGGTGGAATGTAAACAACAAGGAGAAGCGCATGGGAGAACTCTCGCGGCAGATAGTATGGCCGCAGACTCACGGCCAGCAGTTCAATGTCCGGGCTACACGCACGTTCCTTCACAGTGACATGTCCAGAGTTACACCACTTGTTGTTAACGAGAAAAGCAAGTCCCCCACCTTTTTTTCTTTTCTTGCCACTCTCCCTAAATATGATTCAAGATTCAAGATTTGTATTTGCCATATGCAACAAGTACAATGGTATTCCCATTCCCTCCCACAGTATGAATTTTGTAAAACACTATACTATAACATAATGTACACAATCAACATAACAATAAAAAGAACAATAAAGTAACGGACGATGGATGACATGTACATGTGTTATATTGTGCAAGAAAGATTTAAAAGCATTTTGAAGTGCCAGTAGTGCAGCAGCATCACGAATACAGTGCAGAACAGTGAAAAACAGGGCCATTACTGTAATGAGTCCAGAAAGTCCAGCAAAAGTATAATAGCGTAATGTAATATGGATGTCAATGTTATGATAGTGGCAGCACACTGACTAGCAGTTCAGTAGGCGCACCGCCTGTGGATAAAAACTATCCTTGAACCGGGTAGTCCTGGTAGTCCTTGTACGGATGCTGCGTAACCGGCCCAGGACCGAAGTGGGGAGAAGAGATGGTGCCCAGGGTGGTTGCAGTCCTTTTTGATGGACATGGCCTTCTTCCGACATCTGATCCTAAAGATCTCCTCAATGCATGGAAGTGCACACTCGATGATCTTCTCTGCCGTCCTCACGACCCTCTGGATGGTTTTCTTGTCCTGTGCGGTGCAGGCACTGCAGGGCATAGAAGCGCTGGTGTGCCTTCTTCAACATGACCTCCTTGTTGCGGGTCAATGCCAGGTCGTCTGAGATCTGTAGTCCCAGGAAACGGAAGCAGCTGACTTCTACCACCGGTGTCCCGTCCAGGCTGATGGTGAAGTTTGGTGGCTCTTGAAGTCCACGATGAGCTGCTTAGTCTTAGTCTTGCTGTGCGTGGCAGTACAGTCATGTGTGTACAGCCGGGGACTGAGGCAGCAGCCTTGGGGTGCTCCGGTGTTGAGGACCAGAGTGGATGAGATGTTGTTCCCAATCTTCACCACTTGAGGCCTGCCCGTCAGGAAAAAAACAACAAGATCCTTACCCAAGCCAAGCAATCTTAGAGAGTCTCTCTCTGGGTTTTGCCCATAGATGTAAAGCATGCCCTCTCCACAGCCATGCAGACGATGGTGGTGTCAAGTTGGGATCAAATGATGCTGCTGCTCCTTCGACTCATCCTGCATCCTAGTTTCATGTTGTGCGGTCTTTGGAATCTCTTTGCCGTGTGTTTTAATTTCACGTCAGTATTCAAAATCTTACTCTCGACTTTTTCTATTTGTTGTGTCATTAGAATTTGTCAAAATACAGCCCAAATCCAGAAACTATACAGACGTACCGTCGGCAACTAAATCTTTGCTTTCCAAACTGGTAATCGGATATTTATCAAATATAAAGACATCCAGTTATCGGTCAATAGCTTAAAATACTCATCTGAGCATTATAGTTTCACTGATGCTAAAAGACTATTTTTAAAATACTGAATATAACGTTACACGTTTGAATTTTGGAATATTTGAATGCACCAAATATATTGTAATGCATGGTATGGTAGGCATTATTGCCAATGTGTACTCT
>CM051016.1:11451607-11454107 GCA_027704905.1 Muraenolepis orangiensis | reverse complement strand
TGGATGTGGAGGCAGTGGTCTGACTCCTGGTCTGGTCCACCAGGCCACAGCGGGGACTCTGTCAGCTCCAGCACAGCAGCAGATGCACAGGGTGAAGGGGTGAGGCTGGCACACACCAGTGTGTGAGCCCCAGCAGCTGTGTTGCCTGTATAACTGTGTGTCTCTCTCTCTCTCTCTCTCTCTCTCTCTGATTCTCTCTCTCTCTCTCGCTCTCTTTCTCTTTCTCTTTCTCTCATCTCTCTCTCTCTCTCTCTCTCTCTCTCTCTCTCTCTCTCTCTCTCTCTCTCTCTCTCTCTCTCTCTCTCTCTCTCTCTCTCTCTTCTCTCTCTCTCTCTCTCTCTCTCTCTCTCTCTCTCTCTCTCTCTCTCTCTCTCTCTGGCAGTGATGGATGACTTTTGCCATTTTTCTTCCAGCCTACACAACTTCTGGGCATTTTTTTTATTTTCAGGCTTTTCTTTCGTCAAATATGGCCAGCAGTTGTTTTTTTAAAACAGAGTGATAACAAACCCTTGTTTGATCCGTTCCTTCGTTCGTTAGCTCTGGTTGGGTTGGTTTTTACACGGTGATGTTTTGTTTTCATTGTGTGGGCAAAAAAACCCGAGAGTGTGGGCTAACGTGGTGGCTAACACAGAGCAGAGTACAGTATTATTTGTTTGTACTTTGTGCCGTTCTTCGTGTTTCACGAGTTTCTTTCTCCCCAAAACTTTCAAAAGAAGCCGTGTGCATCGAGCGTCGAGAGTCGATTCACGACCACGGCAAATGGGGTCTCTGCTAAATCATATGATTCATATGAAGTATTCATATCGACAGGTAGTGAGCCGGGGTATGCGGTTATATCAACAAGATGTATATATTTATCTTGTTGCTATAACTGCATACCCCTGCTCACTACCTGTTGATACTTCTATACTTACCTGTGTATATATATATATATATACCTATAATTCTGCATACATGTCATACCTACTCTACAAGTAATTTATAGCTGTTTTTATAACTAGAAGACAGTTTTTACATCTTATTTTACCACTGTACATTGTATATTACCATGCAATTTACTGTAACCCTTGCACTCTGGTTAGCTGCCCAAATTGGTTTCGGTGTCAAGTCAAGTTTATTGTCACATCAAAGTTTATACAAGTATAAGCAATGGGTGAACATCTTATGTGCAATACCCGACAACAGACAGCAGTTATAAAAACAAATAATAATAGAATAAAAAATAAGTAAAAAGTACAAACTGTATAAAGTTAAATATATAAAATATACATTGTTATATGCTATACGCCCTTGTTGCAGCCTGATGGCCTGACTGTGGAAGCTGTCTGTGGAAAGTGTGTACAGTTCGTGGCTGGGGTGGGCAATGTCTTTTATTATGCGTTTGGCCTTGGCCACACACACCGCTGGTTGTATATATCCAGGAGGGAGGGGAGCTCACCTCCAACGATATTCTGGGCCGTCCGCACCACCCTTTGAAGCGCTCTGCGCTCGAGTGCGGTGCAGTTCCCGTACCGGGCGGTGATACACCCTGTAAGAACACTCTCGATTGTGCCGTTATAGAATGTTCTCAGGATGCGGGGGCCCATGCTGAATTTCCTCAGACGCCTGAGGAAATACAGGCGTTGTTGGGCCCTTTTCACCATGTGTGTGGTGTGCGTGGACCACGTAAGGTCCTCGGAGATGTGCACGCCGAGGAACTTGAAGCCGCTGACCCTCTCTACTGCAACACCGTCGATGGAGATAGGGCTGTGCTCTCCTCTCTGCTTCCTGTAGTCAACGATCAGCTCCTTGGTCTTCTTGACGTTGAGGGCGAGGCTGTTCTCCTGGCACGACTGCTCCAGCGATCCAACCTCCTCCTGGGGATGGTGCTGCCCATCCTCACCACCTGGCGGCGGTCCGACAGGAGGTCCAGTATCCAGCTGCACGTGGATGGGGGCACGCCTAGACCTCTAAGCTTGGTGTCAAGCTTGGCAGGAACTATCGTGTTGAACGCTGAGCTGTAGTCCACAAACAGCATTCGCACATAACAGTTCTTTCCCTCCAGGTGGGAAAGTCAGTGTGGAGGGCCATGGCAATTGCGTCGTCCGTGGATCTGTTTTGATGAAATTGCCATGGGTCCAGCGTGGCAGGTAACACAGAGCAAATAAAGTCCTTGACCAACCTCTCGAAGCATTTGCTGACAATCGAGGTGAGGGCTACAGGTCTATAGTCATTCAGGCATTACCCTGGGTTGTTTATGGACAGGCACGATGGAGGACATCAAGAAGACCGTGGGAACAACAGCCTGGGACAGGGAGAGGTTGAAGATGTCTGCAAAGACTCCTGCAAACTGGTCTGCGCATGCTCTGAGGACGCGGCCCGGGATGTCGTCGGGGCCTGCCGCCTTACAGATGTTCAACCGCTTGAAGGTGCGGCGTACATCCGCCTCCGAGATGTTCAGCAGGCTGGTCTCCTCAGGCGGCGCTGGCTTCGGCGGGCTGCCGTTCACGTCGAACCGAGC
>CM051016.1:11437064-11440607 GCA_027704905.1 Muraenolepis orangiensis | reverse complement strand
GCATTCAGACATTCTTTTGTCTGTTAGCCATATAGCTCCTTTATGTGTGCCTTCAATGTCCTTCAATCCTTCCGTGTTTTTGTATCCATTCACTACAGCATGTAGTCATCATCATCCATCCATCTTCCATCTTCCATCATACATCCATCATCCATCATCCATCATCCATCATCCATCCATCTCCATTCAGCATCCTTATATTCTTTCCATTCATTTGATGATGACTGCTCTCTCTCTCTCTCTCTCTCTCTCTCTCTCTCTCTCCTCTCCTCTCTCTCTCTTTATTTATGGCAATTGATCACTGTTCATTTGCTGATACTATTCTAATTGTACTGAAAATATATAAATTATATTATACAAGATACAAGATATGTTATTGGCCATTTGTAAGTACATAGGAATGCTTACTCCCCATTCCCTGTAAACATCTCCAAAACAACACCATACAAATAAAAATAATATATACAATAAAAATAAACAAAAAAGAGCAGCAAAGTCACTTAAATAATATGTACATGTGTTGAATGTACATTAAAAGCATTTAAAGTGCAGTAGTGCAGCAGCATCATGAATACAGTGCAGTACAGTGCTGTAACTGTAATGAGTCCTGAAAGTCCAGCAAAGTAAATGTAATGTTATTGACAATGTTATGAAAGTGAAAGAGCAGCAATCCTATCCTTATATCTGGGAGTACTTGTACGGATGCTGCGCAACCGGCGACCAGACGGTAGGGGGGTGGGGGGGAAAGAGATGGTGCCCAGGGTGGTTGCAGTCCTTTATGATGGACTTGGTTTTCTTCAGACATCTGGTCCAAAATATCTCCTCAATGCATGGAAGTACACACCCGATGATCTTCTCTGCTGTCCTCACGACCATCTGGATGGCTTTCTTGTCCCGTGCAGTGGTGTTGCCGTACCACACAGTGACGCCACCCGTCTGGACACTCTCTACGGTGCCACGGTAAAAGTTTACTAGCCACCTTTGGCCAATTCCGGCCATTCTTTTTCTGAGGCACCGCAGAGCATAGAGGCGCTGGTGTGCCTTCTTCAGCATGACCTCCGTGTTGCGGGTCCACGCCAGGTCATCGGAAATCTGTAGCCCAAGGAAACAGAAGCAGCTGACGACTTTCACCAGTGTCCCGTCCAGGCTGATGGGGGAGTGGGTGCCCCGGTGGCTCCTGAATTCCACGATGAGCTACTAAGTTTTGCTGACATTCAGTGCGAAGCTGTTGTCCCCGCGTCAGCTGGACTACCTCATCTCTGTACTCCGTTTTGTCGCCCTTGCTTATCAGGCCGATGACTGTGGTGTCGTCTGCAAACTTCATAATCCAATTATTGCTGTGTGTGGCAGTACAGTACTGAGGCAGCAGCCTTGGGGTGCTCCGGTGTTGAGGACCAGAGTGGATGAGATGTTGTTCCCAATGTTCACCACTTGAGGCCTGCCAGTCAGGAAGTCCATAATCCAGTTACAGGTGAGGGCGCCCAGACCTAGGTCCCTCAGTTTCAGGACCAGCTTGGAGGGAATGACGGTGTTGAACGCCGAGCTGTAGTCAATGAACAGCAGTTGGATGTAGGCGTGCCTCCTTTCTAGGTGCTGCAGGGCCGTGTGTAGTGCCAGGGAAATGGCGTCGTCTACAGACCTGTTTTGTCTGAATGCAAACTGGAGTGGGTCTAGGGACTCAGGGATGGAACAGTTTATATACGACATTGAAAGTTTCTCCAGGCACTTCATGGCTTTGGGTGTTAAAGCCACTGGATGATAATCATTGAGGCTTGTTACCTTGGTATTTTTGGGTAACGGCACAATGGTTGTCGCTTTGAAGCACGCTTGGACGACAGACTGTTGCGGTGATGCATTGTGGATGTCGGTGAACACAGGAGCCAGCTGGTCGGCGCAGGTCTTGAAAATGCGGGATGGAACTCCATCTGGGCGGTTCATGGTCCCTTTCAAAGCAAGCAAAAAGTGCTCGTCTGGTAGGTTAGGGTCGTTGTTGGTGACTTCCCCTGAGCTCCCCTTGTAGTTGGAGAGGACCCTCAGACCTTGCCACATGCGTCTGGTGTCATCGCCCCCAAACTGTGATTCCAATTTGTTTTTATAATCCAATTTACCCTTCTTGATGGCTGTTCTGAGTTCATACTTGGCCTTCTTGTAGTGATCGGAGTGGCCTGTTGTGAAAGCAGTACTCCGTTCCTTAAGTTTGTTCCATATGTCAGCATTCATCCATGGTTTGCGGTTCGGGAATGAACGAACAGACCTTGTCGGGATGCATTCCTCCATTAGCCTGTTAATGTATGCTGTGACATGATCTGCATACACATCAAGGTCAGTGGTCTTGAATACACTCCAGTCAGTGATTTCTAGCCCCCCTGCAGGTGTAGTATGGCGTCATCTGTCCAGCGACGTTCTTTACAACTGTGGGCGTGGTCTTCAACTTCTGCTTGTAAGCGGGAAGTAGAAGCACAGAGGTGTGGTCTGATTTGCCGAAAGCCGGCCGCGCAACAGAGCGATAAGCGTGCTTGCTGGTGGTGTAGCAGTGATCAAGAGTCTTGTTCTGTCTGGTCGGACATGAGATGTGTTGATAGTATTTTGGTAATACCTTTTTTAAATTGCAGTGGTTAAAGTCCCCCGCTACAATGGGGACTGCCTCGGGGTAGCGATTCTGAAGTTTGCTCACCTCGCTTTGAGTTTGTCCAATGCGATGTTCGCATCAGCCCCTGGTTGGATGTAATCCGCCGCCATGAGAATAGCGGAGATTTCCCTCGGCAAGTAAAAAGGGTGACACTTGATAGTCAGTAATTCCAGATTAGAGGAGCAGTGTTGAGAAAGCACCTGATCGTCCGTACACCAGTTGTTGTTCACTAAGCAGCACTACGCCCCCACCTTTGTTCTTCCTCGTAGACTCAGCTGTTCTGTCGGTCCGAAACAAGGAGAATCCCGGTGGTTGCTCTGCTTCGTCAGGGGGGATGGGGACAGCCACGTCTCCGTAAAAATCATGGCGCAGCACTCCCTGATGTCCCGCTGCGAGGCGATACGGCAGTTCAGTTTGTCTGACTTGTTTGCGAGAGACTGGACGTGGGCGAGGAGAACGCTCGGTAGGGCTGGTTTCCATCGCCTCCGGCGTGTCCTAACCAGTAGGCCGCCACGGGACCCGCGTTTGTTGTTGCCCCCCGGGGCTTGGTGGCTCCCTCCCCCGGCTTGGGCTCTGGTGGGAAGGGCTCCCCTCCCCCCCGCTCTCCGTCGTCCCACCATATCTCCACAGGTAAGTCCCAGTGCTTTGCAGTTGTAGTTGTATTGTTCCGTAATTCCGAGAGTGTTTGGCGATCATATATGACTTAAGTTACAAGAAATATACTTAAATATACAAGAAAAGTGCGGAGAAAAAAAGACAAGTAAATGTACAAGTAAAGTAAGTAAACTAAATAAACTGCGGGAGCTCATAGAGACGCGTCTGCTCTCCTACATGCATATATATTATATATTTTTTTTTCATCAGCTGCAAAGATTTCCACAATGCCGCTGATATGCGTTCCTTGTTGAGGTTTA
>CM051016.1:11432064-11434564 GCA_027704905.1 Muraenolepis orangiensis | reverse complement strand
TGTGTGTGTGTGTGTGTGTGTGTGTGTGTGTTTGTGTGTGTGTGTGTGTGTGTGTGTGTGTTTGCGTGTGTGTGTGTGTGTATTAATTGCGGCTCTAGGCAACTATGCAGCCAATGGGCTTGGATGAAAGGGTCCTCCTCCAGCTGCCTCAGAGCACCAGGGCCCCTCAGAGGCCTGCAGGTCATCAGCCAGGGCCCCTCAGAGGCCTGCAGGTCATCAGCCAGGGCCCCTCAGAGGCCTGCAGGTCATCAGCCAGGGCCCCTCAGAGGCCTGCAGGTCATCAACCAGGGCCCTGACCTATAGGAGAATAACTACAACTATCAATTGAGCAGCGATTTGACGCAGACTATTTATATAAAAAGGTATTATTTTGTATCATTTTTATTTATATATCTATAGCAGTGGTGAAGCGTCAGGGCCTTCAAGGTATTCAGAGAAGACCCTGGAACTCTCAGATGAAACAAAAAATATCGAATTAATTGTATTAATAAAATTTAATACATTTTAATACAATTTAATCAAATTTAAATAAAATGAATAAATGAGAATCGTATCTGTGTTGTTATCTGTTATATTACAGTGTTACGTTGATTTGTTTGTCTTTCTCGGTCCATGCACTACGCATTTGAGTGGTTTTGTGTTGCAACCAATCAGATATTTTTCTGGGTTGCTGGGAAGAATATCCTTCAACCAAAGTATTCCCGCTGACTTTGGCCCTTAGACTGAATGAGAGCGTACGTTTGGATTGACAATTTGATCAACCAATCATATAGTGATTTGTAGCCAATGGGCGTATTCTTTCAGATTTCCCGACAGCTCAATAGGGAGCTAGAAGGTCTACTGGCTGGAGCGAGAGGGGATCTAGCGTAGTGCTACGTTGTTTCTACGTAGGATTTTACGTCAAAATGGCGAAGGCGAAGATGATGAGCTGTTACTTCACTACATGGACACTGCTTTACCAACTATGGTACACTTGGAAATTGGCTGCGACAATCTTATCTGCCTAAATGAGATGATTTCAGAATCCTCTTGATGTGACCCATGAGGTTTATTTGTTTTAAATTGTTTTATTATTATTTTTTATCATTTGTATTACGGTATTATTATTATTGTTAATAATAACGTGAGTGACAAATAAAGGAATTCTGATTCCCACAGATTCACGACAGTATCATCTATTAACCCCCCCCCCCCCCCCCCCTTGGTCTTCACGATTACCCCCCCCCCCCCGCCCCCCCCCCCCCCCCCCCCCCGTCGGACGGTGATAGTGGGGGGGGGGGGGGTCTGTTATTTTGGGGGTCGCGGGCTGAAAAGTTGTCTACAGAAGGTCCAGTTGGGACAGACACGCTTCGCCACTGATCTATAGATATATAGATATATAGATATATATCTATAGATCTATATATCTATAGATCTATATCTATATATAGAGATATATATCTCTATATATAGATGTATCTATATATAAGATTATCAGATTTAATTCTGCCGATATATTTATATATAAATGATACCCTTTTTATATAAATAGTCTCTGGGATATATATATATATATTATATTTATATTATATATTATATATATATATTTATATATCACCAGCAATTTATCTGAATTTTAAGGGGTTGACATCTACTGACTTTTTTGTTATGATGCTTCGGAATGAGTCATGTGACCTTATGAGGGGGAGCTGGTGACGCAGTATGTGGTCTCTCCTTCTCTCCTTCCCTGGTTCTCTCTCTCCCTCTCTCTCCTCTCTCTCTCCTCTCTCTCTCTCTCTCTCTCTCTCTCTCTCTCTCTCCCACTCTCTTAAAATAACATTTAAAAAAATTCTTCTTGGCATTCATCTTCGGCCAAATCTTTAAAAAAGTTATCCTATTTTGTTTAAGCAGTGTGAACTTAAAGAAGTACCTAAAAAAAAAAAAAAAAAAGTCAGGCCGGGATTTCTATAACGCCCGAAAAGTAATGACATACGTTACGGTATCTCTCCTTATGTCCCGCCTTCTCGCATGAGCGAGCCCCACCATTGGTCGGTCATGTAGGCTACAACTTAAGCCCTATTGGTCAAACTGCATCTCAATCATTACCCCTTGACACATGAGACACATTAAACATTAATTAAACATTCATTAATTTTCTCTTTCAGATGACAGAAAATGTCAATATCATTCCATCTAGAATGTTTATAGGGCCTTTTGTGCACTAACACACGCGGAGATGCATTGATGAGTATTTTAGAAGATAACCAATGGCAAGGACTTTTAAGTGGGTAGAGCAATAGTCCTCTAGTGTCCATGACTGTAGCACACAGGCTCCAAGAAGACCATTGGGTGGGTTGGTTGTCTCCTCCAAGTAGTCTTCTTCGAGCTAATTGGCTAAACGATGTTCACGTCGTCTCGAGATTTAGATGCCCGAGTTGAACCCACCAAGACGATGATGTTTCACATTAAAAGTACCCCGCTTGATGATAATTCAGCTTAATGATAACCTTTCAGCACATGT
>CM051016.1:11424564-11427064 GCA_027704905.1 Muraenolepis orangiensis | reverse complement strand
ACACACACACACCCCCACACACACACACCCCCCCCCCCCCCCCCACACACACACACACACACACACACACATGTGCACATGCATACACACACACACACACACACACACACACACACACACACACACGCACCACACACGCACACACACACACACACACATGTGCACATGCACACACAAACACACACACACAAACACAACCATGGGCATACTGATGTCTGTGTCAGACGCAGATGTTGTACGCTTTACAGACCGGCTCTATCCAGATGTGCAGTGACAAGGGCAGTTCACCAGTGCTCAATACGATACGCTGAAGAAAAACAACATCTATCACCATCGCCCCACAAACGTACACACACACACACACATCCACACCCCACCCACACACACACTGGATATTCACACACACACACACACACACACACACACACACACACACACACACACACACACACACACACACACACACACACACACACACACACGTACGCCTGACATGTCATGCTGTAAATTTTATAACAATATGAAGCTTTTTTTCCCCACGCTTTTTGTTAAAAATATTTTTTCTCTTTTCTCAACCTACAATGAAAGGTCATATGGTCAATATGTTTCAGGATTCAAGATTCAAGATTCTTTATTTTTGGCCATCTGTAGCACATCCAAGTACAGTGGAATGCTTACTCCCTGCGTACACTCCCGCATTCTCAATTCCTACCAATTCCAACAGTACTATACTATGCTATACATTACATTACACTTCAGTCATTTAGCAGATGCTTTTGTCCAAAGCGACTTACAATAGTGTGTTTCAAGAAAGGTAAGGCAAGAGAACAACTCGTCCCCACTCCACCATCAGCCTGGACGGGACACCGGTGGAAGTCGTCAGCTGCTTCCATTTCCTTGGGCTACAGATTTCCGATGACCTGGCGTGGACCCGCAACACGGAGGTCATGCTGAAGAAGGCCCACCAGCGCCTCTATGCCTCAAGGTGCCTCAGGAGAAGCAGAGTAGGCCAACGGTGACTAGGGAACTTCTACCCTGCCCCCGTAGAGAGCGTCCTGACGAGTGGCGTCACTGTGTGGTACGGCAACACCCCTGCACGGGACAAGAAAGCCATCCAGAGGGTCGTGAGGACTGCATTGAGGAGATCTTTAGGACCAGATGGATGTCGGAAGAAGGCCATGTCCGTCATAAAGGACTGCAACCACCCTGGGCACCATCTCTTCTCCCCCCTACCGTCTGGTCGCTGGTTACGCAAGGACTACCAGGACTACCAGGTTTAAGGGTAGTTTTTATCCACAGGCAGTGTGTCTACTGAACTGCTAGGAGTGCTGCTACTTTCACTTTCATAACAATGTCATTCACATTATACTATCATTTATTGCTGGACTTTCAGGACTCATTACAGTTACTGCACTGTACTGCACTGTATTCATGATGCTGCTGCACTACTGGCACTTTAAATGCTTTAATTCTTCAAAACATGTAATATCATCTGTCATTATATCATTATTTTTATGTTAATTTTTATTGTGCATAGTATTTTTATACTATACACAATATACAGTATTTGTATATTGTATTGTTTAAAAAAAATCATACCGCTGGAGGTAATGGGGAGTAAGCATTCCATTGTGCTGGTTGCAGATGGCCAATAAAGCATCTTGTATCTTGTATCTTGTATCTCGTCACCACAAGTCTAAAGTGCATTTCATTCCTAACAAGTCTCCAAGAACTGAACCAGTGCTCAGGTAAAAGTACAATAAGTTGGCAAATATACTACACCTTACTATACCAACACAATGCTATGCTATATGTTTTCCAGTGCATATCGTGGATTGAGATTGTGTAAGATTCGCAACATTTCTGTGGAGCGCAAGCAACCTTTTCTTGTGCCATTCTGTGTGAAGTTGTGTGTTTTAAGACTGGAAGATTGAAATAGTGGAAGACACCTCTACTGTACCTGCATGGGGCTGGACTGTCTTTGCTATGCCTCCCTCTCTCTCTCCCCCCCTCCCCCCTGTCTGCCTGTCTGTCTGTCTGTCTGTCTGTCTGTCTGTCTGTCTGTCTGTCTGTCTGTCTGTCTGTCTGTCTGTCTCTCTCTCTCTCTCTCTCTCACACCCTCCCCCCTGTCTGTCTGTCTGTCTCTCTCTCTCTCTCTCTCTCTCTCTCTCTCTCTCTCTCTCTCTCTCTCTCTCTCTCTCTCTCTCTCTCTCTCTCTCTCTCTCTCTCTCTCTCTCTCTCTCACACCCTGCCCAGTCTCCCTCATTCTCACTCTCAGTATGTCCTCCCCCAGCCCGGGGGGGGGGGGGGGGGGGTGGGGAGGTGCTGGGGGGGGAGTGGATGGTGTGAACAGCAACCTCCATTTTGACTCCACATCAAACCCATGTGGCGGGTGGGAGCGATGCGGGGAAAAGCAAAGTCTGCTTGGAAGATGAAATACTCCTCAGAACTTCTTCGTCCTTTCATTACGATTTCATTTATGTATTCCCTTCTTCCCTCC
>CM051016.1:11397064-11419564 GCA_027704905.1 Muraenolepis orangiensis | reverse complement strand
TTCTACCCCCTGATTTTGCCACTGCCCTTCTCTCTACCCTGTCCTCCTCTCTGGACACTTTCTGTCCCCTCACCTCCAGGTCTGCACGTCCAACTCCACGTGCCCCCTGGTTGTCGGACTCAGAGGACGCAGAGGCGGAGCCTCTGAGAAGAAAGGAAAAACCCCAGAGGACCTTCTCCATCTTCAAGGGCTCCTGTCAAACTTCTCCTTGTCGCTTTCATCCGCCAAAGCTGCATTTTACTGTTCCAAAATTAAAAGCGCAGCATCAAACCCTAAAAAACTGTTTGATACTTTTTCCTCCCTCCTCCAACCCCCTCCCCCTCCCCCTAGCTCCTCCCTTCTCCCAGATGATTTCGCCAACTTCTTTGACAAGAAGGTCAACGATATCCGATCCTCCTTCCCTGACCCCCCGGCTGATGCTCGCATCAACCACCCATGTCTTCCCCCACCCTCCCACATCCCTCTCTTACCCATTTCTCTCCCCTCTCCACAGATGATGTTCTTCACCTCATCACATCCAGCTGCCTCACCACATGCTCACTGGATCCAGTTCCCTCCCCTCTGCTTCAGTCCACTGCGCCTGAACTCCTGCCCTTCCTGACACACATCATCAATGCATCTCTGACGTCTGGATGCTTTCCCGCTGCTTTCAAGACTGCCAGAGTCACCCCCCCCTCCTGAAGAAACCAACACTCGACCCCTCTGAACTCAAGAACTACAGACCGGTATCCCTTTTGCCCTTCTTATCCAAAACTCTTGAACGTGCTGTCTTTAACCAATTGTCCTTGTATCTCCACCAGAACTGCCTCTTGGACCCCCACCAATCTGGTTCTAAGGCAGGTCACTCGACAGAAACTGCCCTTCTGGCAGTAACTGAGTCGCTCCATGATGCTAGAGCAAATTTGCTCTTCTCGGACCTGATACTCCTGGACCTGTCTGCAGCATTCGACACTGTGAACCACCAGATTCTCCTCTCCACCCTTGAGGGGATGGGTGTCTTGGGCTCTCGCCTTGTTTGCATCCTACCTGATGGGTCGCTCCTACCAGGTGGCACTGGGAGGGTCTGTGTTGGAACCACGCCAACTGACTACTGGGGTTCCACAAGGATTGGTCCTGGGTTCTGGGTCCTCCTTCTCTCCTCTACACAACGTCCCTTGGTGCTGTTATCCACTCCCATGACTTATCCTACCACTGCTATGCTGACGACACCCAACTGGTCTTGTCGTTTCCCCCCTCGTACACGCAAGTGGAAACACGCATTGCCGCGTGCTTAGCAGACATCTCAAATTGGATGTCGATGCACCACCTAAAGCTCAACCTGGAAAAGACTGAGCTAGTGTTCTTCCCGGCAAAGGGCTGTCCGCACCGAGACCTGGCTGTCACCATTGATGATGCTGTGGTGACACCTACTCGGACCACAAGGAATCTGGGTGTGACCCTGGACGACAAACTGGCGTTCTCGGCAAACATTGCATCGGTGACACGCTCCTGCAGATTCCTCCTCTACAACATCAGGAGGATTCAGCCTTTTCTCACTGAAAAGGCTGTACAGGTGCTCATCCAGGCTCTTGTCATCTCCCGGCTGGACTACTGCAACTCCCTCCTTGCTGGCGCCCCGGCATTTGCCATCAGGCCCCTGGAGCTCATTCAGAAAGCTGCAGCTCGCCTGGTGTTCAACCGCCCCAAGTATTTCTTCAGGACACACTTCCCGGATCCTTCCTCGTAGCGTCAATTAAGTCAGTCAAAAGTAGATTACATAGATAGGTATATATTGTTCTAGATATTGCATATTGTTTGCCAACTTATTGTTCTTTTTCCCTTACACTTTTTCCTGAATTATTGTACTTCGACCTGAGCACGGGTTCAGTTATTGGAGACTTGTTAGAAATTAAATGCACTTTTGACTAGTGGTGACGAGTTGTTCTCTTACCTTCCTTTGTTGAAACACAATATTGTAAGTCGCTTTGGATAAAAGCATCTGCTAAATGACTGTAATGTAATGTGATGAAATGAATTAATTTACAGTCGAGCAAATATTATATTATTAGACTATATATTATTGTCTGTCTGAAAAAATAATCCAGCTAAATCCAGCTAAATAAATTAAACCAAATTACTATTCTTATTATTTTACACAAATGATTTCCAAACAAATCGTGTCATGTTAAATACACATAATATATGATTTGATTCATCATCATCATCATGTCAAATTAATATTAATGAGAAACCTGCAGAAGCAAGGACAGAAATTGTGAGAGGAGGGCCTTGCGCCACCCCCTAGTCACGCTACTGTGGAGGAGGGTGTGGGTGTGTGAGTGTGTGTGGGTGTGTGGGTGTTTGTGTGTGTGTGTGTGTGGGGGTGGTGGGGGGTGGTGCTAGGGGTGTTGACAAATGGTGTGGAACCGTTTTACAGGTGTTGGGGTGGGGCTGTTGATTGTGATTTATGTGGGCCTAGAAAAATGGTATCAAAATTATACTTCCGTGGTTATAATCATTTGGTGTAAAAATAAAAACATTTTAAATATCCACTGAAAATGTAATTACCGGTATGTATCCTTTCTCTTTAATTTATTTTTGAATACATACATTCAGCTGTATAGCTGTATTGTTATTATTATTAATTGCAGACATTTTAAGACTAATTGTACACCTAACCCTGCTAACTGCTGCTGACAAGCTGGCTGTTCCCTTGCATGGTTGACACCATCAGTGTATGAATGTGTGAGGACACAGGTGGAAATCGTCAGCTGCTTCCATTTCCTGGGACTAGAGATCTCCGACGACCTGGCGTGGACCCACAACATGGAGGTCATGCTGAAGAACGAGAAAACGGCATAGGCAAATGGTGGCTGGTGAACTTCTACCGTGACACCGTAGAGAGCGTCCTGACCAGTGGCCTCACTGTGTGGTACGGCAACACCCCTCTGCACGGGACAAGAAAGCCATCCAGAGGGTCGTGGGGAACGGCGGAAAAGATCTTTAGATGTGCACTTCCATGCATTGAGGAGATCTTTAGGACCAGATGTCGGCAAAAGGCCATGTCCATCACTAAGGACCGCAACCACCCTGGGCACCGTCTCTTCTCCCCCCACTGCCATCCGGTCGCCGGGTTCTGCAGACTTAAGAACAGTTTCTATCCAAGTGCCATACGAGAACGTTGAATGTTCTGTGGAACCACAGTACTGTACTGTTTGACCGTAACTGGACTGTGAGGCACAAATTGCGCTGTACAAATGCCGTCCATTTACCATTTATTTAAATTCCTCCCTGTTGGTTTTAAAAGTTAGAATGGCCTCACCACCAGTATCAGTGTGCTATAACAATGGGGCTCATACACTCCTGTCTGCTCTAATCCAACCAGTCTTAACACTGGTTTACTGCAGACACCACTCTCACAACATGGTGTCTCTCTCTTGCTCGCTCTCTCTCTTTCTCTCTCTCTCTCTCTCTCTCTCTCTCTCTCTCTCTCTCTCTCTCTCTCTCTCTCTCTCTCTCTCTCTCTCTCTCTCTCTCTCTCACTCTCTTCCCTGTTATCTTGCTCTCTCTCTCTCTCTCTCTCTCTCTCTCTCTCTCTCTCTCTCTCTCTCTCTCTCTCTCTCTCTCTCTCTCTCTCTCTCTCTCTCTCTCTCTCTCTCTCTCTCTCTCTCTCTCTCTCTCTCACTCTCTTCCCTGTTATCTTGCTCTATCTCTCTCTCTCTCTCTCTCTCTCTCTCTCTCTCTCTCTCTCTCTCTCTCTCTCTCTCTCTCTCTCTCTCTCTCTCTCTCTCTCTCTCTCTCTCTCTCTGTCTCCACGCAGGTCAGCACCACAGCCATCATTAAAGCGTTCTAGATGATCACACGCTTTAATTGGACCGCACTAGCTGCACACCGCCGGCCGGGGGGGCTGACACAAAATAAAGGAAGAGGAAGAAATAGATTTAAAAAAATAAAAAAAATAATAAAATAAAATGAAAAAATGCTGCCTTGTTAGCACAGCTGCAGAGCTAGGCGTCACGGCAACCGACCGACCAACCAACCAACAAACAAACAAACAAACAAACAAACAAAAAACCAGACGAGGACACCAGCAAGGAACAGTGCAATGCCACACAGCACAATACAACACCACTACCACAGAACCCCATGTGGATGTAAGCCCCCACCCCCCCTTTACCCTTTCAAACAGGAAGTTGATCTGAAGCAGGTGCATGCCAGGGCACCGTTGCTAATGAGGGTGGGGGGGTGCTGGCAGGTCTATCTCTTAATGGTACACCATGAACGAGAACAGGGAACAATCCAAGGCAGTCAGTAAGGTTAAGTTCTGATGAACAATACATGGTTTTTCATTTCATTTCAGAAGGGGGCCGTCCGGTCCAAGAGGGGAGAGATGATGTGCCATTGGAAGTACAGTCGATGCAAACAGCTTCCCAGAGGAGCAGCATCCCCCCCTCCCCCAGGACACATGACTGACGCGTTTCCCAGATGTCACATTCACCATATAGCAATTAACCCTTATTCCTACAACCATGGCCCACATTGTGAAAAAACTGTGGGCGTAGCACATCCAAGTTTGATTGAGGAGATAAAAGTGGCGGCAGATGATTCCCAGACCATCTTTGCTCGCTCTATGAGAACAGCTGCAGTCAAGTACAAGGAGATTGTTGGGAGCCCTGAGAACCAAATGGAGCCCAAGATTGATCTGACGCACCGGGAAACCATGACTCAGGTCAGGAGTATGGCTGCTAGTAACCGGGAGTTCCAGGAATGGTGGAAGTGGGACAGTATCGGGGCAGCCTGTGAGCCAAGGTGCGGAGGATGTCACTGTGGAAGATGCCAACCAGGAGGAAAGCAAATGACCCTGGCGGAAGAGAGGGGACTGGAGATGTTAAAGGAGGGACTCTCTTACATCGAAGAGGATGACCACAGCAAGTCTCCACACTGGAGTGCGAGGTACCCATGGATCGAGGACCCAGCCTCCCTTCCTAACAACAGGAGTGGTGTGCTGGCCACTTTAAGAAAGGCATCTCAAGAAAGAGCCAGAGTGGCAAGTCGCCTATGCAGCTCAGGTCCATAAAATGGTGGTGAGGGGCGCAGCAGTGAAACTCACAAACGAAGGGGGTAAAATCAGACTCCAAAGCCAAGCTGACGCCACTGGACCAGCAAGGAGATGCTGTCACGGTGAAAATATGTGGCACAGTCTTCGCAGCCTGACTAAGAAGATTCATTGAAAAGCATAGCTGATTGGAGATTGAACTGCTCCCCGGGCGCTGTATAAAAGTATTCATAAATAGCTGCCCACTGCTCCTAATACTAGGATGGGTTAAATACAGAAAACACATTTCACTGTATGTTTACATGTATGTGACCAATAAAGAGGATTCAATCCTCTTTGTTTGTTTTGTTGTTCCTGGGGATTTAAAAGCAAATTCAGCATGGCAAGAGGGACCAAAGTTCCTGAAGTGGCCATTAGCGGAGTGGCCAATAAAGTCAGCGAGCGTTGTCTGCAGGAAGGCTAGGGCAAGAAGATGCCAGCAAATCATATGTGATCTTCCACCCGAGCGAGTAGAACCATCTAAGCTGTTTGAGTTGACCACCTTAGACCAGGCCCGTAAGGCCAGGCCTTATGGGCCTTAAGTGAGAGACAAAGTAAGGAAGAGGGTCAGACTCAAAGTCTGGGGGATTGTGTATTGCATGGCGTAAAGAGCCATACACAGTGATGTTGTCAGCGACCTGTCAGCCGAGGGGTTCCTACTTGCCTTTCAGTGGTTTACAGCCTTGAGGGGGCACCCAAAGAAGTTGTGGTCAGATCCAGGTTCAAATTTTGTGGGAGCTAAACCTACCCTAGACGAACTCGACAGGTTTCTAAGCCACCTGGAACAATCGGACCTGGAAGAAGAAGCTGCCAAGCATGGCACAGAGTTTTCCTCGAGGATCCACCCTGCGGACTCAGCCCACAGGAATGGAGCCGCAGAGGCGGCTGTTAGGATAGTGAATAGGGCCTTGCACAACTTAGGGGGCAAGGGTGGTTTCACATGGGGGGAGTTCCAGACCTTCCTCTACATGGCAGCCAACCTAGCAAATGAGAGGTTTATAGATGCAAGGACAGGAAGGATAGGAGGATAGGAGGTTAGGGAGGATTGTGTCAGATACATCAGTCCCAACACCCTCCTGCTTGGACGATCTGGGCCAAGAAGGGACTCAGAAGGCTTCATGTTCGAAGACTACCCCTACAAAAGGTTAAGAGTAATTCAGGGAGAAGTGAACTGGAAGAGGTGGTTCCAGCTCGCTGGCCCAAATGACCATAAGGGTCCGCAAAACTAAAGGTGAGCTCCTTAAGAAGATAGAGAAGAAAGAGATGTAAGGTGGCTAGTCGTCTTGCATCCTGCTGAAGAGCAACGAAAAGGCCAGACTTCAGATTGAACGAGTGGTGTGACCTCCTGAGTTTTGCAACCAGGAGGTGTGAAGTTGAAATCTTGCTCAGTGTAAATAAAGGTTAATGTTCAGTGTCATGCTAAAATAATGTTTTTTTATAAATATTTTTTGCGCGGGTTCACCCGTCAATATAAGCGTAGCTTTCGTCTGACGTCTGGTTCGGTGACGTCATCTTTCAGTGTAGTAGTGAGGGGTTGCGGGAGAGAAACGCGGTTGGACTCGGAGAACAAAGAGCACTGCGTAACAGACCGAGGGTGAATATTCAGCTTGTAAGACCGCAGGGATGCTACTGGTTATCAAGCTAACCTGACCTGACTTGAGAAAGGAAAGCTTCAATAAAATCAAGAAGATTACGAATTGTTCCATGCGTCCTCTGTGATTGTCAAAGGCTTTTTTCAAGTTTAAGCAGGCGCTGGATTATTAAAAACCCAGAAAACTTGACACGTACTATATACTATACTATATTCTATATGCGACACTATATACTACCTACTATATACTATATGATATACTATAAACAACACGATATACTACCTACTATATACTCAACTTTATATGATTAACAAGACTATATACTACGTACTATATACTATACTTTATACTATAAACAACACTATATACTACCTACTATATACTATACTATACACAATAAACAACACTATATACTACCTACTATATACTATACTATACACAATAAACAACACTATATACTACCTACTATATACTATACTATACACAATAAACAACACTATATACTACCTACTATATACTATATATATATATACTATAAACAACACTGTACTATAGCAATGCTTTACACAATAACAAACTAATTAATTTTCCTTATCGATGATCTGGAATGTTCCTGGCAGGACACAGCTGTAGTAATCCAGCGCATGTGTCATTTCAGATCAGTGGTTTTGCCAGTGGAGATGTGAAGCATGTGCTGTGTGTTGTGACGGAGAATCCAAGAGGGTACAGGAGGGTGTACAGGAGAGTGTACAGGAGAGTGTACAGGAGAGGGTACAGGAGAGGGTACAGGAGAGTGTATACAGGAGAGGGTACAGGAGAGGGTACAGGAGAGTGTACAGGAGAGGGTACAGGAGAGTGTACAGGAGAGTGTACAGGAGAGGGTACAGGAGAGTGTATACAGGAGAGGGTACAGGAGAGGGTACAGGAGAGTGTACAGGAGAGGGTACAGGAGAGTGTACAGGAGAGTGTACAGGAGAGGGTACAGGAGAGTGTATACAGGAGAGGGTACAGGAGAGGGTACAGGAGAGTGTACAGGAGAGGGTACAGGAGAGTGTACAGGAGAGTGTACAGGAGAGTGTACAGGAGAGTGTATACAGGAGAGGGTACAGGAGAGTGTACAGGAGAGTGTACAGGAGGGTGTATACAGGAGAGTGTATACAGGAGGGTGTACAGGAGAGTGTACAGGAGGGTGTATACAGGAGAGTGTACAGGAGAGTGTACAGGAGAGTGTACAGGAGAGTGTATACAGGAGAGGGTACAGGAGAGTGTACAGGAGAGGGTACAGGAGAGTGTACAGGAGAGTATACAGGAGGGTGTATACAGGAGAGTGTATACAGGAGAGTGTACAGGAGGGTGTATACAGGAGAGTGTACAGGAGAGTGTACAGGAGGGTGTACAGGAGAGTGTACAGGAGAGTGTACAGGAGAGTGTACAGGAGAGTGTACAGGAGGGTGTACAGGAGAGTGTACAGGAGGGTGTATACAGGAGAGTGTATACAGGAGGGTGTACAGGAGAGTGTACAGGAGAGTGTACAGGAGGGTGTATACAGGAGAGTGTACAGGAGAGAGTACAGGAGAGTGTACAGGAGAGGGTACAGGAGAGTGTATACAGGAGAGTGTACAGGAGAGGGTACAGGAGAGTGTACAGGAGAGTGTACAGGAGAGGGTACAGGAGAGTGTACAGGAGAGTGTACAGGAGAGTGTATACAGGAGAGGGTACAGGAGAGGGTACAGGAGAGTGTATACAGGAGAGTGTACAGGAGAGGGTACAGGAGAGTGTACAGGAGAGGGTACAGGAGAGTGTACAGGAGAGGGTACAGGAGTGTGTACCGGAGAGTGTACAGGAGAGGGTACAGGAGAGGGTACAGGAGAGTGTACAGGAGGGTGTACAGGAGAGTGTACAGGAGAGTGTACAGGGGAGTGTACAGGAGAGTGTACAGGAGAGTGTACAGGAGGGTGTACAGGAGAGTGTACAGGAGGGTGTGTACAGGAGGGTGTACAGGAGAGTGTACAGGAGGGTGTACAGGAGAGTGTACAGGAGGGTGTACAGGAGAGTGTACAGGAGGGTGTACAGGAGAGTGTACAGGAGGGTGTATACAGGAGAGTGTATACAGGAGAGTGTACAGGAGGGTGTATACAGGAGAGTGTACAGGAGAGTGTACAGGAGGGTGTACAGGAGAGTGTACAGGAGGGTGTATACAGGAGAGTGTACAGGAGAGTGTACAGGAGGGTGTACAGGAGAGTGTACAGGAGGGTGTATACAGGAGAGTGTATACAGGAGGGTGTACAGGAGAGTGTACAGGAGAGTGTACAGGAGGGTGTATACAGGAGAGTGTACAGGAGAGGGTACAGGAGAGTGTACAGGAGAGGGTACAGGAGAGTGTATACAGGAGAGTGTACAGGAGAGGGTACAGGAGAGTGTACAGGAGAGTGTACAGGAGAGGGTACAGGAGAGTGTACAGGAGAGTGTACAGGAGAGTGTATACAGGAGAGGGTACAGGAGAGGGTACAGGAGAGTGTATACAGGAGAGTGTACAGGAGAGGGTACAGGAGAGTGTACAGGAGAGGGTACAGGAGAGTGTACAGGAGAGGGTACAGGAGTGTGTACCGGAGAGGGTACAGGAGAGGGTACAGGAGAGGGTACAGGAGAGGGTACAGGAGAGTGTACAGGAGAGGGTACAGGAGAGGGTACAGGAGAGGGTACAGGAGGGTGTACAGGAGAGGGTACAAGAGAGTGTATACATGAGAGTGTATACAGGAGAGGGTACAGGAGAGTGTACAGGAGAGGGTACAGGAGAGTGTACAGGAGAGTGTACCAGAGGATGTACCAGAGGATGTACAGGAGAGTGTACAGGGGAGGGTACAGGAGAGGGTACAGGAGAGTGTACAGGAGAGGGTACAGGAGAGTGTACAGGAGAGTGTACAGGAGAGGGTACAGGAGAGTGTACAGGAGAGGGTACAGGAGAGTGTATACAGGAGAGGGTACAGGAGAGGGTACAGGAGAGTGTACAGGAGAGGGTACATGAGAGTGTACAGGAGAGTGTACAGGAGAGTGTACAGGAGAGTGTATACAGGAGAGGGTACAGGAGAGGGTACAGGAGAGTGTACAGGAGAGTGTACAGGAGGGTGTATACAGGAGAGTGTATACAGGAGGGTGTACAGGAGAGTGTACAGGAGGGTGTATACAGGAGAGTGTACAGGAGAGTGTACAGGAGAGTGTATACAGGAGAGGGTACAGGAGAGTGTACAGGAGGGTGTATACAGGAGAGTGTACAGGAGAGGGTACAGGAGAGTGTATACAGGAGAGTGTACAGGAGAGTGTACAGGAGAGTGTACAGGAGGGTGTACAGGAGAGTGTACAGGAGAGTGTACATGAGAGTGTACAGGGGAGTGTACAGGAGAGTGTACAGGAGGGTGTATAGGAGAGTGTACAGGAGAGTGTACAGGGGAGTGTACAGGAGAGTGTACAGGAGGGTGTACAGGAGAGTGTACAGGAGGGTGTGTACAGGAGAGTGTACAGGAGAGTGTACAGGAGAGTGTACAGGAGAGTGTACAGGAGAGTGTACAGGAGGGTGTACAGGAGAGTGTACAGGAGAGTGTACAGGAGGGTGTACAGGAGAGTGTACAGGAGGGTGTATACAGGAGAGTGTATACAGGATAGTGTACAGGAGGGTGTATACAGGAGAGTGTACAGGAGAGTGTACAGGAGGGTGTACAGGAGAGTGTACAGGAGAGTGTACAGGAGAGTGTACAGGAGGGTGTACAGGAGAGTGTACAGGAGGGTGTATACAGGAGAGTGTATACAGGAGGGTGTACAGGAGAGTGTACAGGAGAGTGTACAGGAGGGTGTATACAGGAGAGGGTACAGGAGAGTGTACAGGAGAGGGTACAGGAGAGTGTACAGGAGAGTGTATACAGGAGAGGGTACAGGAGAGGGTACAGGAGAGTGTATACAGGAGAGTGTACAGGAGAGGGTACAGGAGAGTGTACAGGAGAGGGTACAGGAGAGTGTACAGGAGAGGGTACAGGAGTGTGTACCGGAGAGTGTACAGGAGAGGGTACAGGAGAGGGTACAGGAGAGTGTACAGGAGAGGGTACAGGAGAGGGTACAGGAGAGGGTACAGGAGAGGGTACAGGAGGGTGTACAGGAGAGGGTACAAGAGAGTGTATACATGAGAGTGTATACAGGAGAGGGTACAGGAGAGTGTACAGGAGAGGGTACAGGAGAGGGTACAGGAGAGGGTACAGGAGAGTGTATACAGGAGAGTGTACAGGAGAGGGTACAGGAGAGGGTACAGGAGAGTGTACAGGAGAGTGTACAGGGGAGTGTACCAGAGGATGTACAGGAGAGTGTACCAGAGGATGTACAGGAGAGTGTACAGGGGAGGGTACAGGAGAGTGTACAGGAGAGTGTACAGGGGAGGGTACAGGAGTGTGGAGAGGAGAGTGTATACAGGAGAGGGTACAGGAGAGTGTACAGGAGAGTGTACAGGAGAGGGTACAGGAGAGGGTACAGGAGAGTGTATACAGGAGAGTGTACAGGAGAGGGTACAGGAGAGGGTACAGGAGAGTGTACAGGAGAGTGTACAGGGGAGTGTATACAGGAGAGGGTACAGAAGAGTGGAGAGGAGAGTGTACAGGAGAGGGTACAGGAGTGTGTACAGGAGAGTGTATACAGGAGAGTGTACAGGAGAGTGTATACAGGAGAGGGTACAGGAGAGGGTACAGGAGAGTGTATACAGGAGAGTGTACAGGAGAGGGTACAGGAGAGTGTACAGGAGAGGGTACAGGAGAGTGTACAGGAGAGGGTACAGGAGTGTGTACCGGAGAGGGTACAGGAGAGGGTACAGGAGAGGGTACAGGAGAGGGTACAGGAGAGTGTACAGGAGAGGGTACAGGAGAGGGTACAGGAGAGGGTACAGGAGGGTGTACAGGAGAGGGTACAAGAGAGTGTATACATGAGAGTGTATACAGGAGAGGGTACAGGAGAGTGTACAGGAGAGGGTACAGGAGAGTGTACAGGAGAGTGTACCAGAGGATGTACCAGAGGATGTACAGGAGAGTGTACAGGGGAGGGTACAGGAGAGGGTACAGGAGAGTGTACAGGAGAGGGTACAGGAGAGTGTACAGGAGAGTGTACAGGAGAGGGTACAGGAGAGTGTACAGGAGAGGGTACAGGAGAGTGTATACAGGAGAGGGTACAGGAGAGGGTACAGGAGAGTGTACAGGAGAGGGTACATGAGAGTGTACAGGAGAGTGTACAGGAGAGTGTACAGGAGAGTGTATACAGGAGAGGGTACAGGAGAGGGTACAGGAGAGTGTACAGGAGAGTGTACAGGAGGGTGTATACAGGAGAGTGTATACAGGAGGGTGTACAGGAGAGTGTACAGGAGGGTGTATACAGGAGAGTGTACAGGAGAGTGTACAGGAGAGTGTATACAGGAGAGGGTACAGGAGAGTGTACAGGAGGGTGTATACAGGAGAGTGTACAGGAGAGGGTACAGGAGAGTGTATACAGGAGAGTGTACAGGAGAGTGTACAGGAGAGTGTACAGGAGAGTGTACAGGAGGGTGTACAGGAGAGTGTACAGGAGAGTGTACATGAGAGTGTACAGGGGAGTGTACAGGAGAGTGTACAGGAGGGTGTATAGGAGAGTGTACAGGAGAGTGTACAGGGGAGTGTACAGGAGAGTGTACAGGAGGGTGTACAGGAGAGTGTACAGGAGGGTGTGTACAGGAGAGTGTACAGGAGAGTGTACAGGAGAGTGTACAGGAGAGTGTACAGGAGAGTGTACAGGAGGGTGTACAGGAGAGTGTACAGGAGAGTGTACAGGAGGGTGTACAGGAGAGTGTACAGGAGGGTGTATACAGGAGAGTGTATACAGGATAGTGTACAGGAGGGTGTATACAGGAGAGTGTACAGGAGAGTGTACAGGAGGGTGTACAGGAGAGTGTACAGGAGAGTGTACAGGAGAGTGTACAGGAGGGTGTACAGGAGAGTGTACAGGAGGGTGTATACAGGAGAGTGTATACAGGAGGGTGTACAGGAGAGTGTACAGGAGAGTGTACAGGAGGGTGTATACAGGAGAGGGTACAGGAGAGTGTACAGGAGAGGGTACAGGAGAGTGTACAGGAGAGTGTATACAGGAGAGGGTACAGGAGAGGGTACAGGAGAGTGTATACAGGAGAGTGTACAGGAGAGGGTACAGGAGAGTGTACAGGAGAGGGTACAGGAGAGTGTACAGGAGAGGGTACAGGAGTGTGTACCGGAGAGTGTACAGGAGAGGGTACAGGAGAGGGTACAGGAGAGTGTACAGGAGAGGGTACAGGAGAGGGTACAGGAGAGGGTACAGGAGAGGGTACAGGAGGGTGTACAGGAGAGGGTACAAGAGAGTGTATACATGAGAGTGTATACAGGAGAGGGTACAGGAGAGTGTACAGGAGAGGGTACAGGAGAGGGTACAGGAGAGGGTACAGGAGAGTGTATACAGGAGAGTGTACAGGAGAGGGTACAGGAGAGGGTACAGGAGAGTGTACAGGAGAGTGTACAGGGGAGTGTACCAGAGGATGTACAGGAGAGTGTACCAGAGGATGTACAGGAGAGTGTACAGGGGAGGGTACAGGAGAGTGTACAGGAGAGTGTACAGGGGAGGGTACAGGAGTGTGGAGAGGAGAGTGTATACAGGAGAGGGTACAGGAGAGTGTACAGGAGAGTGTACAGGAGAGGGTACAGGAGAGGGTACAGGAGAGTGTATACAGGAGAGTGTACAGGAGAGGGTACAGGAGAGGGTACAGGAGAGTGTACAGGAGAGTGTACAGGGGAGTGTATACAGGAGAGGGTACAGAAGAGTGGAGAGGAGAGTGTACAGGAGAGGGTACAGGAGTGTGTACAGGAGAGTGTACAGGAGAGTGTACAGGAGAGTGTATACAGGAGAGTGTACAGGAGAGTGTACAGGAGAGTACACAAGGACCGAGCCTTCTGCTCCGCTGCTCCGAGACTGTGGAATGCCCTCCCAAACCAGCTGAGGACCTAAAAACAAATCTTTTTAGAATAAAAAAAAAACCCACTGGTTGCCATGCCGGCGTAAACGTCGCTGCTTTTATTCTGTTGTTTTATTTAAACCATTTTTACTCTGTAGCACTTTGAGTTTTGCCCACGCAAATTAAAAGTGCATTATAAATATAATTGATTATTATTACAGGAGAGTGTACAGGGGAGTGTACAGGGGAGTGTACAGGAGAGTGTACAGGAGAGGGTACAGGACAGTGTACAGGAGAGTGTACAGGAGAGGGTACAGGACAGTGTACAGGAGAGTGTACAGGAGAGGGTACAGGACAGTGTACAGGAGAGTGTACAGGAGAGGGTACAGGAGAGGGTACAGGGGAGTGTACAGGGGAGTGTACAGGAGAGGGTACAGGAGAGGGTACAGGACAGTGTACAGCTCCCAACACAGTGGGAGCTGTACACTTCACACAAAATATTAACAGCTGTGCCTACACACTTACATACGGCTTATGAGTGGAAATGCCACAGTCATTTGTTTTCATTTGTGTGCACATACAGTCTTTGTGTATACAGTGTGTGTGTGTGTGTGTGTATGTGTGTGTGTGTGTGTGTGTGTGTGTGTGTGTGTGTGTGTGTGTGTGTGTGTGTGTGTGTGCCGGCGTATTTCGATTTTCTATTTAGCGCCGAGGGAGCAGGCGAATTCAGCGGGTCGTTTCACTTTCACACTCTGCTGAGCAAAAAGCTCCGGCGCCATCTGACAATGTTAGCTACAAGTCACCTTGCCGCTGCGCTTTATGCTAACAGAGTGGCAACTAATTCAAGGTTGTTATTTTGGAGAGAGAGAGAGTGAAAGAGAGAGAGAGAGAGAGAAAGAGAGAGAGAGAGAGAGAGAGAGAGAGAGAGAGAGAGAGAGAGAGAGAGAGAGAGAGAGAGAGAGAGAGAGAGAGAGAGAGAGAGAGCGAGAGAGAGAGAAAAAGGCACAGAGAGAGAGAGAGAGAGAGAAAAAGGAACAGAGAGAGAGAGAGAGAGAGAGAGACAGAGACAGAGACAGAGACAGAGACAGAGAGAGAGAGAGATACAGAGACGCCGCGTGTGCTGCTCACATCCACAATAAACCGCTGTGGTTACGATGTCTTTCTCTCCTCCTTCCTCTCCTCCTTCCTCTCCTCCTTCCTCCTCCTCCTCCTTCTCCCCCCCCCCACTGTGGCAGCAGCCCCCCTGCTGCAGTGTCACGCTGCTCCAAATGTGATACTGAGGTCTCCCATGCAGGGTAATGTCTCCCGCCGCCGGAGGAGGTCGCAGCGCCAGGCCGCCTCGCGTGGAGCCTCCAGCGGTGGCGGTGGCGAAGGAGGAGGAGGAGGAGGAGGAGGAGGATGATAGGATTCAGTGACTTGCTCAATAGCACTTCAGCACTTCAAGAGAAAAAAAGAGAAAAAAAAGTAAAAAGGGCCGCCCGCTGGTTGGTTTGTGGAGTCACGGGCGGTTCTCTTCTTTTTTTTTCTCTGTGACGTATTACTTATTATTATTATTATTATAGCACGTTGATTGCCTTTTATATTTAGTTTCTATTTTAGTTTTGTTTGTGTGCTTTTTTTTTTTAGAGGCAAATGATTTTCTGGTGTGTGAGCTTGGCCTGATGCCAAGCGCATTCAGATTCAGTTTGTGGGAAAAGGTTACCTGAGGTCAAGGTTATGGGACTAAGAGGTTAAGGTTTAAAGAGGAAGGTTTCAGGAAGGGTTTGATGCACATCTCTCTCTCTCTCTCTCTCTCTCTCTCTCTCTCTCTCTCTCTCTCTCTCTCTCTCTGGTTTAAGCAGAGTTGGACTGATTGGCTGGTGAGGCTGCACACCTGTGGGTCATTGCTAATCAAGGCCCACAGGTTAAAACATTCACCACCACGACACACACTCAAGGAGAAGAGCTCTAGCATGTTCCATCTGCTCTGTTTACCATGATTGAAAACTCTCGCCATCAACCGGATTCCTCATCCCCCTGTGACCTCCTCTTCGGGAGGAGCCCTCAAGTAGCCATTTTTAGCGGCTGATGGCAGCGTCGTCTGCTACAGTTCCACAATCACGTTCATCTTAAACGTAATCTTTTGAATTGTCACAAGCGACGTGGACAATGTCCATGTGCTGTGATTGCTTATCTCTCGGGCTCTTCTCTGTTCCGATATCATTTTCTAATCACGTGATTATAACGTGGGGACTCACTTCGTTCTATTTCATATAGGCTACTCCGTCTAGGATTCCCCTTATGGGATTGGCCCGTGCGCAAATTGCTCGCACTGACAATTTCATCAATGTACGTGGGCCCCGCCCACATTCCCCACGGCAACGTGCATAAAAGGCCGCGTCGAGCGGCACTCACCCTCCCATTTCTTTCAGCAATGCGGAAGGTAAGTATGATGAATGATGAATGACGTTAACCGTCCACGGGGCTCTTCAGAACCCGGCGGCGCCAGGGCCGAGTGCACCTGCGCGGCATGCCCGGCAAGGCTCCCCTCGGACGACCAACACACCTTGTGTTTTCGTCGTTTCGTTCTCCTCGATTCTTGACCTAGACCAACAATCCCAGGTGCCCGTTGTGTCTCGCCACTCTCCTCCCCTCAGGCCTACGGCTGGGGGCTGTAGGGCGACGACTAGTCGGCGTAGCACAGCTGGGGTTTCGCTCACCGTCAGGGTCCCCGTGTGCTGGATGAGCGGGCTGGGGATAGTTGAGACTCACCCCCTCTTCTCTGTTCTCTGGATTCATAGCTTTGCGTGTTTCATGAAAGAGTTGGGGTTTTTTATCGGGGATGTGGTGTTTATACTTCTTCACGTCTTCTTGAGTCTGGTTTGCCCCGGGACCTGGGTCCAGCATGGGGGACCCGGGTCCAGCATGGGGGACCCGGGTCCAGAAGAGGGAACCTGGGTCCAGCAGGGGGACCCGGGTCCAGCAGGGGGACCTGGGTCCAGCAGGGGGACCCGGGTCCAGCAGGGGGAACCTGGGTCCAGCAGGGGGACCTGGGTCCAGCAAGGGGGACCCGGGTCCAGCAGGGGGACCCGGGTCCAGCAAGGGGGACCCGGGTCCAGCAGGGGTCCAGCAGGGGGACCTGGGTCCAGCAGGGGGACCCGGGTCCAAGATGGGGACCCGGATCCAGCATGGAGACCTGGGTCCAGCAGGGGTTCATTTATCGGGCTCCACTCGCAGCTTTGCCTTAGCCCATAAGCCACCTTGCTGAAATGTTCAGCCTGAACGGCTACGCCTATAATCATAGAACTAGAGTTATGATAACATAACTATCGTTTTTTTTACTCGGTGTTCATGGGAAAAATAATCCCCAGCGGGAACACAAGTTGACACTTGATGATGTTGTTGTTGTTGTTGTTTGTTTGTTATTTTTTCCTTTTTGTATTCCAAATGTACGTTCACATCCTTTCAAGATAAGAGAGCCATGCCTTGTTGTCACACAATCTTTAAGAATAATCACATTTTTTCGGGAGGAAAGATGTGATTAGAATCCTCAAATCAATAGTGAACCAAAACAACCACAACAACCACAACAACCACACGCACACACACACACACACACACACACACACACACACACACACACACACACACACACACACACACACACACACACACACAACTTAACTGGAACAATGGCGGGCTCGTTTACTCACACCCGGGCTGAATAGGAAGTGTGGGGTAATTGCTAGCATGTGCACATCAAACCACTACATTCAGAGAAGGAGGAGGAGGAGGAGGAGGAGGAGGAGGAGGAGGAGGAGGAGGAGGAGGAGGAGGAGGAGGAGGAGGAGGAGGAGGGGAAGAAAAATATAAATCAACAGCCATGCGCTCACCGCTCTGTTTGTCAAGCCAGGCAATCTGTCGTCTGTTGGATTCAGATGATGGTGTAAGAAAACAAGTTGTATTCAAGTTTATTCTGTTGTTGTGTTGGTTGTGGTTGTTGTTGTTGTTGTGGTTGTTATTTTTGTTGTGGTTGTGGTTGTTGTGGTTGTTGTTTTTGTTGTGGTTGTTGGGGTTGTTGTTGTGGTTGTTGTTGTGGTTGTTGTTATGGTTGTTGGTGTGGCTGTTGTTGTGGTTGTTGTTGGGGTTGTTGTTGGGGTTGTTGTTGTGGTTGTTGTGGTTATTGTTGTGGTTGTTGTGGTTGTTGGGGTTGTTGTGGTTGTTATTGGGGTTGTTGTTGTGGTTGTTGCGGTTGTTGTGGTTGTTGTGGCTGTTGTGGTTGTTGGGGTTGTTGGGGTTGTTGTGGTTGTTGGGGGTTGTTGTTGGGGTTGTTGGGGGTTGTTGTTGTGGTTGTTGTTGTTGTTGGGTGTTGTTGTTGGGGTTGTTGTTGTGGTTGTTGTGGTTGTTGTTGTGGTTGTTGTTGGGGTTGTTGTTGGGGTTGTTGTGGTTGTTGTTGGGGTTGTTGTGGTTGTTGTGGCTGTTGTGGTTGTTGTGGTTGTTGTGGCTGTTGTGGTTGTTGTGGTTGTTGTGGTTGTTGTGGCTGTTGGGGTTGTTGTGGTTGTTGTGGTTGTTGTGGTTGTTGTTGTGGTTGTTGTTGTGGTTGTTGGGGGTTGTTGTTGTGGTTGTTGTGGTTGTTGGGGTTGTTGGGGTTGTTGTTGGGGTTGTTGGTGGTTGTTGTGGTTGTTGGGGGTTGTTGTGGTTGTTGTGGTTGTTGGGGGTTGTTGTGGTTGTTGTGGTTGTTCTTGGTGTGGATATTATTTTAATTGTTGTTGTTGTAGTTGTTATTATTATTGTTGTTATTGTTATTGTTTCGGCTGTTACAAGATACAAGATATTTAGTGGCCATTTGTAACAAGTACATTGGAATGCTTACTCCCCATTCCCTCCCGCAGTATACATCTACAAAACAATACCATACAAATATTATATACAATAACAATGAACATAAAAAGGACAGCAAAGTGACTGATAGATAATATGAACAGGTGTTGAATTGGTGCAAAAATATTTAAAAGCTTTTTAAAGTGCCAGTAGTGCAGCAGCATCTTGAATACAGTGCAGTACAGTGCAGAAAAGTGCAGTCACTGTAATGAGTCCAGAAAGTCCAGCAAAGTATGCTAGTGTAATGTTAATGACAATGTTATGAAAGTGAAAGTGGCAGCACTCCTTGCAGTTCAGTTGGCGTACTGCCTGTGGATAAAAACTGTCCTTAAACCTGGTAGTCCTGTTGTTGGCTGTTGTTGTTGTGTTTGTCGTTGTTTGGCTGTTGTTGAAAATGTAAGTCGAACGCCAACCTTGGGAGGTTATCCACAGGGCGGTGCAAGCGTGGAAGTTCTGTGTGTATCTCGCTCTGACCTTTTGCAGAGAAAAATAGAGAGAGACAGAGACAGAGACAGAGAGAGAGAGAGCACAGACAAGGTGAGAGAGTGTACTTTGGGCCCCCCAGGTGGGAGTCTGACCCTGCTGCCACTGGCTGGAGCTTCTCACTGTCTGGACTGGACTGGACCAGAAGCTCTACCGCCTATGCATACACATGTGCTCCCTCTCTCTCTCTCTCTTATACATAATCATACATAATATATTATGATTGTAGGAAATTCATACTGCAGGAGGGTAAGCATTCCATTGTACTTGTTGCACATAAAAAACATCTTGAATCTTAATCTTGATATACACACACGCACACACACACCCACGCACACACACGCACACACACACACACACGCACACACACACACACACACACACACACACACACACACACACACACACACACATCCTATCGTCCACTATCCTCTGTATGCAACGGAGGGAAGAGAGGGGACAGCCGGGCTGGAGGAGGGATGGTCATCCTTTAGGGGGTGTGGGGGGTATAAGATGAACCTATGATAAGACAAATGGCTTCCACTATCCCACAAGCCTATACCACAAGCCTACCAGCCTATACCCAGCTATCCCAGCCGAGGTCCCGCGTGCAAGCAACTTATCCGCCGTGGCGGTTTTTACCCCGGTGGATGGCAACTGTGGCGGGAAATTCATGTCCAGACAGTCCCAGACAGTGAACACACACACAGGAAGGACTGTGTTCACTTTGTAATCGTATCAAAGTCAACGTCATGCTCGCACAACCAAAAATAAACGAAGCCACCAGCCAGTGCGGTCATTTATTTTCTCAGCCCCCCCCCCCCCCCCCGCCGCCCCAAAAATAGTTAATTCATATGCATTGATAAGTGGTGTCTCTCGCCATGCCCCAGTGCATGCCCTCTGTGATGAAGAATACACATTAACACTGGCATGCATTACCCGCCATGCAAGTCCTCCACCCCCCCCCCCCCCCCCCTCCCCCTCCCCCTCCCCCCCTGCCTTTCAAATAAAAACCTTCAACCTTTAAAACATTTTGGGAGTTAAAAGTCAGCAAACAAATCCCCAACACAGACATGGGGGACACGTGCCTCCCTGAAGTCGACTGCTCAACAGTCGAAGCTAATTGTAAGCTAACTTTTGGGACTGCACAAACAACAAAAGATGATATATATAAAGTAAGTGAATTAGTTGTGTTTCCATCAACTAGTGGGAGCAAACAAACTACGTCAGCGACGACAGGATATCGGGCGGTGACATCGGCCATGTCGTTTTCGGGTCATAGGAACACTTGAGAAGGAGCCGATAGCGTAAGTCAGTGTGTGAGTTCAAAGTTCGCTGTGTCAGAATTGATTCGGGAAAAAGTGGTTTCCATCTCCGCTTTTGCTAAGAAACAAATTTTAAAAAACCACCTCAGGCAAAGCGTATCGACTTGTATCGCGAATCAGAGGAAGTTGATTCGAATTTGGCCGTTTCCATCCACACATTCGAATGCGATACTTGCAAAATGCGAATCGAAATATGGCGATTATAGGACTATTAGGACTATTATAGGACGATTATAGGAACCCGACTATAGAAACAATGAGGTAAAACAGTGTCAAATACAACAGAGACTTGTGTGTGTGTGTGTGTGTGCTTCCTCAAAGAGTGCTCCCAGATAGTGGCTGGCTGGTGGTGGTGGTGGTGGTTGGTGGTTGTCCTTGTATGACTCGGGTTCTCGGGGACTCGGGTCTACGGTCTGCTAGGCGGCTGGAGGCTCGGGGGGGGGGGAGGGGTGGGGGGGGGGGGGGGGGGGGGCGGGGGGGGGTGGGGGGCGTTAACGGTGACGGAGGTGTTGGAGCTGATCACAACCACGCTGTATAAATAGCATCGCCCTGGGTAGGTGTCTGTCTGGAAACCCCAAAACGTCACCCACACACACACACCACACACACCACACACACACACCACACATACACACACACATGCACACACACACACACACACACACACACACACACACACACACACACACACACACACGCTCACACACGCACACACACGCACGCCTGCACACATGCAGGCATACATGCACACACACGGGCGCGTGCACGGACACACACACACACACACACACACACACACACACACACACACACACACACACCACCACACACACACTATGTGAATGTATGTGTGAATGTGCACAGCTAACTTGTGTGGTTTGGCTGCCCTTCAAAAAGTGTGTGTGTGTGTGTGTGTGTGTGTTGTGTGTGTGTTGTGTGTGTGTGTGTGTGTGTGTGTGTGTGTTTTCAGTAGGGGTTTCTGTTAAGCTGACTGTGTCTAACGGTGTATGTGTGCTTGTGTGTGTGTGTGTGTGCGCGTGTGTGTGTACGTGCGTGTGTATATCTTTCTGTGTGTGTGTGTGTGTGCGTCAATGTGTATGCGTGTGTGTGTGTGTGTGTGTGTGTGTGTGTGTACGTCAATGTGGATGTGCGTGTGTGTGTGTGGGCGGGGATAGGCATTAAAATGATACTACCTTTTTGGCATCATCTGCAAAAGAAAAGATTATGTACGCGTTTTTGAGTGTGTGTGTGTGTGCTGTGTGTGTGTGTGTGTGTGGGTGGTGTGTGTGTGTGTGTATGTGTGTGTGTGTATGCGCGTGCCTGTTTGCGTGCATGTGTGTGTGTGTGTGTGTTTGCGTGTGCGCGTATGGGTGCATGTGTGTGTGTGTGCGCGTGTACACATGCTTGTGTGTGTGTGTGTGTGTGTGTGTGTGTGTGCACGTGCATCTTCCTGTCAGTGCTGTTATGCAAACAAGGCGGACACACATTGACTCCCACTCTATTTGATTTGGCGGAAGTTCCCTGGTTTCCTCCTTCACGCGTTTTTCCCACTCTCCATCCCCGCATACAAGCACACCCAAAAAACCTCCCTTTCACCCTCCTCTTTCTCCCCCCCTCCTCCCTCCCCCCCCCTCCTCCTCCCTCCTCCCCCCTCCTCCCTCCTCTCCTCCCCCTCCTCCTTCCTCCTCCCCTCCTCCCCCTCTCCTCCCTCCCCTCTCCTCCCCCTCCTCCCCGCTCCTCTTCCTCCCCTCCTTCCCTCTCCTCCCTCCCCTCTCCTCCTCCTCCCCCTCCCCCCTCCTCCCTCATCCTCTCTCCCCCTCCTCCTCCCCCCCTCCCTCCCCTCCTCCTCCTTCCTCCTCCCCTCCTCCCCCCTCCTCCCTCCCTCCTCCCTCCCCCTCCTCCCCCTCTCCTCCCTCCCCTCCTCTCCTCCTCCCTCCTTTCCTCTCCTCCCCCATCACCCCCCCTCCTCTCCTCCCCCTCCTCCTCCCTCCTCCTCCCCTCTCCTCCCTCCTCTCCTCCTCCCCTCTCCTCCCCCTCCTCCTCCCCTCTCCTCCCTCCCCTCTCCTCCCCTCTCCTCCCTCCCCTCTCCTCCCTCCCCCCTTCCTCCTCTCTCTCCTCCATCCTCCTCCTTCCTCCCCTCCCCTCCCCTCTCCTCCCTCCTCCCTCCTCCCTCCTCCCTCCCCTCCT
>CM051016.1:11367175-11392175 GCA_027704905.1 Muraenolepis orangiensis | reverse complement strand
GCAAGAGACAAAGACAGCCTGAGGAGCGAGAGAGAGAGACACACACGCACGCACGCACGCACGCACGCACGCACGCACGCACGCACGCACGCACGCACACACACACACACACACACACACACACACACACACACACACACACACACACACACACACACACACACACACACACACACACACACACACACACACACACACACACACACACAGAGGCAGAGAGAGACACACACACAGACAAAGATAGAGACCACAGACAACGCAACAAAGCACTGGGACTTACCTGTGGAGATCCGGCGGGACAAAGGAGAGTGGGGGGAGGGGAGCCACCAAGCCCCGGGGGGCAACAACAAACGCACCCGCAGGAGAGGGTCCCGTGGCGGACTACTGGTTAGGACACGCCGGAGGCGATGGAAACCAGCCCTACCGAGCATTCTCCTCGCCAACGTCCAGTCTCTCGCAGACAAGTCAGACGAACTGAACTGTCGTATCGCCTCGCAGCGGGACATCAGGGAGTGTTGTGCCATTAATTTTTACCGACTGAACAGCTGAGTCCACGGGGATAAACAAAGGTGGGGGCTTATGCTGCTTGGTGAACAACAGCTGGTGTACGGAGGTTCAGGTGCTTTCTCAACATTGCTCATCTAATCTGGAATTACTGACTATCAAGTGACGCCGTTTTTACTTTACGAGTTTTTACGAGTATTCTCATGTCGGCGGTTTACATCCAACCAGGGGCTGATGCTAACATCGCATTGGACGAACTTTACATTGAAGTGAGCAAACTTCAGAATCGCTACGCCGAGGCAGTCCCCATTGTAGCAGGGGACTTTAACCACTGCAATTTAAAAAAGGTATTACCAAAATACTATTAACACATCTCATGTCCGACCAGACAGAACAAGACTCTTGATCACTGTTATACCACCATTAAGCAGGCTTATTGCGCTGTTGCGCAAAAAACTTAAGGAACGGAGTACCGCTTTCACAACAGTCAACTCCAATCACTAGAAGAAGGCCAAGTACGAACTCAGAAAAGCCATCAAGAAGGGTCAATTGGATTACAAAAATAAATTGGAATTACAGTTTGGGGCTCTGACACCACACGTCTGAGGGTCCTCTCCAACTGCAAGGGGAGCTCAGAGGCAGTAACCAACAACGACCCTAACCTACCAGATGAGCTAAAAAAAAAATTGCTCGCTTTGAAAGGGACCATGATCCGACCGAACACTTGAACATCAGCCCAGAGGACTACCTTCTACAACTGTCTGAGTCAGAGGTCTGCAGAATCTTCAGGAGGGTGAAGGCGGGGAAGGCAGCCGGCCCAGACGGAGTTCCATCCCGCGTCTTCAAGACCTTCGCCGACCAGCTGGCTCCTTTGTTCACCGACATCTACAATGCATCACTGCAACAGTCTGTCGTCCCAGCGTGCTTCAAAGAGACAACCATTGTGCCGTTACCCAAAAAGACCAAGGTAACAAGCCTCAATGATTATCGTCCTGTGGCTTTAACACCCATAGCCATGAAGTGCCTGGAGAAACTTGTAATGTTGCATATAAACTTGGCCATCCCTGAGTCCCTAGACCCACTCCAATTTGCATACAGACCAAACTGTAGACGACGCCATTTCCCTGGAACTACACACGGCCCTGCAGACAGGAGGAACACCTACGTCAGACTGCTGTTCATTGACTACAGCTCGGCATTGAACACCATCGTTCCCTCCAAGTTGGTCCTGAAACTGAGGGACCTAGGTCTGGGTGCCCCCATCTGTAACTGGATTATGGACTTCCTGACGGGCAGGCCTCAAGTGGTGAATATTGGGAACAACATCTCATCCACTCTGGTTCTCAACACCGGAGCACCCCAAGGCTGCTGCCTAAGTCCCCAGCTTTACTCGATGTACACACATGACTGTACTGCCACGCACAGCAATAATTGGTTCAAGGCTCAAGTTTGCACACGACACCACAGTCATCGGCTTGATAAGCGAGGGCGTTGAAACGGAGTGCAGAGATGAGGTGGTCCAGCTGACACGATGGTGTGAGGACAACAGCCTCGCACTGAATGTCAGCAAGACCAAGGAGCTCATCGTGGACTTCAGGAGTCACTGCGCACCCGCTCCACCATCAGCCTGGACGGGAAAGTCTTCAGCTGCTTCTGTTTCCTTGGACTACAGATTTCCGATGATCTGACGTGGACCCGCAACACGGAGGTCATGCTGAAGAAGGCACACCAGCGCCTCTATACTCTGCTAGTGAACTTCTACCGTGGCACCATAGAGAGCGTCCTGATGAGTGGCGTCACTGTGTGGTACGGCAACACCACTGCACGGGACAAGAAAGCCATCCAGAGGGTCGTGAGGACGGCAGAGAAGTTCATCGGGTGTGCACTTCCATGCATTGAGAAGATCTTTAGAACCAGATGTCAGAAGTAGGCCGTGTCCATCATAAAGTACTGCAACCACCCTGGGCACCGTCTCTTCTCCCCAGTCTGGTCACCAGTTGCGCAGCATCCGTACAAGTACTACCAGGTTTACGGATCGTTTTTTTCCACAGGCAGTGCGCCTACTGAACTGCTAGGAGTGCTGCCACTTTCACTTTCATAACATTGTCATTAACATTACACTGACTTTCTGGACTCATCACAGTTACTGCACTGTATTCATGATGCTGCTGCACTACTGGCACTTTAAATGCTTTTGAAATATTTTTGGAAAAAAACATGTACATATAATTCACTTTGAATAATAATAAGTCACTTTGCTGCTCTTTTTTTGTTTATTTTATTGTATATATATTATTCTTATTTTTATGGTAATTTTGAAATGTATTCTGTGGGAGGGAATGGGGAGTAAGCATTCTTATGTATTTGTTATCTTGTACACCGAGGCAGCCAGACAAAACACAGGGTAAGATGGAGTGGCCCCAGACAAAAGAAGAAGTGTGAATCAGGGGCTTGGTGGGTGAGGGAGGGGTGAGGAGGGGGATAAATGTAGTGGAGAGGAGATAAGAGCAGATATATACGGTGGACGCAGTCACAAAGGAAGACAGATGGCAACTAATAACCAGTCCAACTACTGTGTAGCCAGTGATAAAAAATGTATAATATAAATCATTATTTTAACATGAGGACATTTATAATGTGCAACAAACACTGAACATTTAACATTATTTACATCGATTGAAGATTTCAACTTCACACCTACCACTTGAGCTCCTGATTGCTAAACTCAGGATGTCCCACCACTCATTCAATCTGGAATCTGGCCTTTTCGTTGCTCTTCAGCAGGAAACAAGACAACTAGCCTCCTCACATCCCTATGGAGAACTGTGGCAGGGATCTTCTTCTAAAGGAGCTTCCCTTTAGTTTTGTGGTCCCTTCTGGACTCGTACAGACATCTCAAGGCGTTCTGGTCAGCCAGCCACATCACGTCCCCTACAGCCACATTGAGCTCCCTTGTGTGCCACTTGCTTCTCACAAATAAGTTTGGGCCAGCGAGCTGGCACCACCTCTTCCAGAACTTGTTCACTTCTCCCTGCATAACTCAACCTTTTGTAGGGGTAGTCTTCGAACATGAAGCCCCCTGAGTCCCCTCTTGGCCCAGCTTGTCCAAGCAAGAGGGTGTTGGGACTGATGTATCTGACACAATCTTCCCTACTCTGTGTCCTTGCATCAATAGGCCTCTAATTTGCTAGGTTGGCTGCCATGTAGAGGAAGGTCTGGAACTCCCCCCATGTGAAACCACCCTCGCCCCCTAAGTTGTGCAAGGCCCTCTTCACTATCCTAACAACCGCCTCTGCGGCTCCATTCCTGTGAGTCCGCAGGGTGGATCCTCCAGGACCACTTTGTGCCATTCTTGGCAGCTTCTTCTTCCAAGTCAGAGTTTTCCAGGCAGCTTAGAAACCTGTCGAGTTTGTCTAGGGCAGATATAGCTCCCACAAAATTTTAACCTGGATCTGACCACAACTTCTTTGGGTGCCCCCTCAAGGCCGTAAACCTCTGATAGGCAAGTAGGAACCCCTCGGCTGGCTGGTCGCTGACAACATCACTGTGGATGAATGTTGACGCCATGCAACAGTACACAATCCCCCAGACTTTGAGTCTGACCCTCTTCCTTACTTCGTCTCTCACTTCGTAAGGGCCGAACAGGTCCAAGGTGGTCAACTCAAACGGCTTAGCTGGTTCTACTCGCTCGGGTGGAATGTCACTCATTCTTTCCCTAGCCTTCCTGCAGACAACGCAGCTGTCTACCACTTTTAGGCTACTCGTTGGCCTTCAATCACCCAGGCCTTTTTCCTCATTCTGAGCAGAGTTCCCGCTACTCCCTCATGATTTGCTCTGTGGGCTTCTTGAGCCAACAATCTAGCTATCCAAGCTTCATTGGGCAATATTGGCACTGCAGTTTTGTTTTCATCCAAGATCTGCACTCTACCTCCACAGAGCAAGAGCCCAGAGTCTTTGCCTTTGTATACAACTAACCTGTTGAGAGTGGTATCAGGGAAAGTTACACCCTCCTGTTCTGCTAAAAAGAGATTACTGAGAGCATCCTCACGTATATTTTTGTGACTTGACCACTCATGTCCAGCCACCTCTTGGCGGCCAGGCAAGGACTCTACATAGCCTGGCCATGCTGCTGAATCTCTTCACCTTAACAAGGTTCTTGACTACTGAACCACTGGGCTTCCTCCATGGCAGATCCTCTCCCAGCATCGTCTTCAGCTTTGGTCCTTTCCTCAGTGACTTTTACCTTGGTGCCTTCTGTCGTAGCAGATCAGCAAGACTAATATGTTATACACATACGTGAAATACATGACCTATACTATGGAATGTGAGGACATATAATAAAAGTGTGTACAGCCATTACATTGGTGACATACAGAGAGATCAATTGTATGCGCTCAACCCAGTTTGGGAGGGATTGATCAATCCGAGAGGAGGCTCAGCTCGTCGCTGCCTCCCTTCGCGTCTTTCCCCCGGATTTGAACAGGAAAATACACAAATGTTGCGATATTGACTATAAAAATTATTGGAATGATTGGAATCATACAAAAATGTAATTTCTAACACAGATCAGTGGACAAATATGTTTTTATTTGTTTTTAATCATTATTAGTTTTTTACATTTCATGATGCCTCCCTGACCGCACGTCACTGATTGGACTTCTAGAACGTTTCCCAGATACGGACCTCCCGTGCAGTGCCTCTTTAACTAAGTACCCCATTCTCTCGGTACCCCATTCTTTCTCAGTACCTTATTCCTCTTTCACTCATATCCATTCTCTCACTCATTCACTAAAAGCATACGGTACGTTGTTTCCCCAAACAGCAAAGCTGCTGTGGCAATAAATCAAACACACTCTCCAACTCACAGACTATCAGTCTCAGACGCTCACTTGCGTCTCTTTCTGTCCTCTCTCACTCTCTCTGGCTCTGTATTTCATACACAATACCCTCTGTGTATCCCTGGCTTGTTTTGACCTTTAAGAACCGTTTGATTTGTGTTGAAGTTCCCATGTGACTGCTGATCTACTTTTAGTATAACCACGTTAGTGATGCTGCTGTGATGGTGATTAACTCTAGTGTGGGTAGGTTTATCTTTCGGCCACAATTGTGGTTATTGTAGAACAAAAGGAGGGCCACCATTACTTTCATTATTACTGCTCGACCACGCTCACCATGTGCTATCCTTTGAGGCGATATATGCACTTATATATGCACATGTGAAGCTAACAATCCAAATGAGCACTTTAATCATGTGTCGATGTGAGCGATTAGCACGGCCGGTACCTGAACAAGACAGATTGTGAGGTGTAAAATATATTGTGGGGGGGATGTGCTGATCCTCACACAAAAAAAACAAAAAACACAAAAAAAACCTACCACCCTCCAGGAAAGGTTTGCATAAAGCAAATGTAACCTAAACCGCCTCTCGTAGTGCACTAACCTGGCCCCAAACTCTGAACACATGAACACTGAAAACTGACAAACAACCTCAAAGCTTTTATAGTTTGTGTAATGGGTGAATTGAAAGGTTTACGGTTGGTTGTCAAGTAAGCTCCAAAGGCTCCGTTAACCTTCATTCTCACCGGTGTATGCGGACTGCTCCATCTAGATGTAGCTACATACTTGTATTTAAGCTTGTATTTTAAAGACCACTTTTATTATAACCCTTCTTTCTCATTGTGAAAGATGGATTTTTTATCCTTTGGTGCATTTTCCAATTTAACACACAATAGTTTTGGCTCCCGTTTAAAAGTAGCCATTTTCGCGATGCTATCTCCTCCACTTATCCTCCTGACAGCACAAGGCGTGCCGAGATAAGACTCTGCTACCCTGGGCCACATATACACAGACCGAAAAATAAACACTGTAGCATCACAAGGGGGCAGGTTATAGAGGGGTGCTATATTCCCCTGGTGGACCAGCTGTAACATCCCAAAATAGCCGCCGGTCCACAAACAACATCTCCCAGCATGCCCCACAACTCTTACAGGTGTAGGTGCTTAAGCCACCTAATTGAAGCCGCACTGGGGAAAATGACAAAAGCCCAGACTCTCAGGAGAAGAGAGAGAACCGGGGAGCACATGGCTGGAAGGAGCTGGAGACACTTGTACAAAAGCTTCATTTTTGTTTGATGAACTGTGCTTGGGGAAAAAGCCCTTTGTGAGGAAATAAAGTCTATTTTGATCTGTTTTGCCTGGAAATCTGCACCGCCCAACGCTAGCCCGCTGAGACGGCCTCTCATGATGTTACAGATGGTGGAGGATGCAGGCACTGCGCTTAGGTGCTGATGAGTAAGCGTGAGGAAATTGAAGAGTTGGCTGAATTGTTTGTAGGACTTCGCACAGACAAACCCCAAAAGACATGGAGCAGCTGGTGAGGGTGCTGGTGGAGACCCAAAAGGCGCAGCTCGAAACCCAAGGTGGGTGATCTCATCAGAAGCTGGGAGTGACCGATGATGTGGAAGCTTACCTTTATGCCTTTGAAGCAACAGCCACTCGAGAGAGGCCGAAAGCGCAGTGGGTTGCACTCTTGTCTCCTTTCCTGTCTGGTGAGTCACAGCATTTCAAGATGTAGATGCCAGTATCGACCGTAAGTGTCTTACTGACAGTAAGACTTTGACAAGCTAAAAGCAGAGATTCTGAGCCGCTCTGGCCTTACCAAGTTTAGCCTGGCTCAGCGTTTCCATAATTGGACATTTCAACCTGGTCTAACTCCCCGTTCCCAAATGCACAAATTAATTCGAGTGACAAGAAAGTGGCTGGAACCAGACAGAAACATGATGGACATGATGGATGCCCTAATTATGGATCGTTATCTTCAAGCTCTGCCTTATGAGGCGAAAAAGATAGTCAGTCACCAGAGATTAAAAACAGCCATGGAGTTGGTAGAAGCCGTAGCGCAGTACCAGGCGGCCTCGGATATGCTCCGCCAAACCCGTAAGAAGCCTGCCGCTTTGGTCCCGCTCGCTCAAGTGTGCTTCACCAAAAAGGTCCCAAACTTGGAAGGCTCCGCTTCAGCCCTCCCAGAAACGTTTTTAATCCACCTGGGCCGCAACGGGGTTTCCTGAACCTGGAGTCTCGCCAGTGTTACCGCTGTGGTGAGTTAGGCCATATCTCTTGGCAGTGTGAAAAGCCTGACGAGCCCATGCCCACAGCCGAGTCTGCAAGCAGCCCCCACTTTGCTGCACTCCCGGAGGAAAGTGGAGACCGCAGACCGACTTGTCCAGTAACTGTGAACCAGTATGATGCAGAAGCCTTGCTAGATTCTGGAAGTGCCAGGACCCTGATCCAGGAGGCCGTGTTGGAGGGTTCCTCCTCTGCTCAAGGCAACCCAGTTCCTGTTGTGTGTCCATGGAGACACCCGAGAGTACCCAAGACCCTTCCAGTTCCAGTCCTGATTGGTCGGGACTGACTGGATGGAAGCCCAAAAGGGCCTTGATCGGGAACCCCGGAAAGGTAAGTTTCAAAAGTGTACATCGACTAAACCCTGGGTTAACCTTGCTAAGCCATGCTCTTATCCGAAGCCTTAGTCGTGGACTCTAGTGGCTGTGAATCAGCACCAGGGGAGTCAACCGACTCTGAGCAGCCACCTTGGCCAAGTGAAGAGGATGCTGTTGGCCCTAGAGAAATGACACCCCTGAAAGGACAGTATGGAACTGCTAAGTTGCACTTCGCAGTAAAGAACGGTCTCTTGAATCAGGTAGTCAAGAGTAATGATAAGGTTACTGAGAAACTAGTGCCCCAACTTCATCGCTTCACAGTTCTGCAGATGGCTCACACTCACTTGCTGGGGTCCCATTTAGGGGTAGAGAAAACTAAGGAAAGAGTATTGCAAAGGTTCCTCTCGCTGGGAGTTCACAAGGAGGTAGAAAACTATTGCTGTAGTTGCCCAGAGTACCAAGGTGGCCACACCACACCACAGGCTTACAGGAACCCCATTATCCCTTTGCCCATCATAGACACCCCATTTGAAACGGTTTGGAAGGATTATCGCAGGCCCCCTCTCCAAAAGTGTCCAGGGACACCAGTATTTCTTGGTCATTGTAGACTATGCTACCCGCTATCCCAAGGCCATCTAGGAAGGCAAGTGCTAAACAGATAACAGCAAAATAACTGTTCCTCTTCAGCAGCCGGGTACGGTTACCAAAATAGATCCTCACCGACCAAAGTTTAAGCCACCTAATTGAAGCCACACTGGGGAAACATACAAAAGACTCTTAGGAGAAGAGAGAGAACCAGGAGCACATGGCTGGAAGGAGCTGGAGACACTTGTAGAAAAGCCTCATTTTAGTTTGATGAACTGTTCTTGGGGAAAAAGCCTATTTTTATTTAAACTTTACTATATTGACCTGTTTTGCCTGGAACTCTGCACCGCCCAACACTAGCCCGCTGAGACGGCCTCTCATGATGTTACAACACACACACACACACACACACTAAAACACACACACACACACACTTATACACTTACACACACACACAGACATACACACATGCCCAGGCGACCGTATGTCACCCGCCTACGACCCGCATAGCGACTTTTTAAGGTAGAGAAGGGGGAATGACTAGTATTCGGAAGTGTTCCATAATCCTGTTTTGTCTCATTGCTGGCCTGCAGAGGTCCTCAGGAAAAGACTGCGTACTTCTTGCCGTGTGTGCCGTAGAGGTTTAAAGGGGGCTGCTGAGGAGAAAGGCCGGCAGGAGGATGAAGTAAGCAATCTCCCTTGATCTGTTGTGCTACCAGAGTTGTGGCTTTATCGGGCTCAACAAGGCTTGGTTTGCAGAAAGAAAGGGGGAGCTTTTTCTCTCTTAAGCAGTACACATGTTTGATATTTGGTGCCTTGTCCCGCTTTTGAAACTGGAAGGCCCCGTGTGATCTGTTGGATTTCCTGAATCGGACAGGTTTTTTTTCAACTTTTTCCGTTTATGGGGTTGTAAGATGATGGGAGGGGGAGTGGGAGGGGGGTTTGGGGTGAAAAGTTGCTGGTGTTGACGGCGTCTGAAAGATCTAGCATGCAGGGTGAATGTCATTTAGCAGACACCTTTGTCCATACATTTAATTTAGGAGCAGGTACAGGATGAGGCATAAAATGGACATTGGGGATCGGATCCAGAACCCTTCCGGCCACTAGACTATGCTGTCCCTAAGTAATGAGTCATTGCCCCATCTTAAGGGCAATTTAGAGTCCCTAAGGGAGATAGCTGAGAAGTCTACCTGGAGGCATCCTCGAGCAGTCATACATCAACAAGATGGGTTTTCAAATTCAAACTTTCGGAATTGCAGGGTGCTTGCACAATGTAAATGACGTTTGATAATGTTCAGTATGCAGAAGTGGAGTAATGGAGTTGACAGCCGTACTATTTTGGAGTAATCCACATTTTTAGTGTGGTGAAATGTGTGACATTTCGCCTGTGTGACACAGTAGTTTCCATTCCATTCCATGTGGTTTCCGCATCCTTGACAATTTCAGGGATTATTATTGATTGAATTGCAAATAGCAAATATTTACCCTTGATTGTGAATCATACCTAATTAGAAGCGCTACCTCTCAATTTTCGGGGGAACAAAATTCAGCAAAATTGGATCCTGCCACAGCAAGGTCTTTCTCTATCAGTCAGGGATTAAGTTAGGATCCAAATGCAGCACACGGGACACCAAGGACAGTTTGTGATATTTATTGTAAATATCCACACAGACGGGGGGGCAGGCAGAGACGTAGAGGAGGTCGAGCAGGTGATCAGGAACCGGGCAGAGGGCAGACGAAGACCCCAGTCCCCCATCTGAACGCCACACTCACTACATATACACACATACACACAGGGGGGAAGAGAGAGAGAGAGAGAGAGAGAGAGAGAGAGAGAGAGAGAGAGAGAGAGAGAGAGAGAGAGAGAGAGAGAGAGAGAGAGAGAGAGAGAGAGAGATGCCTTATTGGCATTTCGGTAGTTTGGATGATGTCACGAGGCAATCAGTCACACATCTCACCCGTGGACCTATTCTAATGAATCTATCGTTTTGTTTCACTTGATGTGCTTTGCGTTCTTTGTTTGCCGGTCCTGTATTCCCAGAAACCTCTGAGCCTGGTTTTGAGCGTAAACAAACCTTACAGTACGTTGACATTTTTTCCCCCCTGCAGGCGCTTATGTCTGAGCTGAAGGAGCGCGAGCATCTGGTGATCACCACCCTGGACCAAGCGCGGACGTTCCTTGCCGACCAGCCCATCGAGGGCCCCGCCGAGCCCCGCAAGAACCTGCAGCCCAAGACAGGTGAGGACGGAGACGCTGAGAGACAGCAAGGGGCGCTCGCCAACCACTTCACAGCCACACTCCGGGTCCAAGGGCCAGTTTGGTCATTTTGGTGACATTTTAAGAACATATATTTATTTATTTATTTGACATAGAAAACACATTTTTTTATTCAATTTCAGGAGAGGTCTATTTGCTAGACAATTTCTTTGCATTTCAAACGATAGAAAAATCGAACAAAAGTTTAAATGTTAAGTTGCAAAGTTGCAAAGTGTAAATAATAAATAACTTGACAAATAACTCAATAATAATTATCAAAAATATATTTGAAGGAAGTGAATTAGTTAGTAGAAAGGTCTCGGACAGCTTTCCAATCAAATCAAGTTGGCAAAAAATTTCTATACATATTTGTTTCCGTTTAGTAGTTAGCCCGCGCTTCAAGAATGCATCAGCTGTGTGTGATCAGCTGTCCAAAAGATGGCACCACCTCGTTTCTACAGAACCAGCAACTCATTAGTCATTCCGTCTCCAGACCCGAGGGCCACAGGGTTCAGTGGGGGATTCTGGGTAAATTCAACTCATCTCCTGTCAAACAGGGGAGGGTTTCACTTTGTTTCGTTCAATTTTGTTTTTAATTCGTATGTGGAGGGGGGGGGGGGGATTAAGGACGGCTGATCTGTTTTTAAGTCGTCCGTCAAGCGAACACACCTAATCTAATCTCCTCGCTTTGTGTACACCTCTCAATGTTGTCTTATCGTCGTCACACACTTCGCCCCGACTTGTTTTTCTGTTTTGCATGAAAAACGGCGGTTCAAGAGAGAGACCTGAATATTATTTTAGTCACAGTCCTGCCGACCGTGATGTGAATTCAGAAGAGCAGAAATTGTCCGTTGATTCGCCGATCCATTCTCCGTTCGCCCCATTCTCTCTGCTCACTTACCGCCACTAACGTATTCATGCTCCACCTAGCCCGTCACACCTGAGTGTGTTACGATAATGATCATATCCCCTTCGTATCCTCTCTCTCCCTCTCTCTCTCTCTCTCTCTCAATCAAAGACCTCGCATTTTTCATTTTTGTTTCATATTGGGTTGCCGAAAAGTCAGAGAACCTGAATCTAACCGCTGTGTATCACAGCTGAGCTACGTCCCACTAGCCAGTGTCCTTGCAGCGGTCTGTACACTCTCCATCCCACACAGACACACCCCCCCCCACACACACACACAAACACACACACACACACACCTTTCCCCTCAAGCAATCAATAAAATACCAGCTAACTCTCCTTTTTTCAGCTCCATTCCGCTGCCTCGACGTTGACACTTTTCCCTCTCCTCCCTCCCATACAAATCCCTGACCTCCATGGTTTTTCTCCTCTCCCCACCTAGACCTCACCCCAGAGGAGAAGGCTCGCGGTGTAGCCCGGGCCAACCGCAAGCAGACGGGGGAGGTGCGGGAGCGCTGGGAGCGGCTGACGGACCACGCGGGCGGCTGGCAGAGCCAGGTGGAGCTGGCCCTGGAGCGGCTCCAGGAGCTGCAGAGCTCCATGGACCAGCTGGACCTGCGGCTGACCCGCGCCGAGGAGGCCCAGGAGGGCTGGCAGCCCGTGGGGGACCTGCTCATCGACTCCCTGCAGGACCACATCGAAAGGACCACGGTGAGGGACACGGAAACCAAAGCGTGTCACCAGTTGGATTTGCCAATCTCAGGCCTTTTGAGAGGCCTACTGTATAGTGACATCATAGTGACACATTTGAAGCAACAGGATTGCTCAGTCTGTTGGGATTTGGCTTGGGAACTGGAAGGTCGCCGGTTCAAGTCCCCGAAACACCTGGGCGCTGCCAAAGTGCCCTTTGGCAAGGCAGCAGACCCCTACACTGCTCCCTGGGCACTGTATATACAATAGCTGCTCACTGTTCCTAATACTACGATGGGTTAAATGCAGAGAAACAAATGTCACAGCGTGTGTACATGTATGTGACCAATGAAGAGTAGTCAATCCTCTTTAGATTTAGATCATATCAGTGAGAGTATCCACCCAGATGTAAGATTGATGTCAATCGACCCCTGGCCAATCACTCGTTCATCTTTTTGTATAATTCTAATAATTTACAATAAATTATAATTTATTTATTTGATCGTTATTCAAGATGTTTTGTCTTATTTTTGTCTGGTTTTGTTCTGGAAACCAAACAGAAGTATACTATACAACTATATGTAATATAAACATTCATAATAAGCAATACATCTAGTCAAATGGGAGAAATGCAGCGTATTTAGTTTTCCATATATGCACCGGCATGTCTTTCCTTGTACCATGCATACTCCCTCCTACATATTCCGTCCCTCAAAACTCCCTAAATACTTCCTCCATACTCCCTCCATACTCCCTCCTATACTCCTCCATACTCCCTCCTATATACTCCCTCCATACTCCCTCCCTACATTCTCCCTCCAAACTCACTCCCTACATACTCCATCCTACATATTCTGTCCAACATACTCCCTCAAAACTCCCTAAATACTTCCTCCATACTCCCTCCCTACTCCCTCCATACTCCCTCCTACATACTCCCTCCCTACTCCCTCCATACTCCCTCCTACATACTCCCTCCATACTCCCTCCTACATACTCCCTCCATACTCCCTCCTACATACTCCCTCCATACTCCCTCCATACTCCCTCCTACATACTCCCTCCCTACTCCCTCCATACTCCCTCCTACATACTCCCTCCATACTCCCTCCCTCCATACTCCCTCCCTAATCCCTCCATACTCCCTCCTACATACTCCCTCCATACTCCCTCCCTCCATACTCCCTCCCTAATCCCTCCATACTCCCTCCTACATACTCCTTCCATACTCCCTCCCTACATTCTCCCTCCAAACTCACTCCCTACATACTCCATCCATACTCCCTCCAACATACTCCCTCAAAACTACCTACATACTCCCTTCATACTCCATCCATACTCCCTCCTCCATAATCTTTCCATACTCCCTCTCTACCCCCTCTCTACCCCCTCTCTACCCCCTCCCTACTCCCTCCCTACTTACATACTCTCTCCTACATACTCCCTCAATATTCCCTCCATACTCTTACATATTCCTATATATTATATATATATCTATACATATATAGATATATATTATTTAGTACAGATACAGATGCCGGGTTTTCTAAAGTAGGTCAGACAAAAACACCACATTCTGTATTGTTGTTGAATTGTTGTTGTTGAAGTCTACCTTTTCTCTCCCTGCTCCCCTGTCTGTGTAGTCGCTTGGATGTATATCCTTTAATATTTAATTGCATCTCTTACTTGTTGTCTCTCGCTCTCGCTCTCTCTCTCTCTTTTTCCCTCTCCCTCTCCTGTGCCCTCTCCTCGCTATGTCTTCGTTCCCCATGCTGCCTCTCTCTCTCTCTCTCTCTCTCTCTCTCTCTCTCTCTCTCTCTCTCTCTCTCTCTCTCTCTCTCTCTCTCTCTCTCCTCTCTCTCTCTCTCTCTCTCTCTCTCTCTCTCTCTCTCTCTCTCTCTCTCTCTCTCTCTCTCTCTCTCTCTCTCTCTCTGTACTGGGTATTGATCCGTCCGTGCGGTAAAGTGTGTGTGTGTGATTAAGGGAGTGGATTGCCCCCCAGGATTCTGTGTCTAGAAGCCTCTCTGCCAATGTTCAAAGAGTTTTTGTTTTTTGCGCCGTGAGGTTTTAACTCTAACCTTTTTTGCAAGTAAAGTTCTTAAGAAGTACAGTATTTATATTTTATTTCATGTGGTGATTTTAGTAGCGTAGGGCAAGAAACACAATTGTATTACAATGTTTCTCACAATATTGTATCAGTGTATACTGTATGTGTGTATTCTAAGCCGAATAGACACTCGACTTAAAAGGCAATTAGGGGCCAGCCGTCGTCTTGGAGACAGTAGTGGACGGACATTGAGGAAATAACATGAGGTTTGACGTTTTAGACAAAGTGTAATTAAGCTACTCCAGTTTAATTGTCAGCTTGTTGTTGTTTTTTGCCGCAGCGTGTGTGTGTGTGTGTGTGTGTGTGTGTGTGTGTGTGTGTGGGTGTTGTGGCCGCATGGTACCGACAGAGCGCGGGGCACGCAGCCCGGGCCGAGGAGATGGCAACGGTCTGAAGGGCACCGAGCAAAAGGACGGATAGACAGATGAGGGCCTCCAGACACTGGAGGAGGGGAGCCATTTAGACCAGGCAGCAGGCCAGTTATTTGTATTTAATATCCTGTTCCGGGGTCGCGGGAGAGAGAGAGAGAGAGAGAGAGAGAGAGAGAGAGAGAGAGAGAGCGCCCCTCGTTGGGGTGAACAGACGAGGGGCGTACGGCCAGCGGTGGGAGCTGTACGTTGAGTCCAAAATAAAGAAGGGGCCAGTAAATGACAGAGTTTTAGTGAGTGTGACACTCGGGAGACGCTCGGCAACCAGCGGTCGTCTGGAAAGTGCTGAGCTGAGGGTTTTTGATTCGCTCCCTCCCTGCAGGGGGAGGGCCCAGTAGCGTCACATGAAAGAACAGAGTCTGCTGCACAGGACTGAATAGGGCCTCACGAGGTGGCTGGTTTCACCGCTGTCCATGTTTCTGTAATATTTCGGATTGTCTCGTCGTATATATATATCCCTCCGTATAACCCAGGAGGACTTTAGCTGTCTTGCGTCACTTTCTTTGTGTGTGTGTGTGTGTGTGTGTGTGTGTGTATGTGTGCTAATGTATTTGGGTTCATGATGTCTGTGTGTGTGTCTGTGTGTGTGTCGCAGTTGGTGTGTGTGTGTGTGTGTATTCCATTTACCACATAGGCAGTCAATAACATCATGGCACGCCTGATGGAGCATAACAACCACAAAGTCACGTTACAAACAATACACTGCTTAGAAAACAGGCGAACACACACACACGCACACATACACAGTCAGCCTCTGTGTGTGTGGGTGTGGGTGTGGGTGTGTGGGTGTGTGTGTGTGTGTGTGTGTGTTTTGTCCTGAATCTGAAAGCTCTCCTGAGCTACAGTGAATACACAGGTCATTAACAAGGTCTCCTGAAAGGCCAAGGCAGTTTGCTGCCATCATGGTCCACGTTTCTCTTCTAAAAATGTTGCCTTTATACCTGCGAGAGTGGAAAACTCTCCCGGCACACGCCTTATAATGAAGTAGCTTTGACGGCTTCCATCCATCCTTAGCACCGCTGCTGTGGACACTTCATTTATTAATTTACAACCGTTTTCTGTAAAGCTAAGAATAGAGCGGTAGTTTCAATTCAGTGAGTCAACACAGAAAGGCGTGAGAGACGTGTTGTTAGTTATGCACCGTGAGCCCAATACATTGAAGGAAGGTGCTCTCACTTTCCTTCTGTTTTCATGTTTTATTGACCATTGATGTAGTTATAGCAGTGGTTCTGCACTGTACTCTAATATTGTATATTGGCATTTTTTGTCACTTCATATCATTTATGATTACAGATGTACTTATATTGGCAGTTATTGACAGTAACTGTATTTGTTTTACTCTATAAGCATTTGTGAAATAGTACACACATACTGTTTGTGTGTGTGCTGTCTTCCCTAATCAGGGAAGTCTGAATTTCCGATATAATAAGTTCCCCAACATGACTACTACAAACAATTAGTAGAAAACAAATATATATGTTGACACCCATTGACGTTACGACGGAGGTATAGGTGGCAGGCCTGTTGGCGAAGCCCGAATTTTGGGGTCGGAAAACCCAGGAACCTCTGGGACTGGACATCAAATCCCCAAACCACTAGCTTTATCCTACCCAGTAGACGGTGTGCGGCAATGTGTGACTTGGCCAATAAAAAAAAATCATGTATCTTGTATCTTGTAGGTGGCGGTGGAGAAGAGACTAAAGCTCCTTCAGGAAGCACATCGGGATTTCGGACCCTCCTCCCAAAACTTCCTATCCAGTGAGTACATAAGCGCACACACGCACGCACGCACGCACACACACACACACACACACACACACGTTACCTCATCAAACAGGTCTTGGCTTTACTGGCTCAGCCCGAGATAATATCTGACAACATCTTTGTATATTTTTGATTGTATATTCTTTCTTTTTTCTTTCTTTCCCCAATGATGCTTCTTCTATGCGTCTCTCATGCCCCACAGTTGACGAATCCTGTTGGTTACATTTATTATCCTTTATCCTGTAGGAAACACACAAGCGCACACACAGACACACACACACATGAGCTAACACACAGCAGGGCTGTTTATGTTGCAGAGGAGGCCATTTACTTTTGAATAATGCATGATTCTTAATTACACCGCTGCATCAAGCACCTTCTCTTCCTTTCCCTCAGAGTGGTCATTAACCAGAGAGAGAGAGAGAGAGAGAGAGAGAGAGAGAGGAGAGAGAGAGAGAGAGGAGAGAGAGAGAGAGAGGAGAGAGAGAGAGAGAGAGAGAGAGAGGAGAGAGAGAGAGGAGAGAGAGAGAGAGAGAGAGAGAGAGATGCACCAATGAGAGCATTAAACCAAATCCCTGTGTGCACCTTCCTCCTCTAATGTGAGTGATCATTTAACCATTACGGTTTCATTGAGGGGGGGGGGGGGGAGTGTGAGTGGTGCATTTGTGTTCTGTACACGAGTCACGGGACGACAACAAAGGGATTACGGTCGAGGTGTGAGACAGGTGAACATGAAAGCCTCCCCCTGGGCGCGCCCCCCCCCCCCCCCCTCCTCGGACCCACAGATATATTTTCATTAAGATCGCCCGTGGTCTTTTGTTATCTCCCTGTGATTACCCCTCCCCACCCCTCCCAAGCACCAGCCCACCGCTAGCTTAATATCACACCCCAAGGTCCTATCTCTCCCATCTGCCAGTCTCTCTTAGTCTCGTTCGGTTCCTCTCTCTCTCTCTCTCTCTCTCTCTCTCTCTCTCTCTCTCTCTCTCTCTCTCTCTCGCTCTCTCTCTGCTCTCTCTCTCTCTCTCTCGCTCTCTCTCCATCCATCTCCTTGTGGTTTTGTGTCTCTCTCTCACTCTCTCTCCATCTCCTTGTGTTGTGTGTGTGCGTCTCTCTCGCTCTCGCTCTCGCTCTCGCTCTCGCTCTCGCTCTTGCTCTCGCTCTCTCTCTCTCTTTCTGTTTCTCTGTCTATTTCTGTTTTTTTTAATCTCTTACCTTGTCTTATCCTGTGCTCTATCTCGAGCCGTCTCCTTCTGTTTCTCTCTTTATCCATCTCTGTCTCTCTTCACTTTGTCTCTGTCTCCCTGTGTGTCTTTCTCTATCCATCTCTGTCTTTCACTATCCATTAACTATACATATTTTAGTGCATTGTTCATTAGCGCCAGCCAGCCATATTAACAGTGCAGTATTATCGTAAACATCTGTGTGGTATCCCATCTCAAATGGGATACGCTTTTTAACAATTTGTGTAGGGCTGGGCAATAATTCAATATTATCATATTTGAGTGGAATCGTATTGTGGTGATAAGATGCTGTTGTACAAAATTGTGATGATGAGCAAATGTGGTTTAGAAACTGTCAAAATGAGGAATATGTTTTCTAACATCAATGCGATAGTTCAATACGATAGATTTCATTTGCTGCTTTTTTCCTGCTATCACGATAGCCATCGTAAGTGTAAAAATCCTCGATGATTATTCCAAGTTCGGTGCTTGTTTTACATTTACATTACATTTACATTTAGGGCATTTGGCAGACGCTTTTATCCAAAGCGACTTACAAGGTGTACATTTTGTACGTTTTGAGTTCAGCTTGGTGTTCTGGGCTTGAATGTTTTCTCACATTACTTTTACTGTGTATAATGATCGTCCACTTCTGCAGCCTCTCAGTCCAGCTGCCGTGGCAACGGGCGGTGTCTCAGAACAAGGTCCCCTACTACATCAAGTGAGTAGCGATGTCAATGTCAACTTGTCACCTGTGTGTGTGTGTGTGTGTGCGTGGTGTGCGTGTGTGCGTGTGGTGTGCGTGTGTGCGTGTGTGCTGTGTGTGTGTGCGTGGTGTGCGTGTGTGTTGTGTGTGTGTGTGTAGTATATTGTAATTATTGTTCAGCATGGGGATACAGTTATGGTAATATCACATACCTCTCTAGTGCCTCATCGACCCGTGTTTATGGGATTCCGGAAAGGTCTTTCTTTCCTGGGGTGTCGCATTGTCTCAAACATAAAATGTTTATTTTGCACGGAAGAGAGCTTTTTTGTTTGTCGGACTTTCTGCCACTTTGTAAATCACATCCTTTTAAAATATATATATTTGATATTACTTATGACTGAGTAAAAGGGAGTCAAATATACATTCTACCATTCTGTAAATTGAGGTAGGCTTTGGCAAATAAAGGGGTGACAGACCAGGGTTATATCAACAACACAATATAACAATCAAACTAACAAAAAGCCACAATTAAAAAAATAAATGTTTTTAAAATAAATATAATAAATAATAATAATAATAAAAAAGATCAAACACACATACAGTGTTTACCAGACATTTTAAGGCAGTAAACTACTCAACATACTGTGTACTACCAGTGCAGGGAAAACTCAAACTTTGTTGCTCAGCCAATGAGGACAACATCCAGGTGATCCGACATCCGGTCTAAGAAGGTTTTGCCAGATTTTAGAAAACTTTACGTTACGTTCCTCACATTTTACAAAGAATAGGGCATCCTTTATCCAATGGGTATGAGATGCTTATTTGAGTATGGTGATGAAGGTAATGTCAGGGGGAGGCACAAGAGGGACAACAGAGAGGAAGAGCCGCATGAAACATCCTCAATCTGCAGCCACAGTAAGACAGCGCCAGTGCAAAATAGACCCAATGTTTGCAGCCCAGTAGTACATTTTTTCCATGTAGTAAATATCCAGTAGTTAATTAGTTCCATATTAACTGAGTGATCGCACTAGCGAGCGAATGGAAGAAATGTTTGCGATAAAAACTGGAATGCATTGTTTGTGCAGACACAGGCTAGATGTATATAGACGCTTTATCCATGAAATAAATGTGTTACCAAATCCAAAACTTTTCAATGCATAAAAAAAAAAACACGCGATTAAATGCCTTCTCCGCATCCATTGAAATGACCAGTTCCGGTGTATCCAAAGATGAGGGTGAATATACCGTATTGACCCGAATATAAGACGACCCCGATTATAAGACCACCCCTCTTTTTCAAGACTCATTTTTGGAAAAAATACCCTTTTGAAGACCAAATCATTTTTTTTATAAAGAAAATTATTTTATTTGAAAATAATGATAACACACATCACACATTGTGTTCAATTTTGCCTAACTTGGCAAACAAAAACAAAACAGGCTAGATAGATTGCAATGAAACAGTAGTGCAATAAAACGGTAGTGCAATAAAACGGTAGTGCAATAAAACAGTAGAGCAATGAAACAGTGCAAAATTTCAGAACATCAGTCTATTCGTCACATCACAAACGTCTTCTCATTCAGCTGCGTCTTCTACATCGCTGGGTTGTTCGCTCTCACTCCCGCTATCGTCACTCACATTGTCTGCTTCCCCCATCTCCTCCCACATCACGTCATCGCAGCATTTCTTAAACCCAATAATGATGCTTTCTGGGGAAACGTCAGCCCATGCTTGCAAGATCCATTCACAGAGCAAACGTACTGCAGGCTTTTGGATTTTTCCAGACGGTGTCAGTGCGTGATTAGCAGCCAGGAGCCACTCTGTGGATCTCTTGCGCAGATGAACCTTGAATGGTTTGTTAACGACCACATCCAACACCTGCAGCTGGCTTGTCATTCCGCCCGGTATGATCACTAGGTCACCATTCAACTCTTTCACTTGCTTTTTGACTGGCTCAGTCAAGTGTCCACGGAAAGCATCCAGAATCAACATATTCCTCTTCTTTCTGAGTCCCCCACGCCGTCTGCCCCACACAACCTTGAGCCAGTCCACCACAAGCCCTTTGCCTGGGCCAGCCCAAAGCCAGCCCTTTGCCTGGGCACGTACGATAATGCCAGCTGGCACTGCCTCTTTAGGTACAGTCTTGCGTTTTAAAACCACGTACGGGTACGTTCAAGTTGGTCGCTGTGTCTCTCCATTTCTATCTCTCCAGGCAACTGTTGCTATGTACTGTTACTTTAAGACTTACCGGTACATGTGCAATTACATCGAAAAGTCTAAACCCCGATTATAAGACGACCCCTCTTTTTCAGATTTTTTTCTAGGAAAAAAAACCCGTCTTATATTCGGGTCAGTACGGTAATATATCAAATAGTCGTCTATCTTTCATAAACCCTGTCTGTGAAAATAATAGTCTCCAGAACAGACTAAACATCTTGCCAACATTGTCACGGTTACGGTGGTTGGCAGGGGGCGTGGCCTAGCCACGTGCGCTGGTGGCGCACACACCCCTGTCAACAATCACGTTGGTTGGCAGGGGGCGTGGCCTAGCCACGTGCGCTGGCCACACACATACACACACACACACCTGGACTCAATAATTCCCTTGTCTAATTGCTAATCACCTCACCTGGGGTATATATACTTTGTCTATCCTTTACCCCAGTGTGAGGTCGTTACTTATACTGTACGGATACTGTTTCGATCGCCCGACTGCGTCTATCGGAGAGATAGTTCGCACCCCGGTCGCCTGCCCTCTCCCGTCTGTTTCGATCGCCCGACTGCGTCTATCGGAGAGATAGTTCGCACCCCGGTCGCCTACTTACTCTGCGTTCACGTATTTATTCTACTCCCATGCACCCTTGTGTCTTTGTGTGTGCTTGTGCTAATAAAGCCGTTCGTATCACTCTCCATCTGTCGTTGTCTGCGTTCGGGGTCCAACCCACACTCCTCACCGTGACAGAACGACCTCACCACCATGGACCCCGGCAACTGCGACTTGGTGAGGATCAGTAGCGTGGCGTGGTGAAAATTTTAGGGGAAGCCAGTTTTTTTTGGGTCAATAACGTAACCAGTTGAGTGATTACAGCGCCCGGTATCATTTTACACAGTTGTATCATACAGATGCAGGACTTGCACACGCCTGTTATCTAACCGACAGGTCCGCACGCACTCTCCAGCCAAAACTCTCTCGTCTTATTAATTTAAGCATTCCCCCCCCCCCCCCCCCAAATGCATAACCAGCCGCTCAATGCGCAGTGCAGATTCGGTAATGAATAAAAAAGCTTCAATTTCACAGCACAATCTATGTGATTTTTTGATTTACCGTGCCTCTCAATTGCCCGTGACAGGTTGGCAAGGTCGATGAATCCTGAAGTTGCCCAAGGATTGTTCAGGGAGCACGAATCCTTGTCAAAAAGAAGACATGGCCAGCAAAATAGACGCTGAAGTTCAGCGCTTCCAGTTAGCCACTCCGTGCGGACATAATTGTCCTCATTGAACGTCCGATTCGCTCCCTTTTTCCTCTGTGCACACAGCTCGAGTGTGGGCATGGGCCTGTCATCTGATTTAATTTTTAGTTGCTGCTGTAGCGGAAGTTTAGTAAAGTTGTTTTTTATTAAGTACGCCAAATCTCCACCCTCCATAATGCTTAATACTATCAAACGGCGAGGATGACAGTTACAGTACTACGTACTGATGTTGATGTGATTTGATTGGATTTGTGAGTCAAGGGATTCCCTTCAAATCGATCCAATGGGATCAAGGGATCCCATTCCCTTGAAGGGAGGCCAGCCGTCTCTGGCCTCCCTTGGCATGGCCCTGACCAATCACAGGTTGGCAGGGGGACATGACGTGCCTCATCTGATTGGTCAATCCGGGACAATCCCCCATTTTTTTTTTCACCAAGGGAAGCTCATTCGGCTGGCCTCCTCTATTTCACCATAATATCTAGGGGGCGCTGTTGTTTCACTCTTTGTAAAATACTCAATGAGAATGGGGGAGAGACGGTCCGGCAGCAACACACAGGCTGTGTGTTGCTGCCGGACCGTCTCTCCTACTTTTTTTAAATTAAAATAAAAAAAATTCGGTAATTCTCCTTTGCTGTGTGACACAGCAAAGGAGAATTACCGAATTTTAAAAAAAATTATAATTTTAAAATGTATTAAAATTATAACTACAATCCGAAAAAACAGGGGAAGCCTGGCTTCCCTTGGCCTCCGGGAGAAAACGCCACTGGTGAGGATCACCCTGATCGCCCAGGAAAAGGCGAACACTGCGCATATTCGGGCGTGGTTGGCCGCGACCGAAAGGACTTTCGGTTTTCCTCCACCGACCGCTCCGCACCCGGCTGACGACGCCGCTCCGCACCCGGCGGACGACGTCGCTCCGCACCCGGCGGACGACGCCGCTCCGCACCCGGCTGACAACGTCGCTCCGCACCCGGCTGACGACGCCGCTCCGCACCCGGCGGACAGCGCCGCTCCGCACCCGGCTGACGACGCCGCTCCGCACCCGGCGGACGACGCCGCTCCGCACCCGGCGGACGACGCCGCTCCGCACCCGGCGGACGACGCCGCTCCGCACCCGGCGGACGACGCCGCTCCGCACCCGGCGGACGACGCCGCTCCGCACCCGGCGGACGACGTCGCTCCGCACCCGGCTGACGACGTCACGCAGCCCCCGTCTGCGGACGCTACGCCGGATCCGCCGGACGATGTCACGCAGCCTCCGTCTGCTGACGTCAGGCAGCCCCCGTCTGCTGACGTCAGGCAGCCCCCGTCTGCTGACGTCAGGCAGCCCCCGTCTGCTGACGTCACGCAGCCCCCGTCTGCTGACGTCACGCAGCCCGCAGCCCCCCGTGGCTCTCTTCCCGGGCCCCACCCGCCCACCAAATCTCCTCCACCCCCCCGGATCATCGACTGGGACGCAGACGGTCCAGAGGGGCGGGGTTGGCCCCCGCGCTGCTACAGTCGGGATCTGCTATTTTCCCTCGACTGCCACCGGGAACACCCCTTCAAGCCGGGTTGGACGCCAGGAGGCGCCCGTTGAGGGGGGGGTACTGTCACGGTTACGGTGGTTGGCAGGGGGCGTGGCCTAGCCACGTGCGCTGGTGGCGCACACACCCCTGTCAACAATCACGTTGGTTGGCAGGGGGCGTGGCCTAGCCACGTGCGCTGGCCACACACATACACACACACACACCTGGACTCAATAATTCCCTTGTCTAATTGCTAATCACCTCACCTGGGGTATATATACTTTGTCTATCCTTTACCCCAGTGTGAGGTCGTTACTTATACTGTACGGATACTGTTTCGATCGCCCGACTGCGTCTATCGGAGAGATAGTTCGCACCCCGGTCGCCTGCCCTCTCCCGTCTGTTTCGATCGCCCGACTGCGTCTATCGGAGAGATAGTTCGCACCCCGGTCGCCTACTTACTCTGCGTTCACGTATTTATTCTACTCCCATGCACCCTTGTGTCTTTGTGTGTGCTTGTGCTAATAAAGCCGTTCGTATCACTCTCCATCTGTCGTTGTCTGCGTTCGGGGTCCAACCCACACTCCTCATCGTGACAAACATTTTAGATAATACCTTGACATCCGCACAAAGCAAAGAGATAGGGCGAAAACTACTGCAAAGAAGGGGATCCTTTTTTTAATATGAGGGAGATAGTGGCCTGACATAATGTAGGGGGAAGTGTACCAGATTGTAGCGATTTGTTGAACATGTTTAGCAGCAGTGGGGATAGTTTACCAGCAAATGTCTTAAGAAATGTGGCAGGGAAAAGAGGTATATAATAAAGAATAAGAGTCCCAGAATTGGTCATTGGGATGGTTTGAGGATTAATAGTTATGCCATCGTTAATACTAAGTTGGGTGATATGCGGTAATGAAGAAGATTGTCGGATTTGGTGAGTAGGAGTAGTCTACTTGGTTTGCCACCAAACTCATAAAAATGGTGGTGTGTTTTTAGTAGTGAGGCAGTTGCCTCATTGGAGGCCAGTATGTCAAATTCTGCCTTTTTTTTTTGAGTAACTCTTTAAAAAAATCAGCGTGAGGTGAGTCTACACACCTGGTCTGCAGTTCCCATATGGCCCTGGAGAGACTAGTACTCTTTTCAGTAGTAATCTTTTTTCTGGTTAAGCAGAATCAAATATTACTTCTCCTAGGCTTTGCATGTCTCCCAGATTGTTGCAGCAGAAACATCTGGGCTAACATTAGTGGAAATTAAAAAATCAATGCGACTGCTGATAGTTTTAATAAAATCAGGGTCAGTGAGTAGCACAGAGTTAAAGCGCCAGGGGGATCGTGACAGGGACCTACCAGGAAGGGATATGTCAACTATAACCGCTGCATGGTCTGATATGACTATAGGGCTATCAGAGCATGAGCT
>CM051016.1:11354675-11362175 GCA_027704905.1 Muraenolepis orangiensis | reverse complement strand
TGTGTGTGTGTGTGTGTGTGTGTGTGTGTGTGTGTGTGTGTGTGTGTGTGTGTGTGTGTGTGTGTGTGTGTGTGTGTGTGTGTGTGGAGCGTTAGCTATACATACCTCAGTGTGTGTGTGTGTGTGTGTGTGTGTGTGTGTGTGCGCGCGCGTGTGGAGCGTTAGGTATACATACCTCAGTGTGTGTGTGTGCTCATCAGAGCAGAGTATTATTATGTTTGCTGGGCTGTTAATGAGTTCCAATGATTCAGGCTCTTTAGTTTTCCGTCTCCAGTTTGCCTCTGTGATCTCACGGCCATGTTTGTTTGCGACGCCAGCTCATAAGACCGAGTGACTTCCTCTCCCACCGCCGCAATTCAATTTCACCCATTAAATGAGAGCTGTGTGCGGTGTACACACACACACACACACACACACACACACACACACACACACACACACACACACACACAGGCACAGGCCCACACAGGCACACTTACACTTACTTGCTTGTGCAAGTGTCTGTCTGTCTGTCTGTCTGTCTGTCTGTCTGTCTGTTTGTGTGTGTGTGTGTGTCTTGGTGTGTGTGTGTGTCTTGGTGTGTGTGTGTGTGTGTGTGTGTGTGTGTGTGTGTGTGTGTGTGTGTGTGTGTGTGTGTGTGTGTGTGTGTGTGTGTGTGTGTGTGTGTGTGTGTGTGTGTGTGTGTGTGTGAGAAAGAAGAAAGGGCAGACAAATGGACAGAGACGGGTGAAAAACTGGCAAGCAAACATACCACACACACACACACACACACACACACACACACACACAGCAGGCATGCCATTTTATGGATGATTAGGTTAAGTCTGTACTAACACGCCACATTCTCCCTGCTCCGTATCGGCATGCCAGCAGAAGCCTCGCCGTGTCCCGCTTGCTGACCCCCTTATGGGTCTGTTTTGTGTGGAGGCAGCTGTCCTTTGTTGAGATGTGTTCTGGTGTTTGTTGGAAACACCCCCCCCCCCCAGCAGCCACTTGAGGTGGTGTGGAGGGAGAGGGAGGGGAGGGATAAAGAGAGAGCGAGTGAGAGCGAGCGAGAGAGAGAGAGAGAGCGAGAGAGAGAGAGAGAGAGCGAGAGAGAGAGAGAGAGAGCGGGAGAGAGAGAGAGAGAGAGAGCGAGAGAGAGAATTGTGATGAAGTGGCCATGATGAAGGTCAAGGAGGATGCAGAAGCCTGGTGGATTTGAACCGTGTAGTTCTGGGTTTAAAATCCTATTGCATGCTTGCCAGTCGATATAAACAGAATTATATCCAGTTGATATGCCACAGGATGGATGCTTCACTCTAAACGGTCTGGATGTGGTCTGGATGTGACACGCATACGCTATGAGCATGGGGGGGAGTTTGAGGGAAAGAGTAAACCTTTCCCCTCAATTAAAACTCAACCGAAGTTCCCGCTGGAAGACTTCCTGCTACTTAACAGCTTCTTAAACTAGCACAGGCTTGTGCTCATTAGACGGACGGACGGCTTGATGTAGTGGCCGGCTTTTTAAATGCGACACGTCTCTCTGGATGATGGATAACTCTGTAGGTTGTTGGCTCTCGTGTTTGGTCAAGGTGTGCATTTTTTTAATTAGGGACTCGTTTGGACAGTGTAAAGTAAGTGGGAGTTTGAAGTGTGCCGCCTCTGTGAATACACTAGAACAGTGGTTCCAAACTGTTTTGTTTTGTCAAACAAATGTCAAAAAGCCAGTAGTGCAGCAGCATTATGAATACAGTGCAGAACAGTGTAGTAACTGTAATGAGTCCAGAAAGTCCAGCAAAAGTAAGATAGTGTAATGCCATATGGATGACAATGTTACGATAGTGGCAGCACTCCTAGCAGTTCAGTAGGCGTACTGCCCTGTGGATAAAAACTGTCAAAACCTGAACCTGGTTTTCCTTGTACTGATGCTGCGGAACCAGCAACTGGACCGTAGGAGGGAGAAGAGATGGTGCCCAGGGTGGTTGCGGTCCTTTTTTGATGGAGATGGCCTTAAAGATCCGGTCCTAAAAATCTTCTCAGGCATGGAAGTGCACACCCGATGATCTTTTCTGCTGTCCTCACAACCCTCTGGATTGCTTTCTTGTCCTGTGCAGTGGTGTTGCCGTACTTGTCAGGCCCCTCTCTTCAGAGCCACGGTAGAAGTTCACCACTGTGGCAGTACAGTTAAGTGTGTACAGCGAGTACAGCCGGGGACTGAGGCAGTAGCCTTGGGGTGCTCCGGTGTTGAGGACCAGAGTGGATGAGATGTTCTTTTCAATCTTCACCACTTGAGGTCTGCCCGTCAGGAAGTCCATAATCCAGTTACAGATGGAGGCGCCCAGACCTTGGTCCATCAGTGTCAGGTAGTCCAACAGTCTGACGTAGTTGTTCTCCTGTCTAGGTGCTCCAGGGTCGTGTGTAGTGCTAGAGAGATGGCGTCGTCTACAGACCTGTTTGGTCTGTATGCAAACTGGGGTGGGTCTAGGGAGTCAGGGATGGAAAAGTTTATGTGTGACATGACATGTTTCTTCAGGCACTTCATGGCTACAGGTGGACATAGCCACGAGACGATAATCATTGAGGCTTGTTACTGGTGGTCTTTTTGGGAAACGGCACAATGGTTGTCTCTTTGAAGCACGCTGGGACGACAGACTGTTGCAGTGATGCGTTGTAGATGTCCGTGAACACAGGAGCCAGCTGGTCAGTGCACGTCTTGAAGACACGGGATGGAACTCCGTCTGGGCCGGCTGTGGGCCAGTTGTAGAAGGACTTGAACAGTTGTAGAAAAATAATGTCTGTAATTAATTCAAAACTGCCACGGCAAATGTAAATAGGAACAATTTTTACAATTTTTACAATATCACAGCCCCCCTCCCCCCTCCCATCATTTTTCCGGGTTCCCAAGTTTGGGAACCACTGTGCTAGAGCTAAAAAGCTAAAGAACAAGCTGGAAAAAGGTAACTAGTGGTTCTCGCTCTCGGTTCCTTCCCTGCCTCTCGTTCTCTCCCTGTCGGTCTTCTATACATCTTGATCTTCCTTTTACTCTACTTGCTGCTCCCCTGCCCCATTCCCTCCCTCCCTTTCTCATCACTCTCACCTCTCGACGGGAAACGTACAATGTACATTGCCAAAGCACAGTGAAATGAGATTAAAGAAAGCTTGAAATAGAAAGTTATACTGAAAAAATAATGACTAGTTAAAAAATGCAATACAATGACAATCCAAAAATGTATACACAGTGAAGAAGTACCAGACTTCTATGATAAAAATATAATCTCTCTCTCTGCCTCTTTCTCTCTCTCTCTCTCTCTCTTTTTCCCTCTCCCTCTCCTGTGCCCTCTCCATGCTATGTCTTTGTTCTGCATGCTGCTTCTCCTCTCTCTCTCTCTCTCTCTCTCTCTCTCTCTCTCTCTCTCTCTCTCTCTCTCTCTCTCTCTCTCTCTCTCTCTCTCTCTCTCTCTCTTCCCCCCCCCCCCCCAGTGGACCTGCTGGATCTTAGCGTGGCCCAGAGCACCTTTGAGCAGCACAAGCTGACCAACAACGGCCAGCTGCTGACGGTGCCCGACATCATCAACTGCCTGACGTCCGTGTACGACGGCCTGGAGCAGCAGCACAAGGACCTGGTCAACGTGCCGCTCTGCGTGGACATGTGCCTCAACTGGCTGCTCAACGTCTACGACACGTGCGTGACACTGGCGCACGCACGCACGCACACACACACACACACACTGGGGTGGCAGGATAGCTAAGTCGGTTGGGAGACCAGAGTCCAGATTTAGACACACACACACACATATATGTATGCTTGTGGCTGCCCTTGAGCTAATTTTCCCCAGGAATAAAGCGCTTTTTCTACCCGAGACACATAGTGATTACAGCGGCCGTGCTGCCCTGAAATAGTAATTGCTTTGCTTCAGGATCAGAGCACACAGACATGCCGATCTGCTTTTACCAGCTTCACACACACACACACACACACACACACACACACACACACACACACACACACACACACACACACACACATACACACACACACACACACATTTTCATAATAACTGAATTTAATTATCGCTCTTTGCCTGCGTGCGTTTGTCTGCGTGCATTTTATTGTGTGTGCGTGTGAGTGTGTGCGTGAGTTACGGTCCTCTTCCCATCTCTCTTTGGAGTGATGTGTCCAAGGCTTTTTAGGGACAGACCACATTAGACAGTGTGGGCTGTGTAGCAGTATGGTGATGAAGGTTGTGGTTGTTGTTTTTTCATCCCTCTGCTACCGTCTCCCCTCTCCTGCTTTTGTTCACTCTATCCCTCTCTCTTTCTCTGTGCCACCCCTCCCTCTCTCTCTAGCCCTCTCTCTCTCTCTCTCTCTCTCTCTCTCTCTCTCTCTCTCTCTGTCTGTCTGTCTGTCTGTCTGTCTGTCTGTCTGTCTGTCTGTCTGTCTGTCTGTCTGTCTGTCTGTCTGTCTGTCTGTCTCCCCACCTATACTGCTCCCTGACACCGTCCCTGGGCCGTGGACTTGTTATTAGCCGGAGAAGCATGCTTGATTGCACCCCTTCCTCTTCTAGATTCTCATTGTCTGGTCAGGCACATGTAGTGGTGCCATGCAACACACTCACACACACACACACACACACACAATAAAAATTAAAAAAAGAAAGTAAGAGAGGGTATGTCTAACCCCAGGGAGTCAAATAGTCGGATTTGTGTGTGTGTGTGTTTGTGTGTGTTTGTGACAGCATCTCCAGAGTCCCAGTGTTTTCCTTGTGAAAGAAACCTCTACTTGTTCCCACAGCTAGTCTCAGCTGTCCTCACGCTGACATCAAGGCAAGCTTTCTACAAACTGCCGATCGACACATGCACACACATGCGCACACACACACATATTGTGACTCCATCGATGCTAGTCACACATGTTGCCTGCAGAACAGCAACATTACGTTACAGCAGGAGCTGGTGTGTTGGGTTGTCGCATGGGAGATCAAGGATTTGAGATAGAACAGAACAGAGGTGTGTTGGCCCACCACACGCTCTCCCCCCCCTCTCTCTCTCTCTCTCTCTCTCTCTCTCCCCGTTATTCCACTCCTCCCCACCCCCCCTCTCTCCCCGTTCCTCCTCGCTCTCTCCTCATCCCTCCCCTTCCCTCCCCTGTCTCTCTCTCCGTCTCTCCCATGTGTCTCCCCCTCCATGTCCCCGTATCACTCCTCCCCGTCCCTCCCCTCTCCATCTCCCCATATCTCCTATCCGTCTCCCCCTCCCTCCCCTCCCTTGCCATCACTCCTCTTTATGCTTTATGTGTTTTCCCCCCCCACCCTCCCCTGTCTTCAGTCCTCTTTCCTTTCCACCCCAGTCAGTGGTACAACCACTGCGGCTCTGTTGTTATGAACCCTGTGGAGGTTTCATATCTTCAGCCGGAAAACAACAACAACCACCTTTCCTCCCTCCCTCTCTCTCCCTCCCTCCCTCTCTCCCTCCCTCCCGGGCTCCCTGGCTCCACAGGGAGATGAAGACCCATGCTCAATCATTGTGCTGGTGGTCTACGTGTCTGAGGGCTAGGGGGTTTAAATCTCTACAGCAACAAGTAGTAGAGAGCAGAAGAAGATAATGTGTCTAGTAACTATATATATATATATTTAAATAACTTTATATGTATAACTAAAACTATAATGTTAAACTATTATGATTCAGCGCCACTGTTATTAATATTATAGTGGCCTATGCTTTTAAAGCATACAAACTTCCCTTTTAAAAGTCTTAAAGTCTTTTTTTCTTTTGGTCCCAGGTCTTGTTGATCAGCTACAGTCAACATGTATCTTTGCATTTTTTGGCCGTGATTAGTTAGGTAGGTATAAGGCAAATATCTCAAGCTTTAAATGTACCCCCCCTGGAACGTGCCCCGGGAACCTCTCTGTCTCTAATCTCTCTCTCTCTCTCTCTCTCTCTCTCTCTCTCTCTTTCTCTTTCTCTTCTCTTTCTCTTTCTCTTCTCTTTCTCTTCTCTTTCTCTTTCTCTCTCTCTCTCTCTCTCTCTGCAGACCTCTTCAACCAGGTGTCATCGGTGGGGCACACCTATGACCAGCGGCAGCTGGGCCTGCTGCTGCACGACGCCATCCAGGTCCCGCGGCAGCTGGGCGAGGTGGACGCCTTCGGGGGCTCCAACATGGAGCCCGGCGTGAGCAGCTGCTACAGCGCGTACTAACAGGCCATGCCGGCCGGTAACCAGCCCCTTGCCGGTTATTGGGTCATCGCGTCGATCGGTGGAGTGACCAATCGGCGGGTGGAATTGAAACGTAATGATAAGCGATGCACAGCAGTAGCTCAGTCTTTTGGGACTTTGCTTGGGAACCGGAGGGTCACCGGTTTTAGTCCCCGGAAAAAATGGTCCGAGTACGGATCCGTGACTTGGGGAAAAAGGTGTCAGTTTGCCTCCTGGTCACTGCCAAGGTGCCCTTGAGCAAGGCACCAGACCTCTGCACTGCTCCCTGGGCACTGTATATATATACACTAGCTGCCCACTGCCCACTAGGATGGGTTAAATGCAGAGAAACACATTTCACTGTGTGTGTGTGTGTGTGTACATGTATGTGACCAATAAAGAGGATTCTAAATCCTCCAGATTTTGATTTATTTTTAGAAATTACTCGTTTTTCCCCACTTTGGTCTCATGAAGAAAGGTTGTTAGGACCCAGGAGGGGCGCTGTGGACCAGGGAGATACATCTCCTGTCATCCGTAACCTTGTTAAGGCTACGCCGCAATGAAGGGAAATTACTGATCACAGGGGGCGGGGGCGTGAATCGCGCAATGATGATCTGTAATTAACCATTAAGGAAACACATCTTGTGTCATTGATAGCCTTGATTTGAAGGCAAGGGGACAATGTGTCGTTCTGCCACTATGGTTTTATTTCTAAAAGTCATCCTTAATATGCTGAATATGTTTATTGGATGGGAGCAGGGATCAGGCAGGGGTGTGAGGTGGGGTGTTTGGAGTGTGACCACTGAAACTCTCCTCGTCCTCGAGCGCCTCTCTCTCTCTCTCTCTCTCTTTCTCTCTCTCTCTCCTCTCTCTCTCTCTCTCTCTCTCTCTCTCTCTCTCTCTCTCTCTCTCCTGACGGGGCTTCAATAATAAACTAGCTCCGCTCACTTTATTTCTTTATGGCGGCCGGGCCGGCGAACCCAATCTATCCCCGGGTTTATCTGCAGCGCATCGCACGCCAAGTTTTAACAACGTCTTCATCCCGCGAGGCCTCTTCCTCCTCTTCCTCTTCCTCCTCCTCCCACTTTTTTCTTTCCCCTGACTCATGCTGCTTCGGTGACAGCCCGTTGGGACCAGAGACGAATGTTAGGAAGCTGTACATTTCAAGGGCTGTTGCTTCTTCTTCTCCTTCGTCATCTCCTTCTCTTCCTTCTTCTTCTTCTTCTTCTTTTCTTTCTTCTGTTTCTCCTTCTTCTTCTTCTTCTTCTTCTCCTTGTTCTTATTGTTTTTATTGTTGTTCTCCTTCTCCTGCTCCTTCTTCTTCTT
>CM051016.1:11347672-11353675 GCA_027704905.1 Muraenolepis orangiensis | reverse complement strand
GGTGGTGGTGATGATTATGAAGATGATGATGGTTATAATGATGAAGATGAAGATGATGGTGGTGATTATGATGATGGTGGTTATAATGATGAAGATGGTGGTGGTGGTGATGATGGTTATTATGATGAAGATGATTGGCATGAGGATGGTGATGAAGATGATGGTGGTAGTAGTGATGATGAAGATAATTGTGGCGGTGGTGATGATAAGATGATGATGAAGAAGGTGGTGGTGATGATGAGGATGATGATGATGATGATAATGATGATGATGATGATGATGAGGATGATGATGATGATGGTTATAATGGTGGTGATGATGATGATGGTGATGATGGTGGTGGTGATTATGATGGTTATAATGGTGATGATGATGATGATGATGATGATGATATTAATGATGATGATGGTGATGATATTAATGATGATGATGGTGGTGGTGGTGGTGGAGATGATGGTATAATGGTGATGATGATGATGATGATGATGATGGTATAATGGTGGTGGTGATGATGATGATGATGATGGTTATAATGGTGGTGGTGATGATGATGATGGTTATAATGGTGGTGGTGATGATGATGGTTATAATGGTGGTGGTGGTGATGATGATGATGAGGTTCTAATGATGGTGATGATGATGGTTATAATGATGATGAAGATGATAGTGATGAAGTATATGGTGGTGGTGATGATGAGGAGGTGAGAATGTGATGAAGATGATGGTGATGAAGATGATGTTGGTGATGATGATGATGATGGATATAATAATGATGGTGGTGGTGATGAAGATGGTGGTGATGCTTAGGATGATGAAGATGGTGATGATGATGATGATGATATAATAATGGTTCTAATGATGGTGGTGGTGGTGGTGATGATGATGATGATGGTTATAATAATGGTTCTAATGATGGTGGTGGTGGTGATGATGGTGATGGTTATAATGATGATTCTGAGCTGCTGTCCCTCTGCAGACTGGCCCAGATGGAGCGCTCCAACGGTTCTCTTCCCACGGACAGCAGCTCAGCGACGGGAAGCATGTAAGTCACACGCCGTTCAAAACCTTGTTTACTCTTTCTCTCCCTCCCCTCCTCTCCCTCTAAATTGTGGGTCTGGTGTCTTAATCGGCCGATCTTGGACGGTGACCTTGGTTGACCCCACAGTTTGGCTTGCATGAGGTCAGTGGTTTGGTTGTAGTGAGCCTGTTATATTTTTATTTCCTGTCACTTGGACTGTCACAAAAGTGACAGTCCAAGTGACAGACGTCCTGACTTATTCCTCAGACGAACCAGAGACGAGATATGTTCAACAGCTGAAACCCAGCATTGTGTGTGTGTGTGTGTGTGTGTGTGTGTGGGTGTGTGTGTGTGTGTGTGTGTGGTGTGGTGTGCGTGCATGTGTGTTTGCGTGTGTGTGTGTGTGCATGTGTGTGTGTGGAGAGGTTTGAAATGGTGAAAAATGGTCAGAAAACATTTTCTGACAACATACTGAACATGATGCAATTTCTCCCCCTCTCTCTCTCCTCCCTCCCTCCCTCCCTCCCTCCCTCCCTCCCTCTCACCTCTCTCTCGCTCCCTTCCTCTCTCTCTCCCATCTTGCTCTCTCCCTGCCTCACTCCCTCCATCCCTCCCTCCCTCCTCCCTCCCTCCCTCCCTCCCTCCCTCCTCTCTCCTCCTCCCTCCCTCCCTCCCTCTCCCTCTCCCTCTCCCTCTCCCTCCCTCCCTCTCTTTCTCCCTGCCTCCCTCCCTCCATCTCTCACCTCTTTCTCTACCTCCCTCTCTTTCCCTCCCATTCCCTTCCTTTATCCCTCCTACTCCATTTCTCCCTCCCTTCTTAGCTCTCTGTTGGAACAATGGATAATTGGCAACAACTAATAACTAATATTAACGTTCAAATACAATGTATGTACCACTAAAATGAAGTACACCATAATTAAAAGCCACCTATTCACAAGACAAAAATTGGTGGCCTGCTTTTAATGGGAAAACGGACCACTTATACCACTCATAGTCGGTTGCAATACATAAGGGATGTGTGTTTGACTAAAGTCAGTCTTCTACAACACGTTGCTAAATCTGCATCTGAGGCACGCTGGCAACCCAAGCAGATTTCTACGGCGGATTGCGTCGTCTGTCCGCCTTCCCGCCCGGCTTACGCCTAAACGGAAGACATTTGCTGCACCGCAGGCAATCCAGATTGTGTATTTTGCCTTCCTTGCTTCAAAATATGTTTTTTCTTTCTCCGACTCTAATATTCATGACGATTCGTTATCTACTACGTAATGTCTTTTTTGATAGAGTCTCTTCTCTGGTTGAGCGTGTGCACTTAGCCAAAGGTGGTTTTCCGCCAGCCTGTGACATTTAGCAAACACATGTGCTTGTGTCGTGGTCGGCTGTTATTTTTATGTTATGTGTCCTGATCCGTTAAGTCTGCAAACTCTCATTTGCCGGTTTTGCACATACACTGATGTGTATCTGTTTGTGTGTGTGTGTGCGTGTGTGTGTGTGTGTGTGTGTGTGTGTGTGTCTGTGAGCTCTAAAAATATGTGAGAAGGCAGCACTAATTAACACAAATGAATATAGTCTGTTATTCTCACTTCTATTTTATGATCATCGCCCAAAGGAATCACAGAGGATCGTCCTCTGTTCTTCTCCCTCGCCCTGTTCATGTGAACGCTTATCTCTTTCTTATCTCTCTCTTATCTCTCTCTGATCTCTCTCTTATCTCTCTCTCTCTCTCTGTTTCTCTCTGCGATGGCCTCCTTTCAGCCCTCCTTTCAGCCCATTTGTCATGTCCTCTCTCTACCTCTGCTCTCATTCCTTTCCCTTTCATGTCCTCTCTCTCTCTCTCTCTCTCTCTCTCTCTCTCTCTCTCTCTCTCTCTCTCTCTCTCTCTCTCTCTCTCTCTCTCTCTCTCTCTCTCTCTCTCTCTCTCTCTCTCTCTCTCTCTCTCTCTCTCTCTCTCTCTCTCTCTCTCTCTCTCTCTCTCTTCCTCTCCTGCTGCTTTCTTCTTTCTGTTTCTCTTTCTTCTCCCCCACACACCTGATTAGACTAATTGTAGTCTAATCAGATTTTACCACATCAGGGGGGCAGCTTTTAATTAATTTGGGCAAACGGTGTCATTTATTACATCACACAGGGTATCAAAAAAACAATAGAGATATAGATTCATTTTACATTGTAAAAAGAAAAGAAAAGATGATGGATTGTTTCACCTTGATCGCGGCCTATAGCTGGAATGGGACGTTGGCCATCTTTCTGAGGTCAAGCTGCCGTAGCGATTCAGGTTATTGTAAAAACATCCTTAAGCCCAGACTTTGCAGGATGTTCTGTTCAGGGCTCCCAAGTCAGCAGGTTCCCCTTAGTTCCAGTGAGCTGAGGTGAACGTTATCAGACTGCAAATGGGCGTTCAACCATTCGCTAAATTGAATCGGCCTTGGAGATTTCACAGTGAGATTCCGGGGGCCTTTGGAATGAGATTGTCTGGGGGAGAAATCGATGATTCCAATTTGTGTTTTTCAATGCTGTCTGTAGGAGAGACTCACTATCCATAGTAAGAATTTTCGTAAATCGAAAGTAGATATCACATCGCATTTGAAAATACAATTACTTTGTACTGCACAATGCGTGCCCCTGAAAACGTATTTGACCAAGTTAGAAATGGTCCGATACTACTATCGTGTCACAATCCATTTCCCCCTCCGTCGACAACACACGCCGACATCCACATTGAGTCAACAATTTCTATGAAACGTCAGCCGGCAGTGAATGATTTGTAGGGCTAATATTGAACAATATAATAATATAAAATATATAATATTGAACTTCATTTCCCTCGGGATAAATAAAGACTCTTGAATCTTGAATCTTGAAGACCGTAAGCCCTTTTTCAAGGGGGGGGGGGGGGAAGCTGGAGTGTGATTGTCCTTGATCGTCTGTATCCCAGGGGCTGGGACAGGAATATATGTCACATGAGTCTCTCTGCCCCCTCCCCCCCTCCACTGCGCCCCTAAACCTTAGGTTTCCTCTTGATATACACGTACATATTCCTTTGGGTGGGCCTGATCGCCGGCGACGACGAGACAGCCTACAGGGAGGAGGTTGGATCGCTGGAGCAGTGGTGCCAGGAGAACAGCCTCGCCCTCAACGTCAAGAAGACCAAGGAGCTGATCGTGGACTACAGGAAGCAGAGAGGAGAGCACAGCCCTTTTATTCTATTCAGTTTTTTATAACTGCTGTCTGTCGTCGGGTATTGCACATAAGATTTTCACTCATTGCTTATACTTGTAAACTGTGAAGTGACAATAAACTTAACTTGAACTTGAACCTTGATTTCCAAGGTTCAAGTTCAAGGAAGTAAAAAGCCATGTTATGTCTTGGTTTAATACCGCAATTCCCACGTTCTGCACATTCCGTTTTCCGAAACTCTTTGGCTTGTGTGTGTGTGTGTGTATGTTCGAGATTCAAGATTCTTTATTTGCCATATATAACACAGTAATATATGGCAAAGTACATTATTAAGTACAATGGAATGCTTACTCGCCATTCACTCCCACAGTAAGAATTCTATGTATGTGTGTATGTATGAGTGATCTTTGTCGTGTTGAAATCTAAGTATAGTATAGTATACATCACGTGTGTGTGTGTGTGTCCATGATTCTGCTGCACTACCGGCACTTTTAAATGCATTATAAATGCTCTTTGCACAATTCAACACATGTATATATCATCGATCGGTCACTTTGCTGTTCTTTTTTACTGTGCACAGTATTGTTTAAGTACAGCGTTTTATACATCCATCAGGAGGTTTGGGTTTCCAGTTGGACCGCAATGCGTTCAGGGGTGGGAGACCCAGAGAGAGTGAGCACCAACTCTAGCAGGGCCGCCATCTTTTTCTCACCTGGTCATAGTTTAAATTGTATTTGGCTGGTTATTTAGACACAATGGTAAATTGGAAGTCTTGGAAACCTACAAAAGCTTCACAAGTTTGCAGCGAGCATTCTGTGCATGGAAGACCGACCAAAGAATGCCCAGACCCTGAATTAAAACTGGGTTACACACCAAAACAAAAATGAATCAACGACAGAGCCTATTTCTAAACGATGTAGGACAATATATATTATTATTGCTAAGAATGACCGGAGTCCGAAAATCCTGATGTATGTAAAGTATAGCACATAGTATACGTATACAGTGGTCAATTGTAGGGAATTCCTACTGCAGGAGGGAATGGGGAGAGAGCATTCCATTGTACTTTAAAACTCTTTTTTTTTCAACTTGAACTAAGATGACCTCCGTGACCGCCACAATCCTCTTTTAAAGCAGAACGGAGCGGTGAAGTAATGAATATTAATGCTTCATATATAAAAACAGGGTTTGGGGGAGGGGGGGGGTGAATCCTCTGAGAGACGAATCAGAGAAGACTTTGGCTTCTGTCCTGTCTGTGTTCGGCTCCTATTCCTTCGTCTTGTCCTCATCTCCCCCCTCGCTTGGCTGCTTGCCGCCTCTTTTCTTCTTTCTTTTCGCTACTTTTGCAAATCCTCGTTTATCCTTTCTAGCCGGCGTGTCGCTCTGTTTTCCGTCTGGCGCGTCTGCCGCATTTCCCTTTCCAATCCCCACGCTGTTCTTTTCGCGTGCGTGTTGTGTGTGGTGTGTGTGTGTGTGTGTGTGTGTGTGTGTGTGGTGTGTGTGGTGTGTGTGTGTGTGTGTGTGTGTGTGTGTGTGTGTGTGTGTGTGTGTGTGTATTCGAGATTCAAGATTTTTGTTTTTTTAATCTCTCCAAACGTATGTATTGTGTGTGTGTGTGTGTGTGTGTGTGTGTGTGTGTGTGTGTGTGTGTGTGTGTGTGTGTGGTGTGTGTGTGTGTGTGTGTGTGTGTGTGTGTGTGTGTGTGTGTGTGTGTGTGTGCGCGCGCGCGCGTGTGTGTAAACGACATTGACGGGGCCTACTTTGTCACCACCTGCCATTCTCTGTCAGACACAAACAGCACAGACACACACACA
>CM051016.1:11292672-11342672 GCA_027704905.1 Muraenolepis orangiensis | reverse complement strand
GTAACACATTACTTTTATTTTAGATTTTTTTCGCGATAAAGCAACATAAAATTCTGCTCTGTAAACCACAAGCTGCTTAAATAAAGCAGAAAAAAAACAGGTGTCTACTCTCCCAAGTTCACGAGTGCCAAGCTCGAGTGAATTGTACTTATTATTTCCATCTTGGTCATAATGGAATAACCCGCCAGCAAGTAGGTAGGAAAGTGATATTGTGTTTCAGATGAAGTCCGTTTTTTGTGGGGAAAACGGAATTGCTTGTTAGTGATTGTGTGTGTGTCTCACACACACACACACACACACACACACACACACACACACACACACACACACACACACACACACACACACACACACACACACACACACACACACACACACACACACACACACACACACTTGCAGACAGCCATGCACAAACTTGCTCTAGATGAAGTTTGAGTGGGTGCATGTGGAGGTAACCAGAGTGAGTGTTCAGCAGTGACGTGCGGTCAGCGGAGGCAGTGCCTCCCCTGCCATCATGAAATGTAAAAAAAAAAAATAATGATTTAATGACAAATAATGAACACATAAATAAATATTTGTCCACTGATCTGTGATAGAAATGTAATTTGTGTATGATTCCAATCATACACAAATTACATTTCTATCACAGATCAGTGAATAAATAAATATTTGTCCACTAATCTGTGATAGAAATGTAATTTGTGTATGATTCCAATCATACACAAATTACATTTCTATCTTTGTGTCTTTTCCTGTTCAAATACGGGGGAAAGACGCGAAGGGAGGCAGCGACGAGCTGAGCCTCCTCTCGGATTGTGCAATCTCTCACAAACTGGGTTGCGCGCATTCAATTGATCTCTCTGTATGTCACCGATGTAATGGCTGTACACACTTTTATTATATGTCCTCACATTCCATAGTCTAGGTCATGTATGTCACCTGTGTGTAAACATATTAGTCTCGCTGATCTGACATAACGCCGCAGTGAAAAAGCAGGAAGGGAGGCAGCCGGTACCTCTGCCTCCCTGCAGGGGGCGTGTGTGAGCACATGGGCTGGTTCTGCTGTTGCTCTTCTCCACGTGTTACAGAGAGGGGCGTTTTTAGGATTTGAAAACATCCGGGGCTTAGTCCAGAGGCAGGGATGCAAACAGGAAACGCTGAAAAAAGAGAAGTTTTTCCAAAAAAGCTGTAACTTCCCTCCCGAATCCATCCAAATTTTTTTTTTCATTTATTTATTAAAATAACGCATAAAATAGTGTTTTTAACTTACAATCAGATCAGATTTTGGGGTTTGTGTTTAGTTAATTTTATTGCATATACATTCATGTATTACAATCATTAGAGAAAGTTAAAAAACAAGGAAATCTTTCTCTGTGACATTTCTCTGCTTGCCTTGCAGTGACAAGTCTAGGCAACGACAACTAACGTGCGCGCCGACTGCTGAAGCTTGTGAGGGTGAATGACGACGTAGCGACCTGGTGTTAACCCTCTGTGTGCCAATGCTATATTAGTGGATTTAAAAAAGAATAATAATAATAATAATTCATTGTTATTCTTAACTGTTCAAATATCATTGAAACCACAGCATAAGAGAAGCTTTGAGAGCATGCAATCAAAAAATTATTTTTTATTTTTTTTTTTTATTTTTTTTTTTTTTACAGAAAATGTATATATACATTCGGGGCTAATTACAAAACATCCGGGGCTTTAGCCCCGAATAAAACAGCCTAGCGACGCCACTGGTTACAGACAGAGGGCATTGTGGGTAATATGCTAGCTAAGAAAGTCAAGTAGAGAAAGTCAAAGTGCACAGTCGCAGTCTGTTTATTTTTTATTTTTTGCCCTGACTGGAAAAATGGAAGATTATATATAAAAAACATTTCTCAAAACTAGATTTTTTAATTAAAACTGGAAGTTAGTACTTTCATTTGTATTGAATGAGTATGAATTGTGATGGCAAATTAAGAACACACGGAAGGTGCAGAGTGCTCTATCTGAGCCGCTATAAATGTAACTTTCTTCTTTGGCCAAATATGTACCTTACCTACTGTGTGTGTAAAGAATGCTGATATGGGATATGAAACATAACCAGTAGTCAATGCTACTATGTTGAATTCATATATTTGTAAATCTGACTAAGAAGGAGTCAGTACCTCCCCAGCCACGAACCTCACTGCACGTCTCTCTCTCTCTCTCTCTCTCTCTCTCTCTGTATACCGTCTATATACTCTCTATACCCTGAAAACCCAAAGACACTCAGGACCAGATAACTGCTATCCCCTACTACGTTGTGTACTATGCAATACTTATTATTTGATGAAACTGTGGAGTGAACCTGAACATTAACATGTGATTTTTGTACGCACATCCCGATGATTTAGTTAGGTTTAGGGGTTTGAATAGTACAATACGTGTATGTGGTTTTGTTTGGTTTGGTTTTTCGGTTTTCACTGGGAATCAAATTGTTCCATTCTTTATTTATTTTGAGCTCTGCGTGTTTTGCTTACCCCGGTCACGCTGTGTCACCTTTCGCGTTCAATGTTTGGGAGTACAATTGTTTTTTTGAGACCAACCTTTGTTACGTAATCATGTATTTTGTTGTTTTTCGATTCCACTGGCAAACCAAGCACTGTTTTCCCCACATCGTAATGTCGTCGTGCTACATGCTATCCTGTACAAACAAACAAATAAACAACACTACTATATGTGCTCCTTCCAACCCAGGAAGGAGACTACGATGTTTATGGTCAGCGTGTGGATGTTGTGGCATTTAAAATCGTGACTAAAAAGCGAAACCATTGCAGAACTGTTGTTTTTTTCTTTCTCCACCTGAGGTATGTAGAATAGATTCACCACACTACGTGTAATAATGGCTACATTGTTTTATTCTGAAATAAAAAAATTTGAACAAGAAAGCAAACCATCCATTTTAGTTTGTAGTTTCTAATACTCGACATTTATTGTAATTTCAATATTTAGCGATGATGTTGCAGACGTTTTTTGTGTTTTTATAATTTGCTGACAGGCGCATTGAGATGAAAATTTGGATTTAATGTCGGGAACACAGGAGTTGAGTAAGGCTCCCCTGAGCCAATCACGCTGCAGGATCCCCCCCCCCCCCTTCCAACCTACGGCCATGCATGCTGATAGCGCATTTGAATGGCAATGTACGTTCCTGTACGACTAAGCTTTGTTATTAACTGTACCACTCTGCAATGACGCTGCATGGGGGGTGGGGGGGGGTTGGAGAAGGGGGGGGGGGGGGGGATGTGTTGGACGTGCAGAAAGAGAGACGGAGAGAACAAACGGAACAGCAACATGATCTCTACGTTACCTCACTTCTTCCTTTTTCTTTGAATCACTCACTTACTAATGGCTTGACACGTGCAGTGTATTATAGCGTTGCCATTAGCCCCTAGACATCTGTAATATTGAATTCCTTGAATTGACGATACGCCCAGCTGGCGGTTATGAATCACAGATGAACGGAAGTGGTGATCGGAAAAAAAGCACAAAATCGAATCGGTTCAACGGGAGCTGTCGGACGGAGTCAGATTTCATTATCTTTGATCCGGAAAATATGCGTCATGTTCGCACACGACGTTCCATCCATCCATCTTCCTCTGTGTCTAGCGGCCGTATCCAAACCCTCCCCGCCTCTTTATTAAATTTCTTTAAATAGAGTCGTCCCGTGATAAATAACCGTGGTTGTGTAAAAACCTTGTGTGCTTCTGTTCATTTCTTCCTCATCGCGCAGGCTGACTTGTGAAAACGACTAGAAGCGGTGAGCTCGCTCCTTTGCTTGCTTAGTCATGGGCTTGCAGGCAGCGCCGGGTCACCCTCCGACTCACCCTCCCCTCCCCCGAAGAGGAGCCGCTGAAGTGTTTTGAGTCTCAGGCCCCGTCATCCTTTTTTGCTGATGTTGCAGATGCTGTTTCATAGGAACCTTTTAACTGGAACCAGGGGGTCCATTTGGGCTTCTTCGTATCGATCTGCAGCTCGGGGGAGGAGGCCCAACGACGACGCTCCTCCATTGGTACTCGGTCTGAATATACTGTATTGTTTTTTTAACTGGTTTGACCCCAGTGCCATGAGGTCAAATTGATGATTGAGGGGGAGCTAATTGGGCCTATTGTGTACCGGGTGTCAATAGGGTGATGCCCTGCTGCTATTAATGTGGAACTTAATGCCGTTGCCCTTTGAAGCGTGGTTCAAAGCCCTAATGTACTGTATGAATTAATCTTTATTCAGCAAATGCACTAAACACTTTAGTTGCCAATTGACAGTCCACTTTTTATTCGTAGTAGCGTTCAGTACAAGCCGACTTAAAGGGCATATCACTAAGGAGACACTGGGGGATAGATTTTTCAACCTTTCGATTTGGAGAGATGAAAACCCCTAGTGACAAGACGTTATCCTGCCACCGCCTTTGAAGCCTTAACCCCAATTAGCTGTGGATGTCCACTTCATTACAGGAACATGCAGGTTAGGAACATGCAGCCTTTCTGTCCACAAGGACAGGAGAGTACGTGTGTAAGTGTGTGTGTGTGTGTGTGTGTGTGTGTGTGTGTGTGTGTGTGTGTGTGTGTGTGTGTGTGTTCATTGTAAGATGCCCACAGTTGTACACACAATGCTGAACAGAACCGCAAACATCCAGCCTTGCTTTGAGTGATTCTCAAACATCCAGCCTTGCTTTGTGCGTGAATCATTTTCACACACAAAGCAAAGAGACCCAAGCAAAGAGGACAGTCCACGTCATGTCATTCCTTTGGTCCCTGTGGTGTTACCGTGGGCTGTTATTCATTCCGCCTTTTTCTTGTCAGTATAATAATGGCCACAATATTCTGTGTTTCCTAGAGACTTAAAGAAACCGGATGCCTATAAAGTTAGACGCTGCTGTAGCTGAACTTCTGGGGGGGGGGGGGGGGGGGTCTGGGCCAGAGAAGTAATAAGGTGCTAATGAAGTGCTGAGTGAGCAAGTGAGCTGGAGAGTTCAACAGTGTTATGGCCTGAGTGATGAAGCTGTCCCCCAGCCTGGTGCTGTGGGGCTGTCTGCCAGGCGGCAGCAGGACAGAACTGTTTCGTTTTTGGCTGGGCTGGTTGTGGTCTTTAATGATCCTGGTGACCTTCCAGGTTTCACTGTAGAGCCTCACGGTTGAGGGTGGTGCAACTGCCATACCAAGCGGTGCTGCAGCTTAGTCTATGGTGCAACTGAGAAGATAGGTGCAGTATTCTGGAGTCCATTGTTGAGCCTCCAGCAGCCTGCGGAGGAAGGAGCACCGTTGTTCTGAGACAGTTTTTTCTGATGGCGTCTGTGTGGTGAGTCCAGTGTCAGGTCCTCGCTGATGGATCCAGAGGAACCTGAAGCTTCTTACTCTCTCCACTGTGGTACCGTTGATGGAAAGGGGGTGTGTGTCCATCTCTCTGTTGCTTCCTGTAGGATGTGGATGGACGTGCACATCTCATTTGCAAGATGAAGATTTCAGAAGAGGATTTTAACACATGTAGTGTTAACACACTACTACACAGGTTTGATTTTGAACCTTCACAGAAACTTGGTCTCAGGCCGTTGGTAGATGATTTAGCTTTAGTTGACCAGTGCTGGCTGAGTTTGCGTTTGCTATTGGCCAAGGAGGGGGAACGACAACGGGTGGACAATGCTGCAGATTTAGTTATCGGTCCTCTTCAGGCTCTGAGATTAAGTCATAATCAGCCATAATCACGTTTGTTGTGATTTTTGAGACTATCAAACCTAACTTCTTGACATATTGTAATCACCCCATGCAACTACTTAAAAAAAGTACTATAGAGCCTGAAGCTTGTGGTTGTGCGTGTGCGTGTGCGTGTGCGTGTGTGTGTGTGTGTGTGTCATTGTCGTTGAAGTGTTTCACTTTCTTTCGGGTTAATATCTTTTCAACCACTGGTTGTTTCTGCTGGAGGCGAGGATCTACACTAAGTCCATTTGACTCACTAGTAAACTTTTCGGGCAGTTCTATCATTCTTTGAGCGTCTGTAAACTAAGGTTTCAAATCAACACCGTGTGTAGACTGGCCACTGTAGAAATATATTCATTAAAGTCTTCTGAAAGCTTTGCCCACTTGTGCGAATCAGTTTCTCTTCGGTATAAATGCTCCGTATACAGAAACAGAAAAGTTCTTACAAGATCACAAGAGTAGGACTGGTGGAGCCAGCTGACAGTCGGAGGGAATTTTCAGCAAACGTTTCAGCAAACGCGGTGACATTATGGCGGTGACAATCTAGAGGTAAATAAAACCACGTGGGACTAAATTTATAGCAACATTATATGCAAAAATGGAGCGAAGTTAAAAAGCGAGGTCTAAAATGGCTGTGATGTTCTGTTCATGGATGAGACCCATGGAATCATTTGATCTCATCGGTCCACACGCACCTGTTGTTGCTAGCCATGTTTTCGAGTCATAGGAACGCTTGAGAAGAAGCCGACAGCGTAAATCACGTGAGTTTTAAGTTCGCTATGTCAGAATTGATCCGGCAAAGTTGTTTTTATCTCCACTTTTGCAAACTAACTCGATTTGAATCGGTCAAATACCACCTCAAGCGAGCGTATCAACTTTTATGCGAATCAGATCGAATTTGGCTGTTTCCATCAACACTTTGTAATGCGATACTTAAAAATGCGAATCGAAATATGGTGACGGCACACCCCACTTCACGAGGATTCATGAGGACTTGCTTTGGACAAGTACACTGGAATGCTTACTCCTCATTCCCTCCCGCAGTATACATCTCCAAAACAATACCATAAAAGTAATATATACAATAAAGATTTACCAAAAAAAGGACAGGAAAGTGACTGATAGGTTCAATTTGTTGATCGGCTCAGAGCTCTCCCTTTCAAAGCGAGCGTAAAACGTGTTTATCTTGTCTGGTAGGTTATAGTCGCTGTTGGTGACTGAGCTCCCCTTGTAGTTGGAATGGACCCTCAGACCTTGCCACATACATTCTGTAATCAAAATGGTGAAAGTGTGATTTTGATTGCTTACAAAACTCCCAACAACCCTCCACCAATTAGGAATTACACAAACCAACAACGTCTTGTTTTATCCCAGTCCTAATCAAGGATATTCAAACATTGATACTCACTTTGCAAGAACCTCTTCTGAAAAGATACCATTCCTAGCATTCCTGTGCGTGTGACACTTGGATGTGTGCGTGTGCGTTTGTGTGTGTGTGTGTGTGTGTGTGTCTGAAACACATCCTTAGTTCTACTTCACCTCTGGTGTTATTGTAGCCGGCCTGGATTTATACTGTTTGGGGCACCATTTATTTAATGGCTGAACCCCCTGTGTGTTTGGCTTTGAAATTAAATATTGAAAATGCCATCTGCTATAGGGAGCATTCCCAGTCATCCCCCCAGGTCGAGGATATGTTACATAGAGACTCCTACTGCGATTCTGACTCCTACTAAGTCTCCGCTCTCCGCTCTTAAGGGCATTAGGACTTTAAATTGACTTATTCAGATGCAGAGACATGACAACGATATTATTACCTCTATGAACGCAGCCGTAAGCCCTGCCGATGTTTTCACAATATTAATATGATCGGCGCGTAATCAATTCGAATCGCACATTATTGCGAGTTTATCAAGCGAAAGCCGCGGATGTGAATTTTTTATTTTTTTTAGTTCCCGGTGAACACCCGCAAAAAAAGACGTTCATGTACAGTAATTGATTTATAATTTATTTATGTACAGTATTAAGTGTATGAAGTGGCGCAAAAGGCTGATTCTGCATAAAGGTTTATAATGGTGTGTGGTTTTGTGGCTGCACTCTGTTTACTTTAGATGATGGGCGGAGCGAGGGCAGGGTTCTTAGTAGCGACGAGGGGTGGTGGCGCTCTGAAACTAATGGACTGAGTGTTGATCGTCTCCACTGATAAGTGTTTGGTGTCTGCTAAAGGTTCATTTGTGTTGTCATCGTTGCGCGGCACAAACTCCAGCGGCGCAAAGCTTTAAATACACAAAGTAATGACGCTGTGTGTGTGTGTGTGTGTGTGTGTGTGTGTGTGTGTGTGTGTGTGTGTGTGTGTGTGTGTGTGTGGATAAACGTGTGTGTGTGTGTGGGGAAACCCTATGTGGTTTAACATTTTCCCCGAAGATCACCGCTGGTATATTTCCTAGCGCTCGCTGGAGTTTTATTGAGAACCATTGAAGCAATGTCCTAATGGTTCCATTTCTATCTAGCCCATTAACTCCTCACTCAGCACGCCCTCACCCACAAACACACGCAAACTTACTATCTACTTTTTCATATACGCTTGAAAATTGGCCTGTTAATTCTCTCTCTCTCTCTCTCTCTCTCTCCTCTCTCTCTCTCTCTCTCTCTCTCTCTCTCTCTCTCTCTCTCTCTCTCTCTCTCCTCTCTCTCTCTCTCTCTCTCTCTCTCTCTCTCTCTCTCTCTCTCTCTCTCTCTCTCACTCATCATTGTCTTTCTAATATCTAATATCCCCCTCTCTCTCTTTGGCCTTTTTTTCCCCATTCTTCTTCATTGTTCATTGTACCTCTCTTCCTACCCTTCATTTCTTACTTCTCATTTCCCGTTCCCCAGCTGATGATGGGTCTGTTTGGTGCCTGTGGAAATTGACCCTGTCATTTTTACATCTTCCCCTTCCTCCTCCTTCTAGCTGTCTTGGCCGTTAAGTAGATGAAGCAGGGGAAGCAATAGAGCATTGTTCTATGTGGTTTTAGGGTGCGAGCTCCTGTGATGATACCACTTGTGATGAGTCTCTTCGAGATTCAAATGCAGCATCCAAAGTACAGCATTCACTCATGTTCATTCGACGGATTGAATTGTATGTTGGTGAGATGCTGTCTCGCACATCCAAAAGGATCATAAATGGATGATTTCATATACTATTGTCGACTACTTTAACCATCTCTCTCTTTGTTTATCAGCGCCAGAAGTTGTTCCAAAAATCACAAACACCAACGTCATTCTCTCTCTCTCTCCTTACTCTCTCGCTCTCTCGCTCTCTCTCTCTCTCGATATATCAATATCAAATATTTTTATTTATCCATTCAATTCAACTGCTTTTAGTGGCATAGTAATTGACCCGCAGTTTCTTGTGTAATAATCATCACTCAGTGAGTTGACAGTTTTTCCCATAGCATTTTCTAATTTATACAAACCTAATCAGAAGACATCAGAATGTGTGGAGAAAATAAGAAACCTCAGCCTGTAACATTCGCCGTGTCTGAATATGCAAGGCAAGGGAAATCAAGACAGATCAAGGAGCCATGTTTCCACCTCCAGCAGACGGAGAGGAGGAGCGCTAGCGGTGGTGGTGCACCATCAAAGTGCCGTTTGTTCAAAATGGAAATCATCCTGTCCTGAAACGCCTGAGGCCCATCTGCTCAGCGGAGGGAAGTTGAACGGATGGCTGAGGTAGAACCGGCTGTGTTCAGAAACAGATGCTGGACTATCCGACTCTGTTCACCTGCTCTGTGGTGATTTGTTGGCTGTGAGCTAATATTAAACAATAGATTGATGTACAAATCCATCCCTAACACCCCCCCCCCCCCCCCCCCCACTTCTTCTACAAATTGATGAATGATTTGAGTTCACGCTGCCAGCGCTAGCGTACAGTACACAATACGTAAGGATTCATTCAACTAATAAATACATTAAACCTTAGCAGTAGCATCCCTTGCGGTCTCACAAACATGCTGAATATTTCACCCTAGGTCTGTTACGCAGTACTCTTTGTTCTTTCTTTGAATCCAACCCAAGGACTCTCCCGCAACCTCTCAGTACTACACAGTGAAAGATGACGTCACCGAATCAGACGTCAGGCGAAAGCTACGCTTATATTGACGGGTGAACCCGCCCAAAAATGAATAGTATAAATCATTCTGTTAGCATGACGACATTTATAATGCACAACAAACACTGAACATTAAACATTATTTACATTGACCTAGATTTAAACTTCACACCTACCACTTGAGCTCCTACTTGAGCTAAACTCAGGAGGTCCCACCACTCATTCAATCTGAAATCTGGCCTTTTCGTTGCTCTTCAGCAGGAAACAAGACGACTAGCCTCCTCACATCCCCATGGAGAACTGTGGCAGGGATCTTCTTCTAAAGGAGCTTACCTTTAGTTTTGCGGTCCCTTCTGGTCGCTTCTTCCTGACCTTGTCTCCTGATTGGGACAGGGTAGCTTGGAAATGTTCTGACATGTACATCTCTTACAATGCCTTTCTTGTTAGCATTTGCATTGATAACCCTGCCCAGCTTGTACTGACCTCTCAAGGCATTCTGGTCAGCCAGACAGACCACGTCCCCTATAGCCACATTACGTTCCCTTGTGTGCCACTTGCCTCGCACAAATAGGTTTGGGCCAGCAAACTGGCACCACCTCTTCCAGCCATACCACTGACCAGTGGGTGGCATTTAACACTTGGTGGCCTAGCGGCACAGTAGTCTATCAGATCTTCCTGGACCGAGCTGCGCCCTCTGGTCTCAGGACAAAGGAAATTAATAAAGAGAGAGGCTTTTTGTTTTGCGTTTGAATGGTTTGAGATGCATATTCAATATATCTATATGTACCACATATCTCATATGAATATACTGCATTACATCTCATATTAATGTACCATATACATCTCATATTAATGTACCACATACATCTCATATTAATGTACCACATATATCTCATATTAATGTACCACATACATCTCCTATTAATGTACCATATACATTGGATATTAATGTACCATATACATCTTAGTTTAATGTACCACATGAATCTCATTTGAGAGTGGATGCACTGTGAGGGTTGGATATTTGTCGAAAGGCAAATGAATGAATTCCATTTTGATTGATTGTGTGCCTGCATACTAATTCGATTTGATTTGATTGTCCGTAGTCGTGGATAATAACCATCTATGCCCCTTAGTCCTGGTATTGGAATTCATAAATACATGCATACAGTAATTCATGAAGAAAGAAAGAGAGAAAGAAAGAAGAATTCTTCTGATTGCCAAAGATCGTAATCCACTGCAGCGTAAAACAAAGTAAATGAAAGAAAGAAAATGGACTCCTAGGAAAGGAAATTCGCAGCCTTTGGTTTTGCGATTGAATGGTTCCAATATTGTACCGCGGTTCCCGTCATAACAGTGTAACTCACACATCACACCACCATGATGTGGTATATACCGATGGGCCTACATGATGAAATACCGATGTGAGAAAGCACACACCACTGCAGTTGTCTCCTCTGCAGTGATAGTGTTAGCGGCCACCGGTGCATGGGAAGGAAAAGGTCAACCTGAAACTACAACCACCTGAGCAAATTGTGTTTTTCCCCCAGCCCTTATGCCGATGATGAAATATCCACTGATTTAGAGAGGGAACAATGAGAGTTGAAGGTGTGAACTTTAAAAGGGAAACAAAGCGAGCCAGCCAGCTTGATGCCTATTGGCTCGCTAGGATAAGCCCACGCTATCCGACACACAATGGATCACGATCCATTTGTTTTCATTGGATCACAAACACAAGCAGTGGTTATGGTCATGTGTGTTGCACTAAGGCTGTTAGCGTAGTAAGAGCATTTGTCATTGACAAATTAGCAGGTTTTGGAGTTATTGTTTGTTACAACCAGCCTCAGTGGTCACAACAAAGATTGGAGTCCACACATGATTCATTCAATACAACGTATGACATTCATTAGAACAAAGACGATAGTATATGACATGTAAACGGTCAAACCATTGGAGAGAGTAGTGTAGGGATGAGTGGACCATCTCTGAATGTTTGTTGTAAGGTGTAAACAACATAAAACACCATAAGACCAAGCTGTAAAGACAGAGAACTTAAGACTAAGACCAAAAGACAACAGAACTCAATATGAGACCAAGCCTAAAAACCACACAAACCAAAACTAACATTCAAAACCAAAAGGCACCAAACCAAGGAAAAGGCGCAAAACCCAACCCAAAGGGACCCAACCCAAAAGCCAAACTGCCTGTGTGGGAAGAGAGAGAGCAAGTGGCTGATGTGGTTCACCTTATGAAGCATGCAGGCCCCACCTGCACAGGTGCACCACATCAGCTGACCACCCTCTCAGCCCCGCCCACTGGCTCCCAGCACAGACAGACGGGAGAACCAGCAGACGAGAGGGTCGTCACATTGTACCAAAATGGCAACAACCAGGCTATATACGCAAGGCCAGGGCTGTGTATTACATGACCGTTTAGAACCTTTGTGTCCACACAAAACGTCGCCTGAGAGATTCGGATGCAACAAAGTTGATGGGGGAATGTACCTGTACACCTGTACGTAAACTCTGATTTCATTCATCCTCATTTTGGAGAAGGGGGAAAGTTGGCGACGGTCAAGGTGGTGAATTGCAGCCAGATGGTATAGATATGTCTCTCACACATTTTATGTCGCTTCATATTAAAGGTTAATTATAGATCTGTGTTATCGTGACCACTCACAAACCAGCAGTGTGATTTGTACCTGCGCTTGTAGAAGAGCCATAACTATTCCGTAAGCACCTTTCGATTTGTAAAGACAAAGTTTAAGCCAACTCAAAACTGAAATCAAAGTCTGCTAAATGTTCCATCAGCCCCGGAGCCCAGGCCGCGGAACAATGGTTTAACTTCAGCGTCCAGCTGGACGATGGATGTTTTTATGTTAATTCTTATTTGATATACTGTGGCGTGCGCCCAGAGTAGACGGAGGACAACAGCGGTTGGGGTAGGGAAAAAGGGATTAAAGACAAACAAAAGGTTTGCCAGGTTAGAGGTATTGTCTGGATGCAGTAGGTCAGGCCTCACGCACCTAGGAAATGAGGATTACTTCTACAACATGTCTCTTGGTTCCATGTTTCATTCACGCTGGTCGCAACCTCTTACCCCACTTGTTGCCTTCTTCCTTCCATGCTCTCCCTCTTATGTGTGCACATGGCCTGGTTGAGTGGCTCCCTGGTCCCCTCCAGGTGTGCTGAATTCCGCTTAACAAGCGGAAAGTTACTAGTCCTGCCAAGAGCTCATGTGGTTAGTAGCGTCTCTCCACAACTTGGCCCTGGGGGGCGCTGTTTCCATGCAGGTTGCCCCGTGTGCCTCTCAGCCCCCAGCCCAGTGGAGCCAGGGGTGCCACAATATGAGTTCTAAACCTTCACTGTTATATGATGTAGCTGTCGACACTGCCACAAGCCATTCAAACGGCTGCTTGATTTTGTTGAATTGTGGACTTTTGCTGAGGGAGAACAGAGCAGTTGGTACATGCTAGAGCTCTCTCCTCCTAAGTGTGTGTGTGTGTGTGTGTGTGTGTGTGTGTGTGTGTGTGTGTGTGTGTGTGTGTGTGTGTGTGTGTGTGGGTGGGAGGGTGTGTGTGTGTGCTTGTGTGTGTGTGGTGGCTGGTGTAACCTGTGGGTCCTATATTACCAAGGACCAACAGGTGTGTAGCCTCACCCAGCAGCCCTAGCGGCAGTATAGCTCAGGAGGTAGAGCGGTCGCCTCACAACCGAAAGGTCGCTGGTTCGATCCCCCGGCTCCTCCTAGCAAAAACTGTCGAGGTGTCCTTGAGCAAGACACCCTAACCCTAACTGCTCCAAACGTGCTGGCTGTCTCCTTGCATGGCTGACTCTGCTGTCGGTGTATGAATGGGTGAATGTGAGGCATGACTTGTAAAGCGCTTTGGATAAAAGCACTATATAAAAGCTACCCTAGACTCTAATCAGTCTCACTAGGATCAGGTGAGGCTGTTTCAACCAACCTCTAATTATTTGGACTGGGGACAGGTGAGGCTGCTTCAACCAGACTCTCACCACACACACTCTACATTCATCAATGACAATATGTAACAGAAACTCAACAGTTTCTCTTACATATCGTCCCTGCATACTTTGTTCATTGGGGGATAGTTGTTAAAATCGCTGCAGTGAAGACAATTGTCTTCATTCAACTGTCACAGGCACTGCATTATCTGCAGCAGCAGCAGCCACATGTTGCCACTGTAATAAAAAATGCATATGTTCCTTCCATTGCCCTTTGTTCATTGTCCTCAGGGTTATTTTCTTGTCTGATTACTTCAACTGTAAAGATTACTGATCACAACTGTAATGATTACAGCTGATGAAGGGGGGGCTGGCATACACCCGTTGGACTAGAACAATGGCGGTACCGCTCTGCCCTCCTTACCTGCAGCTGCCCTTTTCGAAAAACGGCAGGGTCTTAGAGGCAGTCCTAAGAGAGGATGAATACATAGTGCTGCCAGCATTGCATTGGACTTCCCTATCCTCTTATCATAGGATCCGGGGCTCCCGGTCGGTGCCATAATTCACCGTAACGTACCGTTGATCAGTAGGGTAATTTCTATGCATCAACATTCCAGTGCTGCTTTGCATTGACCATTTATAGGTTGGATTTGGGCGTGTAGAGAGCAGGACATGAGCACATCATTTCCAAGTGGGCTGTAAATGTAAAAAGTAAGGGAGAATTGCCTGCGTGTGTACATTTCAGATGTACGTCATGTTTTTGGCTTTGGTGCGTACTTACACCCTCGGTATGGATTCTATGCACTGTTACATATATATAAATGAGACCCTTGTATATGGTATGGGAAGGATAACGAAGTATGGGCCATTCAATTAATTTGAATTAAGGTCACTCCTGCTGTGTGCACTCCCATCTCTATGTGACCACAGAGACTGCACAGTAGAGGCTTCTGTTCCCCACGAAGTAACTGCCAAGAGCAAGGCCCCCCTAGCGTTCTCAGAGGGCTTTAGGAATAATTTATATCCAAGCAGTAATAGTTGCAGGTTTTCAATCTTCATAGTCATTATGACTATATTATGGCTGTATCCGTTTAGAAGCCAATGAAAACCTTTCCGGACGGTCCCGAAGGGTTGAGGTAAGACAGCCAGGCGTGTGCCTTCATGTGAAGTCCTTCAGCCAGGGTGCATCATGGGAGATGGTGGAACATCAAGATAAAATCTGAATATTAACTTTCCATTACAGTCTGTGGTGACCTCACAGCACTCTGTCAAAGTGGTCAGGCGGTGTTTTTGATTCAGTAGGCCTCCCACTCCCATGATGATTAAAACCTGTGTTTCTCTGAGCTAGCCTGTAGGCCTGCCGTCGTGTAGCAACACAGAGAGGTGTGGAGCCATGGTTTTGGTCCATGTTTGCTTCTTGTATTCAGGTGGTGATGGTGGGTGGTTCAGAGACATGGAGACATATTAGATTTTGTGCTTTTCTTTTTAGTTATAACACCACCGTCTCCCCTCTCATACCCACACAGAAATGTACTAATGTTTCTAGACATATACTTTTGTCAAGCAATGCTTGACAAAGCATTGCTTGAAAATGACTCATGGGTCTCTTATATATAATAAAATAACACAATAATATAACATCAGAAAGATTGTTATGTGTCTGTCTGTACATACTGTACATTACACTTACACCGGACCGGGGGGAGGACCGGGATATGTTCCGCTGCCATGCGGAAACTAAAAGTAAAAAAATCACCATCTTCATGACTCCCTCTCTCTCTCTCTCTCTCTCTCTCTCTCTGTCTCTCTCTCTCTCTCTCTCTCTCTCTCTCTCTCACTCTCTCTCTCTCTCTCTCTCTCTCTCTGTCTCTCTCTCTCTCTCTCTCTCTCTCTCTCTCTCTCTCTCTCTCTCTCTCTCTCTCTCTCTCTCTCTCTCTCTCTCTCTGTCTCTATCTCTATCTGTCTTGTCTTTTTTGCATAAATAATATCAGCCAACGCATCTGGCTGTTCAGCATTGCATTTATTTCCCTTTTAATGAACCCTGCTGAGATGACCAGTACAGCTGCATCATGGTGAGAGAAAGAGAGAGAGGGGGAGAGAGAGAGAGAGAGAGAGAGAGGGAGAGAGAGAGAGAGAGAGAGAGAGAGAGAGAGAGAGAGAGAGAGAGAGAGAGAGAGAGAGAGAGAGAGATGACCCAATACACATTGCCTTGTTGTCCGGGTTAATGCGGTGGTGAAGCGAGAGCCTTAATGAGGCTTGCGCTGCAGAATCCCTAACGAGGCACATTCTTTAACCCCATGCACGTCCTTATATGCCATAAGGTTAGGGCACACTTTGCGCTTTTTAAAATTCCACTTCCAGATGCCATATATGTAATTATAATATTCAGGTGGTCTATTTTAATAAGATGAATTTTGAACTATGGCAAACTGCTTTGTGGAGCCTGTAACTTAGTAGAACATGTTCAATTATGACTTGTGAGTGGGGGGGGGGGGGGGGGTTCATGCAGAATGCATACAATAATCATCCTTTATATCAGTGGTTCCCAACCTGGGGGGCGCGCCCCCCTTGGGGGGGCGCCAAAGATCGCAGGGGGGGCGCCAGGCCTCAGATGATTTGAGGCCTAATATCATATTTAGATTTTATTTTTTTTTTTATTTTTTTAAAGTTTTTTACATATAATTGTAACGCAATACATGATTGTCGCTAAAAGCCTTGTCTCTACATTACAATAAAATATAGAAATTAATTGATTAATTAATTTTAATAAAAATTCTACAAATTAATCTGATACTCCTCCGATTCGCGCCAACATTGACGTTACTGTGTCAGCTTCCGTAGTAGTAACAGTTTGCTGTGCTTGCTAGCTAGCGACCAACTTCATAAGGTGAATATTTTGTCTAAAAATGTCTGAAAAACGTAAAGGAGATGACAGCTCATCTGCAATCAAAAAGAAAATGAGGACCTACCTAGAGAGCTATCTTAACTTAGGTTTCATGGAGGGAACGGACAAAACCCGCCCAGAGTGTGTGATATGCAGAGAGAAGCTAGCCAACGACAGCATGAAACCCTGCAAAATGAAGAGACACCAACAGACCATGCACCCAGAAACGGTCGGGCGTGATCGGGACTTTTCATAAAGAAACAACAGCTTGCAAAGGCAAACAAGCCAAAGGATATCAGAACAGCGTTTGTTAGGGCTGGCAGCGATGTACAGAAGGCCACCGAGGCCTCTTTTGAATGTGCACTTTTAATAGCAAAGGCAAAGAAACCGCACAACATTGGCGAGCAGCTCATTAAGCCAGCTTGCATTAAAATGGTTGAGAAACTGTGCGGCCCGCAGGTGGCGGAGAAGCTAAAAACTGTACCACTGTCAAACAATACGGTGAAAGACAGAATTGACAAGATGGCAAGTAACTGCGAGCTGCAGCTGCTCGAAAAGCTTGGAAAGGGGCCATTTGCCATACAACTTGATGAAACTACAACTGTAGCAGACGAGGCTGTGCTCATCGTTTATGTGCAATATATCGATGGGGAAGATTTGAAGCAGGACATTCTTATGTCAGTCAACCTTACCACTACCACCCGGGGTGAGGACATTTTTACTGCAGTGGATTCTTTTTATTAGGCATAGTCTATTATTTTGAAGTGTCCTGTTCTTCGAAATTTTAAATAAATATGATGCATACAATTGCAAGTTAGTAGCTAATAAAGGCATAAAAAGACAGAAATGTATCATTTTTTCTTTAATAGAAATGTTTCTTCTGCGCGTAAGGTGTCGGTTTCAGTTGGATTATTTGTCACAGTTGCTCCGATCAAATCGGTATCCTCCATTTTGTAGATTATTTACGACTTTTGAATCCACATAAACACATCGGCAAAATCCGGCTTACTTTGAGTATGTGTTTTAAACAGTTTAATCTCTTTGCGAATTGTTTCCACTTGCGCCGTCCTTTAATTTATTCATACAGCGGGCATCCAAATGAAATAATCCCGAGTCCAATACCCATCAAAGTCACTCCAATAGTGCTCCTTAATTACGCTTTCATCCTCCTTTAACGAAATACTTTACATTCATCCAGTTTGTGACAGTAGTTGTAGCATTTTTGAGACTTTGAAACTCAAATTAACGCTGTTGCCTTGCCTTGCCTAGCGTTAATTAAAGTTTCAAAGTTGGGGGGGGGGGGGGGGGTGCGCAAATTCCAACAGGAGTCATTTGGGGGGGCTCTGGGTGAAAAAGGTTGGGAACCCCTGCTTTATATGAACAACAAAAAGAAGATAAATGCTTCTTTTCATTTTTATACAGTTTCATATTTATACAGACCGAATAACTGTCTGCCATCCACTCCTTTCTCCAAATGAACCAATTCACCAATGCTGCTTAGAATTGCAGTCAAATTGACAACTCAAATCATTTGCACTACGTGCAAACAACGAAACAACAACAGACAGACAGACAGGCCGTGTTTGAGCAACACCCCTGAACCCCTAACAGATCAACCTGTTGACTTACCGGAAAGTACTTCCCCAGTTTTCATCCTGAAATGCAAACCAAATGAATGATGGCATCTGTGATGGAGATCTAGATAGATAGATAGATAGATAGATAGATAGATAGATAGATAGATAGATAGATAGATAGACAGACAGACAGACAGACAGACAGACAGACAGACAGACAGACAGACAGACAGACAGACAGACAGACAGACAGACAGATAGATAGATAGATAGATAGATAGATAGATAGATAGATAGATCTCCGACGACCTGGCGATCTTCGGAGATCTGTAGTACCTGGATATTGTCCGCTGCTTACGTTTCCTGGGACTACAGATCTCCAACGACCTAGCGTGGACCCGCAACACTGAGGTCATGCTGAAGGGTTTGCACACCAGCACCTTTATGCCTCAGGAGAAGCGGCATAGGCCAACGGTGGCTGGTAAACTTCTACTGTGGCACTGTAGAGAGCATACTGACAAGTGGCGTCGCTGTGTGGTACGGCAACACCACTGCACAGGACAAGGGGAGGACGGTGGAATGGGAAGTAAGCATTCCATTGCAATTGTTGCATAGGGCAAATAAATACATCTTGTATCTTGAATCTTGAATCATGAAGTGTGACGAACAAACAGTGAAGTCATGTGTCTTGACCGCTGTGTCATTTAAAGCAAACTATTATTGGTCTAAATATTGGTCAATATGACCAATATTTTGGTAACGTCTCCTGTTCGTTTGTGGTATAAAGTAGTGGTTCCCAAACTGTGGGGCGCGCCCCCTAGGGGGGGCCTGGAGTTATGACAGGGGGGAGGGGGCGCGCCGAGCCTAAATATAAATCGCAAATATAAATCGTGATATCGCAAAGGTGACTTGTTCCTATTCAGATTAGTCATTGAAGTTCTGTATTAATTACAGATAATATTTTTAATAAATTCAATAGGAGTGTGCAAGCAATAGCTGTGTCTGAGACTGTGTCTCAGACACAGCTACCCCCCCCAGCTACATGTGGGTGCATGTAGCTGGGGGGGGGGGGGGGGGTGGACTTATAATTTGTTATCTATAAAAGGGGGGCCCTGCAGAACAGTTTTGGGAACCACTTGTTTATTCCTCCATATTTCACACACCAGAGGACAGGAGCAGCACACACAGTAAGTGGCAGAAGTCAAGCGAACAATCAGCCCGGCATTGACCCCCGACAGCAGGGCGTGCGTGAGATAGATAGATCGATAAATAGACCTCAGCGGACAGCGGGCCACCATTCCTCCGGCCACACAATGAACAGGTCGATGAGGCCCGGGCGCTGAACCCAGGATGCCATATTTATGTCATATTTAGTGTCTAAAAAGCCGTAGGTTTTTACTTCGGCTGCCAAATCACCAGCATCTGATATTGTCCTTTATTTATATACCGTATATAGATTTTTTTATCACACTGGGATATTTTTAAAAATATTTATGTTTTTGTTAGTATTGAGGAACTAAATGAGAATGATGTCAGTTATGGAAACCTCACCAAACAGCTCTATATTTACACAATAAATGCCCTTTTCTTTGCTTTAAAGGTCCTCCTTTTAATGTATGGCCAAACGCCTTTTAAAATGTTTAAACCGAACCCATAATATAATAATATAATATGATATGTGACGGGAATCAATCAGGTTTTTCATTTCCTTGTTTGAATACAGAATGAAACTCTACAGCGATTCATACAAGATACAATATTTTTATTGGCCATTTGCAACAAAAAATATATTGCTCTTTTTATGTTATTTTTTATTGTATATCGTATTTTTTATAGTATCGTTTTAAAAATGTATACTGCTGGAGGGATTAAGCATTCCATTGTACTTGTTGTTGCAAATTGCCAATAAAAACATCTTGTGTCTTCAGGATTCAAGATTCAAGATGACTTTATTCATCCCGAGGGAAATTAAGGTGCAACAGTTGAAACAGGGGGAATAAATGCACGCAAAAATATACTAATACCTAAAAACTAAATAACAACAAACTAAACTAAACTAAACTAGTATAAACAAAATATAACTAAATGAAATCTAAATGAAATCTAAATGTATTGACAGATGAATTGCACGATTTACAGTATTATTACAGTAATACGTAGGTATAGACAATATACAACAATACGTATAGTGCAAATTGGCAGTAATAAAATACTAATAAATAACTCTGATGAATACTGAAAAAGTGACATGTGAAAAGTGAAAAGTGAAATTGAATTTACAGTGCAAAATTACAGTGTGTTGACCAAAAAATAATAACACAGTGCGTTGACCTCAGGTCACTGAGTCTCCACTGTCCCTCTCACGACCCGAGGTGGATGAATTATAGAGTCTGATGGCCACAGGAAGAAAATACTTCCTGTGGCGTTCTGTAGTACACCTGGGTGGAGTGAGTCTGTTGCTGAAGGTGCTTCTGTATGAGGTCAGCACCTGATGGAGAGGGTGAGAGTTGTTGTCAAGGATACTACACAGCTTGCGCAGCATCCTCCTCTCAGACACCACCAACAAGGAGTCCAGCTGGACCCCCAGGACAGCGCCAGCCTTCCTGACGATCCTGCTGATCTTGTTGGCGTCTGCTGACCTCAACCTGCTTCCCCAGCACACGACACCGAAGAAGATGGCACTGGCTACCACCGACTGGTAGAACATCTTCAGCATCGTGTTACAAACGTTGAAGGACCAGAGCCTCCACAGGAAGTAGAGACGGCTCTGGCCCTTCTTGTACACAGCCTCAGAGTTCTTGGCCCAGACCAGTTTGTTGTCCAGGTGAACTCCCAGGTATTTATATTCCTGAACAACTTCAGCGGACACACCCTTGATGGAAATGGGTGTGGGGGTAGATTTCCTCCTGCGGAAGTCCACCACCATCTCCTTCGTCTTGTCTGTGTTGAGCTGCATGTGGTTCAGCTCACACCACTCAACGAAGGAGTCCACGACGCCCCTGTACTCCTCATCGTTTCCCTCACTGACACAACCAACAACTGCAGAGTCGTCCGCGAACTTCTGCAGATGGTAGGACTCTGAGTTGAACTGAAAGTCTGAGGTGTACAGGGTGAACAGGAATGGGGAAAGAACCGTTCCCTGTGGAGCACCAGTGTCAGACACACAGTCCTGCAGTCTGACAAACTGTGGACGACCCGTCAAATAGTCTGTAATCCAGGAAACCAGGGAAGAGTCCACCTTCATCGCCGTCAGTTTACTCCCCAGCAGGGCAGGCCGGATGGTGTTGAACGCACTGGAGAAGTCAAAAAACATGATTGTCACAGTGCTCCCGGGTCTGTCCAAGTGGGTGTAGGCACAATGAAGCAGGAAGATGATGGCGTCCTCCACTCCCAGTTTCGGCTGGTAGGCAAACTGAAGAGGGTCCAGCGATGATCTGACCAGGGGCCGCAGAAGCAACAGGACCAGCTTCTCAAAGGACTTCGACACGTGGGACGTCAGTGCTACCGGTCTGTAGTCTTTTGAGGTACTGGGACGTGCCTTCTTCGGAACCGGCACCAGGCAGGATGTCTTCCGGTGACGTCAGACGCGAGCGCTGTGTTTGCCGACGGTGGAATGTAAACAACAAGGAGAAGCATGTGGGAGAACTCTCGCGGCAGATAGTATGGCCGCAGACTCACGGCCAGCAGTTCAATGTCCGGGCTACACACACGTTCCTTCACAGTAACATGTCCAGGGTTACACCACTTGTTGTTAACGGATGCAGTCCCCACTCCTGCACTCTCCGGTGCGTCCTGTCCGCCCGGACGGTCAGAAAGCCGTCCGCGGTAACACTGGAGTCCGGGGTGTCCTCGTGGAGCCACGTCTCCGTAAAACAAAGCGCGCTGCTCTCCCGGTACACCCGCTGGGTCCTCACCAGGCCCGCTAGCTCGTCCATCTTGTTCGCTAGCGACCTCACATTCCCCATGGTGATGGAAGGGAGATATGGTTTATATCTCCGCTTCCTCTCCCGCTGTTTACGTCTAGCCTTGCATCCCCTGTACTTCCTCCTCAGCTCCCTGGGGAGGTCGGGGATGTCGGGCCTCTCCCGTAGCAGCGAGCTCTGTTGTAGCGACAACAGCTGACTCCGCGCATAGACAATGGCTCCGCCGTAATGTTGAGCCGCGACGGAGACGCGGTTCAGTAACAGTGTCCCCAGAATGAGAAACACGGCAAAAAGTTCCCTAAACATAGTTGGCTGAGGGTTGCACAACTACTTAACGAAAAAAAACTATACTAAAAACAACAATAATATAAGAATAAATAACTAAAAAGTAAGAGGGGAGGGGGAGCAACTGTTGCTGGCTGCCGCTCGTCGCAGCGCCGGAAGCAAGTTTGAGAATCTTGTAGATATATTCATGTATGAATTTCTAAAACAATATATACAAATACTATACTCATGATTTAATCTCTTCAGAGCAACAGTAGCACGAGGAACAGCACTCAGCACTTCTGAGATGGAGCAAACCTTGACATTAAGAATATGCGTGTCCTGCTTTCTGTTGGTTCAGACCCCCCTGTGTTTATTTCCCTTTTGAATATATATATATTCATTTTTTGTCTCTCTGGCTCTCTGGTCCTCCTCATCTTCTCTCTCTGTATTCTTCCCAGTGTGTCCCAGGGCTGTGTGACTGTGGGACTTTCATCTGCGCTGACCCAGTAGATGACCCGGAACGCTCATTCCTTGTTTATTTCCCCTGACTTCCCCCAATCCCTCCGCTGTGGCCACTCAGAGTGCAACACACACACACACACAACACACAACGAAACCAAACAAAAACAGCCAAGTAATGAAGTCGTATCCCCTCTCCCCGATGTTATTTTCCATGTGTTGATATTCGGTCGCCTTCTTCTTCACAAAGTGCTCACTCTGCCTTGCTTTGACGGCAACCCCAGAGAGAGAGAGAGAGAGAGAGAGAGAGAGAGAGAGAGAGAGAGAGAGAGAGAGAGAGAGAGAGAGAGAGAGAGAGAGAGAGAGAGAGAGAGAGAGAGAGAGAGAGAGAGAGAGAGAGAGAGAGGGGGAGAGAGAGAGAGAGAGAGAGAGAGAGAGAGGCTTTGTTTTTCATAGTCCCTCGCCCCCCGCCTCCCCTCCTCTGTCGGCTGTATCCTGGTATAAACTTGATAATCTTCTTTTTCTCCTTGCTGGGTCCTGCTAAGCTCATGACCTGTAGGCTCGCTAGCTGTAGACCCACCGGGACTGTTGTGGTGAGATATGGGGGTGAATTGATCACTTTTTACAAGCTTTACAAGCTTTATAAGCTTGTTAGGAATAAAATGCACGTTTCCCTCTGGTGACAAGTTGTTCTCTTGCATCCCTTTTGTTGAACGCACGATTGTAAGTTGCACATGCACATGCACACACAGACACATGCACACACAAACACATGCACACACAAACACATGCACACACAGACACATGCACACACAAACACATGCACACACAAACACATGCACACACAGACACATGCACACACAGACACATGCACACACAGACACATGCACACACAAACACATGCACACACAAACACATGCACACACAAACACATGCACACACAAACACATGCACACACAGACACATGCACACACAGACACATGCACACACAGACACAGCCTCAGCAACAAATAAGTAATATCAATAAATGGTGTCATAAAAAAACATAAACATTCATTGTATATAATATATAAACCCAGGATCAGATCTTGGATTTTTTTGTTATTTAGAACTTAAATAATAAAACGATTGTTCACTATTTCAGACACTCCCTGCTTTCATAGTGCACAGATGTGTTTTTGAAAAACAAAAACAGTCCCATTTTGTTTGAATTCTCCATCTGAATAATGATAATAATCATAAAAACATCATCATTATAATGCATTTTGTATTTAATATACACCATGCGGAAAAACACATGGCGCTTGTTGTTCTCCCAGTGTGTACTTTGCTTTTAAACAAAGTGTACACCACTCCAGACTGTACTTGAACAGAACAAGCTGCAATTAACTCCAAAAACATGGTTTTGGAGTTAATTGCAGCTTGTTCTGTTCAATTATGCAAATCACCAATAAAATGGCAACCAAAAAATGTTTTCTTTGTGTGAGTTCGGCTTTTGCTTTCAGCTTCATTTGAAATATCATTTTAATATAAGTTTGATGTTTATTGTTTATTGCCCGAAAAATAAATGATCTAAGGCAGGGGTGCCCAACCAGTCGATCGCGATCGACCGGATTCCCAGTCGATCGCGAGATGTCTAAAAATAGAACAACAATATTCTGTTTTATCGTTAATGTCCTATAACAGGGGTGGCCAAACCTTTTGGCTCAGGGGCCACAATGATGTCTCAATGTGACAGCCGGACGGGGGCATCGTTTGGTTCCGTCTTGATTAATGTAGGGCTGAGGGTTTTTTTAATCTCACTCTCCCGCGCGCGCGGGGAGACGTCCACGCGCAGCTGCGACCACCAGGGAGGGCGGGACGTGCTTCTGGTGTGTATTTTCCACCCTCCCCTCACAGTGAAACATGCAGGTAGGCTGTCAGTAATGGCTACGCCTCTCTATTTGGACTGCTAGATCTCGGCAGACTGGCAACTTTAAAAGTAGCTCCTGGTTCAAAAAAGGTTGGGCACCCCTGATCTAAGGCAACACGGCATCACATTTAGAGCTGTTGCATTGGCAGTAACTATATGCTTAAACTCAAGTACTTTTCCACTTCAGACTCTCACGAAAACACGGTTACCAAGTCCACTGGCCCGGGTCACGTCTCCTGCTGCAGAGCGACGGTGATGTATCGCTGGGATTATGGGATGGCCACATGGCATCCATCCTCCTGTCTGTCTGATCATGTGTATCCCGAGGTATGTCTGTCTCCCACTGCAACAAAGCAGGCGGCGAACCATGCACACCGGGCCACCATCGGCGAACCGGGGCAGATCGACGTCGTCAGATCGGGGCAGAGCGACGCGTCAAGGGGGGGGGTGCAGATCGACGCCGTCAGACGGGGGGCAGAGCACAAGGGGACAGCCTGGTGCTCAGGCCCTGTACCAGGGCGATCAGAGAGTCGAGGGTCTCACCAATGGTGTCGAGACGGTGGACTTGCATCCTGCTCAGCTCCGCTGGGTCCTTCTTGGCTAGATTGTACTGTCACAGTTTGCACTCCTGCCTCCTCGCTTCCACAGCACCCGCCCGGATAGCCACGCCCCCTAATCACGTTCCGCATTCCTGTATCCTCGCTCCCACCACACACTGCCAGATAGCCACGCCCCCCTTGTTAATTGTCACCCGCAGGTGCAGCGCATCACAATTCATGTTGCTATTTAAGCCTACCCCGCACACTAAACACTTTGCTGGTTTATCACACACACATTGATTCTCGGGAAGACATCGACCGTGTTTTTGACCATCGCCTGAATTCCGACCTTGTTTTTGCCTTGCATATTTGAACCTCTGCCTCAACCCTCGACTACCTGTTCCCGACCCCTGCTTGCCTTGACCACGTGTTGGATGTGCCCTGTCTGTACCTCTGCTTTTGATCACGCTATCGGCGTGCCGATCATTAAAGCACCTGTTCCATCTGGCGTCTGTTCCCTCTGCTTTTGGGTCCCTACACTCAGTGGCTTATAAAACACACACATTACACACATTACACACACACACACACACTCACAAGTAAAGTCTAACTTCGTGACAGCTCAGGAGAAGAACTATTTCAGATTTATGTTGTTGTTGTTGTTCTGTTGCTGTTGTTTTCCCCTCCCTCCTAAACATATCAAAATTGCACGTCGCCCGAAGGCATAAAGCATCGCAAATATTCAGATGAGGCTCATACAGATTTAATGTGGTGACCTTTATGCTGTGGGGTGGGGGGTTGGATGGGGAGGAGGGGGGGGGGGTTGGATGGGGAGGGGGGGGGGGAACACAACATCAACCCATTCCTGTGAGACTCGCCTGATCATCGCCGTTACAACCTGATCACTTCAATCACCTACGATGAGGGCACACGTGCCATCTCTGATAATCATCTTTTATTGATCCCTATCCCTCCCTTTTGGCTTTTTCCCCTTTTTCCTGAAGTGCCTAGGCTCGTCGGCTCGCTTCCTCCTGGTCCTCCTCCTCCTCCTCCTCCTTGTTCTCCTACTCTTCCTCCTCTGCCTTGTCCTCCTCCCGCTCCTCCTCCCCTCCCGCTCCTCCCCCTCCCCCTCCCTCTCCTTCTCCTCCTTCTCCTCCTCCTCCCCGAAGCTCGTCGTCTTCACTCAAACCAAACTGTAAGATGACTCCCCTCGCCGCACAGAGCCAATCACTTTTCCAAGAAATCATTCCTCTCTCTCTCTCTCTCTCTCTCTCTCTCTCTCTCTCTCTCTCTCTCTCTCTCTCTCTCTCTCTCTCTCTCTCTCTCTCTCTCTCTCTCTCTCTCTCTCCCCTTTCTCCTCGCTCTCCTTCTACCCGCTTTAGTCTTCCTGCCTGCGGGCGATCACTTTAACCTCCCCTCTCCCTCTCTGCCCCGGAGTCTCACAGAGCTCAATCCCAGACCTTGTTGTCAAGATGTCCCAGATGTCTCCTGTCTCCTTTTTTCTTTCTTTCTATCTTTTCTTTTAATTGCACTTGTCTTTTCATTACATTTCCGCGCCCCCATCGTTCCTTTGGGCACGTTGATCGTATGAAGAATTGATTTTAAAGCCAGTATGATGGATAGACAGCCGTATGGATCAAGATTCAAGATTCAAGATGTTTTTATTTGCCATGTGCAACAAGTACAATGAAATGCTTACTCCCTAGTCCCTCCCACAGTATGAATTTCAACAACTATACTATACTCTACTATACTATGCAATACTATTAACAACACTATATACTACCTACTATATGCTATACTATATACAACACTATACTATACTGTTGCAAAAATATTTGAAAGTGACAGTAGTGCATCATGAATACATTGCAGTTACTGTCATGAGTCCAGTAAGTCCAGCAAAGAAGTATGACAGTGTTTTATTGCAGACAATGTTATCATAGTGGCACCACCACTAATAACAGGGCATAGAGGGAGCTGGTGTGCCTTCTTCAGCATGCTCCTCCGTGTTGCGGGTCCACCCCAGGTTGTCTGAGATCTGTAGTCCCAGGAAACAGAAGCAGCTGACGATTTCCTACTAGTGTCCCATTCCAGGCTGAAGGGGGAGTGGACTGGACATCAGTGGAAAGCGTCCTTTGGTGGCTTCCGTTTCCTGGGACTACAGATCTCAGACAACCTGGGGTGGACCCGCAACACGGAGGATCATGTAGACCAGTGGTCCCCAAACTAAGGCCCGCGGGCCGGATACGGCCCGCCTCCACATTTGGCCCGGCCCCCTGAACAATACCAGAGACGCATTATGATTTTTATTATTTTTTTTTTTATGTTCATCAGTTCACACTGATGAACATACATAGGTAAGATCACTTTTCTGACTTTTCTGAGTATAAACAAATTTAATCATAATAAAATCTACTGGGATAAAATCCATCTCCACAACCATACTGGTAGTGAAATGTATTGTGCTGTGTAGGTGCTGTATCACTTAGTTCGGTTTCTCAGCCTGCTTGCTTTGTGGTTTTCACAGGGAAGTTGATGAGAGAGAGCTGCAAACAGCGGTGTCTACAAGCCTACTGGAACCTACAAAAGGATTATAAGGAAGGAACACAAGAACTTTGAGAGACTGCTCATATGAGTCATTTGAGTAAGAGATTCTGCTCTGACAACTAAGCTAAACTTTTACCTGTTAAGATTGTGCACGGCACAACAGAAAGTTAATGTTCAGTGGACTTTTTTTCTGTGAAGAACCCAGAGAGGGTTATTTGGTTATTATTTATTTCATAAATAGTGTTATTATATATTTCCCGACTTTATTTTTTCTGTGAAGAACCCAGAGAGGGTTATTTGGTTATTATTTATTTCACAAATAGTGTTATTTATTTCCTGACTTTTTTCTGTGAAGAACCCAGAGAGGGTTATTTGGTTATTATTTATTTCATAAATAGTGTTATTTATTTCATTAATAGTGTTATTATTTATTTCCTGACTTTTTTTTCTGTGAAGATCCCGGAAAGGGTTTTTAATATTTGGTTATGTGTGGCTTTCTGGAAAACAATAAATGTTTACGTTTAGGCACCCCTGCGATCGTCACACTTTTTCTGTTACAAACTGACCCCGGCCCCCATCAGAGAAGGGAAAAGTTATGTGGCCCTCACAGGAAAAAGTTTGGGGACCCCTGATGTAGACAGTAGTGAGGCAGGTAGGCAGGTAGGCAAGTAGGTCAGTTTATAGGTTTTTAGGTTGGTCGTTAGGTGGGTAGGATTGTATGTAGCTAGATACATATCAACTCATCAACTACCTGTGTTTGGCAGAGCCCAGAAAAGGGGTCGCCTGCCAAAGATATATTTAGATATTTATATTTAAATCCTGCACCCTGGTTCTATTGACTGCGGTTCAGCCTATATTTCACCCTGAAGAGCAACACAAGCCTAATGAATGGCTATCCTCAAGACCCGAGACGGCTCATAATTGTTCTGTTGAGCAAGGCAAAAAAATGCAGTTCCTTAGAAACATTCGATTTGCTTAAAAACATTAGAAGGCGTTGTGCGGTATATATTTGCGACATAACTAGACTGCCTAAGTAGATTACCTGCTGAAACCTCTCACAATCGATAACAGGGGATATAGAGCTACAACAATCTTACAACAAGGACCACAAGGATAACGCCAGACTCTGACTTATTTTGGTTTGTTTGTTTTGCGATGGTCACCATGTCAAAAGAGGCCTCATAAAATCTTGCTGCCTTGATGCATGGGCTGGAGACGGGGAGCACTAGAAGTTTTACTCAACACAACATGAATACTTGAAGCTGGTTTATCTGGGTCAGGCACACTGCCTTTGGATAAAAACTGTCCTTGAACCTGGTAGTCCTTATACGGATGCTGCAGAACCGGCAACCGGACCGTAGGGGGGAGAAGCGATGGTGCCCAGGGTGGTTGCGGTTCCTTGTGATGGAGATGGCCTTCTTCCGACATGCATGTTCCTCAATGCATGGACGAAAAATTAAAATATGTTTAAATATTTTTACATATTTTATCCATTTTTATATATTTCATTATTTCAACGTCTGTGTACACATCAGAGGAGTTGTCAGACAATGTGACCAACGGTCCAATAATTCAAACAATTCCGTACTTCATATTGCAGGCGTGGCAAGCTTTTGATCCGTGTCACACACACACACACACACACACAGATGCACACACACATACAAACACACACACATGCACACATGCACATGAACACGCACATAACAAACAGCACACACACACATGCATGCACAGCACACACACACACACACACACACACACACACACACACACACACACGCATGCACAGCACACACATGTACAGCACACACACACACACACACACACACACACACTTACCCATGCACATACACACACATGCACACGCACCAAACACACACACATGCGCACGCACACACACACAAACAGATGCACAAACACAACACAAACCGTTTGATTTGTTGACCTCGGGGCAGGCTCACAGCATCGTGATTCAGGATGAGTCTGGATCAAAGTGATCTCACTCGCTCTCTTTCTCCACCTCACCCTCCCGCTCTCTCTAAGCCTGTGTGTTTGTGAGCCGTCAACACAGACAGAAACCTCTTCTGGACTCCTTTGCAGCCAAAGGAACTGCTCATTAGTGGGAGTGTGAAGGGGGCCAAGCAAGGGGCCAAGCATGCTGACCGCTATGTGTGTGCATGTGGGCTGTGGGCTGTATTTTTCCACACGTGTTTGGGTGTCTCTTGTGAGGAGAGAGAGGTGTGAACTATAATTATTTTTCTTTTTTTTCTTTTATCTATGTTGTAATAACACTTGGTCAACAGCAGCTGTTAAAATGTGCTTTCCACATAAAGCCCATTTAAAGTTTTTGAACAAGCTACAAGGGATGCGACTTTGGGAAACAGAAAGCCATCGGCGATATCAATATGCTTCAGGTTGTCATGGGAGTAATGAATGGAGAGGTGCAATAGCTTCACACTCTGAAGAGCTGTTATCGAAACGGTCCTTATAGATGTAATTTTCCACTGGAATTAGCGCTTTTCATAAGACTGGGGCTGTCTATGCAGTGGAAAGGCACCAAATAAATTTAATTGGATCTACATGACCAGAAAACAACCATTCGAACATTGACCCTAGAGCCGGCAAAAGGATCAGCGAAACTCGCCGTCCAGCGGACTTTGGCTGGCGAAAACAAATTTGCAAAACTGTCTAAATGCTGCTAAAATGTTGTGTACATTTGCATATACTACCCACATTGTAGTGGTACAGAGCATGGTAACTTATTCCTTTAAATTGTGTGGGAAGAAAATATGTTATCTTCACCACATGGAATAATTGGCATTCAGCGGGCGGTTAATTTTTAGGACGTATGGCGTTGTCACGACACACTCCGTGGGCCGGGTACGAGAGCGGAACGTGGGATTTATTCACAGCTTGGCAGAAACACAAACACAGGCAACATCACATCCACCACCATGAGAAGGGAGAGCTCGTCTCTGTGATCTAGTCGTGTATCTACGGTATCAAGTGCCTGAGGTGAGCTGGTTACCCAGGGCTGTTTGAGGTGATTAGGGATGAACCAGGGACAGGGACAGATGTGGATTTCTGCAACATATGGTTAGAGTAATCTCTCTCTCTCTCTCTCTCTCTCTCTCTCTCTCTCTCTCTCTCTCTCTCTCTCTCTCTCTCTCTCTCTCTCTCTCTCTCTCTCTCTCTCTCCCTCTCTCTCTCTCTCTTGCACACGTTCATTGTATTATATGAAGGTCTCAAAAAGTGTGTGTGTGTGTAATCTATGTTTTAGTAATAGATAAGCATTTTTGTAATAAATATCATATATCTAAATACAGTATTACATAGTAGGCTAATCATGTTTGGGTGCAGGATGCACTAGGTGGGGCTCAAATCTCTGGCAACTCTGACCGACCATACGAGTGTGAAGTGTGTGTGGTTAGTGGCTGGTTTAAGCAGCCTGCACACCTGTGGGTCATTGTTAATCAAGGCCTACAGGTCAAAACAGCCACCACCACACATGCTCGAGGAAAAGAGCTCTAACGTGTACCATCTGCTCTGTTCACCATGATTCAAACTCTTGCAATGAACCAGATTCCTCATCACCCTGTGTCCTTGTCTTTGGGAGGAGACCGGCATTTGAATGGCTGGTGGCAGCGTCGTCTGCTACAACGAGAATTTAGACAAATAGGTCAATCATTTGGTTTTCAACACATTTCTGTTCTGCTGCACATGTAAACAGAAACAGAAACTTTTGTTTGTTTGAGTCTTGTTGTAAACTGTAAACCATGGCGTCGTCCATGCACACTTTGGGACTGACCAAAGCCTTGACTTGTTGCCAAACTATTTGTTAGTTAGTTACTAGTTGTTTTGCATGCGTGTGTTGTCGCTTGTACGGTAAACCACTGTTTACTGTACGCACTGGAGCGTGGACACCACATACATATTACCATTCTCCGTCCGCCGACGTGTCAAATTAAATTAACGTCATGCACATTTAGGATTTTCTGCTCGGGCCTGGACACAATGTGGCAAAATAGAGCCTTAAATCATGTTTCACATATTTAAAGGAGATCTGTTGGATGCTGCTGTCGGCCCTCTGAAGAAGCAGAGGATAATGGGAAATGTGTGTGTGTGTGTGAGTGTGAGTGTGTGTGTGTGTGTGTGTGTGTGTGTGTGTGTGTGTGTGTGTGTGTGTGTGTGAGTGTGTGTGTGTGTGTGTCGAAGGGCCTGGGGGACAGTGTAAAGGAGATGATGAGGGTCCCGGGAAACCAGCGAGGCAGACGAATGTGATGAGAAAAGAGAGAATGACAAGTCAAAATAAGATTTAAGGAACAGTGGTAGGTGGGGGGGAGGGGGGGCAGGTTATATTGTAAATTCTACAGGGTGAAATGGGAGTCACAGCTGAACGATTTTCTGCAAGATAAGAGACCGTATGTGTGTGTGTGTGTGTGCATGACTCAGGAGAATGGATAAGAAAAAAATGATAACAAAGTTGCAAGAAGAAAGAGAGAGAGAGAGAGAGAGAGAGAGAGAGAGAGAGAGAGAGAGAGAGAGAGAGAGAGAGAGAGAGAGAGAGAGAGAGAGAGAGAGAGAGAGAGAGAGAGAGAGATAAAGACCCAAGAGATGAAAGGTCTGTAGAAGAAGACCAATGCCTGGAGGTAGGACACCACGCCACAAAGCATACTATAAAGTATGCATGTATGTAATGTAGCACGAGGGGTGTAGAACAGAAATTACAACAAAATATTTACCATTTTCACCAACAAATTGTGGAATAGGCAAAAGGTGGCTGGTGAACTTCTACCGTGGCACTGTAGAGAGCACCCTGACGAGTGGTGTCACCGTGTGGTACGGTAACACCGCTGCCAAGAAATACATCCAGAGGGTCGTGAGGATGGTGGAAAAGACCATCGGGTGTGCACTTCTATGCACTTAGGAGATCTTTATAACCAGATGTCGGAATGAGGCTATCTCCATAACAAAGGACCGCAACCACCCTGGGCACCAACTCTTCTCTCCCTATGATCCGGTCCCCGGTTCCGCAGCTTCCTACAAGGGCTACCAGGTTCAAGGACAGTTTTTATCCACAGGGCAGTGCGCCTACTGACCTGCTAGGAGTGCTGCCACTATCATAATATTGTGTTCCATATTACATTACATCATATTTGTGCTGGTCTTTCTGGACTCATTGCAGTTACTGCACTATTCTGCACTGTACTGCACTGTATTCATGATGCTGCTGCACTACTGGCACTTTAAATAGCTTTTAAAGGATTTTTGCACAATTCAAAACATGTAAATATAATCCATTATGTTTATGTTTATGTTATTTTCATTGTGTACAGTATCGTTATAGTATAGTGTTGTATAGTATTAAGTATAGTACATAGTATAGTATATAGTGTTAAATTGTAGGGAATTCATACTGCAGGAGTGAATGGGGAGAAAGCATTCCATTGTATTCCATTGATTCAAATTTTGAATCTTGAATGAAAGCAAGATGGATATGGGTGGATATCCGTGTGAATTGAGTTTCATTGGATGGCACCTTTATAGCCCACTTATGGCTCATGAGCAATGAGGCAGACAAGGCACTCAGGGTAACAGTTCAACACAGAGGCCAGAAAGGTGACAACAGGCCAGGTGTTTCCCCAGTCTGACAGACCTGTGGTTCACCTCACCACGTGAAGGCGGATCATGATCATTGCTCAATGCTTTCCAGAGGATCCCGTTCACACGCTGAGGTACGATTTCTGCTACACCGACGAAAACCAAGGGGAGAACAAACTCTGTTTTTTCCAAAGTCAGTTTTTTCCAAAGCATTTGATGAGAAGTTCTGATTTGACTCTGGCTTCTTCCTTGCCGCCCGTGGGCCTGTAGGCTATTATCTGTCTGAAGACACATCGCTCTGCTGGGAATGTGACATGAAATGACCCACAATCCCTGTCCCTCCACCGGGGTCACGGTATAATTTGCAATTTCAATCTGTGTGTTTGTGTGTGTGTGTGTGTGTGTGTCTGTGTGTGTTTGTGTGTGTATGTGTGTGTCTGTGTGTATGTGTGTGTGTGTGTGTACTGTATATGCATGAGCGAGATAACTGCTATGCACAGGTTGGAAGACTTAACACAGTATGAAATTTATGTTTAATTTCTATAATCCAAAAAGACAGGAGTGTCCAGAAGTGCAATTTTTTATATATATATATAGGCAAGACAGAGCACTATCTCTAACATTGGTTTATATGAAGAATGTCGTTAGTAAATCATTTTAACGGCCTGCGTAAGTGAAGGTGGCTACTTGATCTGTTTATTTTAATAGTGTCGCACACACACACACACACACACACACACACACACACACACACACACACACACACACACACACACACACACACACACACACACACACACACACACACACACACACACACACTGATATTAACACTAATGAGTTTCAGCTTTATGGGTTGGCAGTTCAACTGAAACAGCATACTGTAAACTTTCATCCAACTTTTTATCCGGTACCCGCACACACACACCACACACACACACACACACACACACACACCACACACACACACACACACACACCACACACACACACACACCACACACACACACACACACACACACCACACACACACACACACACACACACACACACACACACACACCCACCACACACACACACCACACACCACACACATATTTTGGAGATATGTGTTGTTTTATTGAAAAATGTGTCTGTGCAGAAGCAGAGCGGGCGTGGCCGGGCCTGTACCCATTATGTGTTGTCATGGATGATTTATGAGTGAAGCCGTCTGAGGTTCAGGACGCCATATGCCGGGAACCGTCCCTGTCACACATGGGACCGTCCCTCTAATGATGTTTACATCCAGCCTTCCAAAGACACGATGAACGCAGAAACTTTTAATGATTTTGACACACCCAGCCACCGCTTCTGACTGCCTCCCTCTTGAGTCTAGACAGGCAAAAGGGGGAGTGTGGAGGGGGGAGGGGGGGGGGATGGTTTCAACAGGCACAAAGCATTTGTTTGTACAAAGGCTGTGATGTGGGTGACAAAGAGAGGGACAAAAATTATTCTATTTTTGTCCACTAGCCAGTTCCATATTAGATTGAGAGGAGAAATTAACATTACATCCAATTGAAGCCCATTAGCGGGAGAGATAGAGGACAGCGTGATCTCTACTCATCGTCTTCCAATTTTGCTTAGCGAGCAATTATCCCCATTAGCTCTTCTTAACACGTGTGGTAGAAGAACACACAAAACACAAAGCATCAACTTTAGGCTCTCTGTGTGTGTGTAGAGATACCCAGGCTAACTGGCGGGTCCACGGCCCCCTCAACACCACAGCAGAGGTTCCACGTCTGCACATTGCACCCCTGAAGTCATTAGCAGTTTGCTAGCGGCTACGAATCATTAGGCCGCCTGTTCGTACAAACAATACGAGACCTTGCAGACCGTTTTGTATATATAAAAATAAAAAAAGAAGAGAAGTATCAAATATTTATAGCTTATGAGTCAGTTTTCTCTCCAAAGGCGTACACTTACCAACCTTGAGCCCTGACAAATAAACTGCCTGTGGATAAAAACTGTCCTTGAACCTGCGGAACCAGCGTCCGGACCGTAGGGGGGGAGAAGAGATGGTGCCCACACTGTAATAAAAAACGGAAATTAACTGGCAGCTGTGGTTGCCTGAACAATTTCTCAACGTACATATTCGCCTATATTTACTTATTTGTTTGTTTATATAATTTATATTTATTTTACATTGTTAAAAGAAACAAAAAATATCGCTACCATTTTTACTCATTGTTTGTTTTATAAAGTTACTGTGTTTGTTTTAAAAGTTCATAAGTGGTGTTATGTTGATGTTATATGCTGTGTTGTGTTGAAATAAATTAACAAAATGTTCAGACAGTCTCCTTGTTGATCTTGTTGAAAATACAGAATCATAATTTAATTACTTGCCGGTGTCGTTAAACAGGCGGCTGGTTTCATGATTGCGGATTGCATTTTAAAAGGCGTTGGGTTGGTATTTAAAGCACCACCCATTAATTAAAAGAGGACCTTTTAAAACACCCTGTCCTTGAAAGGAGCATTTAGTGTATTCAAAGGCACCTTTGGATAACATAACTTCCAGAATGTTAACACGCGAGTGTAAATATAGAGTTGTTTGGCAAGCTTTAAATGTCGGCACCACTCAAAACGGCACCATCCAAAACAAGGTTTTTTTTAAAGGGGTTTCCATAGACCGGACATAATTCTCCTTTTGATTCTCAATTAAAATAAAAAGATACAAATATATATGCTGGTGATTTGGCAGACAAATTCAAAACCAACCAAAAACCGACTAAATATCGATATAAATATGACATCATGGGTTCAGTATTCATCATTCGGCCTCATCGACCTGTCCATTGTGTTGCCGGAGGAATGGGGAGATTACGGCCCGCTATCCGCTGAGGTCTGTCTATCTATCTATCTATCTATCTATCTATCTATCTATCTATCTATCTATCTATCTATCTATCTATCTATCTATCTATCTATCTATCTATCTATCTATCTATCTATCTATCTATCTATCTATCTATCTATCTATCTATCTATCTATCTATCTATCTATCTATCTATCTATCTATCTATCTATCTATCTATCTATCTATCTATCTATCTATCTATCTATCTATCTATCTATCTATCTATCTATCTATCTATCTATCTATCTATCTATCTATCTATCTATCTATCTATCTATCTATCTATCTATCTATCTATCTATCTATCTATCTATCTATCTATCTATCTATCTATCTATCTATCTATCTATCTATCTATCTATCTATCTATCTATCTATCTATCTATCTATCTATCTATCTATCTATCTATCTATCTATCTATCTATCTATCTATCTATCTATCTATCTATCTATCTATCTATCTATCTATCTATCTATCTATCTATCTATCTATCTATCTATCTATCTATCTATCTCATGCACGCATAGTGGGTCAATGCCGGGCAGATCGTTTGCTGAAGTTCTGCCCCTTACTGTACGCGCTGCTCCTGGCTTCTGGTATGTGAAATATGGAGAAACGCTTAACTGGATTCTATAAACCAGCGGTTCTTTAACCTTTTTTGCAGCCCCCCCCCCCCTTTTGTAGATAAATAAATATCCCCCACCTACATGCACCCACATAAAGACACTATCAGACACATCCTTTGCTTGCACACTCCTATTGAATTTATTTAAAACATTATCTGTAATTAATAGAGAAGTGCAACGGCGTCTGAATAGGAACAAGTCACCTTTACGATATCACATCATTTATATTTAGCCTCGACACGCCCCCTCCCCCCTGTCATAACTCCAAACCAGTTTGGGAACCACTACTTTATACCACAAACGAACAGGAGACGTTTTCAAAATATTGGTCTAATGACCGTTTGCTTTTAATGACAGCGGTCAAGACACATGTCTTCACTGTTTGTTCGTCACACTTCAAGATTCAAGATTTTTATTTTCCATTTGCAACAAGTACAATGGAATGCTTACCCATTCCCTTCTGCATGTGTATGCAGTGAACTGCAGTGTTCCTACAGTTTACAATTTAACACTATATACTACTACTATCAACTTTATTCTATACTTATACTATACAACACTATACTATAACAATACTGTATACAGTAAAAAGAACAATAAAGTGAGTGATGGATGATATGTACATGTGTTGAATTGTGCAAAAAACATTTCAAAGCATTTTAAAGTGCAAGTAGTGCAGCAGCATCATGAATGAACGTGCAGTACAGTGCAGAGAAAGTCCAGCAAATCTATGATAGTGTATGATAGTGTAATGTAATATGGAATAGTGGCAGTTCAGTAAGCGCACTGCCTGTGGATAAAAACAATCCTTGAACCTGGTAGTCCTTGTACGTATGCTGCAGAACCGGTGACCGGTCGGGGGAGAAGAGATGGTGCCCAGGGTGGTGGCATCTGGTCCAAAAATCTCCTCAATGCATGAAAGTGCTCACCCAATGATCTTTTACGCCGTCCTCACAACCCCCTGGATGGCTTTCTTTTCCTGTGTAGTGGTGTTGCCGTAACACCCAGTGACACAACAGTAGAATTTCACCAGCCACCGTTGGCCTATGCCGCTTCTCCTGAGGCATAGAGGTGCTGGTGTGCTAACCCTTCAGCATGACCTCCGTATTGCGGGTCCACTCCAGGTTGTTCGGAGATCTGTAGTCCCAGGAAACAGAAGAAGCTGACCATTTCCTGGGACTACAGATCTCTGACGACCCGACGACTTCCGTGTTCCACTTCTGTGCGATTATATTTGCTCATTGTAAAACGCTGCGGCAACAGAGCTATGGGTTCCATCCATCCATCTATCTATCGATCAATTGATCTATCTATCTATCTATCTATCTATCTAGATCTCCATCACAAATTCCATCATTCATTTGGTGTGCATTTCAGTATGAAAACAGGGAAAGTACGTTCCGGTAAATCAACAGGTTGATATGTTAGGGGGTATAGGGGTGTTGATCAAACACGGCCTGTCTGTCTGTCTATTGTTGTTTCGTCATTTGAACATCAATGTCATGTTGTTAGACGCTGTAGGGCAATGCCTCCTCTCTCGATCCACCTGGACAAATCCTTCATTGCTTTACTTTATTTTCATCTTCTCTGTTGTTGTTGTTTTGCTGCTGCTTTCATCAACGGCTCTTGTTCTTGTTTTGGTCGACCTCTCCTCTCCTCTCCTCCCCTCACCACTCATCTGCTCTCACTCATCTCCTCCCCTTGTTTATTCTCTCCTCTCTCTTTGAGTTGAGTTCTTTGAGTTGTTTGACAATTTGACTGCAATTCCAAGCGTCAAATTGGTTCATTTTGAAAAAGAAGTGGCTAGGGCAGACAGCTATTAAGTCGAGTAACCCCCCCCCCCCCCCCCCCCCCGAGTCATAATTGCACATGTTCTACTAAGTCACAGGTCCACGAAGCAGTTTGCCTTAGTTAAAACAATCATCTAATTAAATTGACAACCTGAATATTGTACAGATTATTGAAAAAATGCAAAGTGTGCCAAGTCCTAACCTTATCACAAACGGTTAGTCAATTTAAATAAGGATGTGCATGTGGTTAAAGAACACGCCTCGTTAGGGATTCTGCAGCGCAAGCCTCATTAAGGCTCTCTCTCTCTCTCTCTCTCTCTCTCTCTCTCTCTCTCTCTCTCTCTCTCTCTCTCTCTCTCTCTCTCTCTCTCTCTCTCTCTCTGCCTTTACCTCCTCTCTCTCTTTCCCTCTTCTGCCACTCAATGGGAGAATTGTTGAGGAAACAGTGACTCAGTGCAAGTGTAATGTACAGTATGTACGGACAGACACATAACTATCTTTCTGATGTAATATAATTGTGTGTAATTATATTATATATCAGAGGCCCATGAGGAAGCATTTCTTTGGACTAAAGTATATGTCTTAAAACATTAACATTAGTACATTGCCATGTGGGTATGAGAGGAGACACTGTATGTGGCATTATAACTCAAAAGAAAAGCACAAAATTCAATAGGATCCATGTCTCTGAACCACCACCCACCACCACCACCACCACCACCACCACCACCACCACCACCACCACCACCACCACCACCACCACCTGCATACAAGAAGCAAACATGGATCAAAACCATGGCTCCACACCTCTCTGTGTTGCTACACGACGGCAGGCCTACAGGCTAGCTCAGAGAAACACAACATGGTTTGAACCATGGGAGTGGGAGGCATACTGAATCAAATATCCAGAGCGTCACAACATCATATTGAAATGGAAAGTTAATATTAGATTTTTATCTTGATGTTCCACCATCTCCCACGATGCACCCTGGCTGAAGGACTTCACATGAAGGTACTGGCCTGGCTGTCTTACCTCAACCCTTCAGGACCATCTGGAAAGGTTTTCTTTGGCTTACAAACGGATACAGCAGCACACTCTGGTGCTTCTGGTCCGGACACTTATTTTGTATAGAATAGAATATACGCCACCGTATAATGACTATGAAGATTGAAAACTTGTAACTATTACTGCTTGGATATGAATTATTCTTAAAGCCCTCTGAGAACGCTAGGGGGGCCTTGCTCTTGGCAGTTACTTCGCGGGGAACAGAAGCCTCTACTGTACAGTCTCTGTGGTCACATAGAGATGGGAGTGCACACAGCAGGAGTGACCTTAATTCAAATTAATTGAACGGCCCATCTTTCGTTATCCTTCCTATACCATATCCAGAGGTGTCATTTATATATATAACATTGCATAGAATCCATACCGAGGGTGTAAGTACGCACAAGAGCCAACAATGGTATGTACAATGGAATCAAATCGGATTAATAATAACGCTTGTGTACGCACACAAGCAAGGCAATTTTGTGTGTGCAATTTTTCCTTACTGATAAATGACGGTCCACTTGGAAATGTGGATCAACCTCATTTCCCTCCACACGCCCAAATCCAACCTATAAATTGTCAATGCAAAGCAGCACTTGTTGGATGTTGATGCATAGAAATTACCCTGCTGATCAACGATACATTACGTTGAATCATGGCAACGACCGAGAGGAAGACTTTTGGGAATCTATATATAATAAATACTGCTGGTGTTTGTTTAGTTCAGCCCTTGGCTCCTCCAGGGAGCAAAGGCCATTGACAAATGTCTTCCATATCACTCGGTTGGGGGCAAGTTTTTCAAGGTCTCCCCAGTTTTGCCCACTCAAAGACATCTCTGCCTGGACATCCCTCCTCCAACTGTTCTTGGGGCGACCTCTTTTTCTCTTCCCTTGTGGGTTCCACTTTAGGGCTTGTCGGGTGATGTTGTTGGCTGACTTCATGAGAGTGTGTCCTATCCAGCTCCACTTTCCTTTTAGGATCTGTAGGTCAATGGGATCCTGTCCAGTTCTCTCCCACAGGTCCACATTCCCGACTGTGTCCCTCCACCGGATGTTCAGAATCCTCCTAAGGCAGTTGTTGATGAATGTTTGCAGTCTGGTTGTTGTTAGTTCTGTTGTTGGCCATGTTTCTGAACCATACAGCATCACCTGTTTCACATTGGAGTTGAAGATGCGTAGTTTGGTGTTAGTTGAGATGGTTTTGGAGCTCCAGATCTTTCTGACGATGTTAAACACAACCCTGGCTTTGTTGATCCTGCTCTTTATGTCCACGTATGTCCCTCCTGTGGTGTCCATCACATTTCCTAGGTATGTGAATGCCTCCACTTCCTCTAGGGGGCGCCGTGTATGAGGAGGGGGTTGCTGCTCCTGGAATGGATCTTCATCGCCTGTGTCTTTGTTGTGTTTGGTGTGTGTCCCAATTGTTCTGCTGCTTGTGTGAGTCTTGTCATCCGCAAAGTTGAGGTTGTCTAATTGCTCTCACATTGTCCACTGGATCCCATTTCTCTCCCCTTTGGTTGTTTCCTTCATGATCCAGTCGACTGTAAGGAGGAAAAGGAATGGTGAAAGTAGACGACCCTGCTTGGCTTGACCTCCTTATTGACATCGAAGCTCTTTGATAACTGGCCTGCATGCATGATCTTGCATGTGGTTCCGTCATATGAGTTTTTGATGATGTTTATTAGTTTGATGGGGATTCCCTAGTGTTCCATTAGGCTCCATAGGGTTGTTCTGTCTAAGCTGTCAAATGCTTTTTCGAAGTCGATGTCGAGGGATGTGGTCTATTCTATTAACTGTTCAATTATGATGCGAAGTGTTGCTATGTGATCCGTACACGAGCAGTCTCTCAGATCCGGTTGAGAACTCCGGGTACGGAAAGTAGGGTGATCCCTCTGTAGTTCATACACTGTCGTAAGTCACCTTTCTTTGGGAGTTTCACAATGTGTCCCTCTGCCCATTCTCTAGGTGTCTTTTCCTCTTCCCAAATCCTGCCAAACAAGTTGTAGAGCATGTCAGGTGATCCAATGAAAACAAATGTTTTGTAATCCATTGTGTGTCGAATAGCGTGAACTTATCGTATTGCGCCAATAGGCATAAAGCTGGCTCGCTCGCTTTGTTTCCCTGTTGAAGTTCACACCTTCAACTCTCATTGTTCCCTCTCTAAATCAGTGGACATTTAATCATCGGCATAAGGGCCGGGGGATAAACACAATTTGCTCAGGTGGTTGTGTTTTCCTTCCCATGCACCAAAGGCCGCTAACACTATTACTGCAGAGGAGACAACTGCAGGTGTGTGTGCTTTCTCACATCGGTATTTCATCATGTAGGCCCATCGGTTTATACCACATCATGCGGTTTGATGTGTAAGTTACACTGTTATGATGGGAACAACGGAACAATATTGGAACCATTCAATCGTGAAAACCAAAGGCTGCCAATGACCTTTACTACGAGTCCATTTTCTTAGGCCATTGTCAGGGGGAGAGAATTCATTAATTAATCTAATATTTATACTTTGTTTTTATACTGCAGTGGATCAGGATCTTAGGCACTGGAACAATTATGTTTCTTTCTCTCGCTCTCCATTTCTTTCTTTCTTTCTTCATGAATGAATGAATGAATTACTGCATGCATGTATTTATGTATTCAAATACCAGGACTAAGGGGCGTAGATGGTTATTAACCACGACTAGGGACAATCAAATCAAATCAAATTTGTATGCAGGCACACAATCAATACACATGGAATTCATTAATTTGCCTTTTGACAAATATCAGACCCTCACAGTGCACCCACTCTCAAATGAGATGCATGTGGTACATTCAACTGAGACATCATACATTATACATTAATATGAGATGTATGTGATGCATTAATATGAGATGTATGTGATGCATTACTACGAGATGTACCTGCATGTGGTACATTAAACTGAAATGTATATTGTAGATTAAACTGAGATGGATATGGTACATTAATATGAGCTGTATATGATACATTAATACAAGACGTATGTGGTACATTAATATGAAATGTAATGTGGTACATTAATACAAGATGTATGCGGTACATTCATATGAGTTGTGTGGGTTAATATGCATCTCAACACATTCAAGAGCAAAAAAGCCTCTCTCTTTATTAATTTCCTTTGTCCTGAGACCAGAGCGCGCAGCTCTGTACAGGAACATCAGGATGGCCTACTGTACCGCTCGGCCACCAAGTGTTAAATGCCACACGCTGGTCAGTGGTTTGGCATGTTTTCTGGAGGCGGCTGACGGGTACAGAGCCCATAAAATGGTCAGAAGATGTGCAGACCAATTTCTTACAAATCCATTCAGGATCATTTGTTTGTGGTTGTGTGTAGACCCAGTGTACTGGGACTACAGGGAGAAAAGAAGACACCTTATGTGGCTGTGTTGTTGATTCTGCCCAAAAAACGTAAAGACAAATGAAACAGAACGTCTGAATTTGTTGTAGTTGCGGTGCAACTGGTGCTACGAGCTCTGTTTAGCGCCGTACAGAGCACGACAAACACAAAAGAGGGGTAAAGTCATGAGATGGCAATTCCCTGTAGAATCCACATTAAAAGGAAAACGGATTTTACAATAACTTAACTTAATATTATTTGCAATGTATTTGAGTATATATATATATACTCAAATACATCTATACCTAAATATATATATATATATATATTAGTGCTGCAGGAAAACGTCTTTTACAATGGCAGTGAAAAAACTCATATATACATATATATATATATATATATATATATATATGAGTTTTTTCACTGCCGCTATCAGTTTTAGCAATACTGACTTTTCCACTGCAGCTGCAATTTTTTGGTGTCAGAAGAAGAATACAATTTTTGGAAATGAAGCATACACCCACAACTCAATCAACCCAGCAATCAGATTTTTTCTTTGAAAAACCAATTTGATGGAGAAAAAGATGAAAATCTAAGAAAGTCAAGTTATTTTGAACAAAAGTAATAACCACAGCAGCAGCAAAAAGAACCAGTTGAGATATGTTCTTTAGTGATTCAATGATGAAGCCAAACTTCAAACTGTGGATCATGACCCATAAGTGGGTCACAGCAAGTGGGTTGTCAAACCCAAGTGGCAAAAAGTAGCGTAGCTTATATGTGACCGACACAAACCACGCACCCACCAGCGGGTGCGTGGTTTGTGCGTACGCAGGGTGCGTTGACGTGTGGTAGACGCTACAGTTCACCCCTCATATTGTTATGCCACACACAGATTTTTGCTGGCGGAACCCCTTGGTAATACAGACTCGGAGAGTCAGAGGCAAAAAGGAGTTCAACAACCAGTAGGCGTCTTTATTGTATATTGCTCCAATGAAAAAACTGATATGAGTTGTGAACAATCAACTATGTATGTGTAAATTACGGAAGTAATAATACAATGTGTAAAGTGACTTACGTGAGTGTGAAATGGAAATCCAAACAGGGGGTGTTGTAATGATGTGCTGCGGGGAAAAGGCTGAAGTCCAAAACAAACAAAATATCCAGGGTAGAAATATACGTAAGTCGAAAATTACAAAAATACAAACAAGCAAAATAGTCCAAAGGGGAAATAACCAGGAGTTCACGGGAGATTGCAAAAGGGTCTTCACAGGGAATCACGGAGGAATTGGCGAGAGAGTCTCGGGTTGTAACAACGGGAAAGTACTGGCAACAAGTGACAGAGAAGCGGAGTATAAATAGGGAGCTTGATTGGGAATAGGGAACAGGTGGGCTGACGTGACTACGGTCTTCTGGGACGGAGTGTTCTCCTGGGTGTAGTAACCCCAGGTGGACACGAGGTGGAGGCAGAGGAGTGTGGCTGGAGAGGAGAGTGGTCAGTACTCCCCTCCCTAGGGGTGACACCAGGCGGCCTTCCATGGGCATCGGGGTTGGCCTGGTAGGAAGGAGGGCCCTCCCAGTCCACTAGGTACTGGAATCCCCTGCCTCGTTGGCGGACCGCCAGGAGCTCCTTAACCGTCCAGACTGGGTCACCATCTGTGAGGACAAGGAGAGGTGCAGGGGCTGGGGCGGGAGTAGACAGGGTGCTGACGGACATGGGTTTCAATAGGGAAACGTGTAACACGGGACATTCATGGAAGGGGGAAGGTCGAGACGTACCGCAGAGGGGTTGAGGACACGAACAATGGTGTAGGGGCCGACATAACGGGGGTTGAGTTTAGGGGAAGAGGTGCAGAGGTGTAGGTCAGGTGTAGGCCTGAGCCAACAGCCAAATTTCCTAAACCGGATGGTAGGCAGGGGCTGGCCTCCGTCGCCGGTTTGCTCACCGTTGAGCTTGTTGGGTGGCTCTCAGGAGAGCAGCTCGTGCAGACCTCCAAATTTTGTGGCGGAGGTGAGTGCTGATGAAGGGAACAGCCCCATCCAACTCTTGCTGTGGAAACATGAGGGTTTGATGACCGAGGGAGCATTCAAACGGCGACATACCAGTGGCAACGTTGGTCATGGAGTTGTGCGAGTACTCCACCCAGGGCAGGACCTTGCTCCATGATGCAGGGTTGCTGGTTGTTAGGCTGATGGGGACTGGTTTCCCCCCTGGTTTCCACCCCGCCTGCCCCCATGGGATACCATGGAGGCAGACAACGTGAGTCACAAGGAGATCTGCGGTCTCAGCAGAGGAGGGGAGCTTGGGAAGTGTGACATAGTGGGCCGCCTTGGAAAATAATAACCGTGGGACATAGGAAGACCAGTGAAAAAGTCGAGGGAGATGTTGGACCAGGGACAACAAGGGATGGGGAGTTTTGCCTCAAATGGTCTGTGGTTTGCCAACAAGGATTCCGTCAGGGAAAGTGAAGGGGAGTGGGCGGTCGGAGAAGAGATCTCTCCTGTAGGAGGGAACGTGTAAATGTGTAAAGCTACTTACGTGAGTGCGAAATGGAAATCCAAACAGGGGATGTTGTTATAATGTGCTGCGGGGAATCACAGTTAATTAATCATTGTTGGCATCATTGTTAAATTGAGAGTTTTGACATGATCTTTCTTTGCATTGGTAATTGTTATGAAGGTGTGGTTGTGTGGCAGCCATTTGTTTTTTTCAGCCATGTGTCTATCACAACTAGATAGACACGGTTCGCCACTGACACACACACACACACACACACGCACACACACACACACACACACACACACACACACACACACACACACACACACACACACACGCACACGCACACGCACATGCCCACACACACACACACACACACAGCGTCATTACTTTGTGTATTTAAAGCTTTGCGCCGCTTTAGTTTGTGCCGTGCTCCGATGACAACACAAATGAACCTTTAGCAGACACCAAACACTTCTCCATGGAGACGATCAATGCTCAGTCCATTAGTTTCAGAGCACCACCACCCCCCATCGCTAACTGCCCGTTATCTAAAGCAGGGGTTCCCAACCTTTTTTGTGCCACGGACCGGCAGATACATGAAAAAAATCTTGCGGAGCGGTTGTCAATTTTCGCGGACCAGTTGTCAAAGTGTGTGTCAACACACTTTGACGACCGACACGTCACTAGCGCGTAGTCTCTTTAGTAGCGCGTGCAACTGAAAGTCTCTCGTTATGCCGCCGATATATATTTAATCTCTATATATAGATTATACCGCCCATATATACCGCTATATAATATATATATATAGATTATACTATATATATAATCTCTATATATAGATTATACCGCCCGCCGTTCACCTATACTCAAATTATTTGAGTCAAATATGATGATAAACACACAGCTGTTTCGCGGCCCGGCAGTAACACCTCCACGGCCCGGTACCGGTCCGCGGCCCGGCGGTTGGGAACCCCTGATCTAAAGTACACAGAGTGCAGCCACAAAACCATCCACAATTCTAAACCTTTATGCAGAATCAGCCTTTTGCGCCCCTTCATTACGCCAGGAAATTGGAATTCAATTACTGTACACGACCGTCTTTTTTCTGCGGGTCTTCACAGGGAAAAAAATCCACATCCGTGGCTCTCGCTTGATAAACTTCTGCAATAATGTGCGATTTAAATTCATTACGCGTTGATCATATTAATATTGTGAAAACATCGCCAGGGCTGTGTTCATAGAGGTAATAATATTGTTGTCATGTCTCTGCATCTGAATTTGCCAATTTAAGGGCATTAGGACAATTTAAGTCCTGATGCCCTTAAGAAGTGAGCGGAGACTTGTTTTACCGCTGTAGGAGTCTCTATCGAACATATACTCGACCTGGGGGACGACTGGGAATGCTCCCTATAGCAGATGGCATTTTTAATAGTTCATTTCAAAGCCAAACACAGGGGAGAAAAAGTACAAAAGTACTCAGCCATGAAAATAAATGGCGCCCGAACAATATATATTCCTGCCGGCTCAAATTACAGTGAAGTAGAGCTATGGACGTGTTTCAGACACACACACACACACGCACACACACACAAACACACAAAAACACGCACACACGCACGCACGCACGCACACACACACACACACACACGGAACATCCATGAACAGAACAACACAGTCGACACACGGTGTTGATTTGAAACCTTAGTTCACAGATGCTCTAAGAATGATAGAACTGCCCAGAAAGGATGTTTTTATTGTGAAAAGTTTACTGGTGAGTCACACCGAGTTAGTGTAGATCCTCGCCTCTAGCAGAAACTATTGGAACAAATATTAACCAAAAGAAAGTAAAACACTTATTTCAGTCTGGCACCAGACTTCAGATTTTTGAGACTAGAAATAAATAAACTGTTGAGTTGAACCAAAGTTCTTCACATATTTCCCTCTCTTTCAGGTTCAAATATGGTTTCATGCTCTCCTGAAGGAACACTCACCACCTGCAAATAATCAACTCTGTCACCTTGGAAACACACCCACCCATGTTCCTGTACTGACAATGACACACACAGACACAGACACACACACACACACACACACACACACACACACACACACTCGTAGACTTTTCCATGGCAGCAGTGAGCAGGGTATTGTTAGATTTAGTTGTACTCCACTTATGCCGTGTCTCGGTGTCAGCACAAAACTCAGAGCAGACAAGACGCACAGCCTACCAGCCTGGCTGTGCGTCTCCTCCTCATGTTGTGGGAAAGAGTTTGGGGGGGAAAAGACACAAAAACAAAAACTCTCTGTCCACGTCACACATCCCATTGAAGCGTAATAGTGCAGAGGAGGAGCTGCATGCATTCAGAGGCCAACTCCGTACTGCCGGCAAGGTACCAGGGCCCGACTCCCAGGCTATCTCCTCTTTACTGGGACAGCGATTCAGAGCGAGAGAGCTAGTGCAGTTCTAAGGGAGAGCGGTTTTAGAAAGGGCTCGCATTGCAAACCTGATCCATCCCGGAACGTCTCCGGCTCCTTATGGAAAGCCATATGGTGCATGAAAGCACCACCCATTTGACGCTTTAAAAGTGACAAAACACTGTCCAAACTGCAAGAACGCCATCCAGAACTAGTTGATATGTGGGCGCCCTCTAGAGTCCACGATTTGCCTCGGCTAGTAAGTGTGGGTAGTGGGTATGCGCAGTGAGTGTGTGCAGTGAGTGTGTGCAGTGAGTGTGTGCAGTGAGTGTGTGCAGTGGGTGTGCGCAGTAAGTTCGCACAGTGGGTATGCGCATATGGCTTTCCATAGTTCTGGCAGTTTGGATGGCGTTCTGGACGGCATTTTGGGGGTGGTAAGTGCCTTTCCCTGGCAAGTGTTGTCTGTCATGAATAATGGAAGAGACGTGTAGACTGGGAGCAGATAGGGTGACGCTGGCAGGAAGATGACATCCGTGAGATTCTTTTGAAGCCTCTGAATTGGCCGCCATCGAGCCCCGCGAATATGTCAGGAGAAACCAAGAGGAAGGGAAGAAACAAAACAAGCTTGGTCTCAGGAAAAAGAGTTGAAGCGATTTCTGATAATTTGGAAATCTGATGTTTGGGCCAAGTGCTGAAAAAAAAAGTAAAGGAATTTCTGATGTGTTAATATGAGATGCTACGCTATTCGGGTATATTTGCAGAACATGGAATATTTGATGTGGAAAACAGGAACGCTATGGTTTGCCGAGCACATTTTCCTGCCTCTCGGCTAGAATCATATTTTGCTATTGACCTTCAATTCAAGATTTAAGTTTCAAGAATTTCATCTGGCAAGTACAATGGAATGTTTCCTCCCCATTCCCTCCCTCAGTATGAATTTCTCAAACACAATACTATTTTAATACTATACTATTTACAATAAAAAAAATACACACAGAATCACAGAATCCGAACTGTGAACAGTCTCTCTAGGCACCAAGCTAATTATGTTTCTCTCTGCCGCATGTCTCTTACCTGACATTGAGTCCACAGACCCAGTCATATAGCAAGCAGTTCGTAAATAAAGTTAGGAATGTGTATGGAGAAAAAACCCATTATGGAAAAGTACAAGAAAGAAACTGACGATTAAGCTATTCAGACAGCAAAAAAAATAAAAAATATTTTATCCACAGTTAACAGAACTAGTGTAAAGGGCTAATGGAACAATTTAATTCAATTAAAATAATTTCAAGAGACTAAACTAACGTGTTTATCCCTTATGTAAGACTCCACAGCGAGGGACCAGCCTTAGAGCAGCTAGGAGATGAGCTAGCTGCATGTATGAAATACCTCACATTCGCCTATCAGTGTTTGTACAAACAGGTAGAGGTTCAGGCAGCTAATCCCACCCCAGACAAGCCGTCACCATCACCAGGTTGAAGACGTATACATCTGCATATTCAAACCAACGGGGATCCAGCCAAAAGTAAAGGGACCATACAAGAAGTGAAGAGTTTCAGATGCCCCATAAAAAGCCTATTGAATAACATCAAAACATGCAGATAACAGGTTTTCCCCAACAACAACCTTAAGAAGATTTGCCACAACAGCACACAGATAAAATACCTGACTTAGGGAATCAAGGGCCCCCTACTCCCCTACTTATCGGCCCTTACAACCACTTCCATCAAGATGATAATGTGAAAATTTGGATACCTCAGAGTCAATAATACGGGTAAATGGGTCAACTCATCCCATTGGTATTGGTATTTTTTAGTTGCATGGTATGCCATTCAATATGTTCTTGATGTTTTTGATCAAGAACTTGAGTAGTGCAT
>CM051016.1:11287672-11290172 GCA_027704905.1 Muraenolepis orangiensis | reverse complement strand
CAAACATTCCTATGAGTGGGAAACTTTCGAAAATAAATATGTTTGAGGCAAGCTCAAATCTTCGCTTCAAATTGATTTAGACCAATCATGTTGCTGGGGGCGGGGATCTGCAGACGTGTGTTACATGAAATGGGTCTCTACTTGAAACAACCTGACCGGCGGAACCAAAATAAACGTGATGGAACGTGGCTGACCATTCATCTCAGAGCCTGAAGAGAACTGATAACTAAATCGACAGCATTGTCTACCCGTTGTTGGTCCCCCTCCTTGGCCATTGCCAAACGCAAACTCAGCCAGCACTGGTCAACTAAAGCTAAATCTTCTTCCAACGTCCTTAGACAAAGTGTCTGTGTAGGTTTAAGATATAACCTGTGTAGTAGAGTGGCCACTGTATAATTACATGTGTTCAAATCCTAGAGAAACACAGACTATTGTAGCCAATTAAACTGACAAAACTAACCCTTGAAAATGTTTTGTTTTTTCTTGAATGTTTATTGATCACTTCATCACCGTGCACTGGCCTGTGTTAATTACACTTACATCATGAAGGGAAAAGTCAATAAGGTTGCATTTAGGCCTTTTACACAGTTCAGATCAAACAGTGGCTGTGTTTTGTATGAACACGCCCTTTTAACAAGTACAATTATATCTAATAGGTTAGGTCAGATGGATAGAGTGGACATGTTTGAATTTGTGTCAGACATCCCAGATTAATCACTAGTGTCCAACATCTCCATTCATTTGCAACTAATTGAGCGTTTTCTCTGCCTGGTAGATCATTGACTGAAGAGAGGAATTCCAAGAACAGCTTATTGGCTCACAGAAAAATCTCTCTCTCTCCTTGTCTCTTACCCTTTCTCTCCTTTTCCACTTTCTTTCCTCATCTCTATGCTTCTCGGTAGATTGCCTCCCTTGTCCCTTGTGGTTCCCCATATGATGCACTACTTAATACCCACAATAGATTCGGAATAGCGTTAGAGTATGTATGTACATAGAGTATGTATGCAAATGAGCACAGAGTAACATGATTATGATTGACCAATACACATTACATCCTGTCCTGGACTGCATACCTTGTCGTGGTGGAGAGGCTTGGAGAGGTTTACACCTCTGGCAGGTTCAACCAAACCAGACTTGTCAAGGGGTAGGAGGCAGACCAATTGCAGTCCCTGGTCCTCCAGGTTGGGGGTTGGGCGTGGGGTTAACTTCCTCATCCCGGAAAAAATGCTCTATGCTCCCCAGAGGAGCCAAGGGCTTAACTAACTAATGCACATTACATCCGATAGATTTTCGTGGCATATTTACTTCAAATTCTAGAATCATCCCTATACGTATTCCCTAAATAGTGGATTTGGAGTGTGTGTGGATGGTGGCTGGTTTAAGCAGGCTGGTTTAAGCAGCCTCAACTGGCCTGAGTTGCAGTGATTACTCTATTGCTGGTGAGGCTGCACACCTGTGGGTCCTTGTTAATCGAGGCTTACAGGTTAAAACAGCCACCACCACACACATTCGAGGAGAGAGAGATCTAGCATGTACATCTGCTTTGTTCACCGTAATTCAAAACTCTTACAAGATTCCTCATCACCCTGTGTCCTTGTCTTTGGGAGGAGCCCTTAGGTAGCCATTTTAACGGCTGGTGGCAGCGTTGTCTGCTACAGTGGACTACATATTGTTCACTATATTGGGAATAGGGAATGAGGGAATGAGTGAGCCAAATCCGACGCAGCCTCTTTCTTCTCACTCCCTGTTCCTCTCCCTCCCTCCCCCGCCCATGTACTCAGTCTCTTCCTCTACATCTGTCCTTGCTATGCGCCACTGGCACAGCGTCAGCCTCCACCAATCAGACAGCGAGCCAGCCATCCAGCCAGTCATCCAGCCATCCTGCCAGCCATCCAGCCCATCCAGTCAACCAGCACATCTGTCCAGCCAGGCCCATTCAGGCCTGCCAAGCGCTTGATCAAAATAGACAGAAGTCCAGCAGATCAGACCCTCCATCGCCTCACCTGCCAGCAAGGAGGGATGGATGTGTGTGTGTGTGTGTGTGTGTGTGTGTGTGTGTGTGTGTGTGGGGGGGGTGGTGGTGAAATCTAAACAAATGGCATTATCATCGTTATCTGGCACAGCACTGCCAGGCCTGGGACACCTCTCACTCCATGGCAGATGATCCAGGGGGATCTGGGGGTTAAGCTGAGGTTCACACATAGGGGTGAGGGGGCCAGGCTGCAGACTGATGGACTCTCGGTTTGGTTATTTTCTGCGGAGAAAAAGAAAAAGGCGGAATGACTAACAGCCCACGTTAACACCACAGGGACAAAAGCAATGACATGACATCCTTTTCCATCCGGTTCCCAAAAAATGATTTACACACAAAGCAAGGCTGGATGTTTGCAGTGCTATTCAGCATTGTGTGTACAACTGTGGGCATCTTACAATGAACACACACACACACACGAGTCTGGGAGATGCTTTCACCATTGACTCCGTGTGTACAGTGTACACT
>CM051016.1:11272672-11285172 GCA_027704905.1 Muraenolepis orangiensis | reverse complement strand
CCCAGGTGTTTCGGGGACTTGAACCGGCAACCTTCCGGTTCCCAACCCAAGTCCTAACAGACTGAGCTACTGCCGCCCCTATTAGTATTATAATTGTTACAATATAGTGTTGTATATATTACACCATATAGAAGGTAGTATATAGTGTTGTTTATAGTATAGTATAGTATTGTATAGCATAGTATTGTTAAAAAAAACATTACGATGGTGGCAACTCTGGAAGAAAAACAACTCTGGCTGGCTCTGCACCACTCCGTGACACCTGACCTCCTGACCTCAGACAGAGCCCAGGGAGATGAAACGGTAATGGCCGGGTCCCCGGATACCCATTAGCTCTCTCCTCCTCCTCCTCCTCCTCCTCCTCCTCCTCCTCCTCCTCCTCCCACAGAAGCTCTGAGAGGAGACGCTGCTAACAACTGGGTTTGGTTTCTGACAGGAACCATGTCCGTGATGCTACCAGATACCCATTTGTATCCATGCCAAAACATGGCAACATTTCCTCCTATAAATCAAAATGCTAATGCTACGCCCCAACAGTGATTTTTGTTTTTGGCTGCTTCTTGGGGGGGGGGGGGAGAAACAGGATTTTATCCTTTTAAAACAAGGTCAGATCGTTCATTTAATTTCATAAATTAAGGCAGTGGATACGATCGGTACTAGATTGGACGTGTTGTAACTCCCCTGAAGGCCTGACGAGGGTTGATTCTGACGTGAGAAATAATGCTCTAATGCTCTACAAGCCATTTGAGGACATTGATAGAAAAACTTCCACTCAATGAAAACTTTAGCGGAAGGACCGCTGGCCCCGCTGGCACTGACCCTGCTCCTACACCTGGTTCATCACTGATTCATCATGCCTCACACACATCACATCATCTTGCTCTGTCAAATCGTGTGTACAATATACAAGATACAAGATGGCCAATTGCAACAGGTACATTGGAATGCTTACTCCCCATTCCAAAGTGGTGTGTGTGTGTGTGTGTGTGTGTGTGTGTGTGTGTGTGTGTGTGTGTGTGTGTGTGTGTGTGTGTGTGTGTGTGTGTGTGTGTGTGTGTGTGTGTGTGTGTGTGTGCGTGCGTGCGTGCGTGCGTGCGTGCGTGCGTGCGTGCGTGCGTGCGTGCGTGCGTGCGTGCGTGCGTGCGTGCGTGCGTGTGCGTGTGCGCGCAAAGGAAAACAAGCAAAGCACAACAACAATCAAACAAAAGTCGTCTCCGGTGCTCTGCTTGGGCGATGGGTGGTGGTTCATCAACCCGAAAATACACAACAATAATAAAACAGAATCTACTTCTACTGCTACTAAAGTCAACAGTTTTCTGCCGACATCCCGAGATGGCTTTTTTTTGAGATGCCATTTTTGACAGTTCATTTGAAACCTGTGAACCGTGCACAAAACTTTCGACACTCTCGATCAAAGCCATCACCTTTGTTCAAAAGTTCAGCATCAGAACGCTTAGAACCCGCCCGCCCACCCACCCACCCACACCTCCATGAACCTGGTGTTCCATTCTCCCCCTTCTCTAAACCAATTGGCTGTGGAGAGGAAATGACATTTCAAACAAAAGTGATGGCAGCGGTGAAAAAGTTATATTGTGTTGTTATATTGTGCAGGTGTATCACTCCTTTGACTCCCTCTTCAAAGGAGTGGATGGAAAAGACTCTGTCGAAGGGATTTCAAACGTTGCTCTACCTGAACCCTGTACAAACCGCTGAATGCTTTTTTAACATAAACAAGTTTTAAACTGTACAATTGTCAAGTATAACGACAGGATCAAAATGAATCATTAATAGTGTTAACCCCAACCCATCCCTGTTTGCCTTGGCTTAGTGACCTCAATACTCAACTCTCCACAGCTTTCCTTTCTTGGTCGTGTTCGATTTTGTCCTTTGGTCACCGGTCGGATGGTCTTGGAAGTCACAGCCTCTTAACCTCATGACCTCTTTATGTTCTGCTCGTCTCACGCTACTCTCCTCAACCCCAACGTTTCGCCGGAGTAACTTCAAATGAGGACCCACCGCCATCCTCCTGATAACACACACACACACACACACACTCACACACACACACTCACACACTCAGTATTCAGCCCTGATGCGGTTGTCATGGAAATCTCACCCACCCTCAAACTGGTTTCAGGGCTTTAAATTACCATAACAATACATAAATACATAAAGCAACCTTTGATGAAAAAGTCACACACACAATATGCACATAGTTGAAACCTGGACTGTGAGAGAGAGAGAGAGAGAGAGAGAGAGAGAGAGAGAGAGAGAGAGAGAGAGAGAGAGAGAGAGAGAGAGAGAGAGAGAGAGAGAGAGAGAGAGAGAGAGAGTGTGCATGTTTGTGTGTGTGTTAATTAAGAAATAGTTTTATTTGGAAACAATTTAATTTCGGTTTAATTTCGATGGTTTAAAAAATACATTTTAAAAAGGTAATTTTATTTTGGTGGGAAGAATTTGTGGTGGTCAAACTTGGCCAACTGGTAGCCAATTACTCCAGTCACTCACCTCAACAGCCATTAAATTACCTACTGCCTTACACATGCACTACAATTAGCTCACTGATAGCTAAACCATACATTGTATTTCTTTGCCAACTAAAGTCAAGTCGGGGCCCTCCGGAAAGAGGGCCTGTCAGCAAGCGCCTGGTGGCCGGGTTAGCCACGGGAGCCCACGGGTGCACTGCCAGTCAGGTGGCAGTGAAGGCAGAGGCCTCGACGGACCAAAATCAGCCAACAGAGATTGGCTTTGGGGACGTGGAATGTCACCTCTCTGGGGGGAAGGAGCCTGAGCTTGTGTGGGAGGTGGAGCACTACCAGTTAGACTCGGGTGGGGCTTACCCCCTGCCCCTGCCTCACTTCCGATTGGAGCTTGCTTGATTTGCAATTCGGCGATGAGGGCTACGACCCTCTGGATAGATTTAGAACGGCGTGATTAGGAACTAATCAATGTTTAGACAAACAGTTTTTCCGCTTTGTGAAGGTAATCCGATTAAAGGAAAACTTCTGGATTTTTCAACCTGGAAAACTTCTGGATTTTTCAACTTTGAAAACTTCTGGATTTTTCAACCTGTAAAACTTGCTCCTGTGTCTAACCAAGTATCGCTCAAGGAAAAGTGTCGCTCCGAAGTCTTGTGAGAGTTGAGTTGTTGCAGGAAGAGAACGGTGTAAACGTGAGCATTGGACAGAAGTATGCCGGCAAGACTTTGTTGTGTTGGACTACAAAAAGCATAGCTTAGTGTCATCTTAAATATTTTCAAAGTCACAGCCTAATATTTAGCTGATTTGGACAATGTCAGATTTAGTGACATTTCAAAGTGAGACTTCTCCTCGAGCGAGACTTAGACACAAAAAACAAACAGACCGGATCAAGCGAAAGGTAAAGAAAATAGTTGGATTTCTCTGGAAAGGAAACCTTTCCACAAATTTGTCAAACCCTCTGGAAACACAATCTAAGCCCCTATGGCTGGCCCCAAAGGGTTACAATGGACTACGCAAGGACTTCAATTCATAATGAAAATGTTTGAACGCTGCTGAATACAAAATACCTTATCTGTCAACGTTTGGGGCCACTAAACCTTGAAGCACATTCCATAACCTTTCCCTATAATCCAAATCAACCATTTAGCCTCACAGCTCATGAATATAACTCCAGCCACGGGAGGACACGTATCAAGTAGAAATCAAATGTCTCATAACTCCTCATGCGAAGTGAAACGATGTGTGTTACACCCCAGGTCTCCACAACGGCATGGCATGGTCAAATAAATGCACAATAAACATTCAAGATACATAAATGTGTCAAAGTGTTTAGCCGGAAGTGAGCACCCAGGGGGCTATTGGTGCAGTAGTGTGGTGAGGTTACCTGGTGGTAGTTAGCGGGTACAGTAGTAGTGTTACAGTAGTGAAGTTACCTGGTGGTGGTTAGTGGGTGCAATAGAAGTGTTACAGTAGTGAGGTTACCCAGTGGTGGTGGTTAGTGGGTGCATTAGTAGTGTTACAGTAGTGAGGTTACCTGGTGGTGGTGGTTAGTGGGTGCAGTAGCAGTGTAACAGTAATGAGATTACCTGGTGGTGGTGGTTAGTGGGTGCAGTAGTATTGTTACAGTGGTGAGGTTACCTGGTGGTGGTTAGTAGGTAGGAGGAAATCAAGTAAATAATGGCGAAGTCTTGGCCATGGCAATATGTCTCATGGCCACATCAAACCAACGTCACGGCGGCAGCAGCTCCCGTCGCTGCAATGCAGGCTGGTCTCTAGAGCGTCCGCACACACCAAGGGGGTCAAATAAAAATACAGAAGAAGAAGAGAAGAGAAGAGAAGAAAGGAGACAACGTATAGCGAGCGGGATTAGCGGAGAGGAAACGCGCGGCTTGGCTAACAGGGGTGGTCATCTGTTAGAGGGGATTTGGGTGGTCCAGATGCCGCGGAGGATCTTAAGCTAAGGGGCTCAGCCGGCTACGCCACAGTGACTTTCCCCTGTCCTCCTGGGGCGGCTGAGATCTGTCAGCCTCTGCTATCTGATAAATGAAAGTGCCTTGACAGTAAAACAGAGGGAGGAGAGAGAGAAAGCAGCGGCTTCAGCGGTGTGGTGTGTGGTGTGTGTGTGTGTGTGGTGTGTGTGTGTGCTGTTTGTGTCTGACAGAGAATGGCAGGTGGTGCCAAAGTAGGCCCCGTCAATGTCATACACACACGCCAGCCCGTGCACATGCACAGGCACACACACACACACACACACACACACACACCACACACACACACACACACACCACACACACACACACACGACACACACACACACACACACACACATACACCTAAAGCTGTTAAGTTTCATGCCAGCCATCCAACATTTTGGCTTTCCGTCTCCCACAGAATTCTCCATTCTGCTCTGTTCATGAATCTCATTCTAGTTGTGCTCTGAATCTCAGAAGCTTCTGGCGCCAACGTGCCGTAAAAAAAAGGTGTGAAAACGTTACATTCAACTTTGACCTTGACAGCCAGCATACAGGTGAGGTGAGCTAAGCTAAACCGGGCCCACTCTTGGGGCGACCATGGAATTTAAAACCAGGAGGCTACGGACAGCATCCGCATACATCCGACCGCGTGATTGGTCCATCGTAGCACAGACGAGAGGCAAACATCGCTGGCGTTTTTGTTTCTGCAGCTTGTGTGTCATCTATTCCCTTCCTTCGGTGCCCTGGCCTGCTTATTGTCACTGTCGCCTTCTGGAAAAGCATTACGTTTGTACGGACCTCAACCACGATATACCACAAATAAATGAAAGGCATCACCATGGAAACGTGAACGTAGATTTATAAACAAAAAATCACTCACACACACACACAAACATATAATTAATATTGTGGAGAATATACTCCCTATTTAGAGTGAATAGGGAGTAAGCATTCCATTGTACTTGTTACACATGGCAGATAAAGAATCTTGAATCTCGAACACACACACACACACACACACACACAAACATACACAAACACGCACTCTAACACACACACACACACACACACACACACACACACACACACACACACACACACACACACACACACACACACACACACACAAAGATGGGGAAAGAAAGGTGCGGCTGAAGCGCCAGACAGAAAACAGAGCAACTAGAGCGAACAGAACAGAACAGAACAGAACAGAACAGAACAGAACAGAACAGAACAGAGCGAACTAGCAAGAACAGAGGAACGGCTAGAAAGGATAAACGAGGATTTGCAAATGTAGCGAAAAGAAGAAAGAGGCAGCGGGCAGCCAAGCGAGGGTGGGGAGAAAGAGGGGACAAGACGGAGGAAGAGCAAACAAAGACAGAAGCCAAAGTCTTCCTGGTTCGTATACTATGTACTATACTTATACTATACAACACTATACTATACAAAATACTGTGCACAGTAAAAATAACAATAAAAATAACAATATAGTGACTGATGATATATACATGTGGTGAATTGTACGAAAAGCATTTAAAAAGCATTTTAAAGAGCCAGTAGAGTCCAGCAGCGTCATGAATAGTACATCGCCAAAGCCTTCTGAAAATGGAATGTGCAGAACGGGGGAATTGCAGAAATAACATTTTTGGATGACTTCTTGGAAAATGGGGAACAAAAGAATATGTACTGTATATCAAGAGGAAACTTGAGGTTTATGGGCACAGTGACAGAGGGGTGAGAGGCAGAGAGACTCATGTGGACATATATTCACGTCCCAAGCCCTGGGATACAGACGATCAAGGATGATCACACTCCAGTGTTTCCCAACCAGACGGGAACTAATGAGCAGCTTGCGGAGCTCAGTTGTTAGTATTTTTCCGCCCTCTGGAAAACCGTGACTTTAAGACACCCACACACACAGCTACAATACAAAGCAATTGTGTTTCAAATGGAGTTTAAAATCTACTTCGATTTTTTTACGATAAAGGTTTTACAAACGAAAATTCTTACTGTGGATAGCGAGTCTCTTCTACCTGAGAGCATTGGAAAACGCAAATTGGAATCTATATATTTCGCCCCCCCAGACAACGTCATTACAAAGGCCCCCGGAATCCTGAACTCACTGTGAAATCCCGAAGGCCGATTCAATTTAGTGAATGGTTTAACGCCCATTTGCACTCTGATAACGTTCACCTCAGCTCACTGGAACCAAGAGGCAGAAGAGGGGAGAAACCTGCTGACTTGGGATCCCTGAACAGAACATCCTGGAAAAAGTCTGGGCTTAAGGATGTTTTACAATAGATAACCTGAATCGCTACGGCAGCTTGACCTCAGAAAGATGACCCACGTCCCATTCCAGCTATAGGCTTCGATCAGGGTTAAACATTCCTTCATCTTTTTTTTCAAATAAATGCAGCCTTGTACTTTTTCTGATACCCTGTTTGTTCCCAAATGAATTAAAAGCTGCACCCCTGCTGTGGTAAAACCTGATTAGACTACAATTAGCCAACTGATGAAAGAGGCGGTGGGGGGAGAAGAAAGAGAATCAGAAAGAAGAAAGCAGCTGGAGAGGAAGAGAGAGAGAGAGAGAGAGAGAGAGAGAGAGAGAGAGAGAGAGAGAGAGAGAGGACATAACAGGGAAAATAATGAGAGCAGAGGTAGAGAGAGGACATGATGAATTAAAGAGGGCTGAAAGGTGGCCATGGCAGAGAGATACAGAGAGAGAGAGATAAGATAATAATATAATTAAAAATAGAAGTGAGAATAACAGACCAGATTCATTCGTGTTAATTAGCGCTGCCTTCTTCACAGGACACACACACACACACACATACACACAGATACACATCAGTGTATGTGCAAAACCGGCTAATGAGAGTTTGCAGACTTAACGGATCAGGACACAAAACAACAACAACAACCACAACACGAAAGTCGAACACGCGTGTAATTGGCAAAATAACACGCGTATCAGCCACAACCAGAGGAGAGACTCCATAAAAATGAATATTACAGTCGGAGAGAATAAAATAAGGAAAAAAGGCGGCAAAATGCACAATCTGTGTTGCCTGTGGTTGTCACGGTTGCGCTGGGTGACAGGGGAGCGCGGCCAAGGCGCGGGCTTTGGTTGCGCACCCACACACTGTCGGCAATCGCCGATTAGGATAATCATCTCACCTGGGTGTATATATACCCTGGCGTCCCCGAACATCTTTGCTAGATCGTACGTCGTTCTCCCTCGATGACACCGTACCAGGCTTCTGGTAATCTACTAACCTGTCTACTACCTACCGGCATCTACCTACCTGTCGCTACCCCGCTGATCGAGAGAGAGATGGAGGGAGATGAAGGAAGGGAAGGAGAGGGAGAGAGAGAGAGATGGAGGGAAAGAAGGAAGGAGGGAAGGGGAGAGAGGGAGGGCTGAAGAGAGGGAGAGGGAGGGATGGAGGCAGGGAGAGAGAGATTCAGATTCAAACACACACAAATGTGTGTGTGTGTGTGTGCGCACACACATATATGTGCGTGTGACCTCAAAATGTGCAATTTGTTCCTAAATCTGAACAAGTCATTCCAATGATAGCATCTCAGTTAAGAGGAAAAATTAAGTACCGTGCCCTTGAAGAAAGATGTCTACAAAACGTGACGTCAAAGTGACAGGAAATGAAAATAAGTCGTTATTTAAGGAGCACTCACGCACAAAGGATCAATCGAGTCAACAAAGAACCAGGCTCACTACAGTCAAACAAATGACTTTATGCAAGCCGAACAACGTGATTGTTGAGATCGGCCCAATTGTTTGGCCAATTAAGAACCCAGACCCACAATTAACAAAAGGACCCACAAAGGGAGGGGGTTTTGAACGGCGTGTGACTTACATGCTTCCCGTCGCTGAGCTGCTGTCCGTCGGAAGAGAACCGTTGGAGCGCTCCATCTGGGCCAGTCTGCAGAGGGACAGCAGCTCAGAATCATCATTATAACCATCACCATCACCACCACCACCACCACCATCATTAGGACCATTATTATAACCATTATTATATATTATCCTTAATTTCCCTCGGGATTAATAAAGTAATCTGAATCTGAATCTGAATCTGAATAACCATCATCATCATCATCTTCATCATCTCATCACCACCACCACCATTAGAACCATTACTATATCCATCATCATCACCATCTTCATCATCCTAAGCATCACCACCACCATCATAATTATAACCATCACCATCATCATCATCACTACCATCATCATCAACACCACTTCCATCATCTTCATCACCATCATCTTCATCATCATTATAACCACCATTATTATCATCAGCACCATTGTCTTCATCATCACCACCATCATCTTCATCACCACCACCACCACCACCACCATCATCATGATTATAACCATCAACACTACCACCACCATCATTATAATCATTATAACCATCATCATCACCCCCACCACCACCACCTATATCAGCATCCTCATCCCCATCATCTTCATCATTTTAACCACCATCATCATCATCATCACAATTATTATAACCATCATCATCATAATCAACACCATCATCTTCATCATAATAACCATCATCATCCTCATCATCATCATTGTATCCATGGTCACCACCCCTCTCTCATGTGTTGGTGTTGTTCAGACAGTCTGACGTGTGCCAGTCCCAACAGAGGCGTGTATCAAGGCCGTGAGGACACAAGAGGAGTGTGAACCGGGGGGGAGTCGTGGAGTCTGGTGGCGGTAATGACCTCGTGAATTCATTTTCATTTTCATAGTTGACTCTTAATAAAACGGTGCCAAACCAATCTGGCTGCAATTGAAAATTAATTTTGGGCTGACTATAACTTGATGATGATTGATCGTTAAGCGTTACGTGAAACGTTTAAAAATAAATGAAGAATGTGTGTACGGGTGTAGCCGCGAGGTATACAAAACACTGTGCCCTGAGTGACCCCCCCCCCCCCCACACACACACACACACACACACACACACACACACACACACACATCATCCCTTCCCCCAGGATGGAGCAGATTAGGAGGCGGGAGAACATGATCTTAATAACGGGATGAGATTGAACAAATTGCCCCATTGATGAGGGTGGTGTCAAGGAAGGGACCCAGACAGAAGGTTAATGATGCATAACTACTGAAAGGCTGTAGGCCAGACAGCCGAACGCTGCACCAGGACAGAATTGAACACTTCTGTTACCTCTGGCTACTACCTCCCATGCTAACTTTCTGAGCCGCCAGCTGCTAGCCCCTGGCATCCGGCACGTCTTTCTGTGTGAATAATTTTTGGTCCACAATTCCCACGGTGATTCATTAGAATCACCAACTTTTACTTCAAAGGCTGGGTGTGACTGTTTTATTATTATTGAAATATATATTTCCGTAATGCCCCGGTCATATTTTTGGTACAAATTCTCGAATTGGACCGAAATGAATAGTCAATATTTAGCTGAACAAGGGCAGCGGCCCTGAGGATGTTGAATGTGATAAATGGGTGGAGGTGGGGGTGGACGGGGTGGTGGTGAGGGAGGTGGAGGAAGTGGTGGTGGTCGGAATGGTGGAGGTGGTGGAGGTGGTGGTGGAGGTGATGGAGGTGGTGGTGGAGGTGGTGGAGGTGGTAGTGGTCGTGGTGGGGGTGTGTGGTGGTGGTGGTAGTCACGATGGTGGTGGAGGTGGCGGAAGTGGTGGTGGTCGTGGTGGTGGAGGTGATGGAGGTGGTGGTGGTGGAGGTGATGGAGGTGGTGGTGGTGGTGGTGGAGGTGGTGGTGGAGGTGATGGAGGTGGTGGTGGTGGTGGTGATGGTGGTGGTGGTCGGGTGTGGGCGAGCGGGGGACATCTGGAAAAAGCTTTCACCACACACTTCAGCTGACTTACTGCCAGTGAATGGGAGATTAAATATAGCAAAACGAGGACATATCATTCTTTTTTCCTGAGTAGAGATGCGGGGCCCGTGGGTAGAACAGTTGAAGCCAGAGAGATAATGGCTCAAGAACTGGAATAGGATTGGGAGGATTGGGTCAAGAGGTCAGCTTGCTTTCTTGTTTCGCACCATTCTGAGGCAGGAGAATTCAGAGAGCAGTGTGTGTGTGTGTGTGTGTGTGTGTGTGTGTGTGTGTGTGTGTGTGTGTGTGTGTGTGTGTGTGTGTGTGTGTGTGTGTGTGTGTGTGTGTGTGTGTGTGTGTGTGTGTGTGTGTGTGTGTGTTTGTGTATGCCGAAGTGTGTGTGCTGCTTCTTTCACGATGCGATAGCTAAAGTAATCACTCTCTCCTTGCCACGAAGAGAATAATGAATGTAATCAGGGAGGGAGAGGGTGAGGGACAGAGCGAGAGAGAGAGCGAAAGAGAGAGAGAGAGAGAGAGACAGAGACAGAGTCAGAGAGAGAGGGGGGGGGTGAAGAGAGGGGGGAGAGAGAGAGAGAGAGAGAGAGAGAGAGAGAGAGAGAGAGAGAGAGAGAGAGAGAGAGATACACTCACACAGTCCCCCACATGTTGTTTTTCTGTCCGAGGACAGCTCATATCCATGTTGTTTTTTACCGAGGACAGCGCAGGATTTGGCGCTTGACTGCCTGGAGGCCCCTGAGGGACAGCGTTGTGTCAGTAGTGCCTGTAATGTGTATTTTCTTTTCATTTGGCTGATTAATCTAGATGAACTATATTAGGTTCATCTAAGAATTATCCTCTTAGAATGTTCATCAAAGAATATCAACACCATGTCAATGCCAAGTTGGTTGTATTTTAAGATTGATGGTGTTTAAAGGATAGGTTCTCTATTTAAGACATTAGGTTCTATTTGCAGTCTGTATTCTATAAACCAGAAATATAGAGCGTCATTTAAATAATTGCTTCAGTATTGAGCTAGTGAGAGATTCTTTGCAGGGATATTAGCTATAGTTTCAACAGACACCTGCTTGAGTAATGTCGATCTGCACAATCTCTGGCTCGTAGGGGTCAGGGGTCATGGGGAGTAACGTTGATCTGCACGATCTCTGGCTCGTAGGGGTCAGGGGTCATGGGATTTATAAAGTCACAGTGGGACGGGGTCAGAGGAATGATGGGAAATGAATATCACCGGCTCAGCAAACACTGCTCTCGGATAAAAATTTAAACGTAAAAGAAAAAAGGGGCGAGCGAGCAAAATGATTCTTTCCTCACGATCAACGGGCAGGGGATTTTGTTTTTTTGTTTCTCTCTCTCTCTTTGTCTCTCTGTTTCTCTCTCTCTCTCTCTCTCTGTCTCTGTTTCTCTCTCTCTATCTCTCTCCCCTCACTCTGTCTCTCTCTCCCTTCTCTCTTTCTCTCTCTCTTCTCTCTGTCTCTGTCACGGGGTGGGATGGGACCATGATTGACTGGAGCCACCACAGCTGGAACGGGATTTAATTAGCAGCCTAGAACGGGATAGGCTGGATTCCCCTTTAAGAGCCCAGTTGTTCTTGTGTGTCGGGGGAGTCGTTGGGGTGCGTGTGGAGCGCAAGCCAAACGGGGTCATTGGATCCTCAAGGAAGAAAGGAAAGGGAGTAAGGAGGGCTCCATAGTTGTCCTGCCTGTGTGTGATTTTGCCTTCTGTCATAGCCTACGCGGGAGAGTGTGTTCGAGATCGGGACGTGGAAGCGGTGACGGCGGAGCGAACGGAGAGGGAGGGGCTCCTACGCGGGATAGAGCGGTGTCTCTCGGCGATCGGGACGCGGTGACGGTTGGTTTCTCCGGACGTGTTGTCTGACAGCGCGGAGTGTGGAGCGAGTGTCCGCGCTGTGCCCATTGCCACCGGAGGCGGAGCCATCGACGCCGTCGCCTGGGTGTCTTTTGCGGGGGGGGGGGGGGGGGGGCCAGCCCTGGCAATGTTGAAGCCCTAGGCGAGATTTTCCATTGGCGCCCCCCACCCCCCAGGTTATACACGCCACTTTAAAAAAAAAATTGCAGCATTTTGCAACTGCAGCTTTAAAAACAAGCCCAAAACAAGCCCAATATTATTATAACTTGTTACGGCATTAACATGTTAAAAAACGTATTAAACGTATTGTAACGCTGCG
>CM051016.1:11240869-11271672 GCA_027704905.1 Muraenolepis orangiensis | reverse complement strand
CCCCTGAGCAAGGCAAGGCACTAGACCCTTACACTATTCCACCCGGGCGCAGTATATAAAAATAGCTGCCCACTGCTCCTAATAGGAAGGGTTAAATGCCGAGAAACACATTTGATTGTGTGTGTTCATGTGTGTGATCAATAAGAGGATTCAATCCTCCAGATTTAGATTTAGATTTAGATTGTCCTTCCTGTCGATCAACTCCTCAGGGACTTCCTGGTGATCTGAATACCGCAAAATAAGAAGTATGAAACTGTGTGTTTGTGTGTGTGTGTGCCCAGATGAGCTTCTGGACCCCCAGGACAACAGCTCTGACCTAGCTGACGTGATGGAGTAGATAAACAGCTTCCCCATATGCAGTCGTAAGTTTATACTCCTCTTACTCCGACTACAGCCTTGCATATCTGAAAGCGTCATTACGCAACTAAAGCATGTGCACACAAGCGTTCTCTCAGCTTAATTGCTGGCATCCGAGTTGGTAGTTAAACAAGAGACTTGACTTTATCCATCTATCGTCTACTGCTTATCCGTCGTCGGGTCGCGGAGGTAGCAGCTTCAGCAGGGGACTCCAAACTTCCCTCCCGATCGGTAGGTCGAGAGCTTTGCCTTCTGGCTCAGCCCTCTTTTGGTTACAACAAAATAAAATTACCTTTTTAAAATGTATTTTTTAAACCATCGAAATTAAACCATTCTCAAGGCCAATCCCTTAATTTTTTCCTATTAAAACTATTCTCTTAATTAACAAACACACAAACATGCACACACACTCTCTCTCTCTCTCTCTCTCTCTCTCTCTCTCTCTCTCTCTCTCTCTCTCTCTCTCTCTCTCTCTCTCTCTCTCTCTCTCTCTCACAGTCCAGGTTTCAACTATGTGCATATTGTGTGTGTGACTTTTTCATCAAAGGTTGCTTTATGTATTTATGTATTGTTATGGTAATTTAAAGCCCTGAAACCAGTTTGAGGGTGGGTGAGATTTCCATGACAACCGCATCAGGGCTGAATACTGAGTGTGTGAGTGTGTGTGTGTGTGTGTGTTATCAGGAGGATGGCGGTGGGTCCTCATTTGAAGTTACTCCGGCGAAACGTTGGGGTTGAGGAGAGTAGCCTGAGACGAGCAGAACATAAAGAGGTCATGAGGTTAAGAGGCTGTGACTTCCAAGACCATCCGACCGGTGACCAAAGGACAAAATCGAACACGACCAAGAAAGGAAAGCTGTGGAGAGTTGAGTATTGAGGTCACTAAGCCAAGGCAAACAGGGATGGGTTGGGGTTAACACTATTAATGATTCATTTTGATCCTGTCGTTATACTTGACAATTGTACAGTTTAAAACTTGTTTATGTTAAAAAAGCATTCAGCGGTTTGTACAGGGTTCAGGCAGAGCAACGTTTGAAATCCCTTCGACAGAGTCTTTTCCATCCACTCCTTTGAAGAGGGAGTCAAAGGAGTGTTACACCTGCACACTATAACAACACAATATAACTTTTTCACCGCTGCCATCACTTTTGTTTGAAATGTAATTTCCTCTCCACAGCCAATTGGTTTAGAGAAGGGGGAGAATGGAACACCAGGTTCATGGAGGTGTGGGTGGGTGGGTGGGCGGGCGGGTTCTAAGCGTTCTGATGCTGAACTTTTGAACAAAGGTGATGGCTTTGATCGAGAGTGTCGAAAGTTTTGTGCACGGTTCACAGGTTTCAAATGAACTGTCAAAAATGGCATCTCAAAAAAAAGCCATCTCGGGATGTCGGCAGAAAACTGTTGACTTTAGTAGCAGTAGAAGTAGATTCTGTTTTATTATTGTTGTGTATTTTCGGGTTGATGAACCACCACCCATCGCCCAAGCAGAGCACCGGAGACGACTTTTGTTTGATTGTTGTTGTGCTTTGCTTGTTTTCCTTTGCGCGCACACGCACGCGCACACGCACTCACACACACACACACACACACACACACACACACACACACACACACACACACCACTTTGGAATGGGGAGTAAGCATTCCAATGTACCTGTTGCATTTGGCCATTGAAAATATCTTGTATCTTGTATATTGTACACACAATTTGACAGAGCAAGATAATGTGATGTGTGTGAGGGGGGGTGTAGGAGCAGGGTCAGTGCCAGCGGGGCCAGCGGTCCTTCCGCTAAAGTTTTCGTTGAGTGGAAGTTTTTCTATCAATGTCCTCAAATGGCTTGTAGAGCATTAGAGCATTATTTCTCACGTCAGAATCAACCCTCGTCAGGCCTTCAGGGGAGTTACAACACGTCCAATCTAGTACCGATCGTATCCATTGCCTTAATTTATGAAATTAAATTAACGATCTGACCTTGTTTTAAAAGGATAAAATCCTGTTTCCCCCCCCCCCCCCAAGAAGCAGCCAAAAACAAAAATCACTGTTGGGGCGTAGCATTAGCATTTTGATTTATATAGGAAATGTTGCCATGTTTTGGCATGGATACAAATGGGTATCTGGTAGCATCACGGACATGGTTCCTGTCAGAAACCAAACCCAGTTGTTAGCAGCGTCTCCTCTCAGAGCTTCTGTGGGAGGAGGAGGAGGAGGAGGAGGAGGAGGAGGAGGAGAGAGCTAATGGGTATCCGGGGACCCGGCCATTACCGTTTCATCTCCCTGGGCTCTGTCTGAGGTCAGGAGGTCAGGTGTCACGGAGTGGTGCAGAGCCAGCCAGAGTTGTTTTTCTTCCAGAGTTGCCACCATCGTAATGTTTTTTTTAACAATACTATGCTATACTATACAATACTATACTATACTATAAACAACACTATATACTACCTTCTATATGGTGTAATATATACAACACTATATTGTAACAATTATAATACTAATAGGGGCGGCAGTAGCTCAGTCTGTTAGGACTTGGGTTGGGAACCGGAAGGTTGCCGGTTCAAGTCCCCGAAACACCTGGGCACTGCCGAGGTGCCCTTGAGCTAGGCACCAGACCCCTACACTGCTCCCCGGGCACTGTATATACAATAACTGCCCCACTGCTCCCAATACTAGGATGGGTTAAATGCAGAGAATCCAATTTCACTGTGTGTACATGTATGTGACCAATAAAGAGGATTCAATCCTCCAGATTTAGATTCTACTCACGTCTTTATTGTCATGGTACAACAAACAACTAAACAAAAGTACAAAAAAAAAAAAGTACAACAAAATGGTCTAGCAATCCTCAAGTCACTCTTGCACACAATGATTTATGTTAATTTAGTATGCAAGTATTTTTATAGTATCGTTTTAAAAATCCATTCTGCAGGAGAGAAGCGTTCCATTGTTGCAAATGGCCAATAAAACATCTTGTATCTTGTATCTTGTATTTGAAAAAGTGCTCTTTTTCCCTTCAGGTTAAGGAAGTTAATCCAATTATATATTTTTTCTTTAAACCCTCCTTACACCGTTGCTATCCACAACCAACATAACCAATTGGTCAAAGCTTGCATGGAGGTGAGTAGGCTGGGGCCAGCGGTGGTCCTGATTCATCCTTACCCACTTGCCACCTGGATCTCCACACCGCTCTGCATAATGAATCCAATTATAATAGTAATAATAATAATAATAATAATAATAATGTTCACCCCACTCGACAAACTTCATAACACATTCCATTTTTTTAACGTTTTTTTCTCGATTAAGCAACATCAATTTCTGCTCTGAAAACCTGCTTCAATAAAGCAGAGAAAAGGTGTGGCTTTTTTACGTTTAAATCCGCTGGTCTCTCTCACTGTCCGTTCTGTACTCTACCAAGTTGACAAGTTCTACTTGTAAGATGAATTATTTCCATCTTGGTCATAATGGATTGCCCCGCCAGCTAGTACTAGGTACAAAAGTGATATTGTGTTTCAGACGATAAGTCAGTTTTTTGCAGGGGGGGAGAACAGAATTGCTTGTGAGTGATTGTGTGTGTGTCTCACACAAACACACACACACACACACACACACACACACACACACTTGCACACACAGTCATGTGTGTGTGTGTGTGTCTCTCTCACTCTCTCTCTTCTCTCTAGTCTCTCTTCTCTCTTCTCCCTCTCTCTGTATCCAGGAATATGTTTCCAGTCCCATGGTGTAGGCTGCTGATCCAATATCACTCTTTTTCTCTTTGTGATTCACAGGTGATGTGAAGACAGCTGCCTAATGGATGGAGTGTGTATAGTGCGTTAGTGTGTGTTGGCGAAAGGCGATCGAAGTGTGAGTTTTGAAATGGCCGGAACTCTCCCAAACACGGCGACCTCCTCCCTCCCTCTCTCCTCGCCTGGAGTACTAGTTTAGTACTACTACCTCCGTACTAAAGGAGTGGGAGGAGCCTATGTATGTCTTTTTTTGGTTTGGTTTTTGGGTTTTCACTGGGAACCAAATAGTTCCAGTCTCTTATTTTGAGCTCTGCGTGTTTTGCTTACCCCGGTCACGCTGTGTCACCTTTCGCATTCAATCTTTGGGTAGAAATAAAAGTCGAAAAATGCAACAAAATAAACACACAAGCAAAATAGTCCAACGGGGGAAAAAACCAGTTCACGGGAGATTGCAAAAGGGTCTTAACGGGGAATCATGGAGGAATCGGCTAGAGAGTCTCGGGTTGTAACAACAGGAATAAATAGGGAGCTTGATTGGGAATAGGGAACAGGTGGGCTGACGCGACTACGGTCTTCTGGGACGGAGTGTTCTTCAGGGTGTAGTAACCCCAGGTGGACACGAGGGGGAGGCAGAGGAGAGTGGCTGGAGAAGAGAGTGGTGGGATGCTGGAATATCAACATATATGGAATATCGTTGTGCTACATGCTTTCCTGTACAAACAAACAAACCAAAAAATTAATGTGTGAGATTTAAAAAATATATAATATATATATATATAAAATATATAAAAATTAGAATCGTGACAACAAAGCGAAACCATTGCAGAACTGTTGTTTATTTATTTGCTCCGCCTGAGACAACAGATTCACCACACTACGTGTAATAATGGCTTCATTGTTTGATTGTGAGATAAAACATGTTATGGACGTGCAGAAAGAGATGACGGAGAGAACAAACAGAGCGGAAACGTGATACTCTACCTCACTTCTTCCTTTTTTTTTTTCTCCGTGTGGACATTTAATCAATTGCTCACCAATGGTGTGCAGCGTATTATAGCGTCGCCATTAGCCCTACTAGACATCTGTAATATTGAATTCCTCGGATTGACGACACGGCCAGCTCCTGGTTATGAATCACAGATGAGCGGAAGTGGTGATCGTTAAAAAAAAGCACAAAATCACAGAATCGGTTCGACGGCAGCTGTCGGATCGCAAGCCAGATTTCATTATCTTTGAACCAGGAAAACAAGAAACATGTTCCCCGGACGTTCCATCAATCCGTCTCCCTCCGTCTTCCACTGTGTGTGTGTGTGTGTGTGTGTGTCAGTCCGTCTGTCTGTCCGTCTGTCTGTCTGTCTGTCTGTCTTTCTGTCTGTCTGTCTGCCGGCCGTGTCCTAACTTAACTGGTTTGACCCCAGTTCCGTGGGGTTGGGTGATTGGGGGCCTGAGGGGGAGCTCATTGGGCCTTCTGTGTACCGGGTGTCAATAGGGTGATGCCCTGGTGCTATTAACGTGGAACTTAATGCCGTGCCTTTGACGCGTGGTTCAATGCCCCTAATGTACTAGATGAATTAATCTTAATTCAGCAAATAATCTAAACACTTTAGTTGGCAATTGTTAGTACAGACTTACGCTTGAGGGCATATCACTAAGGAGACACTGGGGCATTGAACTATCCTGCCAGCGCCTTGGAGCCTTAACCGCAATTAGCTGTGGATGTCCACTTCATTACAGGAACATGCAGGTTATGCTAGATACAAATGCAGCCTTTCTGTCCACAAGGACAAGAGTGTACACTGTACACACGGAGTCAATGGTGAAAGCATCTCCCAGACTCGTGTGTGTGTGTGTGTTCATTGTAAGATGCCCACAGTTGTACACACAATGCTGAATAGCACTGCAAACATCCAGCCTTGCTTTGTGTGTAAATCATTTTTTGGGAACCCAAGCAAAAAGGATGTCATGTCATTGCTTTTGTCCCTGTGGTGTTACCGTGGGCTGTTAGTCATTCCACCTTTTTCTTTTTCTCCGCAGAAAATAACCAAACCGAGAGTCCATCAGTCTGCAGCCTGGCCCCCTCACCCCTATGTGTGAACCTCAGCTTAACCCCCAGATCCCCCTGGATCATCTGCCATGGAGTGAGAGGTGTCCCAGGCCTGGCAGTGCTGTGCCAGATAACGATGATAATGCCATTTGTTTAGATTTCACCACCACCCCCCCCCACACACACACACACACACACACACACACACACACACACACACACATCCATCCCTCCTTGCTGGCAGGTGAGGCGATGGAGGGTCTGATCTGCTGGACTTCTGTCTATTTTGATCAAGCGCTTGGCAGGCCTGAATGGGCCTGGCTGGACAGATGTGCTGGTTGACTGGATGGGCTGGATGGCTGGCAGGATGGCTGGATGACTGGCTGGATGGCTGGCTCGCTGTCTGATTGGTGGAGGCTGACGCTGTGCCAGTGGCGCATAGCAAGGACAGATGTAGAGGAAGAGACTGAGTACATGGGCGGGGGAGGGAGGGAGAGGAACAGGAAGTGAGAAGAAAGAGACTGCGTCGGATTTGGCTCACTCATTCCCTCATTCCCTATTCCCAATATAGTGAACAATATGTAGTCCACTGTAGCAGACAACGCTGCCACCAGCCGTTAAAATGGCTACCTAAGGGCTCCTCCCAAAGACAAGGACACAGGGTGATGAGGAATCTTGTAAGAGTTTTGAATTACGGTGAACAAAGCAGATGTACATGCTAGATCTCTCTCTCCTCGAATGTGTGTGGTGGTGGCTGTTTTAACCTGTAAGCCTCGATTAACAAGGACCCACAGGTGTGCAGCCTCACCAGCAATAGAGTAATCACTGCAACTCAGGCCAGTTGAGGCTGCTTAAACCAGCCTGCTTAAACCAGCCACCATCCACACACACTCCAAATCCACTATTTAGGGAATACGTATAGGGATGATTCTAGAATTTGCAACAAGTAAATATGCCACGAAAATCTATCGGATGTAATGTGCATTAGTTAGTTAAGCCCTTGGCTCCTCTGGGGAGCATAGAGCATTTTTTCCGGGATGAGGAAGTTAACCCCACGCCCAACCCCCAACCTGGAGGACCAGGGACTGCAATTGGTCTGCCTCCTACCCCTTGACAAGTCTGGTTTGGTTGAACCTGCCAGAGGTGTAAACCTCTCCAAGCCTCTCCACCACGACAAGGTATGCAGTCCAGGAGAGGATGTAATGTGTATTGGTCAATCATAATCATGTTACTCTGTGCTCATTTGCATACATACTCTATGTACATACATACTCTAACGCTATTCCGAATCTATTGTGGGTATTAAGTAGTGCATCATATGGGGAACCACATTTGTACACTCCCATTTCAGCACAATGCTACAAAATGGTGACACCCTAAATAGTGCACTACGCATATAGGTCACAAGGGAGGCAATCTACCGAGAAGCATAGAGATTAGGAAAGAAAGTGGAAAAGGAGAGAAAGGGTAAGAGACAAGGAGAGAGAGAGATTTTTCTGTGAGCCAATAAGCTGTTCTTGGAATTCCTCTCTTCAGTCAATGATCTACCAGGCAGAGAAAACGCTCAATTAGTTGCAAATGAATGGAGATGTTGGACACTAGTGATTAATCTGGGATGTCTGACACAAATTCAAACATGTCCACTCTATCCATCTGACCTAACCTATTAGATATAATTGTACTTGTTAAAAGGGCGTGTTCATACAAAACACAGCCACTGTTTGATCTGAACTGTGTAAAAGGCCTAAATGCAACCTTATTGACTTTTCCCTTCATGATGTAAGTGTGATTAACACAGGCCAGTGCACGGTGATGAAGTGATCAATAAACATTCAAGAAAAAACAAAACATTTTCAAGGGTTAGTTTTGTCAGTTTAATTGGCTACAATAGTCTGTGTTTCTCTAGGATTTGAACACATGTAATTATACAGTGGCCACTCTACTACACAGGTTATATCTTAAACCTACACAGACACTTTGTCTAAGGACGTTGGAAGAAGATTTAGCTTTAGTTGACCAGTGCTGGCTGAGTTTGCGTTTGGCAATGGCCAAGGAGGGGGACCAACAACGGGTAGACAATGCTGTCGATTTAGTTATCAGTTCTCTTCAGGCTCTGAGATGAATGGTCAGCCACGTTCCATCACGTTTATTTTGGTTCCGCCGGTCAGGTTGTTTCAAGTAGAGACCCATTTCATGTAACACACGTCTGCAGATCCCCGCCCCCAGCAACATGATTGGTCTAAATCAATTAGAAGCGAAGATTTGAGCTTGCCTGCCGGCATCATTAGATTGGCATCTAAAACTTTATATAAACAACTAAAACGTTATATTAACATCTAAATGTTATATTAACATCTCAAACTTTATATTAACATATTGAGTGTAATTTGTGAGACTATCAAACATAACCCTTCTTGACATATTGTACTACTTAAAAAAGTACGACCATAAGACCATATCCTTTTGAGTTTAATCTGCAACTTTGTTAAATGTGTCATATTTGGAGTCCTTGTGCTCATGCAGAATTACCAGCTCTTTATACCCGAAACCAAATGAACACGTGTGTCAGATACCCCATTAGCTCAGCCCTGGTGCAAAGACCTCTCACTGCTCGTCTTCCTGGGATTCCTGGGCTGGGATCCTGAGGAGAAGAAGAAGGCTCAAAGGTATGTACCCTCATACCTTTAAGTCACTAGAATGGGGTGGGGGGGGGGGGGGGGGTTAATAGGTGATGTGGGAGAGTGCCTGTGGACTGTTAGCCCCCCCTCTTAACAACCCTCTGTGAGGCTCCTTAACGTTATAGTTTTATAACATATTTATTTTCGAAAGTTTCCCACTCATAGGAATGTTTGCATTATCATTTGTGTCGTTTGAGTGTGTCACACACACACACACACACACACACACACACACACACACACACACACACACACACACACACACACACACACACTCACACACACACACACACACCACTGATTCATTGGTCTTTTAAACCAATATTAAACCTATTAACCTGAAAAACATGTGGTCCCAAACACACACACACACACACACACACACACACACACACACACACAGACACACACACACACACACACACATACACACGTTTCAGTCAAGCCATTGTGAAGCGTCCTTTCTCAACCTTAATAACAATCATCACAGATCAATTCAATACAGTGTAGTGGTAGCAGTGAAGTGCACCCCCCCCCCAATACACACACACACACACAATGCACCATACTTGAGTGACTCTGAGGTCACTTATCTGACCCCTCTCCTTATTTATATGTCCTTGTAGTGCAGACTAACAAAACAATCTTTCAAATGTTGTCTCAATACCCACCTTTCTCTTCCAACCCACACATGCACACCGATCTCACACACACACACACACACACACACACACTCTCTTATCTTGTCTGGGCCCGCACCTTAATAGAAGAAGACTTTGTGTGTGTGTGTGTGTGTGTGTGGGTGGTGCAGAAGAGAGAGATGGGCAGCCAGTCAATCAATACCATCCAACTTTTCATGCATCTCATTAGCTACCAATCGTGCCAGTGGCAGCCATGGTTACGATGCTGAGGACCCCGCAGGAGACAGCCAATCAGATCAAATGTAAACACAGCATCAGCCAGGTAGCAACGGAAGTAAAATCACTTTCACCCCAATCGTTTTTCTGAGTTCATGTCTGAACTTGAATTCGATTTTTTTTACCATGTCATTGTGGCAACGTACGTGTGTTAAACATAGCACATATCACTTAATATTTTCATGTTGACAGGCTCCCCAAAAACGATGTGACAATGTTCATCCACCCGAATAGCTATCTTTTTTGATGACCTGTCTCTAAACCCATATGTATTATGGAATCAGGGATCTCTTTGGGTTCTTGGTGTATATCATTACATTACATTACAGTCATTTAGCAGATGCTTTTATCCAAAGCGACTTACAATAGTGCGTTCAACAAAGGTTGGTAAGAGAACAACTCGTCACCAGAAGTCAAAACTGCATTTCATTCCTAGTCTCCAAGAACTGAGCCAGTGCTCAATAAGTTCAGGTAAAAGTACAATAAGGTCAAAGTACAATAAGTTGGCAAACAATATAGAATATAGAACAATATCTGCCTTACAATCTACTTCAAAATGATAGGGTATAGCTCAACAACACATTGAGCCACTCCTTTATTTCAGCCTATTGGAAGCAGCATGTTGAGCTCCAGAGCCAGAACCTGTTGAGATCGAAGCCTTATCTCGTTCACTTTTTCTCCAGCTCCAGCCCCTTCCTGTGGTGCTTGTACCACCACACTACTGCCTTCTAGGTCTACGAACTGCAGAACCCAAAGTTTAGATGCTAGATATAATCTCCTCCTAAACCTCCCGATCATAAAGTAATCTGCGCTACACAGAATGTGATGATAAGGAATGATGGAAGCATATCTACTACTGGCCAATAATCACTACTTCTTCATCTTTAGCTAGGTACGCTGTTCATTGTCAATACCAGCATTGGGTAAAACAGTATAGATATATTTGGTCTTCAGCAATATTTTTGGTATAATGTGTGATATGATAGAAGTAATATTACATTCCTGTTTGTATCCCTATTATGATCAGAAGCATACAACAAGCAACAACTGTTTTTGTTTGTTTTATGTTTGTGTAAATGGATTTTATCCACTAACACAAATCTACCCCGCAAGGGTGACGAAAAGCATCGGCCTCCCCAAAAACACCCTTTAAATGAAATGAAATAAAAGAAAATGTACCAGTAGGTACACAGTAGGTTAAAACTAAACAACGCAACTGAAAAAATGTCCCACTAAACCTCCCCTTTCAATCCTGCCGTCTTTTGAAAAATAGAAAATACATTGTTCTCACTTTCAATTCTGTACGATACCCGTCGTCACCGTTCTTTCTCGTCTTGTATGTATAAACAAAACGAGTGTGCCCATTATAAAACCATTCAGCCCATCAAGGGCCTAAAGCAGGTGTGTTTTGTTCGTATCCAGCGGAGAGCACGGTGGGGGAGTAACGAGCGAGCTGTCGTCTGTCAAAGGGATAATTAGCACAACAAACACAATGAGGAGAAATTGCATGGCTTTGCATCGGTAGTCAGCGTTGTATGTTGTTGGCTTGGCTTCAAAATTAACGTTGTATTTTATGTGACCTACCACTGCCTCATTTGGAACAACACGTGTGTGTGTGTGTGGTTGCTGTATTCAACCATGAACTAAAGGGCAATATTTGTATTTTTTAAACGCAGAGAATCTTAAGAATGCAACACATTTCTAAAAGGTGAACGAATAGAAAACAGAAAACAGATGAGGAGCGACGGAGTTTGAGACTTAACGTCCCGTTGAAGGCAGCCCTCTCTCCATCAGCGCGTCTCCAGTGTGAGCCATCTGAAATACGCCTCTGCTTTAACGGTAATGCACTACTCAAGTTCTTGATCAAAAACATCAAGAACATATTGAATGGCATACCATGCAACTAAAAAATACCAATACCAATGGGATGAGTTGACCCATTTACCCGTATTATTGACTCTGAGGTATCCAAATTTTCACATTATCATCTTGATGGAAGTGGTTGTAAGGGCCGATAAGTAGGGGAGTAGGGGGCCCTTGATTCCCTAAGTCAGGTATTTTATCTGTGTGCTGTTGTGGCAAATCTTCTTAAGGTTGTTGTTGGGGAAAACCTGTTATCTGCATGTTTTGATGTTATTCAATAGGCTTTTTATGGGGCATCTGAAACTCTTCACTTCTTGTATGGTCCCTTTACTTTTGGCTGGATCCCCGTTGGTTTGAATATGCAGATGTATACGTCTTCAACCTGGTGATGGTGACGGCTTGTCTGGGGTGGGATTAGCTGCCTGAACCTCTACCTGTTTGTACAAACACTGATAGGCGGATGTGAGGTATTTCATACATGCAGCTAGCTCATCTCCTAGCTGCTCTAAGGCTGGTCCCTCGCTGTGGAGTCTTACATAAGGGATAAACACGTTAGTTTAGTCTCTTGAAATTATTTAAATTGAATTAAATTGTTCCATTAGCCCTTTACACTAGCTCTGTTAACTGTGGATAAAATACTTTCTTTATTTTTTTTGCCGTCTGAACAGCTTAATCGTCAGTTTTGTTCTTGTACTTTTCCATAATGGGTTTTTTCTCCATACACATTCCTAACTTTATTTACGAACTGCTTGCTATATGACCTCATGGGTCTCAGCTGTGGACTCAATGTCAGGTAAGAGACATGCGGCAGAGAGAAACATAATTAGCTTGGTGCCTAGAGAGACTGTTCACAGTTCGGATTCTGTGATTCGGTGTGTAACCGACCGTTGCCAATAGCAAATGAGAGACACTGTCCAACACTGTTCATGACTACTGTTCATCACGGCTCAATGTGACCATTACAGCGTCAAAAGAGAAAGAGGTTCAAGGTTCCAGGTTCAAGGATAGTTTTTATCCACAGGCAGTGTGTCTACTGAACTTCTAGGAGTGCTGCCACTATCATAACATGGTCATCCATATCACATTACACTGTCATACTTTGCTGAACTTTCTGGACTCATTGCTGTTACTGCATTGTTCTGTACTGTATCCATGATGCACTACTGGCACTTTAAAATTCTTTTAAATGCATCAGTCACTTTATTGTTCTTTTTAATGTTAATTTCTTTTTATTGTAAATAGTATAGTATTAAAATAGTATTGTGTTTGAGAAATTCATACTGAGGGAGGGAATGGGGAGGAAACATTCCATTGTACTTGCCAGATGAAATTCTTGAAACTTAAATCTTGAATTGAAGGTCAATAGCAAAATATGATTCTAGCCGAGAGGCAGGAAAATGTGCTCGGCAAACCATAGCGTTCCTGTTTTCCACATCAAATATTCAATGTTCTGCAAATATACCCGAATAGCGTAGCATCTCATATTAACACATCAGAAATTCCGGGTCTGGGACTTTTTTTTTCAGCACTTGGCCCAAACATCAGATTTCCAAATGATCAGAAATCGCTTCAACTCTTTTTCCTGAGACCAAGCTTGTTTTGTTTCTTCCCTTCCTCTTGGTTTCTCCTGACATATTCGCGGGGCTCGATGGCGGCCAATTCAGAGGCTTCAAAAGAATCTCACGGATGTCATCTTCCTGCCAGCGTCACCCTATCTGCTCCCGGTCTACACGTCTCTTCCATTATTCATGACAGACAACACTTGCCAGGGAAAGGCACTTACCACCCCCAAAATGCCGTCCAGAACGCCATCCAAACTGCCAGAACTATGGAAAGCCATATGCGCATACCCACTGTGCGAACTTACTGCGCACACTCACTGCACACACTCACTGCGCACATCCACTAGCCACACTTACTAGCCGAGGCAAATCGTGGACTCTAGAGGGCGCCCACATATCAACTAGTTCTGGATGGCGTTCTTGCAGTTTGGACGGTGTTTTGTCACTTTTAAAGCGTCAAATGGGTGGTGCTTTCATGCACCATATGGCTTTCCATAAGGAACCGGAGACGTTCCGGGATGGATCAGGTTTGCAATGCGAGCCCTTTCTAAAACCGCTCTCCCTTAGAACTGCACTAGCTCTCTCGCTCTGAATCGCTGTCCCAGTAAAGAGGAGATAGCCTGGGAGTCAGGCCCTGGTACCTTGCCGGCAGTACGGAGTTGGCCTCTGAATGCATGCAGCTCCTCCTCTGCACTATTACGCTTCAATGGGATGTGTGACGTGGACAGAGAGTTTTTGTTTTTGTGTCTTTTCCCCCCCAAAATCTTTCCCACAACATGAGGAGGAGACGCACAGCCAGGCTGGTTGGCTGTGCGTCTTGTCTGCTCTGAGTTTTGTGCTGACACCGAGACACGGCATAAGTGGGGTACAACTAAATCTAACAATACCCTGCTCACTGCTGCCATGGAAAAGTCTACGAGTGTGTGTGTGTGTGTGTGTGTGTGTGTTTGTGTGTGTGTGTGTGTGTGTGTGTGTGTGTGTGTGTGTGTGTGTGTCTGTGAGTATGTGCGTGTCATTGTCAGTACAGGAACATGGGTGGGTGTGTTTCCAAGGTGACAGAGTTGATTATTTGCAGGTGGTGAGTGTTCCTTCAGGAGAGCATGAAAACATATTTGAACCTGAAAGAGAGGGAAATATGTGAAGAACTTTGGTTCAACTCAACAGTTTATTTATTTCTAGTCTCAAAAATCTGAAGTCTGGTGCCAGACTGAAATAAGTGTTTTACTTTCTTTTGGTTAATATTTGTTTTAATAGTTTCTGCTAGAGGCGAGGATCTACACTAACTCGGTGTGACTCACCAGTAAACTTTTCACAATAAAAACATCCTTTCTGGGCAGTTCTATCATTCTTAGAGCATCTGTGAACTAAGGTTTCAAATCAACACCGTGTGTAGACTGGCCACTGTTAAAATATACTCATTAAAGTCTTCTGAAAGCTCCGCCCACTTGTGCGAATCAGTTTTTCTTCGATGGAAATGCTCTGTATACAGAAACCATCAACTAGTAGAAGCGAACAAACTACGTCAGCGATGACAGATATTGCGCGGTGACATTAGGGCGGTGACAGTCTAGAGGTAAATAAAACCATGTGAAAAAAAAACTAAATGTAGCAACGTTATAAGCAAAAATGGAGCGAGGTAAAAAAGTGATGTCTAACATGGCTGTGTTGTTCTGTTCATGGATGTTCCGTGTGTGTGTGTGTGTGTGTGTGTGTGTGCGCGTGCGCGTGCGTGCGTGCGTGCGTGCGTGCGTGTTTTTGTGTGTTTGTGTGTGTGCGCGCGTGTGTGTGCGTGTGTGTGTGTCTGAAACACGTCCATAGCTCTACTTCACTGTAATTTGAGCCGGCAGGAATATATATTGTTCGGGCGCCATTTATTTTCATGGCTGAGTACTTTTGTACTTTTTCTCCCCTGTGTTTGGCTTTGAAATTAACTATTAAAAATGCCATCTGCTATAGGGAGCATTCCCAGTCGTCCCCCAGGTCGAGTATATGTTAGATAGAGACTCCTACAGCGGTAAAACAAGTCTCCGCTCACTTCTTAAGGGCATCAGGACTTAAATTGTCCTAATGCCCTTAAATTGGCAAATTCAGATGCAGAGACATGACAACAATATTATTACCTCTATGAACACAGCCCTGGCGATGTTTTCACAATATTAATATGATCGACGCGTAATGAATTCAAATCGCACATTATTGCGGAAGTTTATCAAGCGAGAGCCACGGATGTGGATTTTTTTCCCTGTGAAGACCCGCAGAAAAAAGACATGTACAGTAATTGAATTCCAATTTCCTGGCGTAATGAAGGGGCGCAAAAGGCTGATTCTGCATAAAGGTTTAGAATTGTGGATGGTTTTGTGGCTGCACTCTGTGTACTTTAGATCAGGGGTTCCCAACCGCCGGGCCGCGGACCGGTACCGGGCCGTGGAGGTGTTACTGCCGGGCCGCGAAACAGCTGTGTGTTTATCATCATATTTGACTCAAATAATTTGAGTATAGGTGAACGGCGGGCGGTATAATCTATATATAGAGATTATATATATAGTATAATCTATATATATATATTATATAGCGGTATATATGGGCGGTATAATCTATATATAGAGATTAAATATATATCGGCGGCATAACGAGAGACTTTCAGTTGCACGCGCTACTAAAGAGACTACGCGCTAGTGACGTGTCGGTCGCGAACAAGCCAGGTTTTTTTTACGGGCGCTCCGTGTATATGCGCGTTTATACTGAAATCGAGCCCTGCCGTTTTGTTAGGGGTGTGTGTTGACACACACTTTGACAACCGGTCCACGAGATTTTTTTCATGTATCTGCCGGTCCGTGGCACAAAAAAGGTTGGGAACCCCTGCTTTAGATAACGGGCAGTTAGCGATGGGGGGTGGTGGTGCTCTGAAACTAATGGACTGAGCATTGATCGTCTCCATGGAGAAGTGTTTGGTGTCTGCTAAAGGTTAGTTTGTGTTGTCATCGGAGCACGGCACAAACTAAAGCGGCGCAAAGCTTTAAATACATAAAGTAATGACGCTGTGTGTGTGTGTGTGTGTGGGCATGTGCGTGTGCATGTGTGTGTGTGTGTGTGTGTGTGTGTGTGTGTGTGTGTGTGTGTGTGTGGGCATGTGCATGTGCGTGTGTGTGTGTGTGTGTGTGTGTGTGTGTGTGTGTGTGTGTGTGTGTGTCAGTGGCGAACCGTGTCTATCTAGTTGTGATAGACACATGGCTGAAAAAAACAAATGGCTGCCACACAACCACACCTTCATAACAATTACCAATGCAAAGAAAGATCATGTCAAAACTCTCAATTTAACAATGATGCCAACAATGATTAATTAACTGCGATTCCCCACAGCACATTATAACAACATCCCCTGTTTGGATTTCCATTTCGCACTCACGTAAGTAGCTTTACACATTTACACGTTCCCTCCTACAGGAGAGATCTCTTCTCCGACCGCCCACTCCCCTTCACTTTCCCTGACGGAACCCTTGTTGGCAAACCACAGACCATTTGAGGCAAAACTCCCCATCCCTTGTTGTCCCTGGTCCAACATCTCCCTCGACTTTTTCACTGGTCTTCCTATGTCCCACGGTAATTCTTTAAATTCTTTAAATTATTATTTTCCAAGGCGGCCCACTATGTCACACTTCCCAAGCTCCCCTCCTCTGCTGAGACCGCAGATCTCCTGGTGACTCACGTTGTCTGCCTCCATGGTATCCCTCAGGACATTGTGTCGGACCGTGGTCCCCAGTTTACTTCCAAGGTGTGACAGGCCTTCTGTAGGTGAATTGGGGCCACGGTCAGCCTCTCCTCCGGATACCATCCCCAGACCAACGGGCAGGCGGGGGGGAATCCAGGGGTGAAACCAGTCCCCATCAGCCTAACAACCAGCAACCCTGCATCATGGAGCAAGGTCCTGCCCTGGGTGGAGTACTCGCACAACTCCATGACCAACGCTGCCACTGGTATGTCGCCGTTTGAATGCTCCCTCAGTCATCAAACCCTCATGTTTCCACAGCAAGAGTTGGATGGGGCTGTTCCCTTCATCAGCACTCACCTCCGCCACAAAATTTGGAGGTCTGCACAAGCTGCTCTCCTGAGAGCCACCCAACAAGCTCAACGGTGAGCAAACCGGCGACGGAGGCCAGCCCCTGCCTACCATCCGGTTTAGGAAATTTGGCTGTTGGCTCAGGACCTACACCTCTGCACCTCTTCCCCTAAACTCAACCCCCGTTATGTCGGCCCCTACACCATTGTTCGTGTCCTCAACCCCTCTGCGGTACGTCTCGACCTTCCCCCTTCCATGAATGTTCATCCCGTGTTACACGTTTCCCTATTGAAACCCGTGTCCGTCAGCACCCTGTCTACTCCCGCCCCAGCCCCTGCACCTCTCCTTGTCCTCACAGATGGTGACCCAGTCTGGACGGTTAAGGAGCTCCTGGCGGTCCGCCAACGAGGCAGGGGATTCCAGTACCTGGGAGGGCCCTCCATCCTACCAGGCCAACCCCGATGCCCATGGAAGGCCGCCTGGTGTCACCCCTAGGGAGGGGAGTACTGTTGTGATTCCAGCATCACACCACTCTCCTCTCCAGCCACACTCCTCTGCCTCCACCTCGTGTCCACCTGGGGTTACTACACCCAGGAGAACACTCCGTCCCAGAAGACCGTAGTCACGTCAGCCCACCTGTTCCCTATTCCCAATCAAGCTCCCTATTTATACTCCGCTCCCCTGTCACTCGTTGCCAGTACTTTCCCGTTGTTACAACCCGAGACTCTCTCGCCAATTCCTCCGTGATTCCCTGTGAAGACCCTTTTGCAATCTCCCGTGAACTCCTGGTTATTTCCCCGTTGGACTATTTAGCTTGTTTGTATTTTTGTAATTTTCGACTTATATTTCTACCCTGGATATTTTGTTAGTTTTGGACTTCAGCCTTTTCCCCGCAGCACATTATTACAACACCCCCTCTTTGGATTTCCATTTCACACTCACGTAAGTCACTTTACACATTGTATTATTACTTCCGTAATTTACATTTACATTTACATTTACATTTACAATTTACACATACATAGTTGATTGTTCACAACTCATATCAGTTGATTCATTGGAGCAATATACAATAAAGACGCCTACTGGTTGTTGAACTCCTTTTTGCCTCTGACTCTCCGAGTCTGTATTACCAAGGGGTTCCGCCAGCAAAAATCTGTGTGTGGCATAACAATAGCATTGTTTTTGTAATTCTTGTTGCGGGAGTGAATGGGGAGTAAGCATTCCATTACTTATTACATATATTACATATATGGCAAAAATAAAGAAACTTGAATCGTGATCTTGAACACACCCGCTCCATTTACCTTTGTCTGTTCATTATTTAGCTCCCTCTCCTCGTCACCTCCTTCCTGCTCACCTGCCGTTAGTCAGGATCAGGGTTTATCCGAGGGTCTTGCGGGCCTCTATCATATGAACAGCTTGATTATCCCGGGGGTTTAGGGGGTGAACTGTAGCGTCTACCACACGTCAACGCACCCTGCGTACGCACTAACCACGCACCCGCTGGTGGGTGCGTGGTTTGTGTCGTCACATATAAGCTACGCTACTTTTTGCCACTTGGGTTTGACAACCCACTTGCTGTGACCCACTTATGGGTCATGATCCACAGTTTGAAGTTTGGCTTCATCATTGAATCACTAAAGAACATATCTCAACTGGTTCTTCACTTTTTTTTGCTGCTGCTGTGGTTATTACTTTTGTTCAAAAGAACTTGACTTTCTTAGATTTTCATCTTTTTCTCCATCAAATTGGTTTTTCAAAGAAAAAATCTGATTGCTGGGTTGATTGAGTTGTGGGTGTATGCTTCATTTCCAAAAATTGTATTCTTCTTCTGACACCAAAAAATTGCAGCTGCAGTGGAAAAGTCAGTTTTGCTAAAACTGATAGCGGCAGTGAAAAAACTCATATATATATATATATATATATATATATATATGAGTTTTTTCACTGCCATTGTAAAAGACGTTTTCCTGCAGCACTAATATATATATATATATATATTTAGGTATAGATGTATTTGAGTATATATATATATACTCAAATACATTGCAAATAATAGTAAGTTAAGTTATTGTAAAATCCGTTTTCCTTTTAATGTGGATTCTACAGGGAATTGCCATCTCATGACTTTACCCCTCTTTTGTGTTTGTAGTGCTCTGTACGGCGCTAAACAGAGCTCGTAGCACCAGTTGCACCGCAACTACAACAAATTCAGACGTTCTGTTTCATTTGTCTTTACGTTTTTTGGGCAGAATCAACAACACAGCCACATAAGGTGTCTTCTTTTCTCCCTGTAGTCCCAGTACACTGGGTCTACACACAACCACAAACAAATGATCCTGAATGGATTTGTAAGAAATTGGTCTGCACATCTTCTGACCATTTTATGGGCTCTGTACCCGTCAGCCGCCTCCAGAAAACATGCCAAACCACTGACCAGTGTGTGGCATTTAACACCTGGTGGCCGAGCGGTACAGTAGGCCATCCAGATGTTCCTGTACAGAGCTGTGCGCTCTGGTCTCAGGACAAAGGAAATTAATAAAGAGAGAGGCTTTTTTGCTCTTGAATGTGTTGAGATGCATATTAACCCACACAACTCATATGAATGTACCGCATACATCTTGTATTAATGTACCACATTACATTTCATATTAATGTACCACATACGTCTTGTATTAATGTATCATATACAGCTCATATTAATGTACCATATCTATCTCAGTTTAATCTACAATATACATTTCAGTTTAATGTACCACATGCAGGTACATCTCGTAGTAATGCATCACATACATCTCATATTAATGCATCACATACATCTCATATTAATGTATAATGTATGATGTCTCAGTTGAATGTACCACATGCATCTCATTTGAGAGTGGGTGCACTGTGAGGGTCTGATATTTGTCAAAAGGCAAATTAATGAATTCCATGTGTATTGATTGTGTGCCTGCATACCAATTTGATTTGATTTGATTGTCCCTAGTCGTGGTTAATAACCATCTACGCCCCTTATTCCTGGTATTTGAATACATAAATACATGCATGCAGTAATTCATTCATTCATTCATGAAGAAAGAAAGAAAGAAAAATGGAGAACGAGAGAAAGAAACATAATTGTTCCAGTGCCTAAGATCCTGATCCACTGCAGTATAAAAACAAAGTATAAATATTAGATTAATTAATGAATTCTCTCCCCCTGACAATGGCCTAAGAAAATGGACTCGTAGTAAAGGTCATTGGCAGCCTTTGGTTTTCACGATTGAATGGTTCCAATATTGTTCCGTTGTTCCCATCATAACAGTGTAACTTACACATCAAACCGCATGATGTGGTATAAACCGATGGGCCTACATGATGAAATACCGATGTGAGAAAGCACACACACCTGCAGTTGTCTCCTCTGCAGTAATAGTGTTAGCGGCCTTCGGTGCATGGGAAGGAAAAGGTCAACGTGAAGCTACAATCACCTGAGCAAATTGTGTTTATCCCCCGGCCCTTATGCCGATGATTAAATATCCACTGATTTAGAGAGGGAACAATGAGAGTTGAAGGTGTAAACTTCAACAGGGAAACAAAGCGAGCGAGCCAGCTTTATGCCTATTGGCGCAATACGATAAGTTCACGCTATTCGACACACAATGGATTACAAAACATTTGTTTTCATTGGATCACCTGGATCCTCTCCTGGACTGCATACCTTGTCGTGGTGGAGAGGCTTGCGTACTCCGATGACCCTGAGTACCAGGGCTCACACATATCAAGCGTTTATTATAGATCTGTGTTTTCGTGACCATTTACAAACCAGCATTGTCATTTGTACCTGTGTTTGTAGAAGAGCCATAACTATTCCGCAACTATTAAGCACCTTTTGATTTGTAAAGACAAAGAATAAGCCAACAACTCAAAGCTGAAATCAAAGTCTGCTCAATGTTCCATCGGTTGAACTTCAGTGGTCGCTGGACGCTGGATCATGTTTTGTGAAGTTAATTCTTATTTTATATATGAGTACTAAGCCTTTGCTGTTATTTGATGTAGCGGTTGACGCTGCCACAAGCCAGTAAAATGGCTGCTTGAGTGCTCCTCCTGAATGCAAGGCCACAGGCTGATGAGGATCCAGTTAATTGTGGACTTTTGCTGATAAGGGAGAAGAGCAGATGTTAGAGCTCTCTCCTCCTACGTGTGTGTGTATGTGGTGGCTGGTTTAATCTGTGGCCCACAGGTGTGCAGCCTCACCCAGCAGCCCCAAACTCTAATCAGTCTGACTGGGGTTAGGTGAGGCTGCTTTAACCAGACTCTAATCAGTCTGACTGGGGTCAGGTAAGGCTGCTTTAACCAGACTCTAATCAGTCTGACTGGGGTCAGGTAAGGCTGCTTTAACCAGACTCTAATCAGTCTGACTGGGGTCAGGTGAGGCTGCTTCAACCAGACTCTAATCAGTCTGACTGGGGTCAGATGAGGCTGCTTTAACCAGACTCTAATCAGTCTGACTGGGGTCAGGTAAGGCTGCTACCCCAAACGGTGTGCTTTCAACCCAAAAGATTCCCAAAAGTCTTCCTCTCAGTCGTTGCCATGATTCAACGTAATGTATCGTTGATCAGCAGGGTAATTTCTATGCATCAACATCCAACAAGTTCTGCTTTGCATTGACCATTTATAGGTTGGATTTGGGCGTGTGGAGGGAAATGAGGTTGATCCACATTTCCAAGTGGACCGTCATTTATCAGTAAGGAAAAATTGCACACACAAAATTGCCTTGCTTGTGTGCGTACACAAGCGTTATTATTAATCCGATTTATTCCATTGTACATACCATTGTTGGCTCTTGTGCATACTTACACCCTCGGTATGGATTCTATGCAATGTTATATATATAAATGACACCTCTGGATATGGTGTAGGAAGGATAACGAAAGATGGGCCGTTCAATTAATTTGAATTAAGGTCACTCCTGCTGTGTGCACTCCCATCTCTATGTGACCACAGAGACTGTACAGTAGAGGCTTCTGTTCCCCGCGAAGTAACTGCCAAGAGCAAGGCCCCCCTAGCGTTCTCAGAGGGCTTTAAGAATAATTCATATCCAAGCAGTAATAGTTACAAGTTTTCAATCTTCATAGTCATTATACGGTGGCGTATATTCTATTCTATACAAAATAAGTGTCCGGACCAGAAGCACCAGAGTGTGCTGCTGTATCCGTTTGTAAGCCAAAGAAAACCTTTCCAGACGGTCCTGAAGGGTTGAGGTAAGACAGCCAGGCCAGTACCTTCATGTGAAGTCCTTCAGCCAGGGTGCATCGTGGGAGATGGTGGAACACAAAAATCTAATATTAACTTTCCATTTCAATATGATGTTGTGACGCTCTGGATATTTGATTCAGTATGCCTCCCACTCCCATGGTTCAAACCATGTTGTGTTTTTCTGAGCTAGCCTGAAGGCTTTCCATTATGTAGCAACACAGAGAGGTGTGGAGCCATGGTTTTGATCCATGTTTGCTTCTTGTATGCAGGTGGTGGTGGTGGTGGTGGTGGTGGGTGGTGGTTCAGAGACATGGATCCTATTGAATTTTGTGCTTTTCTTTTGAGTTATAATGCCACATACAGTGTCTCCTCTCATACCCACATGGCAATGTACTAATGTTAATGTTTTAAGACATATACTTTAGTCCAAAGAAATGCTTCCCCATGGGCCTCTGATATATAATATAATTACACACAATTATATTACATCAGAAAGATAGTTATGTGTATGTCCGTACATACTGTACATTACACTTGCACTGAGTCACTGTTTCCTCAACAATTCTCCCATTGAGTGGCAGAAGAGGGAAAGAGAGAGAGAGAGAGAGAGAGAGAGAGAGAGAGAGAGAGAGAGAGAGAGAGAGAGAGAGAGAGAGAGAGAGAGAGAGAGAGAGAGAGAGAGAGAGAGAGAGAGAGAGAGAGAGAGATGAAGCGAGAGCCTTAATGAGGCTTGCGCTGCAGAATCCCTAACGAGGCGTGTTCTTTAACCACATGCACATCCTTATTTAAATTGACTAACCGTTTGTGATAAGGTTAGGACTTGGCACACTTTGCATTTTTTCAATAATCTGTACAATATTCAGGTTGTCAATTTAATTAGATGAATGTTTTAACTAAGGCAAACTGCTTCGTGGACCTGTGACTTAGTAGAACATGTGCAATTATGACTTGGGGGGGGGGAACCAAATTGGTTCAAAATGAACCAATTTGCCCTGACAACAACTCAAAGAACTCAACTCAAAGAGAGAGGAGAATAAACAAGGGGAGGAGATGAGTGAGAGCAGATGAGTGGTGAGGGGAGGAGAGGAGAGGAGAGGAGAGGTCGACCAAAACAAGAACAAGAGCCGTTGATGAAAGCAGCAGCAAAACAACAACAACAGAGAAGATGAAAATAAAGTAAAGCAATGAAGGATTTGTCCAGGTGGATCGAGAGAGGAGGCATTGCCCTACAGCGTCTAACAACATGACATTGATGTTCAAATGACGAAACAACAATAGACAGACAGACAGGCCGTGTTTGATCAACACCCCTATACCCCCTAACATATCAACCTGTTGATTTACCGGAACGTACTTTCCCTGTTTTCATACTGAAATGCACACCAAATGAATGATGGAATTTGTGATGGAGATCTAGATAGATAGATAGATAGATAGATAGATCAATTGATCGATAGATAGATGGATGGATGGATGGAACCCATAGCTCTGTTGCCGCAGCGTTTTACAATGAGCAAATATAATCGCACAGAAGTGGAACACGGAAGTCGTCGGGTCGTCAGAGATCTGTAGTCCCAGGAAATGGTCAGCTTCTTCTGTTTCCTGGGACTACAGATCTCCGAACAACCTGGAGTGGACCCGCAATACGGAGGTCATGCTGAAGGGTTAGCACACCAGCACCTCTATGCCTCAGGAGAAGCGGCATAGGCCAACGGTGGCTGGTGAAATTCTACTGTTGTGTCACTGGGTGTTACGGCAACACCACTACACAGGAAAAGAAAGCCATCCAGGGGGTTGTGAGGACGGCGTAAAAGATCATTGGGTGAGCACTTCCATGCATTGAGGAGATTTTTGGACCAGATGCCACCACCCTGGGCACCATCTCTTCTCCCCCGACCGGTCACCGGTTCTGCAGCATACGTACAAGGACTACCAGGTTCAAGGATTGTTTTTATCCACAGGCAGTGCGCTTACTGAACTGCCACTATTCCATATTACATTACACTATCATACACTATCATAGATTTGCTGGTGTCACGGTTACGGTGGTTGACAGGGGGCGTTGCCAGGCCGCGTGCGCTAGAGGCGCACACACACGCACCTGCCAACCATTACCGTGGCTAATTGCCATTGATGTCACCTGGGGGGCTATTTATACAGCGGCGTCAGTGAGAGACGTCGCTCGTTCGTACTAGGTGTAACCGGTACGCTACCAGTCCCCAGGTGACATTCATCCCTGGTCCTGATCACCCTGCTACGGACTATCGGAGAGATAGCCCGCCCGTCTGCTGTTCCAGCCCCTCGTCGGTCCCGGAGTACCGCCCGTCATCTACCTGTCGGTACGACGCACCTCGACCTCCCGGTAACCTGACCATCGCCTGTCCCCAACGATCCGCTCGTCTCCTACCTGTCGGCACGACGCACCTCGACCTCCCGGTAACCTGACCATCACCTGTCCCCAACGATCCGCTCGTCTCCTACCTGTCGGCTTGACGCACCTCGATCTCCCGGTCCCAGCTCCCTCGTCGGTCCTGGGGGATAACCTTCTATTGTGTTTTGGTGCCATTAATAAACCCCTGTTCTTCCTTTCCTGGTCTCCGCCTGCGTTCTGGGTCCAACCTCACCACACACCGTCGTGACAGAACGAACGAGCCATTATGGACCCCGGCGACGGAGATCGGGTGAAGCGCGAAATCCACGGTTACGCAGCGCAGTGGGAGCAACATCTGGCGGAAGCCCATGCGACAATTACCCGGCTGGTGGACATCACGGAGTCCCAGGGCGTACGCATAGCGCACCTCGAGGCGAGGGTTCCACAAACGCCGGTTCTCGCTGGTTCCGCGGAGCCGCACATCCCGCCCCCGCCGAGATACTCGGGGAATCCGGACACCTGCCGGAGCTTCCTGGTTCAGTGCAAAAACATATTTGAAGCACAGCCTTCCCGCTTTACGAGGGAAGCGGGGAGGATTGCGTACATAGTGAGTCTGCTGGAGGGAGGACCCCTCGCTATGTACGATGCGCTCCGTGCGCAAGGATCTCCTCTCGTGGAGACTTTCGTGGCTCTCGAGATGGAGCTGATGAGGGTGTACGACCACCCCATACGGGGCGCCCAGGCTGGACAACTCCTGTTGCGGCTTAAGCAAGGAACGCTTAGTCTTCGGGAGTACATCGCCCGGTTCCGCCGGTTGGCGGTGGAGTCCGGTTGGAACGAGGAATCGCTCCTGTCCGCGTTCCAGAGCGGACTCAACCGGGAGTTGGGCACGGAGGTGGCGTTGCGGGGCCAGAAGGGCACTGTGGATGAGGCCATCCAGATGGCCATTCAGGTGTCTGACCTAGCTATGCAGTGGGGGGACGGTCCGGGTCCTTCCAGAAGCGTCTCCCGCCCAGCTGAGGAGAGGAGATATTCTCGGTCCACCGCTTCCTTTGCGGAGGAGCCGATGCAGTTGGATCGGGTGGTCCTTTCCCAGCAGGAACGGAAGCGGAGGCTGGACACCGGAGCTTGTCTCTACTGCGGGACGTTGGGACACTCCATTCGCGACTGTCATCGTCGGCCAAAAGATCGGGCCCCTCAGTGACGGCGGGGTCCCTGAGGTGCCAGAATGCGACCCGCTCTCCAGCTCCACTTGCAGGCTCCCATTTTCACGGGCATCTCCTTTGGGCGAAGGAGAGGCTTCCGGTGGAGGTGTTGGTGGACTCCGGAGCAGACGCTAGTTTTATTGATGCGGCTCTGGTCGAACGGGCCGGTATTCCCACCGAGCGGATACAGCCACCATTGGAGGTGAACTCGCTGGATGGCAAGCCGTTGGCCCGGATCACTCAACGGTCTGTTCCTCTCACCCTGATCCTGTCAGGGAATCACCGGGAGACCATCAGCCTACACATCATCTCCTCCCCCCACACCCCGGTGGTATTGGGTAGACCGTGGTTGGCGATCCACAATCCACACATCGATTGGGAGGCGGGTTCCGTGATTAGTTGGAGCATGTTCTGTCACTCGAACTGCCTCCGGACCGCTCTAGCCCCATGCAGCTCACCCACCCGTCCGGTCCCGAGTCCTCCCGATCTCTCTTCCGTCCCCCGCGTTTACCACGACCTCGGGGAGGTGTTCTCTAAGGAACGGGCCGTCTCCTTACCCCCTCACAGACCATACGACTGCGCCATCAATCTCCTTCCCGGCGCGTCTTTGCCGGTGAGGCGACTCTACAATCTGTCCCGGCCCGAGAGACAGACTATGGAGACCTACATCCACGACTCTCTGGCAGCGGGCCTGATCAGACCCTCGTCGTCGCCTGTGGGTTCTGGTTTTTTTTTTGTGACTAAAAAGGATAACTCGTTAAGGCCGTGTATTGACTTCCGGGGTCTAAACGATATCACCATCAAGAATAAATACCCCTTGCCACTCATCGACCCAGCCTCCACTTCGAGTACCGGGTCATGCCCTTCGGTCTCACCAACGCCCCGGCAGTGTTCCAGGCTCTGGTGAACGACGTCCTCCGAGACATGCTGAACCTGTTCGTCTTTGTCTACCTGGACGATATTTTGATATTTTCAGGTAGTCAGAGGGAGCACGTTCAGCACGTCCGGTTGGTACTTCAGCGGCTCTTGGAGAACAAGCTGTTCGTCAAGGCGGAGAAGTGCGAGTTCCACGCGAAGTCGGTGGCTTTTTTGGGGTTCATAATCGAACCGGGCCAAGTTCGATCGGATCCCGTTAAAGTCAAGGCAGTGGCGGAGTGGCCGACGCCTACGTCCCGGAAACAACTCCAGCGGTTCCTCGGATTTTCAAATTTTTACCGCAGGTTCATCCGGGATTTCAGTAGTGTCGCGGCCCCACTTACTCGGCTCACCTCCACGCTCTCTCCGTTCTCCTGGACTCCTGAGGCAGGTGCGGCGTTTGCGCAGCTGAAACGGCTGTTTACCTCGGCTCCGGTTCTGAGGCATCCGGATCCGGCGTGCCAGTTTGTGGTGGAGGTGGACGCATCGGACTCCGGTGTGGGGGCCGTCCTTTCTCAACGTGCCACGGGGGATCGGAAGACTCACCCTTGTGCCTTTTTTTCTAGACAGTTGTCGCCCGCGGAGAGGAACTACGACGTGGGGAATCGGGAGCTCTTGGCAGTGGTCCTGGCCTTGGAGGAGTGGAGACATTGGCTGGAGGGGGCCGAACAACCGTTCGTGGTCTGGACAGACCACAAGAACTTGGCCTACCTCCGCACCGCCAAACGGCTCAACTCTCGACAGGCGCGGTGGGCGTTGTTCCTGGGGAGGTTCAACTTCACGCTCACTTACCGGCCTGGATGTCGGAATGTGAAACCGGACTCTCTCTCTCGCCAGTGGGACGCCGAGAGGGATCTCGTCGAGCCAGAGACCATCCTGCCTCCGGTGTGCGTGCTTGGGGCAGTCACATGGGAGATTGAGGGTCTCGTCCGGTCGGCTCAACGTACTCATCCAGATCCAGGTAATGGTCCCGCTAACCGGCTGTTTGTACCCGATCCAGTTAGGTCTCGGGTGCTGCAGTGGGCTCATTCCTCCCGTCTGACCTGCCATCCCGGCTTTGCACGGACCCTGTCCTTCCTCAGACGGAGCTTCTGGTGGCCTTCCATCTCCCGGGACACCCAGGCCTTTGTCACGGCCTGCACCGTCTGTGCACGCAGCAAGGCCTCACATCGACCTCCTGCGGGGTTGCTGCAGCCGCTGCCTATCCCTCGTCGGCCTTGGTCGCACATCGCCGTGGACTTCGTCACCGGTCTTCCGCCGTCGGCTGGTAACTCCACCATCCTCACCATCGTCGACCGGTTTTCGAAGGCGGTCCATTTTGTGCCTTTGCCCAAGCTCCCCTCGGCCAAGGAGACGGCGGACCTCCTGGTACTGCAGGTATTCCGTCTGCACGGGATACCCCTGGACATAGTGTCCGACCGGGGGCCACAGTTCGCGTCGCAGTTGTGGAGGGCGTTCTGCCAGGCTCTGGGGGCCACCGCCAGCCTCTCCTCCGGATACCATCCGCAGTCCAATGGACAAACGGAGAGAGCTAACCAGGACCTGGAAGCGGCTCTCCGCTGCGTCGCCGCGAACCATCCATCCTCATGGAGTTCCCACCTCCCTTGGGTGGAGTACGCCCACAACTCCCTGATCAGCGACGCCACGGGGATGTCGCCGTTCCAGGCATCGCTGGGCTACCAACCGCCCCTGTTTCCCGTCCAGGAGGAGGAGATTGCGGTGCCGTCGGTACAGGCCCACCTCCAGCGCTGCCGCCGGATTTGGAGGACCGCACGTTCGGCACTCCTTCGTACGGCCGATCGGAACCGGCGTTTGGCGGACCGTCGGAGGGTCCAGGCACCCATCTATCGACCTGGACAACAGGTTTGGCTCTCCTCCCGTGACCTACCACTCCAGGTACAGTCCCGGAAGTTGGCGCCTCGCTATGTGGGACCTTACACGGTGGACAAGGTCATCAACCCGGTGTCTGTACGGCTAAGATTGCCGCCAGCCATGAAAGTTCATCCCACCTTTCATGTCTCCCTGTTGAAACCTGTGTCTTCCAGTCCCTTGTGCCCTCCCACCACACCCCCTCCCCCCCCCAGGATCATCGACGACCATCCCGCCTACACGGTGAGAAAGATCCTGGACATCCGTCGCCGTGGCCGGGGTTTCCAGTACCTGGTGGATTGGGAAGGGTACGGCCCGGAGGAGCGGAGTTGGATTCCACGGCGGAGTGTCCTGGATCTGTCCCTCATCCGCGACTTCCATCAGGAACATCCCGACAGGCCGAGTGGGGCGCCAGGAGGCACCCGTTGAGGGGGGGGTACTGTCACGGTTACGGTGGTTGACAGGGGGCGTTGCCAGGCCGCGTGCGCTAGAGGCGCACACACACGCACCTGCCAACCATTACCGTGGCTAATTGCCATTGATGTCACCTGGGGGGCTATTTATACAGCGGCGTCAGTGAGAGACGTCGCTCGTTCGTACTAGATGTAACCGGTACGCTACCAGTCCCCAGGTGACATTCATCCCTGGTCCTGATCACCCTGCTACGGACTATCGGAGAGATAGCCCGCCCGTCTGCTGTTCCAGCCCCTCGTCGGTCCCGGAGTACCGCCCGTCATCTACCTGTCGGTACGACGCACCTCGACCTCCCGGTAACCTGACCATCGCCTGTCCCCAACGATCCGCTCGTCTCCTACCTGTCGGCACGACGCACCTCGACCTCCCGGTAACCTGACCATCACCTGTCCCCAACGATCCGCTCGTCTCCTACCTGTCGGCTTGACGCACCTCGATCTCCCGGTCCCAGCTCCCTCGTCGGTCCTGGGGGATAACCTTCTATTGTGTTTTGGTGCCATTAATAAACCCCTGTTCTTCCTTTCCTGGTCTCCGCCTGCGTTCTGGGTCCAACCTCACCACACACCGTCGTGACAGCTGGACTTTCTCTGCACTGTACTGCACTGTTCATTCATGATGATGCTGCACTACTTGCACTTTAAAATGCTTTGAAATGGTTTTTGCACAATTCAACACATGTACATATCATCCATCACTCACTTTATTGTTCTTTTTACTGTATACAGTATTGTTATAGTATAGTGTTGTATAGTATAAGTATAGAATAAAGTTGATAGTAGTAGTATATAGTGTTAAATTGTAAACTGTAGGAACACTGCAGTTCACTGCATACACATGCAGAAGGGAATGGGTAAGCATTCCATTGTACTTGTTGCAAATGGAAAATAAAAATCTTGAATCTTGAAGTGTGACGAACAAACAGTGCATTTAAAAGCAAACAGTCATTAGACCAATATTTTGAAAACGTCTCCTGTTCGTTTGTGGTATAAAGTAGTGGTTCCCAAACTGGTTTGGAGTTATGACAGGGGGGAGGGGGCGTGTCGAGGCTAAATATAAATGATGTGATATCGTAAAGGTGACTTGTTCCTATTCAGACGCCGTTGCACTTCTCTATTAATTACAGATAATGTTTTAAATAAATTCAATAGGAGTGTGCAAGCAAAGGATGTGTCTGATAGTGTCTTTATGTGGGTGCATGTAGGTGGGGGATATTTATTTATCTACAAAAGGGGGGGGGGGGGGCTGCAAAAAAGGTTAAAGAACCGCTGGTTTATAGAATCCAGTTAAGCGTTTCTCCATATTTCACATACCAGAAGCCAGGAGCAGCGCGTACAGTAAGGGGCAGAACTTAAGCAAACGATCTGCCCGGCATTGACCCACTATGCGTGCATGAGATAGATAGATAGATAGATAGATAGATAGATAGATAGATAGATAGATAGATAGATAGATAGATAGATAGATAGATAGATAGATAGATAGATAGATAGATAGATAGATAGATAGACA
>CM051016.1:11236000-11239869 GCA_027704905.1 Muraenolepis orangiensis | reverse complement strand
TTTTTTTTTTTTTTTTTTTTTTTTTATTTTTTTTATTTTTTTTTTTTATTTTTTTTTTTTTTTTTTTTTTTTTTTTTTTTTTTTTTATTTTATTTTATTTTCTTTTTATTTTTTATTTATTTTATTATTTTTTATATTTTTATTATTTCTTTTATTATTTTTTATTTTTCTTTTTATCTTTTTTATTTTTTTTATATTTTTTATTTTTTATCTTTTTATTTTTTATTTTATTTATTTTTTTATTATTTTTATTATTTTATCTTTTTTTATCTTTTATTTATTTTTTTATTTATTTTTTATTTATTTTATCTTATTTTTTTATTTATTTTCTATTTATTTTCTTTTTTATTTATTTTCTTTTATATTTTTTTTTTATTTTCTTTTATTTATTTTTTTTATTTATTTTCTATTTTTTTTTATTTTTATCTTTTATTTTTTTTATTTATTTTTCTTATTTTCTATTTATCTTTTTATTTATTTTATTTTATTATATTTATTTTTATTTCTATTATTCTTTTATTATTTTATTTTTTTTCTTTTATTATTTTTATTTTTTTCTTATTTTATTATCTTTTATTTTTTTTTATTATTTCTATTATTTTTTTATTATTTATTTTATTATTTTTTATTATATTATCTTTTATTTTTATTTTATTTTATTCTTATTTTTATTTTTTATATTTATATTATCTTTTTATTCTTTTATTTATTTTTATTATTTCTTTTATTCTATTATTCTTTTTATCTATTATTTTATCTATTCTATTTTATTATATTTCTTTTTATATCTTTTTATATTATTTTTTATTTTATATTTTTTATTTTTATTTTATTATCTTTTATTATTTTTATTTTTCTATTTTATCTTTTATCTTTTTTATTTTATTTATTTTTTATTATATTTCTTTTTATTATTTTTATTTTCTTATCTATTTCTTTTTTTATTTTTTTTATTTTCTTTTATTTTTATCTTTTATTTTATTTATTTTATCTTCTTCTATTTTATATTATTTTCTTTATTTTCTTATATTTTATTATTTATATTATTTTATTATTTTTTATTTCTTTATCTTTTTATTTATTTTTATTCTATTATCTTTCTTTTTTATTTATATTTTTTATCTTATTTTATTTATATTTATTTTCTATTTTATATTATCTTTTATTCTATTTCTTTTATTATTTATTTATCTTTTATTCTTTTATTATTTTATTATCTTATTATTATTATTTTATATTTCTATTATTTTATTTATTATCTTTTTTATTTTTTATTTCTTTTTTATCTATTTTATTATCTTATATTTTATCTTTATATTCATTTCTATTTATTTCTATTTTTATCTATTTTATTATTATTTTATATTATTTCTTTTATTCTTTTTATTTTCTTTTATTTTTATTCTATTATCTTTATATTTATATTATCTTTTATATTTCTATTTATTATTTATATTATCTTTTATATTTTTCTTTCTATTTCTTTATTTATTATCTTTATTATTTATCTTTTATTTTTTATTATTTTATTTATTTTATTATTTTTTATTATTTTTATTTATCTTTTATATTTTCTTTATTTATTTATTTTTCTTTTATTTCTTTTATATTTATTATTTTTATCTATTTTATTTTATTTCTTTTATATTTTATCTATTTCTATTATTTATCTTTTTATATTTTATTTCTTTTATTCTTTTATTTATTATTTTATCTTTATTATTTTATTTTATATTATATTTTTTATTATATTTTTCTTTTATATTTTTTATTTTCTATTTTATCTATTTTATATTATCTTTTATATTTTTATTATATTATATTTCTTTTTTCTTTTACCTTTTTCTTTATCTTATCTTCCTCATTTCTTCTTCTCTTCTATCTTTCTCTTTCTTTCTTCTCTTCTTCTTTTCTCTATTTTCTTTTCTATCTTTTTCTTTTTTCTCCTTCTTCTTCCCCTTCCCCTTTACTCCTTATTCTTCCTCCTTTCCCTTCTTTTTCCTTTTCCTCCCTTCTTTCTTTCTCCCCTTTCTTTTCTCTCTTCCCTTTTCTCCTTCTTCTTCTCTTCTTCTTCCTTTCTCTCCTCTTTTTCACTTCCTCCCTCCTTTTTTTTCCCTTCTTCCCCCTTCCTTTTCTTTCTTCCCCCCTCTTCTTCTCCCCCTCCTCTCTTTTCTCCTTCTTTCTCCTTCCCTTCTCCTTTTTTTCCTCCTTTTCCTTCCTTCTTCTCCTCTCCCCTTCTCCCTTCTCCCTCTCCTTTTCTTTCTTTCCCCCTCCCCCCTCCTCTCTCTTTTCCCTCTTCCTCCCTTCCCCCCCTTTCCTTTTCTCCCCCTCTTTCCCCCTTTTTTTTTCTTCCCTCCCTCTTCCCCCCCTTTTTCCCTCTCTCCTTTCTTTTCTCTTCTTTCTTTTCTTTTCTTTTTTTTCTCCCTTTTTTCTTCCTCTCCTTCTCCCCCCCCCCCCCCTTCCCCCCCTCTTCTCTCCTTCTCCCCCCTTCTCCCTTTTCCCTTCTTTCCCTTCATCCTCTCCTCCCCCCCTTCCCTCCCCTTCTCCTCCCCCTTCCCCCCCCCTCCTTTCTCCTTCTCCCCTCCTCCCCTCTCCTCTCTCTCCTTCCTCTCTCTCTCCTCTCTTCTCTTCCTCTTCCTCCTCTCTCCTTCCCCCCTCCCACCCTTTCCCTCCCTCCTCTCCTTCTCCCCTTCCTCTTCCTCTCCCCCTCCCCCTCCCCCTTTCCTTTCTTCTCCCCTCCTTCTTTCTCTCTCCCCTTCCTCCCTTCCTCTTTCCTTCTTTTTTCCCCTTCCTCCCCTTCTTTCCTCTCCTCCCTTTCCTTTCTTTCCTCTCTTCCCCCCCCCCCCCCCCCCCCCCCCCCCCCTCCCCCCCCCCCCCTCCCCCTCTCCCCTTTCCCCCCCCCCCTCCCCCCCCTCCCCCCCCCCCCCCTTCTCCCCTCCCCCCCCCCCCCCCCCCTCCCCCCCCCCCCCCCCCCCTTTCCTTCTCTTCTTCTTCCCCTCCCCTCCTCCCCTTCATTTCTCTTTTTCCTCCCCCCCCCTCCTCCCTCCCCTTTCCTCCCCCTCTTTCCCCCCCCTCTCTCCTCCCCTTCCCCCCCCCTTCTTTCTCCTCCTCCCTTCTTCCCTCTCTTCCTTTTCTTCCCCCCCCCTCCCCCCCTCCCCCCTTTCCCCCTCCTCTCTTCCTCTTTCTCCTTCCCATTTCCCCCCTCCCCCCTCCTCTTCCCTTCTTTCCCCTCTCCTTCCCCTTTCCTCCCTCTCTTCTTCCCCCTCCTCTCCTCTTTTTTCTCCTTCTCTTTTCTCTCTTTTCTCTCCTCCCCTCTCTTTTCTCCCTCTTCTCCCTCTTCTTTCCCTCCCCTCCTCCCTCTCTTTTTCCTTTCTCTTTTTTTTCCCCCCTCTCCCCCTCTTCTTTTCCCCCCTTTTCTTTTTCTTTTCCCCCCTCCCTCCTCTTTTCCCCCCTCCTCTTTTTTTTCCCTCTTCCTTCTCTTCCCCCTCCCTTCTTTTCCCTCTCCCTCCTTTCTTTCCCCCTCCCCTCCTCCCTTCTTTCCCCTCTTCTCTCCTTTTTTTCCTTTTCCCCTCTCTCTTTTTCCCCCCCCCTTCTTTCTTTTCCCCCCCCCTCCCTTTTCCCTTCCCCCCCTCCCCTCTCTTTCTTTTCTCCTCCCCCCCCCCCTTTTTCCTTCCCCTCCCCCCTCCCTTCCCCCCCTCCCCCTTCCCTTCCCCACCCCCCCTTCTTCCCTCCCCCTCTCCCTTTTTCTCCCTCCCCCCCCCCCTCCCCCCCCCTCCTTCCCTTTTTTTTCCTCTCCCCTTTTTCCCCTTCCCCCCCTTTCCCTTCCCCCCCCCCCCCTTCTTCCCTTCCTCCCCCTTTCATTCTCCATC
>CM051016.1:11206000-11223500 GCA_027704905.1 Muraenolepis orangiensis | reverse complement strand
GGGGCCCTGCTCAAGGGCACCTCGGCAGTGCCCAGGTGTTTCGGGGGACTTGAACCGGCGACCTTTCAGTTTCCAGTCCTAACAGACTGAACTATCCTGCCGCCTATCATCAAATCATCAAAATATTGATCAATATACCATCATCTAAACAATGAAAAATCCACAATAAGCTAAGCACATTTAATTAGCTTGCTTAATCATGGGATCTCCATCCAAATGTTCCTTTTTTTTCAAAAGTTCTGTCAAAAGTTCAAAAGTTGATGGCCAACGAACAACTTTTGTTTAGCTTCCGGATCAGACAACGCACACGACAAGCACCCCCCTTAATAGCTTATGGCACGGCATGTTTTATTCCTACAGTTCATCGCTTTGATGTCGTTGGCGTGCTTCATGTGTCACGGGTCCGTTTGTTTAATTGATGAAACGGGTATAGTTCACATTTCCATTAGCCTTTGTATCATTTACCTTTACCTCTTCTGGAACTATCGTCACGCCACGCTCACGCCACAACGACCGCTGCACTGAATCTATATATATATATATATATATATATATATATATATATATATATATATTATACGTGTAATATGTTATACAACGTAAACGTGGCCTACAGCAGCATCACTGAACGGCGATGGATGTATCTTTGGACGGAACATCCATAGTCATCCATATACATCACCTGCACTATAGATCTCTGCCAGTCACGGGATATGACACATCATTCACAAGGCCAAATAATCAATAATAGGCCCTCGACCGAAAGACGTCATAGACGGTGAATGGATGATGCTAAGGTATCACGCGCGTGTCACCCTTGTGTTGTTTTTTTCCCCCCCGTGAGCGTAAGAAGATGTAAAGGAAATCATGAACAGGATTTATTCTTGTATACCGGCGCTGTTTTTTTTTTTTCAATTTGTTGTTGGTGCACGTTGGGATCTGGAACCCATCCCTTCACCCCCTCTTCCATGTTATTATATCGCAATCCTTCCCCCCATCCCCCCCATCCCTATCTCCCCCCCATCCCCATCCCCCCCCATCCCTATCTCCCCCCCCAACACACCCCGACGTGGACGCTACATACGATTTGGCAGGTCTCTCTTTCGCCGACAGATCCTCCCCCTCCCTCCTCCCTCCTCCCCTCCCTCCCTCCTCCTCCCCCGCATCCTGGATTGGACCCGACAGTGCCTTCAGGTCCAATTAAGGATGAAGCCAGGAGAGAGAGAGAGAGAGAGAGAGAGAGAGAGAGAGAGAGAGAGAGAGAGAGAGAGAGAGAGAGAGAGAGGAGAGAGAGGAGAGAGAGAGAGAGAGAGAGAGAGAGAGAGAGAGAGGAGAGAGAGAGAGAGAGAGAGAGAGAGAGAGAGAGAGAGAGAGAGAGAGGAGTGTGTTAACCCTGGTTTGGGCGCTCCGTGTCTCTCCCCCCCCCCCCTCCCCCCTGTCTCCTCCCCCCCCCCCCCCCCCCCCACTGCCCCAAACCGAAGTGTGTTGATAGATGCTGTGTTTTCTCCTCCTCTTCCTCCCCCTCCTCCTCATCCTCCTTGTCCTTTCCTTTGTCCCGACGTGTGAAAACATGTTCGTGGCGTGGCCGTTCATTAGAGTCGCGTGTTCGGGGGGGTTCTGGTTCATCAGGGCTGGTTCATCATGTCAACGCCGGCATGGCGGCTGAAGCCAGCTAGCGCCAGAGGTACTAACTGGTCTCCGGCGCTGTCATTGGGTTAGGATTCCTGTTTAGCTTTTTCTTGTTTTTTTTCCCCTTGCCGGTTGGTTTGGTAAAAATAACTAAAAGCGTCTTCAGAGGGGCTGGGTAGGATGTTGATGGTTTTAGCGTATCTGCCCTTTTGATATGGATGTGTATTGTGTATTGTGTATGGGTCATTGCTGTTTGGCTCATCTGTCCAGAGGGCAGGCATGGTGCTGCATGGGGAAAGAGAGAAGGGGGGACTGCTTGATTCCAATCCTGTGCATATGATGGAGGTGGCGTGCTGAGCACCAATGTGGCGAGCACAGCATTTTGCTTTAGTCCAGAGCTAATCCAAAGCCAATTCAGACCAACCGCGGCTGTGTTCTGCCTCAATCTGCTTCGCTTCCACCTTCCCCTTTGTGTACACTGATTGCTCGGTAAATTGCTTTCCTTGTGCCATGTTTCATGCCATCCAAAATGAAAGCCCCTGGTGCAGGAGGTAACTGTCAGAGGCCTTCCCTCGTCCAGCACCGGCATCACCACCACCACCACCACCATCACAACCACCTCCTCCTCCTCCTCGCCTCCTCTTCCTCCTCCTCCTCCTCTTCCTCCTCCTCCTCCTCCTCTTCCTCCTCCTCCTCCTCCTCCATCTTCTGCTGAAACATGTGGCCGGTCATTCGTGACTGATTTTCTTTTTTCCCCGGTCCAAAGCTCTCACCTCAAGCTTCAAGTTTGTGTTGCCCTTATTAGGTTATTTTCACTTGCGTGTGTATAAGAGAGTGTGTGTGTGTGTGTGTGTGTGTGTGTGTGTGTGTGTGTGTGTCGTCACCGTTTACACTTCAAGCACACAGTACAGTGTGTGTGCGCGCATAATCATTTTTGAGTTGGGATGGTAAATAATGTATAGCGCCCATAGACGTACACACCACTAGCGAAGGGATTCTTCACGGAAATTCGCCCGGCTCTCTCTGTGTGTTGTGTTGTTCTGTTGTTGTGTTCATGAGAGCCCTTACAAGCACTGGCCGGGTTGGGGTGTGGAACTCAGGAAAAGTATTAATTACCTCTAGAATGATCTCTGGTGGTGTGTGTGTGTGTGTGTGAGAGATTTGAATAGATTTGAATCTTTCGCTTGGTGCTCTCCAAAAAGAAAAGGAGAGAGATTGAGATTGAGATGGGGGGGGGGTCCTTTTTTTGGTGGTCTTGCCTTGACTGCTGGAATGCGAGTGTCATGTGTGACACGATGATGAGGAGCGATATGCACTCGAGACGGCCGTCTGTTCCAAAGAGGAGGCGAGTGCTCGAAAATTACAGACGGAAGAGGTTTGGCAACCTTTCGGAATCAATTAAACGAGTGAAAGGAACTTTTAAGATCCTCTTGATTGAATTGAATGGAAAAGAGAGAGGGGGAAGACAAGGCATGGGTGAGTGACGGTGGGGGGGGGGGGGGGGGAGGTGGGGGGGGGGTGGTTGGTCTTCACTCTCAGCGCTGTAAGGTCCATCCGCAAAGAGGTTCCCGAGGTTCTTCCTCCAATTTGAGCAGGCACTCTATGTGGCTTTTTGTGTGCTGCGTGTGTGTGTGTGTGTGTGTGCGTGTGTGTGTGTGTGTGTGTGTGTGTGTGTGTGTGTGTGTGTGTGTGTGTGTATGTGTGTGTGTGTGTGTGTGTGTATGTGTGTGTGTGATACGGTTGAGGGTGAAATAGCAATATCTGTTCGAGTAACACCCTTTGGAACAGTGATAACACGATTAGATATTCCTACAGTCACTCAAACCACCCCTCCCCCTCTCTCTCCCTAATGATGGCAGCAATAATAATACAATTTGGAATTTGATGTTCATTTCATTATTCATAATATTCCGCAGTTTATTGGTAAAACAGGTAACCACGGAGCACGCCTTTAGTGTGATGTATCCTCATTCGTCCTCCGAATCTCCCATCTCTCTGCCTGGAACATGGATCCAAAGCACTAGATCTGACTCCCCCTTTCGCTGATTCTCCATTCGGTACACAAGCGCCTGTTAAAACTCGCAAAGTGAATTATTAGGGAAAGCGAAGGGTTCCTTATCCAATTGAACCAGACCAAGCCCAGAAATCAGATTTAGGGGCAAAATAGAATCACCCAAATTCAATTACGAGACATTTGTTCCCTCTCTCTGTTTCCTCCCCACAGAGGACGACCCGATGTGCGGCGGCGGCGGCGGTGGAAGCGGAGGCGATGCGGTCGCCCGCGGTAACCACAGAGACGGCGGCGACGGCGGCGGGAACCCCCGGCCACACGGCCTCGGGGGGCCGGAGAGGGACGATAATAACAACAGCAACGAGGAGGAGTACGAGAACTACGACGAGCTGGTGGCCAAGTCGCTGCTGAACCTGGGCAAGATCGCCGAGGACGCCGCCTACCGCGCCACCACCGAGTCGGAGATGAACAGCAACTCTTCGAACAGTGCAGAGGAGGAGGAGGAGGATGACGAGGACGAGGAGGAGGAGGAGGAGGAGGAAGAGGAGGAGGAGGAGGAGGAGGAGGAAGAGGAGGAGGAGGAGGAGGAGGATGAGGAGGAGGAGGAGGAGGATGAAGAAGAGGCGGAGGAGCCACAGAAGGGCGACCTCAGCTTGGACATGGACAGCGACGTGGTGAGGGAGACGGTGGACTCGCTGAAGCTGTTGGCGCAGGGCCACGGCGCCACGCTGTCGGACAACCCGGACGGCCGGGAGTACGCGGACGGCTTCCCGGAGAACGGCGAGATGAACGGCGGCGAGTACGCGCGCGGAGGTGGGGGCGGACACGCGCACGGACACGGACACGGACATGCACACGGCGGCGGGCAGATGAAGCCCGGCGGCGAAGACAGCGACGAGGAGGTGTGCCTCAGCAGCCTGGAGTGCCTGCGGAACCAGTGCTTCGACCTGGCCCGGAAGCTCAGCGAAACCAAGAGCGCCGACCGGGTGCCGGGCCTCTCCCAGCTGAACCACCACCACTACGGCGGCGGCGGCGGAGGCGGCGGCGGCGGCGGGGCGGACGGCCACCACCACCACCACCCGCCGCAGCACCCGGGCTACGAGGACTTCCAGCAGCAGGGCCACGACGAGCGGCGCGCGCTGGACCGCAACTACTCGGACATGGTGAACCTGATGAAGCTGGAGGAGCAGCTGAGCCCGCGCTCCAAGGGCTGCTTCGCCTCGGGCTGCGCGCAGGGGGACGAGCGCGTCTACCACGGCGGCCACCGGGACTTCGACGAGGACACCACCTCTGTGACGTCGGACCGCTCCGAGGAGGTGTTTGACATGACCAAGGGCAACCTGTCGCTACTGGAGAAGGCCATCGCGCTGGAGTCGGAGCGCGCCAAGGCCATGCGGGACAAGATGGCGGCGGAGGCGGCGGCGACGCGGAGGGACGGCGCGCGGTACGGCCACGAGGAGCACGGCCCGCGGCACGGCTACGGCGTGGAGCGCAAGGCCCGCCTCCCGGACGGGCTGAAGAAGCCCTTCTACCACAAGGGTGAGTGAGTGGCGTCTCCCGTCTCCGTGGCGCAGGGAGCTCCCCCCCAAAGCTTATTACGATCTTGTCCAGTTCAATTTAGGTGATATTAAATTGTATTTCAGGGACGGGACCAGGGGGGGACGGGGACTGGACGGGACATGGGGGGGGGGGATTCTCCTGAGCGTGCTTGCACAGGAGAATATGTTTTATTATATTTACTGTATTTTGAAAAAAAAATCGGGTAGAATGTTTTTTTTTTCGTTTTTTTTTTCTTCTTTGGCTCGGTATGTGGGTTCCCTGAGAGGAAGCGGTGTGCACGAGAACGTTCTGGAAGCCCGGCCATAACCCCAGGACAGGCTTTTTTAGCCAATTTGGAAATCCCCATCTCGGTAGCAGCAGGAGAGGCAGCATCAGCTTATGTTGTTAAAATAGGCCAGCATGGAAACATCAGAGGGTCGGCTTGTCAGGCATAAGTAATGGCAATCTGCACGGCCTGTTAGGAACCGCAAGTCTCATCCCTATGATGCGGCCCGCGGTAAAGCTGCCTATTTTTAAAACCCCCGGAAAAAACCGCGAGGAAGCTACGTCTGAAAATATAATATATACTGTCTGGGCGGCCTTTCGGAATGGAACCGCTTCTGCGTAGAAAAACGCTAGCCTTTTCAGATATTGCGTGTTATGGTCTGCGCCGTCCCTCCTGGTGGCTAATGATACTCTTTCCTGGAAACAAACTGTCTGTGTGCTGTACACAACATCTCCCTGTGGTAAACATAGACGACAACAGGAGAGCGGCTTTACCCGCGGTACGGTACGGTACAGTAGAGGCACACTCGCCACGCCCGCTTTCTCACAGGCTGGCTGGCACAAAAGGTTGCGGAAAGCCTCGGAAATCCACTGACTTGGCATTTACGGCCGAATCTGTTTATAGCCGCCCCTCGCTAAACACCTGCGTGATTATCCCAACCCGACGTGCGGCAAGCGCCAGGGACGGCCTTGGCCAGCCCCCCCCCCCCCCCCGTGCACAAGACGGAGATCAGCCCTGCTTCCTGCTTCCCACTTCCCCCGCTCCTCGGCCCTTAAATGCCAGCCGTACGGGCGGTACGGGTACACATCGCACCCTAAATGCCACACCAACTCTAATTTGAGAGAGCACTTCAAGGTTCCTCCCCCCCTTCCTCCCTCCCCCCCCTCCTCCCTCCCTCCCTTCCTCCCTCTCTGTCTAATGCTGCAATAATGAGCCACCGCCGCCGCCGCCACCGCCGCACCGCCATCCCAGATAGCATCTGTCCTCGGGACCAGATAGGAGCAGACACTCGTTGACCAGGGATCCTGTGTGTGATTTATGTACCGCCTCAAAGACCCGCCAGTGAGGGGAGGGAGAGGTGGGTAAAGGGGGGGGGGGGGGGGGGGGGGGCGGTTGTGAGTTGCCATGGCTCCGTCGGAGGACCGGTATTGGGCAGGCCCCCGGGAGGAAATTGAACGGTATCAGGATGACCGATAACAAACGGCAGACCCACTGACTGCACATTAATTACCCGGAGATGGTATGTTAATGCATAATGGGTAGGTGGGGGGGGGGCTATTTGCTATGCAAAGCACCGTCCGTCCGTCCGTCCCCGGCCGTGATCAATATCCTCTGCTTTCTAATGTGCCTTCCGTGGGGGCTGCTGCCTTCACAGAGCCTTCGTCTGCCTTCGCAGAGCCTCCTGCCTTTTACAGCCTTTTTTCCTTCAGAGCCTTCCTGCCTTCAGAGGCTTCACCGCCCCCCGCGGGATGGATCCTGCGGCGAGCCGCGGGGGGGGGGGGGGGGGATGTGACCCGGTGTGTGTGTGTGTGTGTGTGAGTGTGTGTGTGTGTGTTCTTAAACGCGTCCGGTTATGTCCGGTTCCCGGGTGAATTTCATTTGGTATTTTTTATTATTTTTTTACGTAAGCTCCGGTTCAGGTACGAAGCTACGAAGATTTTTCATTTTTTTTGGGTCACCACAGCAGCTCCACACATCACCGGCGGCGGTATCGCTTGCCGGGACAAGGACACAAAAGGTGCTAGGAGACGTGACTCAGCCATACTGCACCAACTCACGGACGCCTGGCATGACATAGACCGATGAAAGCCATGGAGGATAATGAGGTGCTGGGGGTCCCCCCCCCACCCCCACCACCCACCACCCACCCTACACTTTTTCACTGATGGATGATGTTCTAATGCCCCAGACATCGGATTTTACAGGGTGACGCACATGTAGATGTGAGCGTAGGTGTGCTCCCAGACATCTCTCATCGTTGACCTTGCCTCAACCCTCTCTCCCTCCCTCCCCCTCCCTCTCCCTCCCTCTCCATCCCCTCTCCCTCCCTCCCCCTCCCTCTCCCTCCCTCTCCATCCCCTCTCACTCCCTCCCTCCCTTCCCTCCCTCCCTCCAGGTCCGCAGATCGTTCTCCTTTACCCTGTGCTCATCTTCCTCTTGGGGGCCCTGGGCTGCTTTGTTGTGCAGTCTGTGAGTGTGTGTGTGTGTGTGCGCGCACACATGTGTGTGTGTATGTGTGTGCGTGTGTGGGTGTGTGTGTGTGTGTGTGTGTGCGTTTGTGTGTGTGTATGCGTGTTTGTGTGAGGAGCAGCAGCAGTGGTAAGAGCTTGTGGTGGAGGTGGTAGGTTACAGGACCCTGTAAAAGTTTAATTAGTGGTCTGCCTTTCTTTAGGGTCTGGGTTTTAACAAAAAAAAAAGAAGAATAGTACTTCGATTGTTGACGTCATTTGCTCCCTGGTAGAGAGTCGAGGTCACTCGCAGGGAGACCTCAAACCCGTGCTATTGGATCCATAGCCCACAAAGAGGGGTTATGGCAGTGGGGTGGATAGAGAGCACGGCAATGAGAGTGCTTGACCTTGATGCCCCAGACAAAGGGTAATTTGAGGGCCAATGGGTTCCAATGGAAAACCAATGCCAGTTGGCACTGGTTGGGCATCACCGCTTTGGGTGGTAACCCAATCAGAGCAGGGGTTTCAGGAGACAGGAGGAACCCAGAAGTAGTTTTGGGAAGGGGAAGGCAATCTTATCCGGTGTGTGTGTGTGTGTGTGTGCGTGTGTGTGTGTGGGTGCATGTGTGCATGTGTGCGTGTGTGCGTGCGAGTGTGCGTGCATTTGCGCGTGCGTGTGTGTGTGCGCATGTGCGCGTGTGTGTGCGTGTCCGTGCATGTGAGTGTGTGTGTGTGTGCGTGTGCATGTGCGTGCATGTGCATGTGAGTGTGTGTGTGTGCATGTGCGTGCGTGTGTGCATGTGTGTGTCACTTGGTCATTTGGTCAGGGGTTAGAACACATGTCCAGTAGTCATTCAGGTCACCGTTTTTGGTGGAAACGCAACAGATTCATGCATTAATTATGCAGAACTGCATCAATAATGCAGTTCTGTTGATGATTCAGAATCGCATTGGCCTATTAGTGATACGTATTTTTTCTTTTTTTATGCACTGACCTAAAAGATGACCCTGAAACTGAAACAAGGTCAACTCAGTCAAGTCCTGACTCAGAATGAACACGTCACAACACCAACTTCTGCTTATTAACTCATTAACTCTTAACTTATTAACCCTTTACTCTCTGTAACTCAAGTCTGTATACGCCTCATACCACTTTGTATAGTTTCCATCTAAGCATCTTAACCCATCTTAAGCTACATGGAGTACAATTAACAAGTAGGGAATGTTTTTGACAACTGCTTATCGTCTGACCTATGTCCCTCCCCCCTCCCCCATCTCACACACACACACACACACACACACACACACACACACAACACACACACACACACACACACACACACACCCGACACAGATTCATCCCGAGCAGACAAGAAGGAGAGTCGGTGTCCGACGCCGGGGTGCGATGGCACGGGTCACGTGACCGGCCTGTACCCCCACCACCGGAGCCTGTCCGGGTGCCCCCACAAAGACAGGGTCCCTCCAGAAAGTAAGGATCTTGGATTGGTTTTTTGGTTTGTTTGTTTGTGTGTTGCTACAATAGTTCATGTCTTACCAAGCTGACAAGGTCCCAGGTTTTTTCCGCCTAAACGGAATGCGCACTTTGTCCTACGTGCACGTGTGTGTGTGTGTGTGTGTGTGTGTGTGTGTGTGTGTGTGCACGTGTCGTAACTGTCTGACATGTATGTGGATATACTTTGCATGGGGGGGGGGGGGGTTGGCTTGATGTTTGCCTGCCTGCCTGTAAAGTCAGTTGCGATGACGAGTATTTTTCTTTTTTTGGTTTTACTATTTTGCTGTTTCACCTTCATTCACCCCCAGAGACGACTAAACGACCCATAAAGTCCAACCTAAGCGTAGGCTGTTATGTCCAACATGGGGTGGCATCGAGGTGTGGGATCACCAAGCGCCCTAAATCAATGATGTCTTGAATGCACACACACATAACCCCACACACACACACTCTTTCATCCGATCACTTGATCATTCTTCCTGCAGTTGGGGGTCCCTATGGTCAAAGCAGTATATTTTTGCCAATAGAAGCCAATTTTTTTATTTTAGTTCTTTCGAATTTTCTTCTCCAATTGCTCACAGCGTTTTGAACATTAGCTCTGCTCAAGCCAAACATGCAAATGAAGATAGAGTTGATGCTTCACCCTTTTTTTGCAGAATAAAATCAGCACACGTGGCGTCATTTATTATCTCAGTGCCGTGGGGTAACTGAGGCGCACGCTTACAGGAAGTAGCCTTGGACAAAACAGCTCAGAAGTCAGTGTTGATACCGCCACCGCAAAAAAAACACCACAGGGCATCGTATGAACAGACCTCTTCAAACTCTCTCTGTAGGCGAACAAACATGGAACGTATGCGGCTACAATTGAAACGACTTTACTTCTGTGATCGGCACCCTGTTTGTAAACAAACTTTACTCGGCAAAATGGTGGACGCTGAGCCTTCCCACCGCCGGCTATTGCTCAGGTCGTTAGACTGCGCTGGGAAAACTAAACGATTAGCGGGAGCGTGCGATAGCCAGCTTCACCGACGATTGGGCCGACGATGATGATGATGATGATGATGATGCTGCTGCTGCTGCGATGATGATGCCTATTTAAATTCCATTTCACGTCCCGTCGCAGTAGAGAACGAGCGTGTTCAATGCGTGTTCACTCCGACGCCGGCGCTCCGTAGCCCAGTGTTGTCGAGTGTGAACAGTCAATCGGGTTTAACCTACGCTTTGACCTTGACCGCGGGAGCGAGCCCCCAGGAGTATTTCTGGGGTAGGATTGAATGAACTGTCACTGGAGATCCAGGGATGTGCTGTCCGTGTGCCTCCTACCCTTCTTTGTCTCCTGGCGATGGAAACACATTTTGGGAAAGTGACACCACCCCTCCCTCCTCCACCCTCCTCCCCCCTCCCCACCCCTCACCCCTCCCCACCCCCTGCTGTACCGTACATTTTGCACCACACACACACACACACACACACACACACACACACACACACACACACACACACACACAGGCACACACACACACAAAAAGTTAGATTCTCACCCTCTATTGTGGTTCAGCCCGCTGAACTTTAAAATGACTTTAGGACAGCGGGACGGCCGAACGACTTTTGTTTATTTTTAATTCCACGTCCACGCATGAGTCCGGGGGGGATGGATGCACACACACACACACACACACACACACACACACACCCTGACACACACACGCGCATGCCCGCACACACACACACCCTGACACACACACGCACATGCCCACACACACACACACACCCTGACACACACACACACGCATGCCCACACACACACACACACACACACACACACAAGCATGCGCAGGCTGACACACGGACACGCAAAAGCACCCGTGCGTGCGAGCGGATGGAAGGTGACCTGCTTCAGGGGGGGTGGCGGGGGGTAAAGATATCGATAGGGTCCCGCTTAGAAGCACAGTATCCACCCAGTAGCAGACCGCCACCAGATGTGTGTTTGTGTCAATATGTGGTGAATGTGCAGACACACACACACACACACACGCACATGGGGGGAGGTCTTGTGTGTGTGTGTGTGTGTGTGTGTGTGTGTGTGTGTGTGTGTGTGTGTGTGTGTCTGCACATTGAGCACCTGGGGGGGCAGATTCAGCAGCGGGGTGAAAAAATAAAAGAAGAAGAAGAAAAAGAAGAAGAAGAAGAAGAAGAAGAAGAAGAAGAAGAAGGAAAAGAAAAAAAAAAACCTTGTCCGCCTATTAACACGTTTGCCGAGCTGAGTGGACAATGTATTATTAATGCAACGGCTTCATTTAATTTGGAAAATCACACAGTGCGGCAAGAGCGCTCCGTTCCCTGGGAAATGTGAAGAATGGCGATTAAATTATGTCTCATTAATTCATTAATTCCCTTTCCCCTGCGTTTGCTCGCTTCCCCCCCCCCCCGCCCCCCACCACCCCCCTCCCCCCCCCTGCGCCCCCCTGCGCCCCCTGGAAATCAAATATTGGATCGGGCCTCGCCGGGAGCTTTGTGTTCTGCCTCTGAAAGCGGGTTTACCTTCCTGCGTGGGACAACCTTCCTGCGTGGGACGGCCGTCCCGCTCTGCCGCTGTCGCCGCCTCCCCCGTGAGCTGCAGGGCCTTCGTCTCTCCCTTCTGCTCTCCTTCTTCCCTCCTAAATCTAAATCTAAATCTGGAGGATTGAATCCTCTTTATTAGTCACATACATGTACACACACACACACACACACACACACACACACACACACACACACAGTGAAATGAGTTTCTCTTGCATTTAACCCATCCTTATTATTATCAGGAGCTGAGCAGGATTATTAGGAGCAGTGGGCAGCTATTGTAAATACAGCTGCCCGGGGAGCAGTGTAGAGGGGGGGGGGTCTGGTACCTTGCTCATGGGCACCTCGGCAGTGGCCAGGTGTTGAGAGAGAGGGACTTGAACCGACGACCTTCCGGTTCCCAAGCCAAGTCCCTACTGACTGAGCCCCGTTCCTCGTGGCCCCCGTAGCTCAATCCAATATGTATATATGTATATAGATAGATAGGTACATATCTATCTATGTGTACTGTATGTATGTACAGTACATACATGTACTTGGCTCCGCCCACTCACCATCCCTCCACAAACCAGGCGACTCCCGCTCTAGACTGTCGACTGTGACGAAAAAAACGGTGTGTGTGTGTGTGTGTGTGTGTGTGTATGTGCGTGCGTGCGTGTGTGTGTGTGGAGGTAACAAAAAGAGAAAAAAATAAAAAGGCAAAATACATACTGCAGCGGCTCCTTGTCCAATTACCTGCACCCGACACTAATTAGCATGTCAGACGGGGAGGATGACGAGGAGGTGGAGGGGGGAGGGGGTTAAAGTTCAAGGGGGTGATAATGATGGAGCTGACGCCGCCGCGGGGACTCCGAGTCCCTCCCCCCTCAGCCCCTCCCCCTTGTGCACCGACGTCAGCCAGACGACCCCGGTCCCCCCGGCCCTAACCCTCCCCCTTCCCCCCTCCACCCCACCCCACCCCACCTCACCTCTCCGACAGGTCCTCTCGGACGTCCCTAGATCATTAATCTAATTGGCCGGTTGCCGGGGGGGGGCTGCAGACAGTTATGGACTGTTTGAATGGTAAACGCTATTGAAGTTCTGTGGTCCCCGTCCCTAACAGAGGGCACATGATAACAGAGCCCTCTCTTATCAGGGAGACGGAGAAGGCTGCACCACCACCACCTCCACCATCTCCACCACCATCACCACCACCTCCATCTTCACCATCAACACCACCACCTCCATCTTCACCACCACCACCACCTCCATCATAATCTCCTCCCACCACCTCCATCATCATCTCCTCCACCTCCATCATCTCCTCCACCACTACCACCACCTCCATCTCCATCATCACCACCAGCAACACCTCCACCACCACCATCTCCATCACCACCACCACCACCACCATCATCTCCTCCACCACCAACACCACCTCCACCACCATCTCCATCTCCACCACCACCACCATCACCACCACCACCACCACCACCATCTCCTCCACCACCAACACCACCTCCACCAACATCATTACCACCACCTCCATCATCACCACCTCCACCACCACAATCTCCATCTCCATCATCACCACCTCCACCACCACCATCTCCTCCACCACCACCACCACCATCTCCTCCACCACCATCACCACCACCATCACCACCACCTCCACCACCACCACCACCTCCTCCACCATCACCTCCACCACCAGCACCTATACTATTGATTTCAGAGGGAAGCTTGTGTTTTGCATGACTGCTCGCCGCTCTGTTCCTCACGCATGTTGGGAAGGAAAAACTTCTGCCGTCCCTCCGCCGTCCTCTTGCTCAGGCTTTTTGTCCTGTTGGGCTCAAATGACTTTCTTTTATTCATGACCGTCCACACGTCCATGAATACTAATTTTAAAAAGGGGCCGGGTTATAAGTGGAAACAGGGGGAGGGGGGAGGGGGGGGGAAGGGGAAGGGGCGGAACCTCGCTCGCCCTTTCCGACTGGTGTTCATTAAAATGAAGAAAAGGTCATTTGGGTTTACACTGGCTCATTTCTTAATGATGTTTATAATGCCAAACTGCTTCACATACTAATAGAGCTCACGTGCCATGGTTGTGTGTGTGTGTGTGTGTGTGTGTGTGTGTGTGTGTGTGTGTGTGTGTGTGTGTGTGTGTGTGTGTGTGCGTGTGTGCGTGTGTGTGTGTGTGTGTGTGTGTGTGTGCGTGCGTGCGGGGCGGGGACTAACTGCTAACCTTGCCTGTCTCTCACTCCCTTTGTTTTTCCCGCCTGCGCCACACACAAGTTCTGGCTATGTATGAGAATGTGCTAAAGTGTCCCACGCCCGGATGCACGGGACGCGGACATGTCAATAGCAACAGAAACTCCCACAGGAGGTAAGTGGCGCCCACCCACCCCCCCCCCCCCTAACTCCCCGTCCGTCCGGGAGGAAGTGGCTGTTGTCGACTCTGCTTTTTTTTTTTCTCTCTCTCTTGCCTGTTTTCTTTTTTTTGTAATTTGTATTTTTTTCTCGTATTTGCATATCTTTTTTTGTATTTGTATTTTATATTTCGTATTTGTATTATTTTATTTCGAAGTTGTATTTTTTTTTCTTTCGTATTTTTTTGTGTTTGTATTTTTGGTATTTTTTGGTTTGGTGGGACTTTTGTCTAATGAGGACAAAAAAATAAGTCTTGGATTATTATTTTTTTGTGGAATAAAGACGCCTGATTGTACCTAATTTGTATCATTTGTCGCATGTTTCATTGTGTGTTTTTTTATTATTATTATTATTATTATTATTATTAGATTATAAATGCTGATTTTTATAACTGTTGATTTGGTTTGGGTGAAAACAAATTTCTCGACAATCAGCGATAATTAGCCAGACCGAAGCGCACAAAGCGGTGATATCACACGTCACGTCGTCACCGATTTAAAAAATGGACGTCCCCCTTTAGTACCGGGCTTATACCGCCAGGCACAACATCAGGACCGAAATAGCAGTGCGGCGCTAGCTGCTAGCTGCTAGCTGCCAGCGCTGCTGTCAGACAGGGGCGAGGTGACTGTGAAGGAGGCGTGTCTCGCCCACAGCAGATGCTCTGGGAGTCAGGAGGGGGGGAGGGGGAGGGGGAGGCGTAGCGGCAGCCATTAGCACCTCTCCTCCGCCACTCTGCCGTGCTGACAACCAGGAGCGATGCCTCCCTCCCTCAGACGCCGCGTGCTACACAACAGCACACTGGCGCTAGCCGAGGTCAGGAACACACAGTCGATTATATGAATTGTTATAGAAACCGTCAGCGTTTATATATATATTTATTTAGCTGTCCTTTATACAGTGTGTGTGTATATATATATATATATATATATATATATATAGTATATAGCCCTTACACAGCAAATTTAGACACATTAAGATATTCCTGACCGTTATTTAGGAACATGCTGTGCATTGGCTCCAGGCTATTGTCCAAAATATATATATATATATATATATATATATATATATACTGTATATTTTTTTATTATTTTACCAAGACCCACACAGCACAACAGGGGATGATATTTTAGTATGGGTCAAGAGTCAATCTTTTGACACATTTTCCGTGGGTTTTTCCGTAAACCTCACAGTTCACAGTGGCAGTGTTGCCTCCTCTTAGTTTTCCTGTGTTTCCTACGTTCTTACAATGTATGTCTGTGGATGTACCGTATGTACATGTTCAAGATGGATATGAATGTAAATTCATGTACTTGTGTATGATGATGACACCTCTTTGTATATGTGTCACGGTCAGTGTCCCGCACCGGGCTCGAACTGACGAACTCCGGCATGAGTGGCGACGTTAAAACGTGAGCGCTAAAACCCATAGGCCCTAGCTCGATCTCTTGGTTTACCACTGCACAGCGCCACCTGCTGGCATCCGTTACATATGCATCTATATATCAGTATACCACACAGCCCAGCGTGGCAGTTTTTTACATTTTACCCAGAGAGAGATTCTCCACCAGAGAGGGTTGTGGCATTTTGGAACAATGCACCTTTTAAATGGAAAAGGCAGAGGATATCAGGATACCCCTTAATGCCAGTAGTCTTCAACCAGGGGTCCGTGACCCCCAGGGGGGGGTCAGCCAAGGTACTGCACAGGGGGTCCGCAAACAGGATTAATTCAAAAAACAATTATTGCCGTCATCTTACCCCCCAGGTTTCACCCAAATTCCACCTGCAACAGCATTTTCATTGAAAAAAATATATAGTGGGTCCCTGCACTGTTTCTCAATCCACTACGGGGTCCCTGAGGCTGACACAGGTTGAAGACCCATGCCTCAATAAGCCAGTCCAATCAGCTGATCAGCTGCCTTCGTTTTTGGACCCGTCCCTGAGTCTTTTCTCCGATCTGCTTTCAGTTTGTCGGGCTGCCCCATCGCTGCAGCGGAGAAACTGGCCAAAGCACAGGAGAAACATCAGAGCTGCGACGGAGGCCCCAAGTCCAATCAGTCCTCGGACCGCGTCCTAAGGTACCTCAGGTCTACTCCTCTAAACACCCGTACACGCCACTGCTGCATTTTAATGTACGGCCGTCCCCTGATCTCCGAAGCCAAACTATCTGTATGATGTTTTTAAAGGCATACTATCGGTTTGTTCCAATGCTTCCGAGTTGAATTGGTTTTCCCTCTTCTTCGTCGGTGGTCAAACATGTCCAAGAGACGAATACCTTGTTTGTTTGTTTGTTTTTACTGGAATATACAGTATATATTTATATTGTATATTATATATATTTTTTTACCATCATTTTTTTAATCAGCTAATTCGACCCATTTGCTGACTGTAGCAATTTAAAAGTTGTTCAAATGTATAAGGGTTGTGGTTTGCTGTTTTTTTTGTCTTTGTCTTTTGAAGGGTTCAAGGGTTTTTCTTTTATGTTTTGGTTTTCTATTGTCCTGTGTCCGGCCCGGTACACAAAGCGAGATGTATGAGGTGCTTTAATGGGTTTAACCAATGTTATGAAGGAGCCTTTCCCCCCCCACTCCCCTCGCTTATCTCTCCATCCCACCAATCACATGCAGTTTAAACATCAATCACAGAGGACTCCATAACAATGATTTATGGTAAGGACCACATCCATACAAAATATTATCATTACATCATTCCAACCTCTCCATCATCGCCAGCCCCCCCCCCCCCCGGGGGCCACGCTGAGCAGCTCCTTCCAACCCTCAACCCTCCAAAACAACCTCAAAGTGGTGATGGTGGTGGTGGTCATGATAGTGGTGGGGTGGTGGTTGGGTTATCCGACCAAGAGAGTTCTCAGTATGGGTTACCGGGGTGACCGTATTCTCCTCCTCCTCCTCCTCCTCCTACTTCCAACAGCAGCACACCACGCTCCAACCTGGCCAAGGAGCTGGAGAAGTACTCCAAGACCAGCTTCGACTACAGCGCCTTTGAGGGCGGAGGAGGCGGAGGCGGAGGCGGAGGCGGAGGCGGCGAGGCGGAGGGGGGCAGCATGTGTACGGCAAGCGGGCCATCGCGCCCAAGGTCCACGGTCACCGGGACTCCTCCCCCAAGGGATTCGACGGTACTGCTCTTTACCACGGTAGTCGGCCTGTGTGTTGTTTACCTACTGCATACCAGCGCGGGAAAACCATCTGCCGTCAGATTATGGATTATGGGGTTGGATGGGGTTTTGTTTTGTTTGTTCAATCTTTTTTTTTGTAATTTATCAATATATTTTTTATTTTTTTATGAATTGTCTGCTGATAGCTTCTGAAATGCAAATGTGATCTCTGGAAAGGAGTTTTTGGTTCCATATTTCATATTGTCGAAGG
>CM051016.1:11178500-11193500 GCA_027704905.1 Muraenolepis orangiensis | reverse complement strand
TCTTCTCTTGTTTAGATAATGCAAGACAGTGGTTCCCAAACCTTTTCTGCAGGACCCCACTTTTGTTGATAACTAAATGTCACAGGCCTTCCTATTGAAATAGGAACAAGTCACCTTTATGATATTGCATAATTTATATTTAGCCCCCCATCCCGTCCCATCCCGTCCCGTCCCGTCCTGTCATACCTCCGGGCCCCCCTTAGGGGGCGCGCCCCTCAGTTTGGGAACCACTGATGATGATGAAAGACATATCATTTTAAATCTGAAACTAGAACAGTGGAAGATATGTTGGTAAAAATCCGTGCTCCATTCTCTAAACAATGACATACCACAATGATCCATGGCTCTGGTGTGGCATTCTGTAGTGTGCCAATGGACACCTAATGTCCCAGTAGGTCACTGTGATGTGCTCCGGGGGGGGGGGCGTTTCGCTGGTCCTGAGGCAAGCTTCTTTTACTGTAGGCCCTGAGTCCGTTGTGTCTTTTCTGTCCCAGGTGCCCGACACCGGGGTGCGATGGTTCGGGACATATAACTGGCAACTACGCATCACACAGAAGGTACACAGCCCCATCCTGTACCACGACATAGATAGGACACGCACATGTCTGCTCTACCGTCTCTTCTCTTCGGCTGACCGTCCGTCCGTCTGTCTGTCTGTCCGTCTGTCTGTCTGCTGTCTGTCTTTCTCTCACTCTGTCTGTGTAACCTTTGTTTTTTGTCTCTCTACCTCTCTGACTGTCCATCTGTCTGTCTGTTCCTCTTTCTCTCTCTCTCTGGCTGTGTGACCTTCCATCTGTCTCTCTCTCTTTCCCTGTCTGACCTCGCACCTGTTTGTCTGTTTCTATCTCTCTCTCTCTCTCTCTCTCTCTCTCTCTCTCCTCTCTCTCTCTCCTCTCCTCTCTCTCTCTCTCTCTCCTCTCTCTCTCTCTCTCTCTCTCTCTCTCTCTTTCTGACCATCCATCTGTCTGTCTCTCTGCCCTACTGCTTAAACTCACTTTGATCACTCTTATCGCTCAGTGACTTGTCCAAACCTATGACCTATTTAAATAGTAGCATCTCTGTCTCTCTCACTCTAACAGTGTAATGTGTGTGTGTGTGTGTGTGTGTGTGTGTGTGTGTGTGTGTGTGTGTGCAGTCTTTCAGGTTGTCCGCGTGCGAGGAAGAGCGGGATCAAGATAATCCACAGCAAGGAGAACAAGGAGGACCAGGAGCCAATCAGGTACAGTGTGGGACCGCCGGGCCGCCTCCCCCCTTTCTGTCTCTGCTCGGCTGGAGCGTTAGCGATAGCACCGCTCGTTAAAACTCCAGCGCATATCAAAATATGTCAACTTTAGTTTTTTCTTTGTTGATGCCTTTATTAACAAACCACATGACAACCGAGATGAGGTTCCCCACGAGCTAACAAACCCGGGCGAACTCATTAGCTAACTAGCCGTCTCGTTCACAGCTAACTAACGAGCTAAACCATCAAAGTCACCGGCAAACTCATTAACTAGCTAACTAACGAAGCAGCCAAAGCGCTCCCTGAGCTCCCAAAGCTCAGCCTCCTCAACCGAATGGCCGAGTCAGTGACTTTTCAACAGTAGTTCCATCATCGTTTAAATGTAGTTAACTTTGGTACATTAGCTCCGCTAACCTACACGGACAGTCTGGGAAATTAAGTACAGTACCTCCAGGAGATGCAGTCAAGCCCAACCCTCCCCCCTCCCCCCCCCCCCCCCCAAAAGAAAGAAATGTGCCAGACAGTGAAAAGTTCCAAAAGGAATGTAATGGTGCAGGAAACACCTGCACGTCTATAGTGCTTCAGGGGAGGAGAGGGGGGGGGGGGAGAGAGAGAGAGAGAGAGAGAGAGAGAGAGAGAGAGAGAGAGAGAGAGAGAGAGAGAGAGAGAGAGAGAGAGAGAGAGAGAGAGAGAGAGAGAGAGAGAGAGAGGTGGAGAGAGGTGGAGAGGGAGAGAGAGAGGGGAGGGAGAGAGGGGGGAGATGGAGGGAGAGACAGAGAGACAGAGAGAGGGAGAGAGAAAGAAGGGAAGAGGGAGAGAGAGAGGAAAAAAAGAGAGGGAGGGAAAGAGAGAGAAAAAAATAAAAGGATAGAGAGAGAGCGAGAGAGAGGGAGTAGAGACTGGGAGGGAGAGAGGGAGAGAGAGAGAGACAGGGGCGGGGGCGGGGGCGGGGGGGGGGTGTAGAGAGGTAGAGGTAGAGATTGATTTGAACTCCACCTAAATCCCACAATAGGGGATTCTCTGGGCCCTGGCTCTGCAGCTCCATTGATTTCTCTGGTGGTGCAGAGGACAAACACAACCACGCCTTGGCTCCACTCCATCCAGGCTGCCTCGCACAGGCAGTGTGCCTGTTGGGGGGTGTGTGTGTGTGTGTGCGTGCGTGCGTGCGTGCGTGCGTGCGTGCGTGCGTGCGTGCGTGGTGCGTGCGTGCGTGCGTGCGTGCGTGCGTGCGTGTGGTGTGTGTTGGATGGAGGGTGGGGTGGGGTAGAATGAGGACAGCAATTTTTTTCTTAACCCCAACCATATTTACTCTTCAGCCATTTGATGAAGAGTAATGTCATTTAGCGTTTGGTGTTTTGGCCCCCGATGGCTGCGTGGCCCCCGATGGCTCGTGGACACTTCAGAGGCACTTTAGACAAGAGGTTTTAGGCAATTTGAAAGGGAAAATCTGCCTGCTTTCTAGATAATAATATGCGAGATAATGTAACGCTAACACAAAACGGTAACCGCTATGATTTGAAGTGATGATTGGGTTTTTAGGAAAAAACGGAAAAAATAAAAAGATGACAAAACAATAAATGGTGGTTTGACCAGTGGGCTAGAAAGGGTGCTTGACGTGAGATTGCAGCCTTGTGTGTCTAGACTGGTCTAGAGGTCCACACTGAGGCGCTAGGCACCACCGCTGCGGTCTGTGTGTGTTGTGTGTGCTGCTGCAAGGACAGCGAGGGGTAATCTTCCTCATCGGCTGGGGGATTTAATGTCCTCTGTTGAACTCTAGAGCCGGAGCTCACCGCTTTCATCTCCCCGGGAACCTCTTGTTCTCCCTGGTCCCTGGGTTGTGTCGCATGATGGGAGCTCAGAGCTCTGCTGTCCACACTGTCTGTCTGTCTGTCTGTCTGTCTGTCTGTCTGAGTGTATCTGTGCCGATGAAACAGCTGTTTTATATTAGATTGGATTAGACTTTATTGCCATAGTACAAGTACTAACTAGACAATTAAATACAATTTAGCATCTAACCAGAAGTGCAAAATAGTGAATAAAATGAGATTGGCAGTGTAATGCACAAAGTTGTATGATCTTACAAATATAATGTGTAAGTGTGAGTGTGTGCATGTGCGCGTTTGTGAGTGTACGTGTGTCGCTCTAAGCGCTTTATAAGTCAAGCCTCACACTCACCCATTCATACACACATTCAAACACAGACAGGGAAGGCCGTCAGCCATGCAAGGCGACAGCCAGCACGTCGGGAGCAGTTAGGGTGTCTTGCTCAGGGACACCTCCACACTTTTTCTAAGAGGAGCCGGGGGACCGAACCAGAAACGGTGGTTCGATCGGTCGTTGGCAGACGACCCGCTCTACATCCCGAGCTACTGCCTCTATGTGTGATCTCATAGGACCGTCATTCATTCAAAAGTGATCACCTCGCTCACCTCCTCTTCCGTTGTACCTCCTCCTTCCAACCCCCCCCCCCCCAGGTGTCCTGTGCCGGGCTGCGACGGCCAGGGTCACGTGACGGGGAAGTACGCGTCCCACCGAAGCGCATCGGGCTGCCCCATCGCCGCCAAGCGGCAGAAGGACGGCTACCTGAACGGCATGCAGTTCACGTGGAAGGCCGGCAAGACGGACGGCATGTCGTGCCCCACACCGGGCTGCGACGGCTCGGGCCACGTCAGTGGGAGCTTCCTGACGCACCGGAGGTGAGCCCCCTCCCCCCCCCCCCCCCCCCACAACTGAATGTCACTTTGGACATAATTGCTAAATGACTGATAGGAGTATAGTGTCACATCCTGACCTGATCAGGGCTTCAGTATAGTGTCACATCCTGACCTGATCAGGGCTTCAGTATAGTGTCACATCCTGACCTGATCAGGGCTTCAGTATAGTGTCACATCCTGACCTGATCAGGCTATGGCTTGACGATCAGGGCTTCAGTATAGTGTCACATCCTGACCTGATCAGGGCTTCAGTATAGTGTCACATCCTGACCTGATCAGGGCTACAGAATAGTTTTCACATCCTGATCAGGCCTTTAGTATAGGATCACATCCTGATCAGGGCTTCAGTAAAGTATCACATCTTGATCAGGGCTAAACAGAAGAGTAGTAGTTCATAGGCGGTTCAAAGCTTACCTGATGATGACGATGATGATGATGATGATGACGATGTCGGGGTTATTTTTTTAAACACGGCTTTGTAACCTAACAAAAAATCAATAATAATTACTTTCTGTTTTTAAGCGACGCTCAAATCTGTACATCTCTGCTGCAATTAATACTTAGAAAGTGATGTTTTGTCAATATTTTTTCATTACTTCACATTTGAAATCATGGTGTTATAAAGTGGTCTCTCTCTCTCTCTCTCTCTCTCTCTCCTCCCTCTCTCCCTCCCTCCCTCCCTCCCTCCCCCTCTCCACCAGTCTGTCGGGCTGTCCACGGGCCACCTCGGCTATGAGGAAAGCCCGGCTCTCGGGGGTGGAAATGCTCACAATAAAACAGCAGCGGGGCAGCAACGGTAACCACCTCCACCGCCACCACCACCACCTCCACCACCACCACCTCCACCACCACCACCACTCTACACACCTTTCAAAGCTGCCAATCACGAAAGCTTGTGAGAGGTGGAATGGACACATTGGGTGCCATTCCAGACTTTGACACAATGAACGAATCACAGGGCTGAATATGTAATGTAATAGTTACCCACATTTAGCATAAACAACCAATCAGAATTGTAAGGGGAGGGCGGGGGGAGGAATAATGAGTGTTGGACCCGAATGTATTGGTTTGTGTTACTTGGTGGTAATTTAAACCAAAAAAGGGATTTTGTTGGCTGAGGGTATTTAGAACCGGAGACATTGCCACCATATCCGAGTACAATGCTTTTATGTTTACCCACAACTGACTTTGAAGTGTATGGATGCTAAAGGAAATGGAATATCTACGGTATTCTAACACTTTGGTCCTTTGTTTAAATGACGTGTGTGTGACATGGGTTAGTAAACCACGTAAAATATATTTTACATGGTAAATGGACGCATTTATATAGCGCTTTTATCCAAAGCGTCATGCCTCACATTCACCCATTCATACACACATTCAACCACCGATAGCGGGGTCAGCCATGCAAGGAGACCGCCAATTTTTGCTAGGAGGAGCCGGGGGATCGAACCGGCAACCTCCCGGTTGTCAGGCGACCGCTCTACCTCCTGCTCAGGATCAATTAGGGGCCAAACATACAACAAAACTCAAATATATGTGTACAAATAAAAGCTGTTTGGCCTACAAGGGGATCCATATGAATAATGAATTAACATGCGTACGTACACAAATAAAGTCATTGCTCCATTTATAAATTCATTCATAAATGAGCATGTGAAATAGGACTCTCCATATGAGCCACTGAAACATTATTATAATGTAGAGGAGTTTTTTAAATAAGGTTTTTTTCCCCTGTTGTTCCCCCCCCCCCACCCCCCCCCCCCCCCCCCCACTAGGGTTGGAGCACGAAGAGGATATCAAACAGCTAGACGAAGAAATCAAAGATTTAAGTGAATCTAATTCACAGGTGGAAGCCGACATGATCAAACTGAGGACACAGGTGGGCGGAGGCAGCTCACATCATGACCCATGTGTATAGTGTGCACATCCTACTTGTGTACGTTTATCCCCATATATATAAAGAGGCAGTATATCTAAAGTGTCATTCAAGATTCAAGAATTGTATACAATGGAAGTACAATGAAGGAGGTACTCACTCCCCATTCCCTCCCGCAGTATGAACTTCTAGAACACAATAAGAATACTATACACAATAAAATATAAAATTAAATAAAAATTAACATAAAAAGAACAATAAAGTGATAACGTGATTGTTAATGCATATAATGCGGTTGGACAAAAATAATCTTTTTATAACCTATTTATTAATTAATGTTTTCAACCTATTTCCCCTATTTCTCTTCCAATCAGATCACCACCATGGAGTCCAACATGAAGTCGATAGAGGAGGATAACAAGGTGATTGAACAGCAAAATGACTCTCTGCTGCATGAGCTGGCCGACGTCAGCCAGTCACTGATAAACACTTTAGCTAATGTCCAGCACCCTCCCATGGTAAGGGCCAACGGGAACGACAAGCCTGGCAAAGTTGCGAAAGTTGCGTCTGGTCTTAGCTCGCAAACCAAAAGTCACCTTACGCCGAGCTTTAAAAAAAACGCATTGACCGCAGTTTTTGTTTGTGTGAATTTGGCTACAGCCTGCGTTGTGCTTGCCTATATGGGCTTAAACTCAGCGTAGCGCGAGGCTTGTCCTTCCCAGCTGTGAGGGGGAGTTGGGTATTGAGGTCTGATTGGTACGTAGACAGTAGGTTTGATTTGTTCACCGTTTGTGACGTAGCGGTGACACCTGCACTTTTGAGCTAAATAGTTCCTGCATTTTGGCCCCAAACACACACCATAGTAAGGAATTCAATTATATTTGTTTTTAAAAAATGATTCATGGTCTTTTTGTAACGGTTCCATCGGGAATATTGTAATGCTGTCATTTTCCTTAAAATTATACAAAAGGTCTTCCCATTTTTGAATAAAGAGTATTGAGCAATACTGCATGTAGATAGGACCCCAATATAAATATGAATTAAACATGCACAGTCTCTATTGCCATGGCTATGTGTATATGTGCAATAGCAGTGATATAAAATCATCTTGATTATCGTTGAACATAAGTGACCTGCGATTAGTTTGTATAACACAATCACAATCAAGGACATGACTTAAAGCCTGCTAACAGCCTTGTTTTCTCTCCATAGAAGCCGTTGGTACACAAAGAAGCTGCCATTAGGAATAACAGCTGCTTACAGATGCACCAACGAGTAAGAATCACTTATTCACTTACAGTTATTCTCCCGTGCGTTACTCATACGGCCCAAGGGCGACTACTCATGATGTTCCAGTCTAAGAGAATGCAAATGTTGACAAATTGGCAATTTCGTGTTTTTTTTTCAAAATAGACAAAAGAAAAATAATATCGACAGACCAAAGTGAGTGCTTGAGTCTGAATGCTAAAACGCTGCTAGTAGTTAGCGGTACGATATATTCCGTGCTCACTGTCTATCTTGTGAAGACGGAATGGGTGGCAAATATTATTCCGTTCTGTGCTTTATTTATGCCATCTAGTTACACACTTGGCTCTTTCTCTGCTAACAACTCATTTAATGATTGAATTAATTGATCTCGATATCGATCGAAGTAGAAGTTAAATGATGAGTCCATGCCCTCATTGGAATTTGATTCAGTAAAATCTGCCGACTCATCTAAATGAGAGCTGAGATTTTTTTTCATTCTTCTTCTTCTTCTTCTTCCTCTTCTTCTTCCTCTTGTTGTGACGTGGTGTTCTGCAGGACCCGATCAGCGATCAGAACTTTGACGCTTACGTGACCACGCTAACGGATATGTACTCGAACCAAGACCAGTACCAGACTGCAGAAAACAAAGCCCTTTTGGAGAACATCAAGCAGGCCGTTCAAGGGATCCAAGTGTAGCCGAGCTGCACCTTGGGAAGACTTTTTATTCTTTCTTTTGTTTTGGGTTGCTAGATCATTTTTTTGGTTTGTGTTTTTTTTCTTATTCCACAGACAGTTGCAGTTGGTATCTCAAGGTCTGCAGGCAAGCTAAAAGTATAAGGCGACTGTGTCTTCTTGACAAGGTGCACCGACTTATCATATAGTGTTAAATATATATACATATATATATAGTTCCCTTTTGTTATTTTGGAAGAAAAGAAAAAAAGAAGAGGTATTATGCTCGGAAAAGCCTCGATCGTTTTTTTTGGGTTTTTGTTTAATTTTTCATTTTGTTTTTTGGGGTCTTGCTTTTGCGATGAAAAAAAGTTGAGCGACAAAATAGTTTTTGAGGACATTCACATTTTTGTACGTTTTTCATATGAGCTGACATGTGTGACATGTAATGTTTTTAGCTGCTCACGTATGCACATTTTAGTGTATATCTATGAACAAGTAAGCTAACCACTATAGGACGCGGGTTCCTTTTTACGGCTTGTCGACGACGGCATTTTAGACGATGAGGCTGAGCTGGACAGTGAGAAACATTCACAAACGACTACGAAGCACGGAGAAAGCTAATTTTTCGGTTTGTTTCGTTCTTCCTCTCCTCCTCCTCCTCCTCCTCCTCAACGGATCACTTGACTTGATGATTTTAGGTGTTTTTGTTCTCTTTTTTGCGTGTACAATTATTATTATGAAGCGAGAACCCCCCCCGTTTTGCGAAAAAAACGCGCTATTTTCTTTCGGAACAATCTTTGAGAATTGTTTTGGTTGTTGAACAAGCAAACGAACAAAGGAAAACAAAATGGAGGTTCTGTAGCTGTAGGTGGGGGGGGGCATTTTAAAATTGGTGCTGTAATCGCGTCTGGGAGATGACACACTGACCTGATGTATGTATGTATGAATGTACGTATGTATGTATGTATGAGCTGTTTTTTTTCGTTTGTAGACATCATTACACGGAAACCGGATGGTGAAAAATCCCGATATCCAAGAAAGGGAAAATAATAACACAAAAAAATATATTTAAAAAAACACAAACATCTGTGGGGCGGTGCATGCAAGTTCACCACGCTCATTGTGGCATAATCCAACACAACAAGTTATACGTAGTAACATTAGCTTATTTAGACAATGTTCTAGGCCTTCTAGAATTAATCCTGTTCTATTTCAAGATGCTCATTGCTAGAATCAAGACCCCTTTCTCAGCAATACGGTAATTCAAATCATTTGTTTATAATATAGGTATGAGATGCAATCTGCAAAGGGACATAAAACGTTTGGGTATATGCAATTTCTTGTTTATAAACAACGGGGTAACATGAGTGTTTTTAATATAGCCTATTGTAAATTATTGATTTTTATACAAATCTTTTAATACGACGAAGAAGAAAAAAAAAAAGCCTTTTTCAAAAAAAAACGAAAAAAAAAAACCAGAGGGGAAATATTGGACGTTCGGGTTTTTTTTCGATAAAAACGAAAGTATATGAGTTCCGATTTCTTTCTGTACGATTTTGCACAGGGACACCTTCGTTTCCATGTTTTGATGTTCTTACAGAAACAAAAAAAAACAAAGTACCCAAGAGAGCCTAACAAAAAACAAAAAAAACACAAAAAAAAAACAAAACACGGATTGTCGCAGAGGGTTTTTGTAAAGAGTATTTATAGAGAATGACAGCGGGACTCACAGGGTCACTGTCCCCACTTATGTGCCAGTAGACTTATTTGCACTTGTCCTTGAAGATATTATCCTTAACGCGTGGCGGTGTGCAATTCCCCCCCCCCCCCCCCCCCAACCAACCTCCCCTTCCCCCCCCCCCCACCCACCCAGGTGACCTCTTTGGCACAGAATTGGAGCAACGTACCGCTAGTAGTAGTAGTAGCCACTGTAGGCGTCGGGTCGGAGAACCACGGAGAACCAGGAAGAACAGGGACTTAAGAGGAGGAGGAGGAGGAAATTAGAATCATAGCAGTTATAATGTAGGCTATTATCAACTGTACAAAAATAAAAGTGTTCTTTCTTTGTTCTGTTACATTTATTTATTTTTTGGGTTTCGGTTTTTTCGGTTTGTTTTGCTTATGTCTTTTTCTGTTTTTTTGTTTTTAAGCGGAAGCGGAAGTTATGCCCCAGCAGCACTTTATATCTAATCACTGTACAAAGGATTAAATAATCAATCAATTCTAGGTATAAACTAAAAAAAAGACTTTTAAAAAGACAAAGACAAAGAGGGCTGGTTGTTCCCTCCAGGGCAGGCCAGGGGGGGGGGAAGCGACCCCTCGGCAGGGCGCTAAGGGGCAATACATCCAGCATCCACACGCCCATATGCCTGACCGTAGGCGCCCCTTTTCCCGCACTATTCGTGCTAGTTGTTTAGCGATCATGTTTGGACATTTTGCCTTTTTTCGAGAGCTAATGCAAAAAGGTGCTTGTTGCTCACCTTATTGAAATTAATCTATTGTACTTTATTGTCCTCTTTCAGGACGCAACACCCCCCCCCCTATCTATATCTCTCTCTCTATCTCTCTGTATCTCTCTCTTTCTCTTTCTCACTCTCTGGCTCTGTCTCTCTGGCTCTGTCTCTCTCTGTCTCTCTCTCTCTCTCTCTCTCTCTCTCTCTCTCTCTCTCTCTCTCTCTCTCTCTCCTCTCTCTCTCTCTCTCTCTCTCTCTCTCTCTCTCTCTCTCTCTCTCTCTCTCTCTCTCTCTCTCTCTCCCCCCCACCATGACTGCATACGCGCCTTTTGTTCCACAGCCTCATGTCTGCAGCTTTTCGCCAATATAGTAATGCTTTCAGTAGAGTAATAGCTAGTGCCAGTTTTATTTTGTTTTATTATAATTATTATTATTATTATTATTATTATTAGTTCTCATTTACTGTAAACATGGAAAAAGGGACTTTTTAAAGCACAAGCCAGCTGCGTATCTGATGGTTGGTACACATGGGTAAACACCTATTTTGGTGGCGGTGGTTGTGGTGGAGAAAGAGAGCGATCTCTGTGACTTATCGATACACAACAAGGGGTTGTCACATGTTTAGAATGCTGACCTTTCATATAAAGTAATGTGAAATCCACTAGAGTTTATGACTTCATTTGAGCCAGTTCATTTTCGGAGTTGATTTCGGTGATCATTGACAAAGACGGGGTTTTGTATAAACTATTGTGCTCTCTGTGGAACTGACAGTTTGATTTATTTTTGTACTACACAGCATGGATTTGTTGACATTTTAATTTTGCTATAAATGTGTGAGATCACAAGTTGCTGTGATATTTCATTTATAAATTGTGAACTTTGTACAATTTTTGTCATGCTGGATGTTGACACATCTTACTCTGAATAAAGAAAAAAATGTGTTGCCACAGGCCTGTAAAATGGCTATTTTTACATTCTGTCTAGTACCATGACATTATTGATATAAGTGCTTTGTCACTTTTCGATTGTCACGATTGCATTTGTTCATGTAATGTATCAGCAATAATGTTTCAAATGAACTGCAGAATGATGGGCCCCTGTGATTGTGGGACGTGTTGAAATACGTGTATAATTCAACCAGCAGGGGGCAGTAACCACTCACTGCATTGTGCCCATGTAAGAGTTCAGTCCCACGTTGTGTTTTTCCCCCATGGTTTCTCCCTAAAAGTACATGCATGAAGAATATATCTATTTAGCGCAAAACCTAACTAATATTAATGCACATAAATAAGTGATGCATTAACAGCATTATTATTATTATTATTATTATTAGGAAATGGGATCAGCAGAAACATGACCCATTTCCAAAATCTTAATGAACTGTTACATCTTTCAGTAAAAGTGGTAAAAGTGAATCAAGGAGTGAAATTGAAAACAAATTGAACCACGGGCCATTCGCCTCGTCATCTAATTCCAATATGCCTATTTTAAAACAGTCCTATCGGCCTACTTTGATAAACTGTCCAAACGGACCTACTTTGATAAACAGTCCTAGGACTGTTTATCAGTCCTTGGCTGTTTGACAGTCCTTGGCTGTTTATCAAAGTAGGCCTAGAGCTCTAGGCCTACTTTGATAAACAGCCCAATAGTCCTACTAATTGGCAGCGGCGGGCCTACGTAGGCTTAACTTCTTTAGACGTAGGCGACATGCGACTGAAGATACAAAATATTCTTCTGTCCAACATTGTTTGTGTTTGTTTGACGAAGTGACTTACCATATGACTGAGCGTAACCACAGCGTGAGTGCGATGTGTCGAGGAAACAATTTCTCCGAGAATTTGAAAAACAGTCTTTAACACACACATCATCAACAGCCGTAAAACCAACCTGTCTCCCCACGGTCTAAGTCCGCAGCACCAACAGCGGCCACCAGGGGGCGGCAGATACCAACCACGTATCACTACACTGCATTAGACCGCTGTAAATGCAGCCAGGCATGTGCTGCGCATTACATATGTTGTTGGAGGTGAAAGTTGAGAGTGACCTCATGAAACCGTATGATAATTATCAGCCAACGTGCACTTGCAATTGGGCCCAAATACAATCCAATCCACACAATTAAGGATGAGCAGACTAAGAACACCTCCTTAACTCCTTAAACATCCGAGTAAGCCTATTCACTTTATTTTATTGGCTTTGTAGCACACTGCCCATTTCCCTCTATATGTCTATATGCCTCCCGCCTCTCGCCCCTCTTTATCTCTCTCTCTCTCTCTCTCTCTCTCTCTCTCTCTCTCTCTCTCTCTCTCTCTCTCTCTCTCTCTCTCTCTCTCTCTCTCTCCTCTCTCTCTCTCTCTCTCTCTCTCTCTCTCTCTCTCTCTCTCTCTCTCTCTCTCTCTCTCTCTCTCTCTCTCCCCCCCCCCCCCCCCCCCCCCCCCCCCCCCGGGAGAAGGCGGGGGCTTATCCCGGCGCAGCTGAATTCCTCAGCCCTTACAATAACCGGGGCCGGTTGGTTAGTAGTCGGGCGTCGAGAGAGAGAGAGGGGTAGCTGGCGGTGTGTGTGTGCTCTGCACAGCTCGCTCCCTAAAGCAAATGGCGCTGTGGCTCGGTCGAGTAGTAGCTTCTCCCTTGATGCTCACGATCACTTGGGTGTTGTTGTTGTTGTTGGTGGCGAGTGGACCGCAGTGTGTGCTCGGTTGCCCGAGCCGATGTCTGTGTTTCCGGACCACGGTGAGGTGTATGCATCTACACTTGGAGACCGTGCCGGCCGTTTCACCCCAGACCACCATTCTGTGAGTACCTAACCTAACGGGCACCGGGCAGCATGCATGCATGCATGCATGCACATTCGATCAGCCATGCATGCGTGCATGCATCCATGCATGCATGCATGCATCATGGCTGGTCGAATGTATAATAAAAATACATACGGTATTTGCTGCACCAAAACCTTTCTGTGCTCACTCGGAAAGCAAAAGAAACTCTAGTGGTCCTTACTTGTTGCTTTGCTCGATCGCCGTTCGTGTTCATAGTTTGGAAGAAAGACAACAACTAGAACACGACTGATACAGACTTGATACAGATGTGAGCCAGGTTGTACGCATGTTACAACATCGTCTGTGTGCTCCTTTGGCATGAACACCTGTTGGATTGAGGGGTTGTTTGGCTGCATCGGTGTGGATGTGGATGAGTTGGACGAGAAGGATCACACACAGTTAGTTGTATTTCTGAGATCCGTTAGCTTGGTCCATTGAATCATCAGTGATAATAATAGTAATATCCAGAATTAGGAGTGGTTATAACCTACATGAAGAGAGTTCTGTCTTACACCGTTTACTATCCTCATGTTGTGAGTTGGAAGTTGACTTCTATCTAACATGAGGATTTGGGGGGTATGAATTCTTCCAGTTCCATACATACCAGGTTCTCTAGAACAGAACAGAACAGAACGATTAGCTCATTCCTACTTACAGGATCAAAAAAGAGTTATCATGCCTTAAGGTGTTTTTTTTTTTATCCTTGAGGAGGGGTGTGTGTGTGTGTGTGTGGGGGGGGGGGGGGGGGGTTTGAATGGCGGTTCTAGACTTCCCCATCAAGGATGAAAGGAAGGGGAATGTGGTCCCTTCGTCTGGTAGCTACTTGTGAATGTGAGTTGGATGTCGGGAGCACTCCGCCAAGGGCAGACGGCCAAACTGCTTGCCTTTTGTCAAAGCCAGTCACACAACCCCAAGGAGACACACACACACACACACACACACACACACACACACACACACACACACACACACACACACACACACACACACACACACACACACACACACACACACACACACACACACACACACACACACACACACACACACACACACACACACACACACACAGGACAGAACACCCAAATGTAGCTCTCAAATTGGTGCCAAACCTCCCAAACGATTAATGAAGCCTTTTTTTGTTGTTGTGGTTGTTTGTGTGGTTGTTATAGCGCTTCACATCCTTCACAAATAAAGAACTTCATTCAGGGAGGAGGGTTACCAGGTTCAACCCTTCTTGGAAGTAGGAACCAAATCCACATTACGGCGGCATGTTTGTAAATTACCGCTGTCTTCCAAGATTTGTTCCCCCGGGGAAAGCCCCCGTAGGCTCCGTCCCTTAAAGGGGACGTTCTGGAGCCCTGCTTCCAGGAGAGGGACGGGGTCCCCTGGCTCTCACCTAGATGAAGGATCCCCCTGGGGCCACAAGGGCATTGTTGAGATGAGCTCTTTATTAACCCTCCCTCCTCCTCCTCCTCCTCCTCCTCCTCCTCCTCCTCCTCCTCCTCCTCCTCCTCCTCCTCCTCCTCCTCCTCCTCTCTCTGTCCTCAGTAGGAAGTATCTTTAAATATGTCATAAAGGGGCTTTGATTCCAAGAATTGCCTCTTTTTAATTTTGCAGCCACCTGCTCCTTCTCTTTCTGCCTCAGTCCACTGTCATGCCAGGACATGAATGAGGCTCCCCCCCTCTGCCTCCTCCACCTGAACGTACACACACACACACACACACACACACACACACACACACACCACACACACACACACACACACACACACACACACACACACACACCACACACACACACACACACAACACACACACTTCTATAGTAGACGCTGCACCCCCTTGAGCATGTGGCCCATGCAGGTTGGAATGCATTCGATGCCGGCAGCAGTTGGTGTGGTCTGCAGTTTTGGTTTCGCGGTCCGTCGGCCCACCACCACCGTCTCTCTCTCTCTCTCTCTCTCTCTCTCTCTCTCTCTCTCTCTCTCTC
>CM051016.1:11156000-11173500 GCA_027704905.1 Muraenolepis orangiensis | reverse complement strand
AACACTTGCGGTTGTGTTTGGACTAGACTATTGATATGCTGTTGTCGAGTGTCAAAACTGCCTCTTGCAGTTATCGTCTCTGGAGTTGCCTCATTCTGATTGGCAGGCGTTTTGGCGGGAAAGCTGTCGAGTCATGTGTCAGTTTGTTAGCACAGTCTGTGTTTGTTATGTCTTGGGCTTTTATCACTCTGGCCATTTGCTCAGAGGAATTTCCCGTGTGGAATGTCGAAGACAGGTCTGGCGGTAGCCGTTGCCAAAAGACCAAAAAGGCCGATCGAAATCCCATTGCATCATGATTCTGGGTGTACTTCTCAATAATGGGAAGTACACCAATTCCTTATGATGTTTGTGTGGTCTTTTAAGTGCACTTCACACGTCTCAAGTGATGTGTGATGAGATGTGATGTGCGTGTGTGTGTGTGTGTGTGTGTGTGTGTGTGTCTGTGTGTGATGCAGCCCACAAGATATTGAGCATGTCCAAAGTCAGAAGGTATTGAATTAATGGTCAATGGTCTTTCACTGGCCTTTGGACCAGGAGGCTAGAACACATTGAAGTGGTTGAATATGAACCGGCTATTAGGGTTTCTGTGAATTCTCGGAAAGCATTTATGCTTGATGCATTGAAGCAACGATACTTGCATTGCATCCACAGATAGTGCATACAGACACTTTTTGCAGCTGAAATATTTGATTATCGTGGCAAGTACACCAATCCCCCTTGCTTTGTGTTTCAATATTTGGTTTGTGATAACAAAGTTGAACGGGTAAGACCTGCTCATCTAGCCAGTAAATGTCCACCACCTCGGTTCCTAGCAGCTCTTCCTGGCGTCCACACTGGAGCAGGAGATCTGGTATTTGGCTCAGATGCACCTCATATGCAGCAGCAGCCCTCTCTTGTGCTTCTTAACCAGTCAAAAAGTTTAAAACCACAGTTTCCGTTGACTATTCCCTCAACGGACCTGCCGTCTTATACAGAATGTGTACATGGGTTCTTCTCTGTCTTTCCGATGGAAAGCACATGTTTGGGATGTCTTCATGGCTTACTGGCACAGTACACAACGACAAGTTCATTTCTTCCCTAAACGGAAACCGAGCTGATCGTAGTGTCGATCCAGATCATTTGTTTTCAGCCGAGTTTGTCCTCCTTATGTCTGGGATACTGTGTGTGTGTACTATATATACAATATTACCGTTTTCACACTGAATACGGTATCGACTCCCGTATTAGTTAATACGGGTGTCGATACCGTATTAGTTAGGTGCGCATCGAATACACTTTATGTTCACACTCTCTTCTAATTCGTGATTTTCTGTGCACTCGATAACAGGTTTTCGTTCACACACACACACACACACACAAGGGAGTAGTTGTATTGCTTTGCACCCAAAATAGTTACTTCGGGATCAAAACCACCTACCCCCCAAGGTGGATTAGTTAATGCGCACTAGTTGGGTAGCGAATGCGCATTACTTGCTAGTGTGAAAGCAAAAGCGCCGCAAATACCGTATGAAAACGCCCAGTGTGAAAACGGTATATGTTTGGGTTCTTTGTTTTGGTACCAACAAGAATACAGCATGTCAAGGTAACCCCCGTTTTCTATAAAAACCTTAGACAGAATGCGTCTGCTCTGTGTCTTCACCGTTTCCTTTGGCATCGGTCCCTTGGAAAATGATGAGCATACTAAACTTCATTCGGGCCCATTCGCCGCAGGGAACACATCATAGAATCTTCCGGAATCTTCCTTGCCGTCAACATCACCGTAACCGTCCCTCTTCTCGGATCACATCCCTGATGGTGAAAGATAACTTGGCACAAAACCACGAATGACCCTTATGCATTCTTTCTCACATGCAGGGCGCATGATAAAGCACACCGTCATCTAAACACCATCTGGTCCAGGACCTTTTTCACCTCCACTTTGAGGCTTTTTAGATTTAGCCTCCAGTATGGCCCCAAAAAAGGTGCACCACATCTCCTGCAAAGTGAATGTGGTCGCTCCACATACATTGATCTGTATTGGGTTAAATTGTGCCATGGGGCCAAAGGAACACTCTGGTTTCACCAGAGGAAGACGTCACTGCCCCCGTCCACTGCAGTCCTTGTCTTGGGTGTGTAGTGTGTGTGTGTGTGTGTGTGGTGGAGATGGTGTGTCGTCGTGTTGGTCAGTCTTCTTTTAACCCGCATTAACTCGGCCATCTGCAGTATACTGGCCAGCCCCTTTTCCCCCTAGAGGCTCTCTCCAGTGTTCCTGTTGTTAGATGGTTGGAATGGATCTGTTTCAGTCTCTCGGTGGTAACCTATACCTTGAATATGAGGCGGACATAAAGGAGGCTCTGTCTTTCGTATCCGAGTTTCTCAACACAACGTCTTTGAATGCAGAAACGTAAACTTCTTTTACTTTACTTTACTTTACTTTACTTTACTTTACTTTACTTTACTTTACTACTCTCTCTCTCTCTCTCTCTCTCTCTCTCTCTCTCTCTCTCTCTCTCTCTCTCTCTCTCTCTCTCTCTCTCTCTCTCTCTCTCTCTCTCTCTCTCTCTCTCTTTCTCCCCTACAAGTACAACTCACAATAACACGCTGAGCACTCATATGCACATATTTCATTTTTATACAAAAATACAGTCGCAACTACATGCACACACATGCAAAGAAATTAACTCTGGCATTCATGCGAACACAAACAAAGTCTCAAATGTGGTCTGGCTTTGTTTGTGTAGCCATAAAAGCGCACACAAACACCTCCTCTGCACGCACGCACACACACATACACACACACAATTACACACACATACACACACATATTTCTCACACACACACACACAATTACACACACATACACAAACATATTTCTCACACACACACACACACACAATTTCACACACACACACACAGACATATTTCACACACACACACACACACACACACACACACACACACACACACACACACACACACACACACACACAGCCAGATGCAGTAGTTGGGTTGGGTCGGTCAGCCCCTGGCTCCAGCGGGGCCACTACAGCACACTGTGTTCCCTCTGGCCAGACGGGCCAGAACATGAAGCTTGCACCTCGGTCTCCACCTCCCTGGGCAGAACACAATCTCCAACAATCGTCGTCCCCCCCCCCCCCCCCCCCTTTCTATGGGCCACCTCCACACACACACACACACACACACACACACACACACACATACACCAGACAATACACGACCCCCCCCCCCCCCCCCCCCTCCACAAGAGGGTCCCAGACACATGGGACCTGGGTGACTGGCAACGTTCTTATCTCCCACCGGGAGATCCCTTTTGTGAGAAGGAGCACAAGCACAATGTTACACAATGTACGAGAAAGCCCATTGAGCAGCTTGGGGATTGTGGGTGGGTGGTCATTTCCTGGTTGCATTCCAAGCCTGACATATAGGGGAAGGTGGTGGAGTTTCATTTACACCCGAATAGGATCTCTCCAGGATGTCAGAGGCAGCCGTTTAGCACGGCGTTTTTTAAATTTAGTCGAGGAAGGGTTTTTTTTTTGTGTGCAGACTATCCCTGGTTACCTAAACAATTCCTCTGACATTCCCAGTCTAGCTCGGAGAGCCTATGTGAAGTAAAGTATATTAAATATCTCTGGTCTCTCTCTCTCTCTCTCTCTCTCTCTCTCTCTCTCTCTCTCTCTCTTCTGTGTGATTGGATCCATATGCAACGGCTTTCACAGAGAGAATAAACATTTCACTGGGTATGGGATCAGTTCATTTAGTTATTTGGCCCACGGTTTTCACAGAAACTCGAGACAGCAAAAGCAAAAGAGCCAGGAATGTAATGTATAGTTTAGGATGATTTGGTTCAATTGTCTGTTGTGCATACAAGCAACGAAAGCCATAACGCTTAGAGGGCTATAGAACTCCTTTTTAAAACGGAAATGATTTCATTTTCTGTGCTGTACTGTACATATGAGACTATAAAGATAAGATCGGCAATATATAATGAGTGTACAGTACTGCTGTTTTTCTCGTACAAAAATGTCTTTCTTTCTTTTTTTTAAATTCTAAAACCCGCCCACTCAACTCCCACACTAGAGGCTTCAATTTATAGCAGTTGTTAGTTCTATCATTCTGATGGAACTCAGCCTAACAACAACTGCTGGACTTCTCATCCGCTGCAGTCGCACGTAGACAAATCGAGTGTGTTTGCATTTTTGTGACCCAGCCTCCCATGAGTATTTACTTCCTAAGGTCAGTTAGCTAACAACAAAAAACAAGATGCTGGTGAATGAAGGGACCCCGGGATGGGATAGGGCCAGTGGTGATTTGAACGGCTTGTGCTTTTATAACAGGGAGGAGAGTTGATCTAGTACTCTACTTCCCAGTGAAGTAATTATGAATGTTTTGCTCAGTGGCATTATTTAATCTTTAAAGTTTTAAACTTAATTTCTTTCTGTCTGTCAAAATAAATGAAGTTTAAAAGTTTAAAGTGACTGTCAGTCTTGTCGAGTCTGTCTGTCAAGACTGGCTGTCTTGTCTGTCTGTCGAGACTGCCTGTCTGTCTGTCAAGTCAAGTGTTTCTGTCAAGACTGTCTGCCTGTCTGTCTGTCTGTTGAGACTGTCCTGTCCAGACAGTCTGTCTGTCCAGACTGTCTGTCTTTGAAAGCCACACTGTGTGAGATGTGGCTGAATATGTCAGTGGAAGGCTGTAGCCTCATAGCTTATCAGGAGACACTGGGAGGGCTCGAGTGGGAACTAGGAGTACTGCTGCAGCAAATTGGGCTCCTTACTCCCTGCTCCTCCCTTTCAGCACCCACTACCTCCTCCTCCTCAGGACTATTTGTTTACACTCTTATCTGGGACTGAACACGTGAAGATGCTTTTAGTAAATGACCCCCCCCCCCTTCGGAGGTCAAGTTACTTGGAGCCAAGGTTGCACAAACATACTTTTGCTTTGTCCATAAATGTCCACCTTCAGCTCACTAAACAAAGACAGACTGTCTGTCTATGGCCCCTGATGTCTATGGCCCTGTCTGTCTATGGCCCACTTGGGGTTAAGGGGGATTTAACCTTGGCCCCGGCTTCTCTCCTCAGTATTATTTCATGCAACGGGTGGGTTATCTTGGTCACACGGGACTATTGTGACACGATACGTCCTCTGTTATAGGATGACAACGGGTGATTAGAGTGGTACATCATCACACTGACGATGTTTCGATCTGGAGGAGGTCTGCTGTATCACCCTCACCCTCCCTGTGGGATTAAAGCATGATGAATGGCATTCTGTAGGGATGAGTAATGTGTGCAATTATCATCCCTCATGGTTATTACCTCATAGATGTCTTGCTCCTCGAACCTCGTTGTTCTCTCACGCTCCAAAATGTCTTTACGGGGGGGGGGGGAGTGAAGGGAACATGCTGTACTCTCTGTGATCTTTAATGTACAACACATACACACACACACACACGCACGCACGCACGCACGCACGCACGCACGCACGCACACACGCACACACGCACACACACACACACACACACACACACACACACACACACACACACACACACACACACACACACACACACCAACCCTCTCCCCCCTCACCCCCTGGGAGCTATAGGCCTATCTCTGGCATTCCCCAAAACTAGCATTAGCCTGGACAACACATGTTGATGTTTCATTTCAAACCAATACAAGAAGTAGGCTGAAAACTTTCCTCTTCAGGAAACACTACCCGGATCCTTCCTTCTAGCGCATCGTCTTATCACTTTTTACTAGCGTCTTTCTAAGCAGATTGTCTAAGTAAATTGTTAGTTAGATATTGTTCTATAGTTTGCCAACTTATTGTACTTTAGACTTCTGGTGACGAGTTGTTCTCTTACCTTCCTTTGTTGAAACACACTTTTGTAAGTCGCTTTGGATAAAAGCTGCTAAATGACTGTAATGTAATGTAATGTAATTTAATAGAATGTAAAGTTTTTGTAGCGTCCGAAAGTATTTTTTTTTTTACTGGCCCAGGTCACAAATACCCAATGTCAATTTTTACTAGTTTACTAGTTTTATTTGTGAGTAGTTATCGAATTACAACAAAGGCTAATAATCCGGTTTCATCATTATTTGAGTTAATAACAGTGCCTTGCATATCAAAAATGGTATAAAAGGTTTTTAGTTTTTTACCACTTTGCATCACTTTACCAAGTTAGGTCTACTTGCCTGACTTGGTACTTTACTTTTGCCCCCAATAGGCACTAGAGCAATAGTTATTGAGTTTGTTTGACCCTGTGTTCTGATCAGCTGTGTGTTCTCCTTCTTCTCTCTCCTTATACAGGGACTTGAGGTTCAACAAAATCAAGGACTTGCAACCGGGCGCCTTCAGACGACTAAAGAACCTCAACACACTGTAAGTGCTCCACCAGGAAGGAGGGACACACGGAGGGGGTGACCTTGGCTGACCTTGGGGAACAAGATAATGTTCAGCAAGAAAGAAAGTCTAACGTTTAAAAACAAACGTCTTAAAAGGTCCAGATGATATCCGCAGTCTTCCTCCGCTGCCTCATCGACGCGGCGCTTTAAGACGACCCTGCTTGTTGTTTCACAACATGTACGCAAGCTTATATTCTGGCAGGAATTCATTTCTCCCCCCCATTTTCCTTTGACTGGGTCATTTTTCCTATGTTCTGGCCTAGGCTAGACAGGCCATTGGGCCATTGGGCCAAGATGCTCTTCCAGAACCATTGCATTTTGTATTTTTTGGAATGGACCAAATGTTCATTCACTTAGGGTGGACCGAGTTGTAGTCAATCTAAGTTTATTGGTTTTTATTGTGCATCACTTTACAAATCTAGTTAACCTGTTAAGATGTTACTTATGGTCCACGTGGCCCTAACTAATTATCCGCATTCGAACAATTTTTTGTGTCATCATTGAGATAATATCCATTGCTTACCAGTCGAAGCATTCATCGACAGGGAATTTGCCTGTCTTCCCAGAATATTATTGATCTAAACATTCCCCACCATGTAAAATAGGTTAGTTCTATGTCAAAGGTCATCGGTTACCTTTTTATATCTTCTAACCTAATTGCTACTGTTCCCCATCTTGTACATGTTGATACACTGTATATCGTGTCTTAGAGTCTAATAATTGCAATCAAATAGTGATGCATACATAATGTATATTCATCACATCAAATACTAATCAGTGTTCCCTCTTTTGGCAGCCTCCTCAACAACAATCTCATACGAAGAATTCCCAGGGGAGCATTTGAAGACCTGGAAAACCTCAAATATCTGTGAGTGGGGGGAGCCTCTCTTACGCCGATCTCCTGCTGAGCCCCGGAGGTCAAGTGATGGATGGTGGCACCATGAGGCCGAGCTCATCGTCTTGTCAGTCTCCATAGGATGCAGGGAGGGAGGGTCTCTTCCTTTGTGAATTAGCGGTGGAGCCCTTTGCTTCTTCAGTGGGACAAAAAACAAAAAAACGTGCCTTGAGTGCTGTGCTGTGGAAACACACACGCACGCGCACACGCACACGCACACACACACACACACACACACACACACGCGCGCGCACACACACACACGTGCACACACACACACACGCGCGCACGTGCACACACACACACACGCACACACACACACACACACACACGTGCACACACACACACACGCACACACGCACACGCGCACGCACACAGTTTGTTGACCTGTGAAACATGCTGACACTGCTCGCCAGCACAAACGCTGAGTGACTAAGAAACACGGAGGGGATGTTTCACACAACGAGTCTGCATCAATGAAAAGACACGCTCCGTCTGGACATACTGCACTTATACGTCTGGACGTCCTGACACCCCGGGAGGGGTGAGGTTGCCAGCAGATGTAGGTGGTTTGGAGGGGGGGGCAGGGAAGGAGTTGCGGTTAGCGCAGTCTTGAGGGGCTTCTGTAGTGGTGATGACTTTATGATTAGTCATCGCAAAACCTGCCGGCGGTGAGCTGTCTGTGTTTGGCACTCAGGACAGGGGTGAATCTGTCTTAAGACGCCCCCCCCCCCCTTCTCGCATCCCCTCCTCTTCATCGTCCCTGTGTTGACTCTTGTCCCCATGTCCCTCTTTAGGTTAGGGCTCATTCAGAGGTCCCTATGATTTGTAGTGTCTGTTTGTTATGGTTTGTTCTGAAGATATTTCTTCACTGTCTCTTTATGATTTTGCCTAGAGACCAATGATGACGGTATGTTTCGTGTGACTGACTTGGCTGCAGTCATTTAAAATGTCCGTAATTCAACCCAGTTGAACAGCTAAATCAGCAAAGATTTGCACAGGACCGCTTAGAATGGACCCAGAGGTTCGACAGCGGCTCATAAATGGCTTTGGCCAGTGGTTTAACCATTATCCAATGACCCGCCACACACACACAGGAGCGCACACACACACACACACACACACAGGAGCACGCACACACACAAGCGCACACACACTCTGTCTCCCGAGGCGTCCCTCCCCCCCCCCCCCCTGCTGTAATTGGAGCGTGGTCGTCTCTGGTGGCTGTAAAGGAGTCCTTCTAATTACAGGGCCCCTTGCCCCCTTTTAAAGTTCATCTGAAGCCGACCACGGCCCCCCCCCCCCCCTCCCCTTGGCCCCTGTGATTAGGGGCACCTACACTCACGCCCCGACCACGACCCCAACCCCACCCCACCCCGCAAGCCTTTATCCCACCTCAGTCCTCCCAAGCCTCCTCGTCCCACCCTCCTGATTCCAATCAGCTCCAGCCTCGCGACGAGATGCTATCTCCCGGACCTCCACCTATTCACCTCCATCTTGTAGCTCTATAAATACCCCCCTGTTCCACACACACACACACACACACACACACACACACACACACACACACACACACACACACATCCTCCCCGGAGTGTCTGCAAATGACCACCGAACTCCTCCACTAAAAGAAAGGGCCAGGTAGAGACGGAGGAGACAGAGTTGAATTATGACTAACCTTCCTTCTAGAAGGAAAGGCGTTGTGACCAAATAGCAAATAGTCTCTCTCGAACTTCTGGGGCTGGCAATGGTTTGGTTAGGTAATCAAGGTCAGTGGATGGGGGGAGGGGGGGGGGGGGGATGGAGTATCGCTCCTGGGCGGCGTTCAAGAATGCCAAAGACGGTATGGAACAAGAGTGATCTCTCTCTCTCTCTCTCTCTCTCTCTCTCTCTCTCTCCTCTCTCTCTCTCTCTCTCTCTCTCTCTCTCTCTCTCTCTCTCTCTCTGTCTCTCTCTCTCTCTCTCTCTCTCTCTCTCTCTCTCATGTGGCTTTTGTGGAACGGCCTAATGTGTGCAGCCCATCCACGGCAGGGCAGGCTAACTTCTGGCTGTCTTAAGGTCTATGATAAGTGGACAGTTTTATAGTGCATTGAAGCACAGAAACCCCTAACCACCACCACCACCACCACTAGATTCTGTCCCCCCCCGAGGGAAGGCCTGGACCCCACAGCTTCTGAAATCCGGTTTCTCACGCCCCCCCCCCCCATACTCCTGACCCTCCCCTCCCAGGCCTTCCCTTACCCCCCCACCATGCATGTATGCACACAGCGCAGCAAGAACAAAAGGCTCCTCTGGCAGCCTGCAATCTATGTTTCGCGGTCGACCGCAGAGCCCCTGAAAGCTCACTGGCAAGCTAACGTTCGGTGGTTGGACTTTTTTCGGACTTCCCTTTCAAATGTCACAGGGTATATTATTAATGCAATGTTCCATTTTTCAAAAACGCAGATTACGCCAATTATGCTGCGGTGTGTGTGTGTGTGTGTGTGTGTGTGTGTGTGTGTGTGTGTGTAACCAGCGATCCACAAGTTGGATCGCTGGTTACATAGTTAACCAGCCCCCCCCAGCCCCCCCCCCCTATCGAAGCAAAGGGCGGGCATGATCCATGATCAGGAACTAACGGTGCTGTCACGTTTTGGGTTCATTGCACTGAGCCAGCTGACTGCACTGGGCCTCAGGCTCACACTGAGTTAACCAAACCCAGATGCCAGATGCCTTGACTCTTGATTGCCGGGGGGTTTCTCAACCCAACAAGGTGTGTGGTTAAATTAGACTTTTCACACCTGGTACATCTCAAATGTGCTAGCAGTAGTGTCACACACAGGCACAACACACATACAAACACACACGCACACGCACACACACACACAAGCGCGCACACACACACACACACGCACACACACACACTCACACATACACACACACACATGCACAGGCGCACACACACAGGCACACACACACACACACACACACACACACAACGCGACACACATACACCACCTCCGAGATGTGCAGGCCGTGACCAAAGAGAGTCTGCGGCGTGTTTATCCTTCCAATGCGTGCATCACGTCAGCCGTGGAGCAGATCGGTATCTCCGGTCAACCCCACCAAGCCAAAGTCAAAACCAAGAGAGCTCATGAAAGGAGCCGGGGGGGGGGGGCTGTAGGGGGCATTGCTAGTTCAGTGTCACGTTTCCGTGTCATATAAAAGCCGCGGGCCCAGTGTTTCCACAGGGTGCGTGCAGCGCAGCCCTGAAAACGCCTAAACGCTCTAATCTCTCAGCAGAGACCTTTACAGTTTAGCGTTTGCAATAAACGCTACAAAAAATTCATTAAGTCATTAAGGGTCATTGTTTTCGTAGGATTTTTTGGTTGTTTCTACTGTTATGCCCAATTAAATGCATGGAATCCATGTATATAGTATAGTATTGTGTAGTGTAGTATAGGATAGTATTGAAAGTCATGCAGTGGGAGGGAACGGGGGGTAAGCATTCCATTGTGGCAATTAAATGTAAATTAAAACATCTTGAATCTTGAATCTTGGAACGGTAGGACTGTGTTTAAATCATTTTTTTCCTACCATTTCTACCGTCTGTTTTTTGGGAGGGTTTTTTTTTTTTCAAGCAAATGGGTGGGAATTCCCTTTGTTGCCTCTGATCTCTAACAAACAAGTCGCTACCCAATGCTGGTATAACAGTCAGGGTTTTTTTGGAAGACACTTCTGTGTCTGGTACGCTGTTGTACTCCCCCCCCCCCCCCCCCCCCCCACTGGTGAGGTACCGGGAGAGAAGAAAACCCACCGGTTCCAGATGTCTGTGTCTGTTGCCGTCATCGGGACGCACATGGACCTCATTACCAGGTCCGGTTCACACGGGTCGGGCTAGAGCGCCTAGGCCGGCTCCTTATCAACGTGGGAAAACATTTCATGTTTGGATGTAATTGTAGTGACTCACTCCATACTTCCTCCGCTCATGTAATCAGCGTTGTTGTGTTGTCAACCAACCACCTCTGACATGCTGGGTCTTCTGGGTTTTTTTTGGATGCTGGGTTTTGGACAGTCCTGCACTTTGAGGAGCACCCCTGTGGGGGAAGAGAAAAGGAGAGCTGCTAGTCCCACATGAGAATGAGCCTCGATGTATTCTGTTGTTGCATGTTTTGTTTATTCCCATGCAATGGTCGTTAACGGCAACAACACTACAGCGGGGTGCTGTTGTGTGTTGCTATCAAACTGCGGGGAAGGAAAACATTTTAAATACTCCTCGGGTAAAGTCTAATTTCACAAACTGGCAATCAAGCCTAAAGTATATGCATACGCATACAATTGTCTAAGATGAGTCAAGTCAGGACACATACTCCCCCCCCCCCCCCACCCCCCCAGGGGCAATTCAGATGTTACTATTTGGTGTATGTGTGTCCAATGTGTGTATCTAATCTTACCGAACATCTCTCCTTTCAGCTATTTGTACAAGAATGAAATCCAAACAATTGACAGACAAGCATTTAAGGGGCTTGTGGCTCTTGAGCAACTGTAAGTGACCAACCTCCTCCTCCTTCTCCTCCTCCTCCTCCTCCTCCTCCTCGTCCTCCTTCTCCCTCCTGCTCGCCCTGCCACTCCTCCTCCTACTCCTCCTCCTGCCCTGTGATCTGACTGTCTGCCAAACACCCCCCCCCCCCCCCCCCTTACTCCCCAACAACCCTGCCTCCCCCAACCCGCGCCTCTCCTCCTTCCTTTAAAGCACCGTGGTGCCTCGTAAGTTGTCATTAACGAGGTGTACGACCCAGTAGGACTGAACAATTAATCGAGATACTATCAAAATATCCCAATATCCCAATCGTAGAATCTGCCATTTTAATGTTAATGTGTAACACCGTTATCCATGAAGTGCTGCAGAGATGCCCGTTTTCCTTCTCCAGATGTCAGAAAAAAACTTGCTTGTTTGGTGCAGACCCCAACAAATGCCACATCATGATTTCAGTAGTTTTTTCAGTGGAATTGCAAAAATTGGATGCAAAAATTGGATGCAAAAATTGGATGCAAAAATGATCATTCCCAACTAACTGACAGTGAATCATATCGTAGCAGCTGTCAAAATAATCACAATCAGATTTTTTTTGTTTTTTTGTTACCGTTTTGTTCAGCCGTACTACAAATGTGTCGTAAACCAAAAAAACATGTGAATTTGGATGTGCAGGAGCGCCCTGTGATGACCCGACTGCCTGTTAAGGTGTCACGTTGGCGGCTGTGTCCATAGAGACAGCCGACGGCAATCCCTTTCCTATCACCACTGACACCCCCTCCTCCCTGCTGCACCCTGTGGTTTTTACTCTCTGCCCACCACCACAACCTCCACCACCATCACCACCACCACCACAACCTCCACCACCTCCACCGTGCATGAGCGTGTGTGTGCACCCGCCCAGCCCTTGTCGCTCGCCGCAGATGCCGACCTCTTGCCCTGCTGCTGTTGTTTTTTGTTGCATGTGTCGCATGTCCGACCGCCCCCAGCAGACAGGTTGTGCAGCATGAATTCTCTGGAGTTAAAGCCAAAAATGAACCCCCCCCAAGTCTGCCATTACGGTCTGCTTGGAATGTGCACCCCTGAAGGATGACAACATGTTCAGCGACGTTTCACTGATGCTTTTACATTTCTCATGATGAAACGTATCCCCCACCCTGCTCCTCGGTGGCGGCGGCGATGTGTGTGTGTGTGTGTGTGTGTGTGTGTGTGTGTGTGTGTGTGTGTGGTACAAAGAAAGAAACCGCGCTTATCCTAGCAGGCGAGCAAGCTGCAGCGAGCCGGGCTCCACGTGGGAGGGGCCCAGTGTACGTTTACCGATGCGGCTGACATGCAACTCTCAGTCTCCAGAGGCCCCCGCTCAAACCCCTGGTCCGGGAGATTGCGACTCGCTGCAAACCCCAGTCCACACAGAACAAACGGCTAATTCACTGAACGCAACCCGTTTCCAGCGCTCGGCTCTGTGCCTCGCAGCTGTTTCCAGTTTGGCCGCCGTAATGAAGGGTTTTATGTGTGGGTGACAAGTTCCTAGGCAGATTGAACATATTTATATGTCCAATCCCCCCCAGACCCCCACTCACTCCATCACCACCCACTCCCACCACCACCCCCCCCCCTTCCATTCTGCTGTTGGAGGTTCGGGGTTCAGCTCCTAAAGCTTCCCCAAAGTCACATGCTTTATTTCCATTGTAGGTGCCACCTTTCATCAAGCCACGTATAACCCCATCCCACCACCACCACCACCACCGTCACCACCCCCGTCACCACCCCCGTCACCACCCAAAGGAACGGTCGGGTGGTGCTTTAAAATGCTCCCTGGCAGGTTTGTTGTGTGGAGCTCGTGAAGAGCACTCAGACCAGGCCAAAAACAAACAAAAAAAATCAGCACAGCAAAGCACATGTTGGAAAGATTTACCCTCGCTCGCAGTTGTTATCTCACTCATGAGAGTTATTTTCACTACAACCGTAAAAAAAAAAAAGAAAAAATAGGTCATGAAACGTTTTGAGAAAGCGCTGCTAAACCTCAATGTGTCTGCTTGGCCTCTAAACCGGTCTGCCTTTGTTGCGTAGCGCTCCGCGTTCGGTTATTAACCGCCACTCGCTACTCGCAACGCTTTGGCAGCGTCTGCTGCGTGACTAAAAGTTATATTTGTGTCACGTGAGACGTGATAGATTGCAAAAGAAAATGTAGATCGTAAAAAAATAACCCGATACACTGTCCACATTCCGTGGACAGTGTAGTTGGGTGTGTGTATATGGTCTGTGTCACCATCAGTTTCGTGTTCTGTTTAACTTTCCCTCGTGTCTGTTCTGCTACTGAGGCTTCCCCCCCCCACCCCCCACAACCCCCCGCCCCCCCACCCCACCTCCCCTCGACTGTTGTTTTTCCCTACCTGAAACAAAGCCTGTCGCACCGACTGATCGCTTACGGTGTAGCTTATAGCTATCCGTTGGATGTCACTTCTAACCCTATGTGTTTGTTGGCGTACGTACGGTCTGACTGATGTTTTCCCAGCTCAAATAAGGTTCAGCGGCGTGAGTTAGGCCTGCATTCTGCCAGACGCCTAGAGATGCCTTTCACCACCGGGCCGCTCTGTCTCTACGTTAGCCTTCAGACACGCAGCTCTAGGACCCCTCATGTATATATATATAATATATATATATATATATAATATATATATATATATATATAATACAACTTGTCTATAGATGCAGCCGATTAGAGGACGGGGATAGACTTTTGGATAGAGTCTTGGAGATGAAGTGCGAACATCTTCAGTCAAGTTCAGTTTACCCACAACTCCTCCCCCCCCTCCTCGCCCAAAATGAATGAATGAATGAATGAATGGTATGTGTAGGAACATACCATTCACAGAGGGTCACCGGGGGGAAAAGGGGAAAAGTGTACCCGGCAAAGTCGGGGGGGTGGGGGGGGGGGGAAGTGATTTTGGAGTTTTGCTTCCGAGCATCGTCCACCCTAATCCAGGCTTGTTCTGTGCTGTGGCGCCCTGCTGTGTTCCCCCCCCCACCCACCCCCTCCGTCACCAGGTACCTGCACTTCAACAACATCGAGTCCTTGGAACCCGAGTCCTTCACCCACCTGCCCAAGCTGGAGCGCCTGTGAGTTGATTTTGTGTGTGTTTCGATTTGTCCTTCCGTCCGCTGTGTGTTCCTTTTCTTACACGTTGTAACGTTGTGTTTATTATACAGGTACGGTGTGATGTGTGGCTCTCGCTTGCTTGTATTTAAAAAAATTCAAATAAATGTCTGCCGGTATTTAAACATCTAAATCTGGTACAAGTTCTCACTCCGTTTTCGGAGACTTCAACCTGCGACTCTCCAGGTTCCCAAGCCAAGTCCCAACAGACTGAGCTACTGCCGCCCCCCCCCCTCAGATTGCTTGTGGGCCACGATTCACGACGGCTACGCTACATAAGCCAGGACAGGGAAACGGCGAGAGCCTATTTTGGCGAGAGCACAATTGGAAGTGTCTCCGGTCAGACGCATCCCAGCGCTGTGTCTGACCGGAGACACTTCATTAGTTCTGTCGTGTTAACTCGGACCTGATCTTGTTTGACCTCTAGTAGACCCCCGACAACTCACCGGGACGCTTCCCGTAAATGTGGGCCGGCTGACTCCAACTCTAATAACTCCCTTGTGCTTTATGCGTGTGCGTGTGCGTGTGCGTGTGCGTGTGTGCGTGTGTGTGTGTGTGTGTTGTATTGTAGTCACAGGGTGAGGAACAAGTGAGAGCGAGTGGAGAACACGTCCCTCTGGGAATTCAACCCACGAGTGTTCACGAGGCCGAGTCGTGGCTGTTTACTGGGCACCGATGATCACAAGCCACCTTTTGTCGCCTTATGTCTTTTTTATTGTTATATAACTATGGCATGGTCATCTCCCTTAAAGATTACACAACAGACAAATATCACGAGAAGTCACTTGTCTCCTCCTCCCCGTGACGCGAGCAGACAAGTGACATCTCCTCCGTCCTCCTCCTCCTCCTCCTCCTGCGGCCCTGTTCAGCCCAGCGGACGTAAAGCTGTCCACCCCGTGTTCCTGAATCACCGCACAAAGCCAGATGTCGGACAGACGTCGAGGGCCTTGTTAAATTCCTGTTTCATTATCCCCCTCCCCCCACCCCGCCCCCGTTTACAGCCTAGAGACTCAGAAAGACGACTTAAAAAGGAGAGAGAGAGAGAGAGAGAGAGAGAGAGAGAGAGAGAGAGAGAGAGAGAGAGAGAGAGAGAGAGAGAGAGAGAGAGAGAGAGAGAGAGAGAGAGAAACAAGCGAAAGAGAGAAACGAGAGAAAGAGAGAGAGAAAAGAGTGAGGGTGACACCTGCACACGAGTGACCGGGAGAGACTGGAAGGAATTCCCAGGTGCAAGGGATCTTGTTAGGCGCCGTTGCCATAGCGACGGTCCAAGCATTCGCGTTGTGGAGATGGTAGCCAAGAGCGTGTGTAGATCACTTGTGGAAAGAATTAGAGAGGAGGTTAGGATAATAAACGACATCCTTTTGCTGGGTTTATCCCAGCTTCAGACCAAAGGTATTGTTATTTCATTGAAATGGCAAAGATTCAACTATTTTTAGCAGGTCATCGGGATGGGCATCACTTGAATGCCTTCGGAAACTGAAACTAATGCCTGGAAACTATATGTCATGTCCCTTGTGAATAATGAAATATGATGTCATCAAAGAGTCTCCTCAAGGTATCTGCAGAATGACAGGAAATTCACAAAGGTGGTGGTGGTGGTGTCTGTCCACCCATCCCTGTTTTGGCTCTCATAAAAATCTACTTTTGGAAGTCAAATGAACTTTTCCAGAGCTTTTACGATGATGAACCCACGCTTTTTGGAAGTAGGAAAGTAGGAAATCGTATAACTTTAATCATATTACCAAACTCTTTGTGACACACTGTCTGTCTGTCTGTCTGTCTGTCTGTCTCTCTCGTCTCTCTCTCTCTCTCTCTCTCTCTCTCTCCTCTCTCTCTCTCTCTCTCTCTCTCTCTCTCTCTCTCTCTCTCTCTCTCTCTCTCTTCCCCCCCCCATTGTCTTCTTCATCCCTCCTCTATTATCCCTGCAGGTTTTTGCACAACAACAGAATCACCCTTCTCGTCCCTGGAACCTTCACCCAGCTTCAGTCCATGAAGCGACTGTAAGTAGACCAGAAATCCCCACATCTATTCGATTGTAAAGTTAAGATGAAAAGTGGGGGATGTGTTATAGGAACCCAGATACACAGCCAGGTGTCAACGTGACGCTGCTGACGACCCGAAGCCGCAGCTTGAAGTAACTGCTGAGTTTAGGGCTTTGTGTTTTTCCGCTTTCCCACGGTCACCATGGAGGTCACCGAAACACAAGCAATGCACACAAGCATTACTCACGGCCTGCATTATCGGATTTCCTGTGCTCACCAAGCTGGAGCATGCGAATGACTCAGTGTTAGTACCAGAGTTGGCCACTGGGGGACATGTTTGCAGACGTCCGGAGGAGCGGGGATCAGCTCAGCCTGGGAGCAGCTCCCCTGCCGACATCCATTTTAAAGTTGGGGAAATGGGGGGGAGGGAGACAAACAGCTGGGTGGGGGGGGGGGGGGCGGGGGGTGGGGTTGAGAGCAATCATAACGATCGTTGGCTCAAATCCCCCCGCCCCCCCAATCCAGTACTTCCAGAGCCAGGTGTGCGT
>CM051016.1:11133500-11153500 GCA_027704905.1 Muraenolepis orangiensis | reverse complement strand
TCCAACTAGGGGAAGACGCTTCTCCGACTGGGGGGAGACGCTTCCCTGACTGGTGGGGGAGACTCTTCTCCGACTGGGGGGAGACTCTTCTCCGACTGGGGGGAGACACTTCCACGACTGGGGGGGAGACGTTTCCCTGACTGGTGGGGGAGACTCTTCTCCGACTGGGGGGAGACGCTTCCACGACTGGGGGGGAGACGCTTCCACAACTGGGGGAGACACAAGTTAGTTATAACAACCTGTGTGCAGAAGAGAACAGGTTGAAAACCGGGTTGATTTTGAAGACAAACAAGGCGATTATGACAGTGCGCCTTTTTTGGGGTCACAGGGTCGAAGAAAACCCCCACCCCCTCAAGACCTGCACTCCCCCACCCCCGCCACAACACAAAAACAACATGGAGCGGTCGCCACGGATATTCGACACGATCAAGTCATTAAAGGGATGATAAACTGGAGTGACGCTGGGAGAGAGAGAGAGAGCAAGAGAGAGCCAGAGAGAGAGAGAGAGAGAGGCCAGAAGAGCCAGGTTCCTCGCTGCAGGAAGCGGGTGCTGTCTTCCAGCCGGGGGCCCCGGTGACTCCATGTCCGTGGGAGCGAGCCAGCGGTTTTGTGGATGCCGTTGAGGCTGCCATGGATCGTTTACAACACCCCTGCTCCTCCAGAGCACGTTCAACAGCTTAACCATGTGTGTGTGTGTGTGTGTGTGTGTGAGTGTAGCGCACTCCTGTGATTGGCCCGCAGCCCGTCGGAATTCCAATTGCATTGCCGTTGTCTCTGCTGCCTGCGTGTCCCCAGTCTAAATGCCTGGGGACAGTCTGTATACAGTGTAAGGTTTAGTGTGTGTGTGTGTGTGTGTTTACATGGGATTTGAAATATATATCTGCAATTTAAAACAAGATAAATGAACCCCTCTCTCTCCCCCACCCAATGTTTTACCTAAAATGTAATTTGTGTGTTTGTATGTTTGTCTGTGTGTGTATGCCTGTGTGTGTGTGTGTGTGTGTGTGTGTGTGTGTGTGTGTGTGTGTGTGTGTTGTATCTGTGTGTGTGTGTGTGTGTGTGTGTATGTCTGTGTATGTCTGTGTGTGTGTATGTATGTCTGTGTGTGTGTATATGTCTGCGTTTGTATGTCTGTGTGTGTGTCAATGTGTGTGTGTGTGTGTGTGTGTGTGTGTGTGTGTGTATATATCTGTGTGTATGTGTGTCCAGGCGCCTGGACTCCAACACACTGAACTGTGACTGTGAGCTCCTGTGGCTGACCGACCTGCTGAAGCAGTACGCCGAGTCGGGCAACGCCCAGGCTGCTGCCACCTGTGACTACCCCGGGCGCCTGCAGGGCCGCTCGGTCGCCACGCTCAGCGCAGAGGAGCTCAACTGTGGTACGTGGTGCAGAGAGAGTCATTCGTCCGTCCACCGATTCATTCATTCAGTCATCCGTCCATTCATTTCCGTTTCATTTAGTAGGATGTAGACTGCGGTAGCAATCGCTATGGGTACGGGTATAGACCGTTTTATTCATCCATTCATTCGTGTCAGTTTATTTCAGTCGGTTCAAAACTGTCGTAGCAAGGTACGTGTATAGAGGGGGATTCATTCATTCATCCATCCATTCATTTCAGTTTAATTTAGTAGGAATTAGACTGTGGTAGCAATCACTATGGTACGCGTATAGAGAGATGTATTCATCCGTTAATTAATGAATCCATCCATGCATTCATGTCCGTTTATTTCAGTAGGTTCTCAACAGCCGTAGCAATCACAGTGATATAGAGAATACACGTGTATAGAGAGGGATTCAATCATCCATTCATTCATCCTTTCATTTCAGTTTTAATTCAGAAGGAATTAGACTGTGGTAGCAATCATTATGGTACGGGTATAGAGAGTTTTATTCATCCATTCATTCATTAATTATGGAAGCAATTCATTCATGTCAGTTTATTTCAGTAGGTTCTAAACTGTCTTAGCAATCACAGAGGTACGTGTATAGAGGGGGATTCATTCATCCATCCATCCATTCATCAGTTTCATTCAGTAGGAATAAGACAGGTAGGAACCACTGGGGTACGCGTATAGAGAGGGATTCAGTCATTCATCCATGTCAGTTTAATCCGGTGGGAATTTAACTGATGTATGAATCACTGTGGTACGTGTATAGAGAGGGTCTTATTCATTGATCCTTTCATGTCAGTTTAATTCAGGAGGAATTTAAAAGAAACTGTTAGGTAGGAATCCCTGTTGTATGCGTATAGAGGTTCATTCATCCACCCGTCCATTCATCATTCAGAAGGAGAGGATGGGAGTGTGGGTCAGTGTGGGTCAGTGTGGGCACAGCGGTGGCAATTTGTGTCGACACTTCACTCTCACTGTGATTATGAAACATTTCACACCTGCACTGCTGCCCTAGTACTCTCTCTCACACACACACACACACACACACACACACACACACACACACACACACACACACACACACACACACACACACACGTGACACAGTTGTCTTCACAAAACCACAACTCAATCCACACCTCTAACCACAGCCTTCCTGGCCATGAGGGGCACAGCAGCTCTCTCTCTCTCTCTCTCTCTCTCTCTCTCTCTCTCTCTCTCTCTCTCTCTCTCTCTCTCTCTCTCTCTCTCTCTCTCTCTCTCTCTCTCTCTCTCTCTTTAGTCTGTTCCCCATATCTCCTTCACTCACTCTGTTGTGTCTCTCTGTTTTAAGCGCGCACACACACACACACACACAGGTGTATCCATTGGACGTATGAGCTTTGCAGACTCCCAGCTGTTTCAGCACTCATACCCCACCAACTGGGCCTCTGGCTGGGTTGAATTTCAGCCTCGAGGCCCCCACTCTCCCCCATCGCCGGCCAACAAATCACTACGGCATCTGCTCACACTAATGCTCACATCTAAGTGTGTGTGTGTGTGTGTGTGTGTGTGTGTGTGTGTGTGTGTGTGTGTGTGTGTGTGTGTGTGTGTGTGTGTGTGTGTGTGTGTGTGTGTGTGTGTGTGTGTGTGTGTGTGTGTGTGTGTGTGTGTGTGTGTGTGTGTGTGTGTGTGTGTGTGTGTGTGTGTGTGTGTGTGTGTGTGTGTGTGTGTGTGTGTGTGTGTGTGTGTGTGTGTGTGGTGTGTGTGTGTGTGTGTGTGTGTGTGTGTGTGTGTGTGTGTGTGTGTGTGTGTGTGTGTGTGTGTGTGTGTGTGTGTGTGTGTGGTGTGTGTGTGTGTGTGTGTGTGTGTGTGTGTGTGTGTGTGTGTGTGTGTGTGTGTGTGTGTGTGTGTGCGTGCGTGCGTGACCCCGAGAAGTCATTAGCGGTGTTAGTGCTCCATCGAGTTAAATCGCCTCAGATACATTCCTGGTGGTGTGAAGTCTGAAGTGGAGCCATGCTAAGACCAGTGTGACTCTTAAAGTGTGGAATATCACTTATTCTCAATCACCACTGAAAGTCTTTTCCGTTTGTATACATTTTCACACAGGCAGGCAGACATCTAAATGAAAATACACCATTTTTTATTAATATTTGAATGGTTTCGGTAAATGACGTGGAAAGCTAAACACCACATTTCCAAATGTTGCCACGACATTACAGTATATAAGAACACCGTGTGTATGGCATCCGTCACGAGTAGCCCAGTGGAATAGTTTAGCTCCAAAAGCACCAAAAGAATGTGGCGTTCAACATGGCTGACTTTCAGTGATTGTCTGCGGTGGAGCCTGCCTTGGCTTCTGTGTACCAGGGGGAGAGTCTGGACAGCTAAGCTTCGGGGGCCAGCCGGGCAGGACGCCGCTGGGAGGCAGGCTGGCTGGCAGGCAGGCAGGCAGGGAGGCAGGCAGGCTGGCTGGCGGGTGTAACCCGACCGCGTTTTAAGCTCAGCCTCTGACTTGCCCGTTCTTGCTGAATGAACACTCACACTCACCCACCACCGTCACCATCCCCACCACCACCACCACCCCCCACATCTCCCCCTATCCCACCCTCCGTTCCTGTCGTCGGTCGGCGTCGGTCGGCGGGGGAAGAATGTCTCTGGTGGAAAAAAAACACAGTGGAAACAATGCAACATACTTACCTCCCCCCCCATCCCCCCCCACACCACCCCATCCCCCCAGCCCCTTCTCCCTCCCACAGACACACACACACACACACACACACACACACACACACACACACACACACACACACACAGCCTCCACCCCATCCTCACCACCCTCACCCCCACCCACCTCACCCCTGACACCAAGCTAAGGTTCTAATGACGCTGTCTGCGCTGTTGAGGGAGAGTGTCGTGGAAGGGAAGTCGACAGCGAGAGAGCGAGAGAGCAGACAAGAGAGAGAGAGAGAGCAAGCAGAAGAGGGAGAGAGGGAGCAGAAGAGAGGGGGAGAGAGAGAAAGAGAGATCAGAAGAGAAAGGGAGCTTAAGAGCGGAGAGCAGCAGAAGAGAGAGAGGAGGAGAGAGAGAGAGCAGGGGAGAGCAAGCAGAAGAGAGAGAGGAAGGGAGAGAGAGAGAGAGAGAGCAGGGATAGAGAGCAAGCAGAAGAGAGAGAGGAAGGGAGAGAGAGAGAGAGAGAGCAGGGATAGAGCAAGCAGAAGAGAGAGAGGAGGAGAGAGAGAGAGCAGGGATAGAGAGCAAGCAGAGAAAGAGAGCAGGAGAGACAGCGCAGGGGAGAGGGAGAGGGCAGGAGAGAGATGGATGGGATTTTACGGTCAAGAGGGGTGAGGTCTTTAGGAGCCCCCCCCCCCCCACCACCACCACCCCTGAGCAGCTGATCAGGGGTTCGGTGGAGCTGCTCACAGATGGTGTTTCTCAGGCAGATTCATGGGCCGTTGGCCAAGTGTGTGGTTGTGTAGATGAGTGGAGGAGCTGAAGGAAACAGAGCAAGAGGAGGAGGTCTCTTTGTAGCACCACTCATGTGTTGACCATGTGTGTGTGTGTGTGTGTACGTGCGTGCGTGTGTGGCGACCATGACCAAATCCAAGTGCCGCTGGTTGGGAGTGTGTGTGTGTGAGCAGGGGTGGGAGGGGAGGGGCTAGAACACATGCTGGTACAACTCGACATCACTTCCCATCATGCTCCTCCCGGGTTGTGTGAGCACGCCGGCTGTACTGACGTGCATCTGCACACAGGGTCGGTTCTGGGTGGAGGAGAGCACCTGTGTCTTGGTGTGTGTGTGCATAACCAGCCGGGTCACCACCCTACACCCCCCCATACCCCCCCCTCCACACCTAACACACACATACACACACACACACACACACACACAAAGACATACACAGACACAGGCACACACACACACACACAAACAGACACACACAGCTCCCCCACCACTTCCTCCATAATGGATTGTGTTTGCATGGGGACATAACTACCTGTGTTCTGAACCAAGGAAAGCCCCCTAATTATCCCAAATGAGGTGCTAGTAGCAAAGGGGGGAGAAAGGGAGGGAGGAGAGAGAGAAGGGAGGGGTTCTCCTGTACCTGGAAATGTAACAGTGGCGTATGCACGCCTGCTGCATCTGTTCTGCAGCATCACAGCGTCTGCTGTACGCTACATGGGTTCCCGGTGGTGGACAGCTGTGTGTGTGTGTGTGTGTGTGTTATTTTGGGGATTGAGCGCAGCGGTCTCCATGTAAAGCCTGGATTCTTCTTGCCGTGGTGTGTTTCCCCCCCCCTCCCCGCGCCGTTCCGAGTAGTGGCAGCTTGTGAACAGGAAGTCGTTTAGATTCTTTATTGTTTTGCCGTGATGTATCAGTAAGTACAGCAAGCACAATGGAATGCATACTCCCCATTCCCTCCTGCAGTATGAATTTCAACAACTGTACTATACTATATTATACTACAACACTATATACTATACTATATACTATATACTATATACTATATACTATATACTATAAACAGCACTCTACTATAACAATAAAAAATAACAAAACAAAGAACAATAAAGTGACTTATGGATGATATAGGTCGAATAGAGTTTAAGCCTGAGGTAAGCTGGGGAAAATTGCATGGAAGCTAATAACGTGATATACAGAGTGAACAGAGTGAGCACAGAGGAAGAAGGGACAAAAGCATGCTTCATAAAATAGAATCTGCAAAGCTGAGAATGAGTTCCTGATGTTCCCGGGCCCTACGTAACGTCCTGAAACGCGGCCGACCATTGATTCAGATTCATTCAGATTCAGATTCAAATTACTTTATTAATCCCGAGGGAAATTAAGGTGCAACAGTTGACACAGGGGGAATAAATGCACACACAAACATACTAATACCTGGATGTATAGGGGACGGAACCATCCCCCTGTACACCACGAAGACCCTTGCCCATCCTCTGCCCTCCGTTGGGTCTGACCTCCCCCTCGACTCAAAATCAAAAATCAAAAATAGTTGCTTGCTTGTTTGTTTGCTCCTGTGACCCAGTTCGGCACACAGTTAGACGTCTGAAGTGTGAAGCCTGCTGTGTTTTAACCTCTGCTCAACATCTGTGCCCCCATGTCTGTACCCTGCTGGTTAATGGGCTTACTTGATCTAACGTGAGGTTTGTAGACAGTCCAGATGTAAGACTAAGACTCGCAGGCGTGTCTGAAGACCCTTCTGAGAGATCTGTCCCGTTCCGTGTGTTCCACTGTGTGTGGGTGAAACAGCTTCACGTTTTTAAGGGTTTTCAAGGTTTAATATTGCCATCACAATTTGGCTGGACACTGCCTGGACACGCACACTCACTTGCGCGTACACACACACAAACAGGCACACACACACACACACACACACACACACAAACATGCACACACACACACACACACACAGGCACACACACACATACACACACACAAACAGGTACACACACAAACACACACACACACACACACACACACACAAACAGGCACACACACACACACACACACACACACACACACACACTGAACCCCCCTAGCCCCACCCAAAAGCCCTGGCATTCCAGACATGGGTGACCCCCAGCTGATAAGCCGAGCAAACAGGGAGAGGGAGAGAGAGAGAGAGGGAGAGAGAGAGAGAGAGAGAGAGAGAGAGAGAGAGAGAGAGAGAGAGAGAGAGAGAGAGAGAGGGAGATGGGGGGGGGGGGGTGTATATATATTTATATATGAACTGTAGCTGCCACCGCAGGCTAAAAACCTGCGTCTGCAGGAAGCAACTACCCTGATCCTCCTTGTTAGCTCTGTTGCTTGTTCGGTTGTTTGCTTGTTAGTTCTTCTTGAATCTTGAATCTATTGTTAGCCAATAGTTAGCTCAATAGGCCTATATCACGGCACAGTCTATAGGCCTATATCACGGCACAGTCTATAGGCCTATATCACGGCACAGTCTATAGGCCTATATCACGGCACAGTCTATAGGCCTATATCACGGCACAGTTGAAAGCCGGAAGTACCCGTTAAAAATCGCTGAAGCGGTGTATCCCAAGTTCCGGTTAATGCATTCACCTTGGCATTCACCATTGCAGACAGTTATTCTTGTGAATATGAGTTGTCTTAAAATAAAAGTGCTTGTGACATACTTAAAAACCAAAAAAAAAAAAAATTTGAATAAAATACCGATATATATCATATATCGCGATGCAGCCTAAAAATACCGGGTTTTGGTCCGTATCGCCCAGCCCTACTTGGGACCAGTGCTTTTAATCACACACATACCCGACTATTAGCCTATTCCGCCCACTTTTCGAGGCGTATATGCCCCTCCTTGTCAAAGTGCAAACTGCAGACATACGCGCTAACCCTGAGAACATGAAACGAGGGACCTTCATCCCTCCTTATCAGCCTCACACAAGACTTGCGGCGGAGTTTGTCTTTGGGGAAATGGTGTAAACTGAGGTAGGGCTGTCTTTGTTTAGACGTTGAGCAGCCCGGTACACTACAATAACAGAGAGGAGAGGAGGCGGCCACAGTTTGTCACGTATCTGGGGTAACTACCGGAAGTAAGAGTACACTGCTCGGCGATTTTTAATGTTCCGGAAGCAGGAAATGTGACATAGGCCTATTGTTAGCCCTATTGTTAGCCAACTTGTTGTACTTTTACTTGAGCGCTGGCTCTGCTCTTACGGAGGCTTGGTAGGAAGCAAATGCACTCATTACTTCTGGTGACTAGTCGTTATCTTGCCTTGATGTGAGTTGCTTTGGACACAAGTCTAAAGCCTGTCTACTAAATGACTGTAATGTAATGTAGTTTAAATATATATAAAAAACACACACACACACAAAACTGAATTCAGTCCTTTCTCTCCCAGAGGTCCCCAGGATCACGTCGGAGCCCCGGGACGTGGACGTCACCTCGGGGAACACAGTGTACTTCACCTGCCGGGCCGAGGGGAACCCTAAACCCCAGATCATCTGGCTCAGGAACAAGTGAGGACACGCCACTCCTCAGCCATCAACCACCGCTCTCACGACATCACTCATGACATACATGTCAGAGGTGGGGGGGGGGGGGGGGGTAGGATAGTGAAGTGGCCTGGGTTGGGTTTTACTCTCAGACAAATAGGCCGAGGGTTCGATTCCCCAATATGCACACTGTACCTGTAGGCAGCGAAATTTCAAACCCCCGTCGAAGCATCCGCTTAAGAGCAAAATAATAATAATAATAATAACAAGTAATTATATTGATGACGTCGCCCCCTACAGGTATGAAAGGGTAAAATGGTTCTTTAAACTGTGTGTGTGTGTGTGTGTGTGTGTGCCTGTGCCTGTGTGTGTGTGTGTGCCTGTGCCTGTGTGGCTACCTGTGTGTGTGTGTGCCTGTGTGTGTATGCCTGTGTGTGTGTGCCTGTGTATGTGTGTGTGTGTGTGTGTGTGTGTGTGTGTGTGTGTGTGTGTGGTGCCTGTGCGGCTGCCTGTGTGTGTGTGTGTGTGTGTGTGTGTGTGTGTGTGTGTGTGTGTGTGTGTGTGCCTGTCTGTGTGTGTGTGTGCGCGTGTGTGTGTGTGTGTGCGTGTGCGTGTGTGTGTGTGTGTGTGCCTGTGTGGCTGCCTGTGTGTGTGTGTGTGTGCGTGTGTGTGTGTGTGTGTGTGCGGCGGCAGCAATGCTCTGAACATGCGGGACGACAGCCGCCTGAACCTTCTGGAGGATGGCACCCTGATGATCCAGGACACCCGGGAGACGGACCAGGGCGTGTACCAGTGCATGGCCAAGAACGTGGCCGGAGAGGTCAAGACGTCAGAGGTCATGCTCCGATACTTCGGAGCGCCCTGTGAGTATAGATGCCTCTTCTCACACTTCCCTTCCACGACGACGTCTGCTCTGGTTTTGCTACTGTTTGTTTTGTCTTTCCTTCCGCACATGCCTACGTTTTCTGTTTTTGTGTGATGTTGTTTTGGGTTTTTTGTTGTATTTGTTTTAAGCTTTGATTTTCTGTTCAACCCAACAAACCAAAAAAAAGACTTAAAGGGACAATGTGTCGCTGCATGTTGTCACTGCTGCTTAAATAAGAACGGAACTCAAGTTGCAAAGAGCTTGGAGCTCCGTCTCCCCCCCCCCCCCCCCCCCCCCCGAGATAGAGAGAGAGAGAGAGAGAGACCCCCTTCGCCCCCCGAGAGAGAGAGAGAGAGAGAGAGAGAGAGAGACCCCCTTCGCCCCCCGAGATAGAGAGAGAGAGAGGAGTTCGTCCCCCGAGATAGAGAAAGAGAGAGAGAGAGAGAGAGAGAGAGACCCCCCCCCCCCCCCGAGAGAGAGAGAGAGAGAGAGAGCATTTCATGTAGTATACAACTCAATATAATGGTCGTGAACGACTAAGTATTACTAAGTTTGCTAAGTGTGCGTCCTAAACCCCCCCCCCCCCACTCTCAGCTCAAAACACTTTAAAAAAAATAAAAATTGCATAGTGTTTAGAATTTATGCTGAACCACCGAACAACAAACTAAACTCCACACAGCCGTGTCGGCTGTCCATATTGTTTTTAGTTTTTGCATATATTTGGATTTCATTGGATATCGGGTATCATCGTTGCATCGGAGCACAATCTGCATCGAATGGAAAATGCAGATTTTCGATTTGACCCGTAAAAAGGTTGAACATGAAGCGATGACTCCATGTCTGAACATGTGTTTTATCAACACAAGGGTTGAGACGGTTACTCATTGTCTGACGACAGGTTTGTGAAGCATCAGCTGGATGTTATTTTTTCAAACCCCCCCTGTGGCGGTGGAAAGTTCTATTCTTTTCTTTGATTTCAAGTTGAATTTTTTTTCCGGTGGAAACGATTTCTCTGTTTATGGGTTGGCATTCCAACCTTGATGAGGCGTAACTAAAGATTTAAATACACAACTTAGCGTGTGTGTGTGCGTGTGTGTGTGTGTGTGTGTCTGTCTGTCTGTGTGTATATGTGTGTGTGTTACTGTATGTGCATGTTTGCATTCTGTTGGGAGCTACCCGGTTCACCCCCAGGATCCATTGGGTTCAGATGGACCCGCCTTTTCCTGTTGCTCAGCACGTTTCCTGGGGAAATGTTGTATTCAGACGTATACACACAGACTGTACACACTAACCCTAACACACAGACTGTACACACTAACCCTAACACACAGACTGTACACACTAACCCTAACACACAGACTGTACACACTAACCCTAAGACACAGACTATACACACTAACCCTAACACACATACTGACACACTAACCCTAACACACAGACTGCACACACTAACCCTAACACACAGACTGTACACACTAACCCTAACACACAGACTGTACACACTAACCCTAACACACAGACTGTACACACTAACCCGAACACACATACTGTACACACTAACCCTAACACACAGACTGTACACACTAACCCTAACACACAGACTGTACACACTAACCCTAAGACACAGACTATACACACTAACCCTAACACACATACTGTACACACTAACCCTAACACACAGACTGTACACACTAACCCTAACACACAGACTGTACACACTAACCCTAACACACAGACTGTACACACTAACCCTAACACACAGACTGCACACACTAACCCTAACACACATACTGTACACACTAACCCTAACACACAGACTGTACACACTAACCCTAACACACATACTGTACACACTAACCCTAACACACAGACTGTACACACTAACCCTAACACACAGACTGTACACACTAACCCGAACACACATACTGTACACACTAACCCTAACACACATACTGTACACACTAACCCTAACACACATACTGTACACACTAACCCGAACACACAGACACGCTCAGACAAAAAACATGTCTTCAGGCATCTCAACTACATTTTTCAAAGGGTTTTTGTTCCTGCACACCCTCTCACTCTCGCTCTGTCTCTCTCTCTCCCCTCTCTCTGTTTTCTGTCTCTCTCTCTCTCTCCTCTCTCTCTCTCTCTCTCCTCTCTCTCTCTCTCTCTCCTCTCTCTTTCTCCCCTCTTTCTCTTTCCCTTCTCTTTTTCTCTCCCCTCTCTCTCTCCTCTCTCTCTCTCCCCTCTCTCTCTCCCCCTCTCGTTCTCTTTCCCTTCTCTTTCTCTCTCTCTTCTCTTTCTCTCTCCCTCTCTTTCCCTCTCGATCTCTCTCAATTTTTCTCTCCCTCTCTCTCTCTCCCCCCCCCCCCCCTCTCTCTCTCTCTCTCTCTCTCTCTCTCTCTCTCTCTCTCTCTCTCTCTCTCTCTCTCTCTCTCTTCAATGTACTCATCTGTCGCTTTCGACCACCCCCAGACACCGTCTGAGAGTGTCACACCGGCGTCTCCGGATGACCCCTCCCCCCCAGAGGTCGTCGCCCCGGGGGAGAGGGATGGGGTGAGGGTGGAGAGGGATGGGGTGAGGGTGGAGAGGGATGGGGTGAGGGTGGAGAGGGATGGGGTGAGGGTGGAGCGGGATGGGGTGAGGGTGGAGAGGGATGGGGTGAGGGTGGAGCGGGATGCGGTGAGGGTGGAGAGGGATGGGGTGAGGGTGGAGCGGAGTTGGGTTGAGCGGTTCGGTCGGTTCCCGCCTTTTCTTTCTTTTTTGTTTTTTTCCGCGACGGAGGAGCTGTTCCTTTTTGGGGTTTATTTTTTTTTTCGAGCAGCTGTTGTGCGTTTCCTGTCCCACTTTGAGAGTGTAAACGCCGGGACCTCCGTCATACTGTGTACATACCCCCCCCCCCAGAGTAATCACTGGACTAATATGGACTGAAGGCACTGCGGATGTGTGGTCTACACCGGTGTCACTGTTCGCCCTGCGGTACGCGCGCCACCGGTGGTAAGACGGGGAACTGCAGGTGGAGCTTGAGGTTTTTATCACGGGGCGGCAGTAGCTCAGGAGGTAGGGGCGGGGTCGTCTGGCAACCGGAAGGTTGCTGGTTTCATCTCCTAGCCAAGTGTGGAGGTGTCCCTGAGCAAGGCACCCTAACCCTCAACTGCTCTTGACGTGCTGAGCTGTCGCCTGCATGGCTGACTCCGCCGTCGGTGGATGAATGTGTATATGAATGGGTGAGTGTGAGGCTTGACTTGTAAAGCGCTTTGAGTGGTCCATTTTATTGTTGATATAGATAGACAAATTTACATATAATAGAAAATAGTATATAGATGAATGAAAATATCTGTATTATTCATATTGTTCAGTAAATATATCATTATCTCTTGTTATCGTTTCGCTGTTAGGGTCGCCGACATTTCTGCATCTTGTCATATGTTTTCCATTGTCATTTGATTTTCATTGATGTTTTGCGCTCATGTGTGTCATTAGTGGTACACCTTAAGGTCAAAGGTTGGGAACTGCTGCTTGATACTGTTCTGGGAAGCAAGTCAGGGGACTGAGATGATATTACACAAGAAACAACCTTTGGACGTTTTACACTGGCTTTTTGCTTTTAGCTTTTTCTTTACCCAGAGCAGGAAGAGATGGTCTGAGGGCCTCCAAGCTCGTTTTCCCTTAACATCCCTTCTGTTAACGTTGAGCCTCTTCAATCCCGTAGCCTTGCTTGAATCACACAAGATAGAGCGTGGAAAGTTAATATGGTTGATATAACATATAATGTATTTGGTTAGTTAGTTGACTTCTTCCTGTCATCTTTCACCTCATCAGTCATTGCCAATATGTTTAACTCCTCTCTCCGATTTTTCGCACTTTGGATAAAAGCACGATACATTTACCCATCCACCTATCCATTACTCCTATCATCTTAATTGTATGTATGTTAAATGTATTTTTTGAAACGATTGCCCCCTTCAATGTTATTCATTGTGACTAACGTCCGGCACTACGAACATCCTCCTGGGCGCTTTCTAAAACAAACCCTCCCTCCCTCCCTCCCTCCAGCCCGGCCCAACTTCGTCATCCAGCCCCAGAACACGGAGGTGCTGGTGGGGGAGAGCGTGACGCTGGAGTGCAGCGCCACGGGCCAGCCCCAGCCCCGCGTCACCTGGACCAAGGGAGACCGCACGCCGCTGCCCAGCGACGCCCGCATCACCATCACGCCGTCCGGCGGCCTCTTCATCCAGAACGTGGAGCAGACGGACGGCGGACAGTACACCTGCTTCGCCTCTAACAACGTGGACACCATCCAGGCCACCGCACACATCATCGTCCAAGGTGAGGGCGGGAAAAGCGGGAGGGGGAGGGGTGGGGGGGGGGGGGGAAACGCAGGGAGAGCCGGCATGGCTTTTGTCGTTGTTTCGTCTGGGTTTGTACGTCACGTTTTGATTATCATAATCTGGAGGATTGAATACTCTTTTTTTTGGTCACATACTGTGTAAACACACAGTTAAATTTGTTTCTCTGCATTTAACCCATCCTAGGATTAGGAGGAGTGGGCAGCTGTTTTTATATACAGCACCTGTGGAGCAGTGTAGGGAGTCTGGTGTCTTGCTCAAGGGCACCTCAGCAGTGCCCAGGTGCTTCGGGGACTTGAACCGGCGACCTCCCGGTTCCCAAGCCGAAGTCCAAACAGACTGAGCTTTCCTGCCGCCCTGTTGAGATTCCCCTGTTGAATGTAGAGCCTCTGCTTACTATTTAGTCCTTTAGCCAACACTTTTGATCAAAATCGGCTTAAAGTGAGTCATCTTCTTCTAGATACAGTACGTGTGATACAGTACGTGATTAAAAGCATCTGACAACAAACGCCACGTCCGGTTCCGTTTGTTGTTGTGTCCAACTAGGATCCGGGGGTTGATCCGTAATCCCTAACCTCTCTTTTTTTACCCCACCCACCTCTCCCCCCCCCCACCCACCTCTCCCCCCACCCACCTCCCCCCAGCCGTTCCCCAGTTCACGGTCACCCCCCAGGACCAGTCGTCGTTGGAGGGCCACACGGTGGACTTCCCCTGCCAGGCCAGTGGCTACCCGCAGCCCGTCATCGCCTGGACGCGGGGCAACAGCCCGCTGCCGCTGGACCGCCGCCACATGGTGCTGTCCAGCGGCACGCTGCGCATCTCGCGCGTGGCCGCCCACGACGAGGGCCAGTACGAGTGTCAGGCCGTCAGCCCCGTGGGCACGGTGCGCGCCGCCGTGCAGCTCAGCATCCAGCAGAGGGGTAAGAAGTCAGAGTGAGAGGTGTAGTAGTAGTAGTAGTAGTAGAAGTGGTAAGAGGTCAGAGTGAGAGGTGTAGTAACGGTAAGAGGACAGTGTGAGAGGTGTAGTAACGGTAAGAGGACAGTGTGAGAGGTGTAGTGGTGGTAGTAGTAGCAGGGTTAAGAGGGCAGAGTGAGAGGTGTAGTAGTGGTAGGGTTAAGAGGACAGCGTGAAAGGTGGTGTAGTAGTAGTAGTAGTAGTAAGAGGACAGAGTGAGAGGTCTAGTAGTAGTGATGGTAAGACGTGAAAGGTGTAGTAGTGGTGGTAGGAGGAGGACAGAGTGAGAGGTGTAGTCGTAGTGATGGTAAGAGGGCAGAGTGAGAGGTGTAGTAGTGGTGGTAGTAGTAGTAGTAGGAGGAGGGCAGAGTGAGAGGTGTAGTCGTAGTGATGGTAAGAGGGCAGAGTGAGAGGTGTAGTAGTGATGGACATGTATGATGTGGCATTACATTATTTCAGTGTGATTTCTGTGATCGGCCGTGCATGTAGCACAATGTCTCTGTGTGTGTGGATGGATGGATGGATGATTGTCATGATAGTTAGATCTATACATTTAGATCTATCCCTAATGAGTGATTTTTAGTTGTTGATATGATATAAAATATTGTATCGTGAGTTATTACACATGTATAATGATATACATGCACGATTGCACGTACAGTATACATTTTCATATAAATCCTACATTGTTGATTTCTTCAAGAAACCAACTGTACTTTTCAGTGCAGATCTCGTGTCGTACTCTGCAGCCCCTAAATGCAAATTATGAGAGCAAGCGGTTGAACATTTCCCCGGTCATGTACACACTAAGACTCTTATGTGTCACACTATAAAAAAGGTGCAAAGCTATTTACTGCATAATGTACACTCTGCAATTACTGCGCAATCTCCCGGCACTCAACAGTATTGGGTGGACGCCTGCGTTGGTGCCTGTTTCTTATAGGTTTTGAGGTGTAAATAGTGCCATTGTAGCAGTGTGCGGGGAAGGGAGTGTGAGGCACTTAAGTGTTAAAGAGGGAGTGGTGCACAATCTAGGGCCTCCGCGGGCTAATTTGTCATTTGCACACGAGTGCCTGCCATTACAGCACGACAATGCTCCCCACAGGGACAGACAAATAGCTGCTTGTGTGCCTGCGTGTGCCTGCGTGTCTGTGTGTGTGTGTGTCATTAAAAAGACGTGTGTGTGTGTGTGTGTGTGTGTGTGTGTGTGTGTATGTGTGTGTCTATGGATGTGTGTGCCTGTGTGTGTTTACATGTTTCATTTGGTTTCATAGGTCTTTTTATGGCTTCATTGCGTGTGTGAATGTGTGCGACTTTGTGTGAATGTATGCGTGTGTGTGCAAGTGTGGTGTGTGTGTGTATATAGAGAGGTGTGTGTGTGTGTGTGTGTGTGTGTGTGTGTGTGTGTGTGTGTGTGTAGTGGTGTGTGTGGGTGCACAAATATGTGTGCATCTTTATATTGCTGCAGTGTATATGTGTGAATGTGTTCACCTTTGTTCTTGTGTGTGTGTGTGTGAGTGTGTGTGTGTGTGTGTGTGTGTGTGTGTGTGTGTGTGTGTGCGTGTGTGCGTGTGCGTGTGCTGAAATGTAGCCTGAATGATAGGTTTGGTGCAGCCCGGGAAAGCATGGCAGACTGTAATCCCCAGATGACACCATGTTTTCCATGTAGTAATGGCTGTTAACGCGGCCTCAAGTACACGTTGCATAATGACCTCGCACTGTTAAAAAAAAATAAAGAGCACATAAGCCCCACGAAAACCAAGCAGCTTTGTTCTCACCGGGGGGGAGAGAGAGAGAGGGAACGAGGGAGGGAGAGAGAGAGAGGGAACGAGGGAGGGAGAGAGAGAGAGGGAACGAGGGAGGGAGAGAGAGAGAGGGAACGAGGGAGGGAGAGAGAGGGAGAGAGCTAGAGAAAGAAAGAAAGGGGGGGCTGAGGGAAAGGGAGAGATAGAGTGAGGGGGGGAGAGAAAGAGAGAGAGACAGAGAGAGAGAAGAGGGGGAGAGAGAGAGAGAAGGGGAGGAAAGAGAGGGGGGGGGTGGAGAGAGAGAGAAGGGGGAGAGAGAAAGAGAAAGGGGGGGAGGGACAGAAAGAAAGAGACGAGAGAGAGAGAGAGAGAAATACCTCTCATAAGTCTATGTCTTGTCATCTAGTCTAGATCTCACTTATTCAGAAGAGTGTGAGCACCGCTGAAAGCATATGAACACACACACACACACACACACACAGTGTGTTCTGCTCGTTCACTCAATAGATTCACTCAAAAAACAAAAGACAACGGTATAAATATGCTTCATACGATCATCATCGCTTTACTGTAACACAATAGGGGGAAATTCTCCAACTGGTTATTAATATCCATTGGTTGTCACCTTAACGTGGTACCAGACCCCCCCCCCAGGCCCGCTCACCACCACCAGAACATGTGATTATATATTGTTTCCCACCTGGGGGGGGGGGGGGGGGGGGGGGGGGTCTGGTCTGCTCATTAGGTCACACTAAAGGAACACGGGTGGAGTTCTTAACCAAATGCAGCCTCTGCCTCCCACTGCTACAGTATCGTGTTCATGATTCATCCAGCGTCTGTTTTTCGGTGTGTCTGTGTGTGTCTGTGTGTGTGGGTGTGGGTGGGTGTGTGTGTGTGTGTGTGTGTGTGCGTGTGTGTCTGTGTGCCTGTGTTGTGGTTGTAGTTGAGTTGCAGTCAATGGTTGCTGATTCACTAAGGGTCTGAATATGAACGATAAACATCAGCTGTTGTCACTTAGAGCAATCAGAGCAAGACGTGTGTGTGTGTGTGTGTGTGTGTGTATTTGTGACTTTGTATATTCTTGTTATGACGTTTAAAAAGAAACATCTTAAATGCTGATGTATTGATTGTGTTTTTTATTGCTATTCCCCAACAGAAAGATAACAATTCATGGCCAATGTCCTGTTTAAAAAGAAAATGAAATAGATTTAGTATTGTATTGATTTTATTGTTATATTTGATTGACATAGAAATACAACACATCCTGGAAATACTAGATGTTTTGCATGTGATCTTCAGCTTAGCAGCCAAAGCTAAAGTACTTTTTACTCATATTTGCTGCAGTGACATGTGTGTAATTGTTTGACAATGGCTGTCGGCTCATGTTTGAAATGTTGTGCTCGCGGCGGTTGCGTCGTAGCATTTTGTGTTGCATTCATTGTCATTGAAGCTCATTGCATTGTGTGTTGAACCTGGACGTCGCTCCCCCTCCATTAACACGCCCTATGTGTCTCTGTGTGTATGTTTGAACTCATTCAGTAACGCCTGTTTTCACAAATGCTCCAAGGGACCTGACGGTGGAGTCTGGCCAGGACGCCCAGATTCCCTGCAGCGCTCAGGGCCAGCCTCAGCCCGTCCTCACCTGGAACAAGGTTAGAGGCTTGACCCCCCCCCGTCCACCCCCTCCTCGTCCACCCCCCTGCCTGCCTGACCACGCCCCCGCCACCCTGCCTCCCTCCCTCCCCTGGGGGTGGGGAGAGTGTCCATCAAACTGAACGGCTCATGGCCTCGAGGGGGGTTGGGGGTGAAGTCAGGATGGGGTCATAGGGTGGGGTGTGTGGGAGAGGAATGCTTGTTCGACGTGGATTCTTCTTCTTCTTCCCATTCATTTAGCCGGTCGTTATTTTCTGTTTTGTGGCTACTTGCTAACGACGTGCGTGCTTTCTCTCGCTCGCTCACTCGCTCGCTAGCTAGCCGCAAATCAGCGGGCGAGATAGCAGGCCCGGTAGCCCGCTGCTTCCTACCCGGTCAGGCCGGGTCAGGCATCTGCCGAGAAGCTCAATCAGCGTGCGGAGAAAGTCGGAAAACCCCCATGTCCTTACAGGCCTGCGGTGTCCTGCCCTGTTGACCTTTCTCCAAATATTTCCACCTGTTTTCTACCCCTCCCTCCCTCTCTCTCTCTCTCTCTCTCTCTCTCTCTCTCTCTCCCTCTCTCTCTGTTTCTCTCTCTCTCTCTCTCTCTCTCTCTCTCTCTCTCTCTCTCTCTCTCTCTCTCTCTCTCTCTCTCTCTCTCTCTCTCTCTCTCTCTCTCTCTCTCTCTCTCTCTTTCTTTCTTCCCCTACCCTCTCTCAATCTTTCTCTCGCTTTCTCTCTTTCTCCCTCCATATTTTTCTTTCTCTCTCCCTCTCTATCTCTCTCCCTCCCTCTTTTTCTTTCTCTATCTCTCTCCCTCCCCCCCCCCCCCTCTCTCTCTCCTCTCTCTCCTCTCTCTCTCTCTCTCTCTCTCTCTCTCTCTCTCTCTCTCTCTCTCTCTCTCTCTCTCCCTTCTTTCCTCTTTTTCTCTCTACTATCTCTCCCCCCTCCCCCCACCCAGGATGGTGTGCAAGTGACAGAGAGCGGCAAGTTCCACATTAGTCCTGATGGCTTCCTGGAGGTCAAGGACGTGGGCACGTCCGACGGCGGCCGCTACGAGTGCGTGGCGCGCAACCCCATCGGCTACCAGACCGCTAGCATGGTGCTCTCAGTCACAGGTAAGCCCGTTAGCGTCAGTAGCTCGCTAACCCCCCCCCCCCCCCCCCCCCTACACACACACCATGCTAGGCTACCTGGCCACTTGCAATGGCTCTCTCAGTCACAGGTTAGCCCGTTAGCGTCAGTAGCTCGCTAGCATTTAACATTAGCTTTAGGATGGAGAGCAGAGAGTACAGGAGATAATTGGGATAACTTTGGCGCAGGACATTTCCCAAATAGACTTCCTTTTTCCGGGAGTTGGTCCGTCGAATTTAGCCAAGAGCAGCCCCGTGGTTCCCGTCAGCTGCTTGCGTCCGTGTGTTGATGTTTTCTTGCCGAGAACACTCTGGGTCGGACCAGCGCTGGACTGGTTACCCATGACCTATTTAGAAAAAGTGTTCTGGTTGTTGTCCCAAGTCCTCTCTTTCTCTCTCTTCTCTCTCTCTCTGTCTTTCTGAGTGTCTCTCTCTCTCTCTCTCTGTCTCTCTCTCTCTGTCTTTCTGAGTCTCTCTCTCTCTCTCTCTCTCTCTCTCTCTCTCTCTCTCTCTCTCTCTCTCTCTCTCTCTCTCTCTCTCTCTCTCTCTCTCTCTCTCTCTCTCTCTCTCTCTCCCTCTCTCTGTCTTCTGAGTCTCTCTCTCTCTCTCTCTCTCTCTCTCTGCTCTCTCTCTCTCTCTCTCTCTCTCTCTCTCTCTCTCTCTCTCTCTCTCTCTCTCTCTCTCTCTCTCTCAACAACCCTCCGGTCACACTCTCAGTGTTTTTAATGGCCCAGTTCTGGCCGCTCAGCAGCGTGCCAGAACTGGGCCTGCCCCGACCGGCGGGAGTGGTGCAGCAGTCACCCAAGACAAGTTTTCAGCGGAGTCTGGAGTTCTGTATTGTTTTGCTCCCATTAAGTTTAACTGTGCGCCCTTTAAAAAGCCTCTAATGGTGCGGCCGCATTGGCTACTTTCTGAGCGGGGGGACTCGGCAATCAACAGCCCTCGTGAAAGGCGGTACC
>CM051016.1:11086000-11128500 GCA_027704905.1 Muraenolepis orangiensis | reverse complement strand
GGTGTTTTTGGGCTATTTAAATATAACGGTCGCGGAAAATGCATGCACTTGCTCGGCACATGACCCGGGATCACCTGATGTATCACGCATATGCAATGTCTTCAGCAACCACACAATCATCTCAACTCAATCATTAAAGAGCTTCAAACAGCATCTTATTTCATTTTATTTACCCTCACTTGTGCAGAACAATTGCGGTTCTTGCAACACACACACACACACACACACACACACACACACACACACACATACACACAACACATGGTGTGACATGTACCAACATATGTATCCATTGTGTTCTGTGTGAGAACACTCAATCACCTCCCTCCTCATCCTCCTCTCCCTGTCTCTACAGACAGCCCCGGAGCCCCGGGGAGCTTCTGGCTCTGTTCCGCTACCCGCGGGACCCCTACACGGTGGGGCAGGCCCGGGCCGGGGAGATCTTCGAGCAGACCCTGCTGCTCATCCAGAACCACGTCAACCGGGGCCTCATGGTGGACACCAACGGCACCGGTGAGGCTGCTGCCCTGGGGAAGACCCTGCATTAGCCCCACACACACACACACACACACACACACACACACACACACACACACACACACACACACTGGCAAAGATACATAGGTATGCACACGTAATAAAATTCATTAAAAAGCCCTTTAGGAGGATGAAATGGACCACAGTTAATGTGGTTGCTATGGTTTCCTAGAAACAACTTTCCTCCATACTCCAGCCGTGAATCATCGTAGCACTGAGCATATTTGGCAGACGGCTGCCCTTCCATCTGCATGGCATTTTCTCTCCATTAGGACTCGCAGGGGGCCAGAGACAATCGTCAGGCAGTTGACAAGCCACCCGTAAACAGTTGAACTGTTCCAACGTGGTGTGATATTATGGCTTATCCCCCCCTTCAGTCTTTATTCATCTCCCTGCAGAGATGTGGACATGTTGTGTGCATACAATGTGGGGAATTGTGCTTAAGAAAAAAACATCTAAGAGCGAGATGAGATGAATAGAATATGCAGAGGGTAAAGTGGAAGAAAAGTGGGCAGGGTTATGGGGGGGAGGGGGGGCGTGGGAGACAGAGTTTTGGATGGTGATGCCAACAACAGCCGACTGCTGGTTTGGTTTGTGCGGCTGGCACCACAGCAGGCTTGCACAGCAAAGATAAACAAACGCACTGTTTTCATTGCGTCTCTTCTGGGTCTATCTGAGCCCGGTGGGGGGGAGGGGAGGAGATACGACATCCCAGACTCCACTGTTCATCAACCGCAAACACACGCACGCACACACACACACACACACACGCACACAGATGGGAACAAAATCTCTCCGAAGTAATAATGCGGAAATACACACACACACACACACACACACCCACACACACACACACACACACACACACACACAGGCTGTGCAGTGGTGTTTGTCTGTGAATGATCTCAACCAGGGAGGGAAGGGAGGGAAGGGAGGAGAGAGAGTGAGAGAGAGAGAGAGAGAGAGAGAGAGAGAGAGAGAGAGAGAGAGAGAGAGAGAGAGAGAGAGAGAGAGAGAGAGAGAGAGAGAGAGAGAGAGAGAGAGAGAGAGCGGAGTGAGAAAGTGAGAGAGATGGGCGAGAGAGAGAGAGAGAGAGAGAGCGGCGAGGTTAAGAAGACAGGAATTCACACTTTACCCTTATTGAGGTTCGCCACACACAGACTCTCAAACACATTTGCATGTGTGGAACTCTTGCACCGCGGTGCCAACACTTCACACACACACTTGCTTAACCACACACACACACACACACACACACACACACTTGCTTAACCACACACACACACACACACACACACACTTGCTTAACCACACACACACACTCACACACACACACATACCTGCTGTACACATCCTCCAGTGTTGCACAAGAGCTGTTGCGTATAGCTACGAGTCGAGGCAGGTTGGTGAAGCAGTGTATTCCGTGCCCCCAGGAGCTGTTCTTTCCACTTCGTCGGCCGGCACCCAAAGCGCGATGGGACACAGTGGAAATATTTGGCCGTGCACATTGTTTACATAATAATAGCGTGGGATTTTCCCTCCGCACAAGTCGAGAGTCACGTGATTCAAAACCTTCCACTAAAAAAAGGCAGTTTTTTTTATTGACAGCAGGGTTTTCCCCACAATGCTTCTGCAACTTGTAAACAATGAGCAAATACTGTTGTTTATTTCTCATTGTAATGTGGTATTTTATTGCCACATATAATCATCTCAAAAGTCATCTCAAAACTAATATGATAATATGATATCAAAATAATTGATTTTGTTCAGCACTGTGTTGTCATGTTCAAACAGTATCGACGATGAACAATATACCAAGTATGGATACAATTTACCGTCGTATTTTTCCCAAGAAAATGTGTGCATACTGAACAGCAATGCTAAACTGCTAAACTACATTTGGGGCGCTGTCATTTAACTCTGTCTCTCTGTCTCTCCCTGTCTGTCTGTCTTGTAGCGTTCAGGTACAACGACCTGGTCTCCCCCCACTTCCTGGAAGTGATCGCCAACCTGTCGGGCTGCACGGCCCACCGGCGCATCAACAACTGCTCCGACATCTGCTTCCACCAGAAGTACCGCAGCCACGACGGCACCTGCAACAACCTGCAGCACCCCATGTGGGGCGCCTCCCTCACCGCCTTCCAGCGGCTGCTGAAGTCGGTGTACGACAACGGCTTCAACCTGCCGCGCGGCGCCGGCGACCGGCCGCACAACGGCTACCGGCTGCCGCTGCCCCGCCTGGTGTCCACCGCCGTGATCGGCACGGAGACGGTGACGCCCGACGACCGCTACACGCACATGCTGATGCAGTGGGGCCAGTTCCTGGACCACGACATGGACGCCACCGTGGCGGCCCTCAGCCAGTCGCGCTTCTCAGACGGCCAGCTGTGCGCCACGTCGTGCACCAACGACCCCCCCTGCTTCCCCATCATATTCCCCGCCAACGACCAGCGGCAGCTGCGCAGCGGCGCCCGCTGCATGTTCTTCTCCCGCTCCAGCCCCGTGTGCGGCAGCGGCATGACCTCGCTGCTGATGAACAGCGTGTACCCGCGCGAGCAGATCAACCAGCTCACCGCCTACGTGGACGCCTCCAACGTCTACGGCAACTCCCGCCTCGAGTCGGACGAGATCCGCGACCTGGCCAGCCAGCGGGGGCTGCTGCGGCAGGGCATCATCCAGCGAACGGGAAAGCCCCTGCTGCCCTTCGCCACGGGCCATCGCACCGAGTGCATGCGGGACGAGAACGAGAGCCCCATCCCCTGCTTCCTGGCCGGGGACCACCGGGCCAACGAGCAGCTGGGCCTGACCGCCATGCACACGGTGTGGTTCCGGGAGCACAACCGCGTGGCCACGGAGCTGCTGCGGCTCAACCCCCACTGGGACGGGGACACCATCTACCACGAGGCCCGCAAGATTGTGGGTGCCCAGATGCAGCACATCACCTACAGCCAGTGGCTGCCTAAGGTAGTGCCCTGCGCCCATGTGGCCCCGGGGGGGGGGGGGGAGACGCATTGAGGCTTGAGGAGATGCATGCTTACTCCACTCGTATTGCCTTTATCTTGCAGAATATAATCATGTCACTTGTTAGAGTGACATTTGAGAAGCCAATAATGAATATACAATTGTGATGATGATGGTGGTGATGATGATGATGATGATGATGGTGGTGGTGGTGATGATGATGATGATGGTGGTGGTGATCATGATGATGGTGTGGTGGTGATGATGGTGATGATGGTGATGATGGTGATGATGATGATGGTGTGGTGGTGGTGGTGATGATGGTGATGATGATGATGATGGTGATGATGATGGTGGTGGTGATGATGATGATGGTGTGGTGGTGATGATGGTGATGATGATGGTGGTGGTGAGGATGATGATGTTGGTGGTGATGATGATGATGGTGTGGTGGTGATGATGGTGATGATGATGGTGGTGGTGAGGATGATGATGTTGGTGGTGATGATGATCGTGATGGTGATGATGATGATGATTATGGTGATGATGATGGTGGTGGTGATGATGATGATGGTGTGGTGGTGGTGGTGATGATGGTGATGATGATGATGGTGATGATGATGATGGTGGTGGTGATGATGATGATGGTGTGGTGGTGATGATGGTGATGATGATGGTGGTGGTGAGGATGATGATGTTGGTGGTGATGATGATCGTGATGGTGATGATGATGATTATGGTGATGATGATGGTGGTGGTGATGATGATGATGGTGTGGTGGTGATGATGGTGATGATGATGGTGGTGGTGAGGATGGTGATGATGGTGAGGATGATGATGATGATGATGATGGTGATGATGGTGATGATGATGATGATGATATCCGTCCCCCCGGTAGATCCTGGGCGAGGTGGGCGTGAAGCAGATGGGCCAGTACGCCGGCTACAACCCCAACATCAACGCGGGCATCCTCAACTCCTTCGCCACCGCCGCCTTCCGCTTCGGCCACACGCTCATCAACCCCATCCTGTACCGGCTGGACCAGGACTTCCAGCCCATCCCGCAGGGCCATATCTCCCTGCACCGCGCCTTCTTCTCGCCGTTCCGCATCGTCAACGAGGGCGGCATCGACCCGCTGCTGCGCGGCCTGTTCGGCGTGGCGGGCAAGATGCGCGTGTCCTCGCAGCAGCTCAACACGGAGCTGACGGAGCGGCTGTTCTCCATGGCGCACTCCGTGTCGCTGGACCTGGCCGCCATGAACGTGCAGCGGGGGCGGGACCACGGCATACCGCCGTACAACGACTACCGCACCTTCTGCAACCTGACGACGGCGCGGAGCTTCGAGGACCTGCGCAACGAGATCAAGAACCCCACGGTCCGCGAGAAGCTGCAGAGGTACGAGGGGGGCGTGGTGGATTTATGTGGACTTTGGGGTTTAGTGTGTTCATTCGTGGCCATCTTTAGCCTTTATAGAGATGCTCAGCATGGCACATAGACTCCTATTTATTAAGACGTAATAGTATCCTATTTAGGGACTGTGGAGTGTGTGTGGTGGTTGGCGGCTGATTAAAGCAGCCTCACCAGCCAATCAGTCTAACTCAGGCCCAGGTGAGGCTGCCTAAACCAGCCACCAACCACACACACACTCCACAGTGACCTTTAGTTAAGTCTGCAGATTTGTATACCCACTGCTATTATTGCCTGGTAACTTAAAATCTAATCTAATCTAATTTAAAGGTGCTATATGTAAAGGGGACACTGAGTGGGTACTGCAGTCCAAACTCCCAATGTGAGGAGAGAGTCTGTCTGTCCTCCCCAAGATTTACCCGTGTGTGAGGCCCCGTAGCAGGGCCTCGTCAGCCTCATTCCTCTCCAAGGACGAGGCTTTTTAGGTCGGGCAGAATCCCTATTGCCATCTCAGTTGATCTGGTGTGTTTGCTTGCTTCCATGGCAACAGCACACATGTGTGTTTGTGTGCCAATTTGTTTCATATCTGGCAACCCCGGGGTACTCGGAGAATAGTAAACACAAAACAGACTTTTCGGCCCAGCACGGAAATTTCAATGGAGAACATATGGGCTGTAGAGTTGTGGTCAGCGAGAAGCCAGTATTTCGACTTTGCATGTTCCCTAAATCTCTGGTGATCTATCGTGGTCATTTTTTTTATGTGTTAGTACAATACATTTTTGATATATAGCCTCTTTAAATCATTAGGATAGCATGGATAGCAGCTGAGCAAGTGTTACCAACCTACCGCAGAATCGTATCACGGATCATGCCACCCCTGCCCTCTTGCCCTCCGTCTCTCCGTCTCTCCGTCTCCAGGTTATACGGCACCCCTCTGAACATAGACCTGTTCCCGGCGCTGATGGCGGAGGACCTGGTCCCCGGCAGCCGGCTGGGCCCCACCCTCATGTGCCTACTGTCGGCCCAGTTCAAGCGGCTGAGAGACGGCGACAGGTCAGTCAGGCCGAACACACCGAGCTAACCGCTAACGTCCTTCCCCCTCTGGAGGACCCAGGGGCAGACATGGACTCATGTGTCAATGTGGTTTACTTTTTTTTAGTGTTAGCTTTTAACTCGCTATGTTTTTGGTAAAGAAATGTCACATTTAAGTGTAAATAAGATGTCCTGTTAGTATTGTTGTTATTATCACAAAGGATGTACTCCAGGGTAGTTTGTTATCCGTAGAGCAGGGCTTTAACACTGCCAGGGTTAGACTGCCCAGTCCTGCTGGGGCCACCCCCATGCCAAGACACACGCCATGTTCAAGTCAGGTCAAGTCAATTTTATTTGTATAGCCCTTAATCGCATTTGCCGTTTCAAAGGGCTTCACAGGCAAGATATTTACAACCCCCCCCCCCCCCCACCAACCAACCCTAGCCCCCTAAAGGGCAAGAAAAAACTCCCTTAATGATGGAGGAAGACATCTTGAGAGTGGGGGGGGGGGAGGGGGGATCCCATCCTTCCAGGGATGGTTTGAGGTGCCATAAGTGACATACAGAGTCATTTACAAAGAAAACATTAAAGTACAATAAAAGCGATATTCTAAGTATTGTGTCCACCATAATAATCAGAATCAGAATCAGAATGCATTTATTGTCCATTGCACAAGTTCAACGCAATTGTGTTGCAGTCCTTACAGCCACGCTTTACAAACAACCAACAATGGAATTTAATTGAAAATATAACAAAAAAATAAGAAAAACAGAATAAACAGAGTCAAATTATATATATATAAACATATTGCAGTAGAAAAAGCATTGTTGATTTTATTGTGAATAGTATTGTTAAAATAATGTTTTTTTATAGTATATAGTATTAACAGTAGTTGTTTTTTAGTAGTAGACCGTTTTTACATATTTGACATATTATTCAACATTATTCAAAGACAGTATATACAGTATATATATATATATATATATATATATATATATATATAGACAATACACCCACTTGCTCTCCGGTCAGGTTCTGGTACGAGAACCCGGGCGTGTTCTCCCCGGCCCAGCTGACCCAGCTGAAGCAGGCGTCTCTGACCCGGGTGCTGTGCGACAACGGGGACAACATCACGCGCATCCAGCAGGACGTGTTCTCCGTGGCCGAGCTGCCCCACGGCTACGGCAGCTGTGAGGACGTGCCCATGATCGACCTGCGCATGTGGCAGGACTGCTGCGAAGGTACGAGGCCCTCGGGAGGGGTTTTGGGGGGAGGGGGGGAGGGGATGGGTGGGGGTGGTACCTGAGATGTAGGATGGGGGGAGGAGGAGGGCGTGGGGGTTGTACCGGAGATTGGGGAGGGGAGGGGGTGGGGGTTGTACCGGAGATGGGGGAGGGGGTGGGGGTTGTACCGGAGATGGGGGAGGGGTGGGGGTGGTACCGGAGATTGGGGGAGGGGGTGGTACCTGAGGTGGGGGAAGGGTGGGGTGGTACTGGAGATGGGGGAGGGGTGGGGGTGGTACTGGAGATGGGGGAGGGGGTGGTACCTGAGGTGGGGGTGGTACTGGAGATGGGGGAGGGGTGGGGGGAAGGTGTGGTACCGAAGATAGGTGAGGGTGGGGAGGTGTACCGGAGATGGGGGAGGGGAAACTGATGACATGTGAGAGGTTTCGAAGGTTTGTTTGCCGTTATGGTCTGGTTGTTGTTCGCCATGGAAGATGGGAGGAGGTTATGCTTTCGCCCCTGTGTCTGTCTGTCTGTAAGCAAGATAACTGAAAAAGTTATGTACAGAATTTGACAAAACCTGCCGGGTAGATTACTTATGAGCCTAGATGTTGGCGCTGATCCAGTAAAGGAATGTTCTCTCTCTTTTTCTCTCTCTCTCTCTCTCTCTCTCTCTCTCTCTCTCTCTCTCTCTCTCTCTCTCTCTCTCTCTCTCTCTCTCTCTCTCTCTCTCTCTCTCTGTCTCTCTCTCTTTAACAAAAAGACGTTGCAACAAATACTTCAAATACTAAAAAGATGTGTGATCCTCTGATAATCTTGTTATCTCTTTTATGCCGAGGTATTTAGCATGGTTTGTGTAAAATAACCTCCATGGAAAAAAAACCCTCAAACCCAGAGCAATGAGAGCAAACCAAGGGCTGAGGTATTGTGTGTACCTGCATGGGGGTCTGCACAGGGCTCTGGAGACTCTGTTGGAGTAGCGATCCTTCATCCTGACACGGGAAGATGATCACTGTGATAAGAGGAGGAACCAAGGAAAGAACTAAAGTACAGGAGTTCACGCTCATCCTCTGATGACCTATGGAACTATAGGAGTAGAGAGTCACGTGCGGTGCTCACGCGTTGTGATCATCACAAGAGGATCTCATTAAATGATTGTGTTTCATAGTGTAATGTAAAGCAATGCGACTGTAGGAAGCAAAAGCAGAATCCTGGACCTTTTTTGGCGATTTAAAAGTCCCGGTCCTGTTTGGTCTCCAAAAGAGGACATTTCCTGGAAAAAGAGAACGTCTGGACACCCTATGTTGGAGGCACTGCGGTTGCTTGTGTGGCCATGCCAACAAACCGTCTCCGAAACGTCATTTATAGCATGCATTTGGCGTGCGCAAGCTATCAAATACTGTTTATATATGTTCTATATTTTTTAAGGAAAATAGATCACACAACGATAATTATCTACATTTTACTGTACGTGCAATTTTGCCATGTCTGTAAAGCGTCTCGGGTGTCCAGAAAAGCGCCATATGAAATGTAATGTATTATTACTTATTACTATTACATGGCATGGTAATCAGGACTGAGTTTAAGCAGTCTAGAGTTCGTTAAGAGCTTATTAGGTGCTCATGTTTTCGGGTTTTTTATTTTAACATTCCCCCCCCCCCCCCCTCCAAAAACCACATGCTCTGTGAGGGTTAATTCATCTCACCGGGACGCCTTTCGTTATATGTTTTGAGACATAATAAAGCTCTTAGCCACTCACTTGTAAAACACACACACACACACACACACAGACACACACATACACACACACACACACACACACATACACATACTCACACACACACACACATTTTCCGTTACTTTTAGCTTTCTCTTCCAGTATCATTGATAATTCTTTGGCCCATTTGGCCCAACTGAACTATTTTTCTCCTGAAATCCAGTGTTGTTAGGGGTCCCAAACGGATCATTCCCACCCACCCAAGGTTATACCCAAGGTTATACCCAAGGTTATACCCAAGCAGGGAGTTAAGCTGGTGTGGTGTGGTGTGGTGTTTTGAAGGGTGGTCCTTTCTCGCTCCACCCAGGGAGAGCATGGGTTTGAAGACCACAGGGGGGGGGGGCAATGTGTGCACCCATGGTCCTGTAACACGCTTTAGATATTAAACATAATAAGGCCTCCACCCAAAAGACACACATTATATATTACACAAGACACCGAGGGGAGGACCTTTGGAACCTCTGAAGACACATCCTCAAGATAAGATATCTGATGAGTCATTTGAGTCCCAACTCGAACCGATAACTCCTCGAAAAATGGGCGTGGAGCTACTACAGCCACATGATGAAAGAGATGTACTTTAGGCCACGCCCACCTTACAGTACATCTGGACTCGTTTTTTGATGTGATGTGTCCAATGGAGGTAGCGGGGTCAGCAGGGATGTGTCTCGGCTAACTAAAGCTCAAAGCGCTTGTCTGGGAATCGGGGAAATCGGTAATGGGAGAGCGTTACATTGAATTAGTTTTGCCTTAACATCGCGATGATGTCATACATACAATAGCCACGATGAACTGCAACCAACCGCATGGTCTCCAATGGACTGTTTTTATATTTTAACGGACTCTACTTAGGCCTCTTTCACTGCGTGCTCCGTTGCACTATTATCACCAGAGTTATTATTCTGGGATGGACCAGGACGCGGTTTTAATAATAATAACCGCCGCGTGACGCCTCTCTGTTAGCCCTCCTTTCATCCGCAGTTCGCTGACCTTCATGTCCACCCGCTTCACAAGAATAACGAGGGGACACGCTACGCTAATAATCACAGCATTTCCTGCCAGACGAGAGGGAGAGAGGGGGAGAGTGAGGGGGAAAGAGAAAGAGAGAGAGCATTCCTGATCCGGATCTGTGAGCCAACATCTATGCTCATAAGTAATCTATCCAATTCTGTACATAACTTGTTCAGTTATCTTGCTAACGAGAGAGGGAGTGTGTCTCGCTGTCGGTGTCGGAAGGCAACTCTGTCCCTGCCGGCCCTAATCTAATAACTTTGGCTCATTAACAATCGAGGGAGACAGAGCTAAAGGAAGCAATTGTGTGTGTCTGTGTACGCGTGTGTGTGTGTGTGTGTGTGTGTGTGTGTGTGTGTGTGTGTGTGTGTGTGTGTGTGCGTGTGTGTGTCGTGTTATCACTTAGACACGCCTCAGATGTTGTCATCAGACGTCCTGTGTCTGATGTGAGGCCCATCTGTCTCCCTTAGCGGCTGCCTGCTGCGGCCCCACAATATATATAAAGGGAGACCAACGTAATCTCACCTAGACAGACTTCCTCACTGAAGGTCTGGAGAGATCCAAGCACAAAAGCCAGATAGGGTTTTAAGAAGGAAGGAAGAAAGAAGACCAAGTGGAAATGCAGCGTGCAGCAACGGCCAATGCAATGATTGAGCGCAGTGTTTCCTACTTGAGAAATTTCACGGACAATTGAATGCCGGCCTCAGGCCTTTCTGAGGTCATATTTCTGGGGATTCTACTGTTTCGTCAATACGTCCTGGATTTTGTGTGTGTGTGTGTGTGTGTGTGTGTGTGTGTGTGTGTGTGTGTGTGTGTGTGTGCATGAAGAGGATACAATGGAAATATATTGATATTACAACAATATATTGTAGGTTGACTATTGGTGCTTTTACAAAATATTAACACAATGAGATTTTTAAACAAGAATCAGTAATGTGGACACCACGACTAAGTGGGTCAAGGAGGCAAATAATAGAGCGAGAGCTAGAGCAGTCTCGTAAGTTCAGAACATGACATCACTTTACTGTAACGCAGCCTTTAAAACCAGGAGAAGACCTCATAATCTGCGGTTACTCATAACCTGGTTATGCCATAACCACGATAGTAACGATAAACAAAATCAAAGACGATATCTAGTCTCCTATCGCAATATGGTTATAATGTCAATGTGTTGCCCAGCCCTGACGCATGCACAAAGTCATTGTCTGGCTTCCGTGTGTCTGCTTCACAGAAAGAGTGTGTTGTGTGTTTTCTGTGCTCATTTCCCCCCCGGGCGATGCCTGTGTAATTGACGGCGTATGGTTCTCGTATGGGTTTGTCCCCAGACTGTCGAACCAAGGGCCAGTTCAACGCCCTGTCCTATCACTTCAGAGGACGCAGGTCAGCTGACCACAGCTACACGGCGGACAAGCCGGACACAAGCGCTCAGGAGACCAGGTAACCTGATATGTGTATATACTGTATGTGATTCATTCTAACAGCCTGTATCTAAATTGGGGGACCGTTAGGATCAGCATGCAACCGCAAGCTTTTTCTAAAGTCATTATATGTATATAATTAGATTAGATTAGATTAGATTGAAAAGAAGAAATCGAATGCTTCATACAGGATATTGTTATACCTCTATATACTATTTGCAAGATCTTTGAAATGACATGGGAGGAAATTCCAAATCATAGAGCTTTAATAAGGAATACTAATATAATAATATGATGTTAATTCTAGGTGACATATAAACACGTGTATGTGTTTTTATTATATTTGTTTCCTTTTAGTCTAGAGGATGAAGCCGGAGGAAAGGTTGTGAATGTCACTTTGCCCTCCAAGGCCAGCACTGAACCCACAGTCAACGACTTCCAAGACTTTGTCTCCGACATGCAGAAGACAATTACAAGTTTACGCAAACAGGTATGTCCACTGGATACCGTTTAACTGACACACACACACACACACACACACACACACACACACACACAAGCTACGGTTTCTTAAAGAATTAGAATGTTTTCTTCCCTGCAAACGAATGCATCAAACGTTAAAAAGCAGTCCCATGTTACCATTAACTACCATTATATATAGTTAAGACCAAAAATGTTCCGGAACATGTCCAGGGTCATGTGTGGATGGGAACAGGGTTTCAAATCCCTGAAAATCTGTACTGACAATTTCCTACCTCATGAACCCTAGTGACATTTCCGGAACACAGCCGGTACGGTGAAGGCGGCAGTATAGCTTAGGAGGTAGCCTCACAACCGGAAGGTTGCTGGTTTAATTCCCCGGCTCCTCCTAGCAGAAACGTGGTCGTGGTGTCCCTGAGCAAAAGACACCCTAACTGTTCCTGACATGCTGGCTGTCTCCTTGCATGGTGGCCTAAGACGCTTTAGCGTAAGAGCGAGCCAATCTCAAGACTGGTGGCTGTGACGTATTTGAATCCTATCTATCTATCTTAGGGCGCTATGTGTTTCGATAGCAATATCAATACAACTTTTTTTTGTTTGCAAACAAGCTCCCTTTTTTCAAGAATGTCCGGAAACCGGAGACCGATTCAGAAATAAGGGAGCTCCTCTCCATCCATGCTCCTCCGAGGCCCTCCTCTCGGTTCTTCTTCTGTTGAGTTTTAGGGCGGAAGGCACAGCCATAAGCCATGCTGCATTACCGCCATCTGCTGGACCGTCTATTCTGGCATTGCAATGCCGCATGTGAAAGGGTGCAAGACGGAAATGAAGTGTAGCTGCGTGTGTGAATAGCGAAAATCAAATCAAAAACGTGTGAAAAGAGGCTTTTTTTAATCTATCTCACTGTTCACTCGTCTGTCTGTCTGTCTTCCTGTCTGCTATTGTTTTCCTGCGTGCTCCGTGACTAACAGCTGTTCTGCCTCTTGTCTCCGTGCAGATTAAAAGACTTGAAACCCGTCTGAGCAAGACAGACTGCACTGATTCTGAGAGCCGGGACCGAGCAGACGGGGACCACTGGCAGCAAGAGCCCTGCACCACATGTGAATGCAGAGTAGGTCACTGCAGCCACGCCCACCCTGTCTCCGTAGCACTACCACCCACCAGCCCATTCAATGGCATGAGTATAAAGCCACACACACACACACACACACACACACACACACATTTACATACACACATACACACACACACACACACACACACACATTTACATACATACACACACACACACACACACTTCCTGGAATCTATATTTATCTATATTTATTTTGTGGAGATTAGTTTAATATACGTGAGGTATTGCTTTGTCGTCAGTCAACCTATCCCATGCTGTCAAACCAGTTCAAATGCCACACGTGTGTGTGTGTGTGTGTGTGTGTGTGTGTGTGTGTGTGTGTGTGTGTGTGTGTGTGTGTGTGTGTGTGTGTGTGTGTGTGTGTCTTATAGCCTCTCAGGTTCAGGTCTATTGTGCATTTCTCTGCACTGAATTCTAGCAGAGGTTGACAGCGTTCGCATGCCAAACCTGGCACGCGTTTAGCTGTCAATCATTCCTCTCTCTCTCTCTCTCTCTCTCTCTCTCCATCTAGCATTTCTTTCCACCTTTGCCCTTGCTTGCACCTGTGATATTTAGCACTGGCCCCCCCACACACACGCACATATACACACAGACACTAGGCTCACAACGCAACCCATTCCCCGGTGTGTGTGTGTGTGTGTGTGCATCCTGACTTCCTCCTTTGTCCCGGGCCTTCCTGTGGTGTCTCATCACATGGGATCTTTTTCACCCTGCAAAATAAATAATAATACCATTGTACATTCTGACTCTTAACCAAGTGGTCTCTCTCTCTCTCTCTCTCTCTCTCTCTCTCTCTCTCTCTCTCTCTCTCTCTCTCTCTCTCTCTCTCTCTCTCTCTCTCTCTCTCTCTCTCTCTCTCTCTCTCTCTCCCCCCCTAACCAGGAGGGCCAGGTGACCTGCTTCGTGGAGTCCTGCCCCCCGGTCGTGTGCCAGAAGCCGGTCAAACTAAAGGGCGCCTGTTGTCCCGTGTGCCTGGAGAGCAGTGCGGCGCCCAAGCCCCCGACGGACAGCCGCCACCACGCATAACACACACACACACACACGTCAAGGGGCAGAGAACGAGACTCTCCGAGGCCTACCGCCAACATCCAAACCCCCCCCCCCCGGTATCAGTGTTTTATATTGTTTGTTGTTCTCGTTGATTTTGTTACACAGAGAGATTTTTGGTTTTGGTTTGTTGTTGTTATTATTATTATTATTATTGTTTTTTTGTTTTTTTTTGGTTGTCGCTTTCTCTGAGACCGGCAGTCAGCCTGGTGCCTGGTTTGAAACCTCCCGGGGGCCGCCTCCTCTTCCTCCTCTTTCTCCTCCTCCTCTTTCTCCTCCTCCTCCTCCTCCTCTTTCTCCTCCTCCTCCACCTCCTCCTCCTCCTCTTCCTCCTCCTCCACCTCCACCGTTGGCGATTTGAAACAGACTGATGTCCCTGAGTGGATGACACACGGAGACAGAGCTACTGGGGAGGGCATAAGGGAAGTAGAGCAGGGAGCTGGCGGCCATTTTGTTGTCTCACAAATACTTTTTCTCAGGTTAGAGATATACCGAAAAACAGAAGAGCTTGGTGCTATTTTCCTCCCTCTTTAACACGTGTTTTAGTCACTGAGGACAAACCTGTAAAGTATTGTTTTTTATTTTTCTGTTTTTTTTCTCTTAGCATTATGCAAAGGAACGTATATATACACATTATTATGACGCCTCTTTATGGTAAACCACAATTAAGAGAATCGTTGTTTTATTTTTTTGGTTTGTTCACAACTAAAGAGCTTTTGTAATTCAAAATCAACTTTAATCTGAGGTGCTTTTATATGCTTTTTTTTCTTCTCCCTGTTTAGATTTTTTTTTTTTTAAATAACCTTTCTTATGAAGATAATGTGAAGCCCTAAACAAAAAAAAAAAAAAAAAAAACTTTTGTAAAAAACAAAAATGTCTACTGAATATAATTGCCTCACGCCGCCACAGACAGCTTGTACATCTGGGATGATTTCTGCATTTGCTGGCCTGTCCCTGAACTTGACGAAGGCATTGCCACATGGCACTGCCCCCCCCCACCCACCCCTCCTCCCCTCTCAGCCCTCCCCCTCTCCCTCTCCAATCCACACAAGTGTCTTGCTATGTTGTTGTACTAACCCAGTGGTTCTCAAACATTTCTCTCTGCCTGCAGGGCCCCCCCCTTTCGTAGATAAAAGAAATGTCAGGCACCCTCATGAAGACGCTCTCTGACACATCTCCTCAGCTTGCACGCTCCTAAAGAATGTATTTGTTCTGTAATTATAATACAGAACTGTAACGGCAAATCTAAATAGGAACAAGTGACCTTCACGATAACGCATCATTTATATTTAGACTGGTCGCCCCCTCTCATAACAAACTCGTCGCCCTCCGCCCCCCAGTTTGGGAACCACTGTGCTAACCTTTGATCGTGTTGCCTTCAAAAGGCAGTTAGAGATACCAACAATTTAATACATGTTTGACCCTGATATTATTCCATACTTTTCCCCAATGCATTTTCTACTTTTTTTTATGTTCAGTCAATTGAAATGTTTGAATGTTGTTTATACAGAAGTCAGGACTTTTTTAGCCTCAAATCCACGTCCGCCCCACCAGTGCGGTTGCAGTGCTTGTGTTGTGTGACGTGTTGTTGCCTTCCAGTGCATAAACTATGCGTATAATAACAAAACCCAAGGACCTGTAGCTGACGGGGAAAAACAAAACGATTGTTACCGTCTCCTACGAGTGTGTGTGTGTGTGTGTGTGTGTGTGCGAGAGCAATTCCTGGTCTCTGGCGTGCGGTGCAGAGCAAAGAAAGCACCGAGCTAAATCAATTTTTTACAGAACCAAAAAAACGTTCGCCCGTCTTTTGGGCTGACGTCAGTCGGGCCGAACTCCTCGCGCGAAGCACATGCCTCTTTAGCGGCCCTCTGACCCCAATTCCACAATAATGGAAGCCATATGAGCAGGCGAGGAAAACGGTTGGCATGGCTGAGGATGGAGGATGTGGGGGGGGGTGGGCTGGGCGTGGCAATCCAAACAGCAGCCTCGGCAGCGTTTCTACCTTCTGCGACAAGACGGATATTCCACCAGTTTTACCCTATCGACACACAAATCTTCACGTGCTACTTTAGTCTTTTCTGTGTGTGTGTGTGTGTGTGTGTGTGTGTCACGTGGTAACACCGAGAAGGGCATGCCTCTCGGGAGCTTACAGCCGCACGCACGCCATCGCAGAGGTATGCGAGGAACGTGTAAAGGAGTGTGAGCCAGCCAGCCGCGCTGCCATGCTGGCGAGGTGCTGTCAAAAAGCGAGGCGTTCCGTGAGCGTTCGCTATCATAACACACAACAGTCTGTCTGCGGTTGCCGTTTGTGTGCTCCGCTCACGGCTCTGAGATCACACGTGGTCATTTATATTGAACCTGTGTGTGTGTGTGTGTGTGTGTGTTGAGCCGGTGTGTGTAACGGAAGCCAGCCGGTGGTGCAGTGCTGTGCAGTGCTGTGCAGTGCTGTGCAGTGCTGTGCAGTGCTGTGCAGTGCTGTGCAGTGCTGTGCAGTGCTGTGCAGTGCTGTGCAGTGCTGTGCAGTGCTGTGCAGTGCTGTGCAGTGCTGTGCAGTGCTGTGCAGTGCTGTGCAGTGCTGTGCAGTGCTGTGCAGTGCTGTGCAGTGCGTGCAGTGAAGTAAACCTCTGTTGCCTGGGTTTTTAGCTTCCCTTGTTAAAGAGTGTCTGCCTCTCATGCCTTAGAGGGAGGGGGGGTGGTGGGTGGTGGGGGTCGTGAGTTCGAAGCCCAGTGTGTGGGACACTCACTGTGTTACGTGGTGTGGATGCGGCTTGTGGAAAGCACTGTGACCTCTGGCCCTCTTTGCCTTCGCGACCGTCATGTATTCCTATTAAAATGTCAGTCCTTTTTAATTTTGCGGTTTAACTTCCACCCCCCCCCCCTCTCCAACCCTGGTGTACTCTCTCATCTGTTTCTCATCGAGTGCTCGCCATCTCTTGTGTTTCTGCTTTTTTATTTGATTTTATTTGATTTTTTTCCCCCCAAACACGTCGACCAACGGAACCCGACCATGAATCAATGCAATGCACTGCTCTCTCTCTCTCTCTCTCTCTCTCTCTCTCTCTCTCTCTCTCTCTCTCTCTCTCTCTCTCTCTCTCCGCGGCGGGAACCTGTGTTAACCTAACACTGTCCCCCTAGACGTGGCTCATGTAGATGTATAGTTACCGATCTGACCTTATGTATTGTACGGTTTTTTTTTGCCAAAGAATTGTTTGCACTGTAATGTATGCCTCTCAATAATAATAATAATAAGATTAATAAACAGAAAAACAAAGGACACATTTTGGTTTCACCATCACACCAAGTTTACGTACTGGTTCCATGTTCCCAGCGGCGCTGGTGTGTGTGTGTGTGTGTGGGTGTGTGTGTGTGTGTGTGGGTGTGGGTGTGTGTGTGTGTGTGGTGTGTGTGGTGTGTGTGCGTGTGTGCGTGCGTGTGTGTTGTCATACTGTGTGTATGCATGTATACATGTTGCTTCCGCTGTATAATTCAGCAAATAGGTTAGTGCGTTAAAATGTCCTAATGAATGATTAATTCATTTAGAATTGTTTTCCGTAGCACCCAGACAGTTCTTCGCTGAATCTCATTGTGCTGTACCTTTTTTGTTCTGTGTTTTAGCATTAGTTCACCCCTTAAAACGTTATGAACATCGTACCTTTTCGAAAATAGGTTTAGGGCTTTGCATTCTCCCTCTGGGGCCCTTGGATCTTTTAATTCCTTCTCCGTCCCCAAATGGGCGTCGACGATTCCCAGGTCGGTGACGCACATGGGAGGCAGATTAGAGTCGGGTCCCAAACGCCACGATGGACAAACAGGAAGCAGCTGTGTGGCTTTTAGAACCCCAGCTTGTTGACTATCCAAGGCAAAAAGGCGCAATATTAGTCAAGGAATCACTTTGTTATGCTTTGGTGAGCGTAAGCACCGCGTCGGGCCTGGCTCGAGAAGCAGCTCCGTTTTAGCTTTTTAGGGAGAGTTATTTAGGATAAACACAAGCCAGGGGAAACCTGCAAACCTTGCTCTCCCTGTCTGGGTTTTTTTTTTCGAGGCCATCCCCCGCGGGTATACCGCCTTGGGACGTACCGGCGTGTCTATGAGACCAGACTAATCGAGGTGAAACGTGACGCTAACCCCTCACACACCTCCTCCATCACCCCCCCCCCGGGTAGTGATCAACTGAGGTCATGTGTTGACCTTGACAAAATGCAGTTGGACTTCCTCCCCCTCCCACACCGCCACCCACCTTCCTCGTCTCCTCTATCCTCATTTGTCACTCCTCCCCCCTCTCCCCCCCCCTCCTCCACCTCCCTCTACCCCCTCCATATCCTATTTTATGTTTCCTTCCTCCCCTGCTCCTTCTCCCCGGCCCTCGGTGGCTTGGGACCCGGCCCGTCCCACAGCCGACCCTGCATGCAGGAAGAAGAAGAAGAAGAAGAAGAAGAAGAAGAAGAAGAAGAAGAAGAAGAAGAAGAAGAAGAGAAGCACAGAAGGAGGACTCTGGAAGGCAGGAGTGGACCAGGAAATGAGCTTTCCAGCGGCTGCACACTCAGGATGGAGTGGGGGCCCCTAGAGCCGGGGATGGAAAAGACATTATAGGCCCCCGAAAACACATGAGCGCAGCAGCCTTCCTTAAGGGCACTCCATGTATTATCTCTCTGGGGAGATCTCAGACTGCAGATAAGCAGCGCCATCCGTAGGGCAGCCAAATACACATCACTCACTCACACACACACACACACACACACACACACACACACACACACAAGAACATATATAAACACACACACACACTGAGCCTTAATCCTCCATCGCCCAAAGGCCTTGACCCCCATCACGCTCCAGAGCCCAAATGTATTGACTCGTCCAAACGAAACCTAGTTCCTTTGGAACAGACGAAAAGAGAGAGGAGATTATGTAAGGGAGGGAAGTGCTGTAGGTGTCCAATAGTTAAGAACACACACACACACACACACACACGTCATGCATGTGTATGACGTTTCCTCCCTCGGGTGACATGACTTGAATTGTCGGATGAAGATAAGATATCTTTCCAACTTCAGCATTCAAGGCATTCAAGGTGTCCGGGATGTTTGGATGGAAGCAAGAAAAAGCCCAGTCTGAGCGTTGGGTTGGCGGCGTAGTCCCCGGCCACACCACCAGAGGACGCCACAGGGGAACCAAGCGCCATCAAATAAACGTTTGAACGTTGTTAATAATCAACAGGCAACTTGTTTCAATAGGGCGGAGCTGTTCTAAAGCTGGTCTAAATGTACACTTAATGTATTTTTGGAAACGTTTCAGGTGAATTGTATGTCAATTATAATCTCCAACAGGATCATCGGCGGTGTCTTGGTGGCACAGTGAAGCGGGCTGTTGGTTATCCATTGCTAACGTAATATTTGATTTTGACACCATGCCAATTGAATCATAATGCCAATTATAACCTCAGTGGATGGATGTGATACTGTACATATATGCATGTACAAGTTTTCGAAGCTTCACCTGTTTACACCAACCGTCTTCCCTGTCTCAGTTCATCAGTGCAGCTGGATACAAAATGAAGTGATAACAAAATATTAGTTTTATTGTCTTTTAGGGACCGGACAGTAAAGAGAGACAGGAGGGTAAATAAGGTAAGGGAATGATGAGCTGTCGGAATGGTCGCAGTCCTACTTGCCTATGCTGTTACCTCACTCGTGGGGGTTGAGAGGATGACTTTCAATATATTTTATTTGTTCTTCACAACATGCTTACGTCAAAGCATCCGCAACTCCTTCCCTGCGTCATAGGCCGGGTTCAACAGGAAACACAGTCAGTGGCGGCTCGTCCATAGGGGCGCAGGGGCGCCGCCCCACCTGGTTGAGAGAAGAAAAAAAAAAAAAGGATCTCCGCGTCACTGCGCGCAAGCGGCCAATGAAAATGGATCAAGCAATTAAATGTAGCCTATCAAGGGTCCTAAATACGATCTGTGGGAGCGCATTTCATTGCGCCCGAACAAAGAAACCAGTCACGCATGCGCGACTCAAATTGAGTGGCGCATGCGTGAGCAAATTGAGTGGCGCATGCGTGAATGCGTGAGCAAAGAAAACCAGTCACGCATGCGCCATTCATAGCCTAGTTGAACCTTATTTGTAAAGCCTGTACTGCTCTGCTCTCAGTTCGGTCTTGCTGTCTGAGGAAAGGTACGTTTTTGTTGTCCCGGTTATAGTTTTACATTTATTTTTATTGTGGACGATGTAAACGTAAAGTAAAGGGGATAAGAAATGTTGGTCTTGCTGTATAAACATGCAGCTTGTGTCATTTGTATGTAAACGGTGTGGATTGGGGTTTTGTAAGTTTATCGTGGACACGTGCTTCCCCAATGCTAGCTTTTCTACTAGGCACCATATAATAAATGTTCTTTCACCATAAGTTTCAAGTTTGTTTATTATTTGTCACAACAAAATACAGAATACTGATTGATTGTGCTACATACAGTAAAAATAAAGTAAGTAAAAAAAGAAATTAAGCAGTAAGTAAAGGAATGTTCAGTCAATATACATATATACAATACAGAGTAGAATGAGTAACGGTGAGGTTTATATTATGTATAGTTTTTTATTTTTAATTAGCCCTCTCGGTCGTTTACATGGTGAAATGGCGCCACCGTCTGGGCAAATCCGGTATTGCACAGCAGATATGATTTAAACATTTTTTTTTTACCCCTGCACCCCTCCTACTTCGGATGTCACCGGCCGCCACTGAACACAGTATATAGCGTGTGTCCACATGAGTAATGCTGTGGTCACTGGGGTGTATCCTGTATGTATGTATGTATATATTTCACAGTGCTTTTGTTTTATTTTTAAACCAGTGACACAGCGGTGTATCGGCGAGGGAGGGACAGACGTATGGTACGGTCGTTAGCATGCAAAGCGGAATAGCGGGGAACAATTCACCGTCAAACAAACGCAAAGTTCGCTTCTTCCCTCCCAGGACACGAGCGCTTGTTTCACATCCCACGTTCCCCATTCCCAGCAATGGGCTCCTTTTCCTCCCTCCTTCCTTCCGTTTTCCCACATTATTCATGCTCCGCTGATGAGATGAGCGGCTATAACCTGACACCAAACAAATGGAGTGTTTCGTTTGCCCCCCTCCCCTCCCCTCTCTCTCTCTCTCTCTCTCTTTCTTTCTTTCTTTCTTTTTCTTTCTTCTTTCTTTCTTTCTTTCTTTCTTTCTTTCATACCAACTCAGTTTTCCATTATTCCTCAGGGTCCATTAATTGTAATTATGGGAAGCGACCGAGTGGTTCCTGTCAGTGTTGTAAAGGATAGGATAACAGCATGGGGACACACGTAGAGAGGCCAGTACTTCATGATCCATCCGTCTGTCGTCAATGCCGAGGTGTGTGTGTGTGTGTGTGTGTGTGTGTGTGTGTGTGTGTGTGTGTGTGTGTGTGTGTGTGTGTGTGTGTGTGTGTGTGTGTGTGTGTGTGTGTGTGTGTGTGTGTGTGTGTGTGTGTGTGTGTGTGTGTGTGTCGGAGAGAGAGGGAGAAATAAGAAAGAGAGAGACGTGGTGTGTGTGTGTGTGTGTGTGTGTGTGTGTGTGTGTGTGTGTGTGTGTGTGTGTGTGTGTGTGTGTGTGTGTGTGTGTGTGTGTGTGTGTGTGTGTGTGTGTGTGTGTGTGTGTGTGTGTGTGTGTGTGTGTGTGTGTGTGTGTCAGACAGAAAGAGAGGAGCTTAATGTGAGCGTGTGTGTGTGTGTGGTGTGTGTACTTAATATGTGTATATATGTGCGCATGTGTGTGTATGTCAGACAGTAGACAAATTCAATAAAGTAATTGTCTCGTCTCAACCGAGGAGCGGCGGTGGACGGCCTGACTGGCTGGTGGATGACTAAATGGCTCCGGGGATGACTGACCAGGTGACTGACTGCAGGGCTGACCGCCTGGGCTAAATGACTAATCTCTCTGCTGCCACGACGTCCAATCTGATCTGCAGCCCTGAAAGCCACAGCGCACGCACACACACACACGCACACACACACACACACACACACACACACACACACACACACACACACACACACACACACACACACACACACACACACACACACACACACACACACACACACACACACACACACATAAACACCCACACACATTTGCACACATGCACTCGCACACACACACGCACACACGTTCTCTCTTTCTTTCTCTCACTCTCCCAATATCTCTCTCACACACACACACACACACACACACACACACACACACACACACTTCCTGGAATCTATATTTACAAATGCACACACATGGCAAGGCTTGTTTATCCAGGTGCATGATTACAAACACACAAGCACATGTCAACTGTGCGCCGTGGGGCTGGGGAGAACCGGTTCGAGGGGTTCTGCTCCAGTTCTGCCCATGGGGCACCACTTGTATGACGTTGCAAAGCAGAAACATACACATTTGCATGCATGCTTTTTGAGGTATGAGGAGAATCGGCTAAGCATGAAAATATCGATTGTCCGGTGACGCATAGCTGAGCAACATCACTTATTAACTGTTATTTCTATGAGGTCATTTGTAAACACATGTCTCCTCTCAAGCCACGTATCTCAAGTGGAAACATAACAGGATACCAAAGTGTGTGTGTGTGTGTGTGTGTGTGAGTGTGTCCAGGATGTGTTTGTTTTTATATATATTTTAACGGGACACAATCAACAAGTGTGTGATTCAGACTAGTATTGATGCAGCTGGGTTGCTTCTGCAATTGTGTGTGTGTGTGTGTGTGTGTGTGTGTGTGTGTGTTGACACCGAGGCAATGCACAGTTCTTTACATATACTCTACTTGCATAGGGTATAACAGACAGACACGCACGCCCACACACACACACACGCACTCTCTCTCTCTCTCTCTCTCTCACACACACACATACATTTCTGCGGAAAAAGATTTTGGTTGCGGACAAAAACCCCACTAACCGACACACAACAGAAAAGGAAGTGTTTGGTACTGTTGCCGCGAGGGCAGACACGCTGGTTTCGTGGAGACGTGGCACCGAGGCAAAAATATGTCCATGCAGAAGGAATCTGATGTGTGCGTGTGTATGTGTGTGTGTGTGTGTGTATGTGTGTGTGTGTGTGTGTGTGGGGGGGGGCTCTGAGAAATGACTTCATAAATTCAGTCCCAGATGTTTGGCTCGGCCTGTCCAGTGTGTTTGAGTGAAGGAGAGAGCGAGAGAGCGAGAGAGCGAGAGAGAGAGAGAGAGAGGGGAACAGAGAGGGGAACAGAGAAACACCTGACGGACACCGGGCCGGTTTGATCCAGTTTAATGGGAACATCGAGCTCCCCTCCCTACCGGTGCTACATTGTTTTAGCATGTGTGTGCTGTCGCTATACGGGGGTACGCCTTTTTAGCATGTCCACAGTGTGTGGGACTGGGACAGGAATGAGCCTGAGGCTACTTGGTGGGCTACAAATCATCACGGTGTCATAGGCTTTCACTCTGTGTCATTTAACACACACACACACACACACAATTTAAAGTTGCCCTATTTGTAATCACTAATCAACATAACATCTGTTGGTCAAATAGAAGGGCTTTAAACCAGTTCCATACATGTTGTCACATGCGCAGTAGGCCTTTTTATATCCACAGAACACGACGGCAAACCTGATACACCGATATGTGGTGGAACTAGATCAGGAATACATTGCTTTGGGAAAATGGATCATTAGCGTTGTGATTAATGTGTGTCGTTTGTTGTCCATTAGAACATCGTTAAAACATACGTCGGATGGAGCTGCAGGGAAATACGTGGAGTGGGTGTTTCTAAGTCGTGTAAGTAAGTTACAGCGATGAAGAAAGCGTTCTGAGGACCTCCAGTGGCTGAGAAGAGAATTGCACTTACTCTATTATTATTATTATTATTATAATTATTATCGTACTATCTCACACTCTCTCCTTTAATCTTTAATCTTCTTTTGTTTCTGTCACTCGTTTGTTCTCCATTTCTGACCTACGTGATATTTTGGCATGATATGCAAATATTTACCAATTTCTTCTTTTAGGACATTTTCATGCACTTTGCTACGCCAAGAAAGAGGAACGGACTCTGTGTGTGTGTGCGGGTGGTGCAGGTTCCATCACGAGAAAGAAAGCACACACACGAAGCCTACATGTTGGCATGTAGCAGGTATGGATATTGTATGTGTTTTTACATTTAAATCCTGTGTAAAGCAGAATATAAACAATGATACAATATACGTTTCTTCAAATGCCTTTCAAACGAATAGTAAGAATTCGATAGGACAATTTAATTATAACATATAACGTAATAGTATATAACAGAAATAGTCAGCATACATGCAAGACAGCAACGACAGCATCTCATATCAAAAGATCGAAAACAGAATTAAATTCTGTTGACTCAAAACACCAATACGTAATTGTAAACTTCATATATCTGATAATATTTCGGCACCTTATTTCATTACTGTATACGACTTGGAGCCCTACATTTCTTGATTGCATGGTTGCCACAGGGGCGTTTCTAGGGTTCCTGGGGGCCCTAGGCAAAATCGGCCTATTTTTTTGGGGGGGCCCCTTCGAAATTAAAGAGCGTTTATTACAGAGCCTCGAAATTACAGAGTGGCAATCGAACATCGGGTGGGGAGGGGTGATCGAAACATCATGAATTCCAAGGGGGGGGGGGGAGATCGCGAACGGGGGGGGGGGCAGGGGGTGATCGCGAACATCATTAAGTGCGGGGCCCCAGGCAATTGCCTACTTTGCCTACACTGTTGCGACGCCCGTGGAGACGCTGGTGGACCTGCGGGCCAGGGCGGACGCGTGGCTTGTCGACGCGGTATGCGACGACGAGAAACCGGGGGGAGCGAGCAGCTTACCCAGGCACCACATGTCTTGCAGTATTTTCCGGAAGTGGCGCCTGAACTTGACCCCGACGAAGGCGTAGAGGACGGGATTGACGCAGCAGTGCAGATAGGCCACGCTCCGGGAGACCTCCAGGACGGCGAGCCGCGTCTTCTCGTGCGCGCAGAGCCTCTCGACGAACAGTGCCAGGGTGCGGCTCAGCAGCGCCGCGTTGTACGGCAGGTGGCACGCCACAAACACCACCACCACGGCCAGCACCACGCGCAGAGCCTTGCGCCTCTGGTCGCCGACCCGCGCCCCGAGCAGATGGCGCAGCACGCTGCCGTAGCAGAACGCCATGACCGCCAGGGGCAGCAGGAATCCCACGGCCACCTGCAGGGCGGGCAGCAGCACCTTCACCCGTCTGGCCCCGGTGTCGCCGACGAAGCTCGTCCCGCAGCCGGCGGCCGCCGCGCTCCCCGCGTTCTCCACCAGCCGCTCGGTGTAGATGAGCGTGGGGAAGGACAGGGCCACGGCCACCGCCCACACCGCCGCGCAGACCAGACGGGGGCGAGAGCGGGCCGAGCCGAAGAAGCGCCTGGCCTGGACGACGGCCACGTAGCGGTCGACGCCCACGCACGCCAGCAGCAGCGTGCCGGCGTAGAGGTGGAAGCTGTACAGGCCCCTCGCCGCCTTGCAGGCGCCCGTGGCCATGGGCCAGCCGTGCTGCTCGTTGTAGATGGTGAGCGGAAGGGCGGCGGCAAACAGCAGGTCGGCCACCGCCACGTTCAGCAGGAAGAGGTCCGTCATCGTCAGACTCCTCTTGTAGCGGGCGTAGGTGAGCGTCACCAGGAGGTTGCCGAGCAGGCCGAACACGCAGATGAGGGAGTGGACGTAGGTCTGCGCCAGGGTGCCGGCGGGATGGGGGTCGAATGAGCAAAGTTGGCTCTCGTCTTCCGCCTGCGTCGCGGTTGTTGTGCCATTTCCGTCGTAGTAGGCGTCGATGTCGTCGTAGTTGGAGAAGTTCATCATTTTCTGTAGAGGAAAAAAGTGGGCGAAAAGCGACCGCTGCGGTGATGTTTCAGGACGAAACAGACAAGATACAAGATTCGAGATGGACAATGGAACAATGGAATGAAGTACAATGGGGCAGCAGGATAGCTCAGTCTGTTGTGGACTTGTGTGGCTTGGGAACCGTAAGGTCGCCGGGTTCAAGTCCCCGAAACACCCGGGCACTGCCGAGGTGCCCTTGAGCAAGGCCCCAGACCCTCTACACTGATACAAGATACAAGATATTATTTGCCATTTGTAACAAGTACTCCCTTACTCCCCATTCCCTCCCGCAGTATAAATCTCCAATCAAGTTTAAGTTTATTGTCAGCGTGGTTTAAAAGCTTGTGTTACTATTTGGAAGTTCCCAGACGGGGGGTTCTATAGTTGAAACGTAACCTCACCTCACGTCACCTTACTAAAAAACACACTCACGCAAAAAAAAACTGTTTGCGTCGGCGGTTTTGATAAGACTGCTGTAGCTGCAGGAGCTCAGCGAATCTGATAGAAGATGGGGCGAGGATAAGATGAGCACTCGGTAAGAACCCCCATCCAGACAATAGCACCGACCACAATGAGGTCACATCTACTGAGTCACCAGCTCGCGTGTGGTTGTTCCTTTTACAAGATGTCTCAAAACGCACGCAAAACATGCTTATGTTGATTGTTTGTGTGATTTTTTTTATATGTCATTTAACAATAGTTACTTATTAGCCAGGAGCCACTCTGTGGATCTCTTGCGCAGATTAACCTTGAATGGTTTGTTAACGACCACACCCAACACCTGCAGCTGGCTTGTCATTCCGCCCGGTATGATCACTAGGTCACCATTCAACTCTTTCACTTGATTTTTGACTGGCTCAGTCAAGTGCCCACGGAAAGCATCCAGAATCAACATATTCCTCTTCTTTCTGAGTCCCCCACGCCGTCTGCCCCACACCACCTTGAGCCAGTCCACCACAAGCTCCGTCTCCATCCAGCCCTTTGCCTGGGCACTACGATAATGCCAGCTGGCTGCCTCTTTAGGTACAGTCACTGCCTCTTAGGTACAGTCTTGCATTTTAAAACCACGTACGGGGGACGTTTTGTCCCATCTGCGAGGCGCGTTAACATGACCGTTACTCGGCTCTTCTCGTTTCCAGTTGACTTCACAATCACTGATTTGTCGCCTTTCTTATGAACAGTGACATATGTTGGCATGTCAAAATACACAGGCGTTTGATCAGCATTGCCCATCTGATAAAGGGGGTATGAGTGCTTCTTCCTTAACTTGATCACATATCGCTGATAAGACAGTAGCTTCTCTCTGAAGTCTGAGGGCAGGCGCTGGGCTTGTCCTGCGTCGCAATGACAGGTGTTTGATGTCTCTGCTTCGTTTATCACCATTATCTTAAAATTGGCATCGTAACTTCGTCTCTCCTGTTTATTAACTTGCCCTACTTTTGAGCCACTTTTTTCAAGTCTTATATTCGGGTCAATACGGTAATTATGGTGGCACATTCGAAAGTGCAGCACACTAATATTCATTTAAAACATATATTTCAAAACAATAATTAAATGACAATATGCAAAATCTCCAAACTCAAAAATATACAGAATTTAAATTCTAACATTTGGGTAATTGCATGTCAATTTCGATGGATATTGAGGCACTTCTTAAAAAGACATCAACATTGACAGAAAGAGGGAACTGGTCACACTTCCTATTGTCAATGTTATCAGCATATAGTTTTCTGTCAAGCACACTCGATGAGTATATTACTGAAACAAAGCCTTAATGTGCTTGATAGTAGTAGTAATCATAATAAAATAATATTACCATATCATAATGTATTCATAGAATAGGTAATTGCATGATTACACTATGACTGATACTAAAACACCTCTATATGCTCTTCTTAAGGAAATGCCATGTACTCGTTATGGATGGTAAACAGCTGCTGAACTCCAAGGTATACCATCAAGGTACACATTGTACTACCTACCAGTCGGCGAGGCTATCTTTCTCATTCAACTGATTTGGAGTGAAAACAAGCATGAGCAAAACAAGCCACTTGTGAATCACTTACTGACTCCTCCGGGCTGCTGAACCTGCTGTACTGTATCTGATGTGGAGCCTTTGAACCAGAGCCTGAACGACAGAGTGAGCTGTGCAGATCAACTCAAGTCGGACCGTTCTTCCTTTAGAAACAGTTGTGTGGTTTACAGAGTTGTAGGTGTGTGTGTGGTGTGTAGCTTGTGGGGTTACGATGGTGCTGAGAAAAAAACAACATGAATTGTGCTTCTCTTTTACTCATGCTCACATGCAGGCACGCACGCACACACACGCGCACGCACGCACGCACGCACGCACGCACGCACACACACATACATGCGTGTGCGCACATTCACACACACACATGCATTAATAAATGCATGTACACACACACACAGTCATACACACACACACACACAGACACACACACACACATAACTGTACTGCCACGCACAGCTATAATCGGATTATCAAGTTTGCAGACAACACCACAGTCATCGGCCTGAAAAGCGAGGGCGAGGACTGTCAGCAAGACCAAGGAGCTCATCGTGGACTTCAGGAGCCACCGAGGCACCCACTCCACCATCAGCCTGGACGGGACACCGGTGGAAGTTGTCAGCTGCTTACGTTTCCTTGTGCAGGGGTTCTCAAAGTTTTAATCAAACATTAATTTGCCTCAAAAGTGCCTTGCAAACACACACACACACACACACACACACACACACACACACACACACACACACACACACACACACACACACACACACACACACACACACAGTATTGTGGTGGAGTGAGTGATATGCTGTTGATTTCCTGTGTTATCAGCAGGGCCCTGATTCAGAACCAATTCTAGCTACTCAAGCACCACAGGATAACCTCAAGTCAAGTGTAATGTCACTTCACAGTTTACAGAAGTATAAAGCAGTGGTGTGAAAATCTTATGTGCAATACCCGACGACAGACAGCAGTTATAAAAATAAGATAAAAATAGAATAAAAGTAGAATAAAGTTAAAAAATAAAAATTTATAAAATGCAATATATCGGCACAGAAAAGAGCAATATGTATATATAAATCAATGTAATAAAATATACATTGTTATATGCTATACGCCCTTGTTCAGCAGCCTGATGGCCTGACTGTGGAAGCTATCTCTGAGTCTATTTGTACGGCACTTGATACTGCGGTATCGCCTGCCTGACGGTAAAAGTGAGTACAGTTTGTGGCTGGGGTGGGCAATCTCTCTCTGCAGAGAGAGACAAATACAGAGAGACAGAGAGGGAGAGAAAGAGACTTTTAAAATAGAATCTCCAAAGACCACAATAACACAGTATTCATTATCATTGTTATTATTATTGTTATTATTAGGCTATTATTGTCATCAACATACCTTTTCCTACTTTGAATGGGATTTATGGTGCTGTCTTCTGTTGGCTACTATTCCTTTGATGTCCGGTTCCATCTCCGTCGTTGCTATATGAAGGACAGCATGTAGATGGGAATCCGTCAGCCTGGATCTCAGCTGGGATTTGTTGATGGCCATGGTGGAGAAGGTTTTCTCACAAATGTATGTGCTTCCAAACAGAGAGGCCATTCTGGTGGCATGTTGGCGAAGTGCAGGGTACATAGATGGGGAAAGTCCTTTGTAGAACTTGATGAGATTCTTGTCTCGATATGCTGCTCTGGCCTCAGAGCTCTCCTGGAGGTCGATGAGCTCCAACTGCACTTCTGCAGGCTCTTCTTCGGGTGCACATGTGAAGGGATCTTGGAATAGGTTGAATGACTTCTCGTGGTCCCTGAAGTCCGAGAAGCGGTGGTGGAATTCCTCTTGGAGTTTTTCCCATGAGGTTGTGGTTCTTGTTCTTCTTCAACACAGGTGATGTAAAAACGTCACGTTCACCTGCAAGCACCTTCCAGGCGGGGAAATGCTGTCCCTGCAGTAGTTGAAGTTTTCTCTGGAAAGCTTTGACGCTGTCAAACAATGTGGAAATGTGGCAGATCTTGTCCTTTTGACTGCATGAACTCAGCGATTTCGTTCCTCAAATAAGAAAAAAACGCTTCAGTGTGGCTCCTCTGCTCAGCCACCTGACAGCAGGAAATTCACTGTCTTGACAACAATGTCCATGACACTGGTCTCATTTCAAGCGTATGAGCAGCGAGGGCTTCTTGGTGAATTATGCAGTGATATTTGATTGGGTTCTCACCTCCTTTATTGGCCACTTTGTCACTGAGCAAAGAGACAGCGCCCACCTTTCTCCCGACCAATGGCTGGCGCTCCATCTGTTGTGACACCGACCATCATGGATGTCAGCTTCACATTGTATACATCGAGACTACGACACACGGCATCACACATGTCGATTCCCCTTGTTCTGTCTTTGATACTCTCCATGCTTAGCAGTTCCTCGCCTATTTCAAAGACCTCCGTGACCGTTTGAATGAAAATCAGCAGTTGCGCAGTGTCAGAAATCTGTCTGTACTCTCATCCAGTGCTATAGAAAAGGACCCCTTGTCTAGGCCTTCCACACATAGTCCCAATTGCTCTTTGAGATCATTGGCCAGATCTTCGATTCGTCGTGTCTCCGTGTCATTCGATAAACTTATGTCACGGAACTTTGATTTTTGTTCAGGGCATACAATTTTAGCCACTTTCAAAATGCAGTCTCGCACAAATTCTCCATCACTGAACGGCTTGCTCCGCCTGGCAATTTCGTGAGCTACCACATAGCTAGCCTGTGTTACAGCTTCACTGGATTTTGCAAGATTTGTGAAAACTGACTGCTGGACAGTTAAACCTCTTTGAAATTGTTCAAGCCAACACTCAGGGCCCAGTTTTACCATTCTTAAAAATATATAGCAGTGTGATTTACGCTGGTGTAAAAAGATACGAACCATGGAGGATTAAAATCGAACGCATGCATTTCATCATGTCACCTTAACGTATCACGGGCCGCCAGATACATTTCCGAGAGCCGCGGGCCGCACTTTGAGAATGTATGGGCTACAGATTTCCGATGACCTGGCGTGGACCCGCAACACGGAGGTCATGCTGAAGAAGGCACACCAGCGCCTCTATGCCCTGCGGTGCCTCAGGAGAAACGGCACAGGCAAATGGAGGCTGGTGAACTTCTACCGTGGCACCGTAGAGAGAGTCCTGACGAGTGCATACACTGTGTGGTACGGCAACACCCCTGAACGGGACAAGAAAGACATCCAGAGGGTCGTGAGGACGGCAGAGAGGATCATGGGGTGTGCACTTCCATGCATTGAGGAGATCTGTAGGACCAGATGTCAGATAAGGCCATGTCCATCATAAAGGACTGCAACCACCCTGGGTACCATCTCTTATCCCCCCTACCGTCTGGTCGCTGGTTGCGCAGCATCCGTACAAGAACTACCAGGTTTAAGGATAGTTTTTATCCACAGGCAGCGTGCCTACTGAACTGCTAGGAGTGCTGCTACTTTCATAACATTGTCATTAACATTACACTTACATACTTTGCTCAACTTTTACTCTACTTAAAAAGAAAAACAAAAGTACATTGAACACATATATCATTTAACAGTCACTTTGCTGCTCTTTTTTTGTTGATTTTTATTGTATATATTATTTTTATTGTTATGGTATTGTTTTGGAGATGTATACTGCGGGAGGGAATGGGGAGTAAGCATTCCAATGTACCTGTTGCAATTGCCCAATAAAAATATATATTGCATATATATTTATATATTGCTATATGCATTTATTTTCACAAATTTCCAGATTATTTTAAAGATTTTTTTAAGATTTTGGATTTATTCGAAATGTCCAGCAGGTAGTGCTACTTATCCATTATTACTGTAAACGTTTCATAGTTTGATGTGTGGGGGGAAATAGGAATTACACCTAAGGGTACGTTCCCACTGTCGTGCGATCCGTTACGAACGCCACGATTGGCCATTCGTAACTGATCGTGGAATTTCTCTGAAATTTCAGGTTTGGATACGAGGTGATGCGATTTGTTGCGGTCGGATGCGATCTCGTCACGATTAGTAAATTTCAGATGTCACGATCTGTCACGGTCTGATCTCCGGTTCAGATACGATCACATACGTTCCGATAGGATTGTTTCGATCGAGTCCACGATTGGGTCTCGATCTGACACGATCATCACGATTTGGAAGCACTATCAGATGCGATCTGTCGCGCTTTGTTACGACACAATACGATCTGATACGATGATTCCGATTACGATCGTGTTGATCGTAGAAAAATGTTCAAAACGTTTCTACGATTAACACGATTGCCACGACTGACCTCAAGATCTGATAAGATCTGATAGGATCACCACGATTACTCCACGATTAAGACCACGATTTCAATCGTGCCGCGAATCGTGATAGTGGGAACGTAGCATAAGGGGTGAGAAGTATACTTTGTTTTTGTCACAATCGATTATACATTAGAGGACATCGTTATCAAACAAAACCTGAAACGGACTCTGTAAGTTACAGTTGGCAACATGAGGAGAAAAACACATCTGCTTGACCTTTTGAAACCACTCGTACAAGGCATTCAAACTGAAAGCAAAAGAAACTAAAAAAACGTCCATTTCATATGTGTATTATATAGACAACGATATAACATAGTCCAGTCTATTGCTTCAAATAGCCTTCACACACACACACACACACACACACACACACACACACACACACACACACACACACACACACACACACACACACACACACACACACACACACACACACACACACACACACGAGAAGACGCGCGTCCACGCCGGTCTCTCTCAATTTTAGGGAGCGCAGATCAAGGAGAGTTTAGGTAACGCGACTTGTTTAGGACCCGGGGGAGGAGAGACGAGGGACGCCCAATACAAGAGGTGAGAGCAGCCTTTTACCTGGAGTGTGCGCACCACTGGCACAGAAGGAGACGCTCGTCGGGGTTTACAGTGCGTGTGGGGAATGTTTTCGTGACTTTTTACTTTGATCCTTTCTTTTGTAAAGCGTTATATGTGTTCCCGTCCCGTCCCCCGTCCCCCCTGACAAAACACCATGAGCAAGAAAATTAAGCGTTTGTTCAAACCGAAGTCGCTGGATAAGGAGAACGAGTGTGCGGCAGAGGAACATCAGCCGCACCGCTATGGTCGTTCGCAGTCTCTCAGGGATGTGGCGCCCGGCAGCCCCGCGGACTGGGCCGCCACCCTGCCCGCCGGCCCGCTGCCCGGGGCTCCGGGCTTCGAGGGCCTGGAGCTGCCGGCGGTGGGGTCGCCCATCACCAGCCCCAAAGAAAAGAAGAGGAAGGGACTCCTGTCGTTTAGGCTAAAAAGGAAAAACTCAAAGCGCACCCAGTCGAGCGACTTGTTTTTCCAAGAGCACGGGGATGTGGAGACCAGGAGTCATTTGTAAGTAGGTTTTTTGTTTCTTCTAGTTTGCCTTTAACTGTCTCTAAGGCGTTATATCCCTGTAAGAGACTCATGGCCTAAATATGTTATTTGTACACTTAATATGCCAACACCATTTTTTCTAGAGGCGTGTAGCGTATTGGGACAGCCTATTGCTTATTCTTCTGCCACTGTTTTTAAAACAACACATGTCCAAGAATGTATAATTATAAACACAGTGGTTCGACATCGAGGTGCGCCTCACTTTGAATGGGCTCCGTTGTTGGCCGCAGTAAAGTTAGTTTCACATTGGCTCTCTTTGATAGCCGGTGTGGATATTCGTGTTTCTATTAGCTTGTGAATTATGGATCCACGTATGATACGAATGGTTAATAGCTGTCTAATCAGGGGACGACGAAGGGCAATGTACAACCTTTGATTAACCACTTTTCAAAGTTGTAAAACTTTATATTAACGTTAACGTTTAATATAAAGGTTTCTAACGTTTCTATTCCTAGACCACAATATCTGAGAGCTTTTGAAGTTTGCAATATTGAGAGAAAGTAATATCAACTTTCCAAACTTTCAAATATGGAAAATAAACGTTGCAGAACGTTTAATCAATCATCATAGCCAAATAATATGTGAATAATAGGCTATAATGAAAATAGAACAACTATATAATATCATATCCACCAAAGTAACGAACATCCAATATGAACCCAACTTTACGGGGTTGTGTTTTGCTGCCTAGCCCTCTCTTGGGAACACTGAACTTGTGAAGGTGTGATGCGATATCGGCCTACCATCCCGGGATAGGTTGACAGTGTTGGGTCCCCAGGCACTTATTTAAATCCGCTGGTGGCGAAGAGTTCCGGGTGTGCTAGTACAATCACGTCGTGGTTTTGTTCCCATGGAAAAAGTACAGACACAGAGATCACATATACAGGTATATACGGACCATGGCCTTTCTCATTGGGCAGGGGTTTTAAGTTCAAGGAGGGATGTATTGTTAGAAACAGGTTCTTGTAATTATAGTGACATTCAGAATGTATAATGGACGATGGAAATCTTATTAATAATAATAATAATAATAATAATAATAGAGATCATACAAATATAGTCTAAACAAAACATGGCTATTCTTTGAATGGCTTGAATCCAAACCAATTCCCCAAAACACACACATGCAGGTGACCTCCGTAAACAGCCACAAGTTTACAACATGTTGATGTTGTCTTGGGCAATAAAGACTGATTGGTCATTGGTTGGGACACAGAGAGGGTTGCCCAGGTAATCGTCACTGTAAATCGATTCTAAATGATTGCTGAGGCCTATTTAGTCATCGCTTGATGTTGGTATGGAGACACATACCACCCCTTCCCAAAAAGTACATGTTCCAAACATGAAAGTTGGCTGTTATATATAGGCTATTATAGAACAGGCTACCACATATACCACAAAGGGAACTGTTCTGTTCAGTCCTCTCTCGGGTTTGTATTTGTGAAAACTTGACTCGAATGCAGAATAACAACATGACTCAGGTGACATTCAGCGTGTGTGCGACTACACCTATGCCTGTCCGGGCTTCCCCTTCCTCCCCGTGCAGCCATGGTAGCGATTGGCCATTGCATGGGGCCTCAGCTAAGATAAGGTTCAGTGCGACAGACAGCCTCCCAGCTGTTGTAAACGTTGGTAAATAACGTGAATAATGGGCCAAGGCAGCAGTGATGTAGTGCCACCCTGCAGCATAGCGCAGTCTGTTTTGGGCACTTGGCTTAGAAAGCGAAAGGTTGCCGATTCAAGACACAAGATGTTTTATTGGCCATGTGCAACAAGTACAATGGAACGCTTACTCCCCATTCCCTCCCGCAGTATGACTTTCTAAAACAATACTATAAAAATACTATATACAATAAAATATTAACATAAAAAGAACAATAACGTGACTGATGGATGATATATACATGAGTTGTGCAAAAAGCATTTAAAAGCATTTTAAAGTGCCAGTAGTGCAGCAGCATCATGAGTACAGTGCAGAAACTGTAATGAGTCCAGAAAGTCCAGCAAAGTGTAATGTTAATGACAATGTTATGATAGTGGCAGCACTCCTAGCAGTTCAGTTGGCACACTGCCTGTGGATAAAAACTATCGTTGAACCTGGTAGTCTTTGTACCAGGTTCAAGGATAGTTTTTATCCACAGGTAGTGCGCCTAGTCCCCGAAACACCTGGGCACTGCCGAGGTGCCCTTGAGCAAGGCACCAGACCCCTCCTACACTGCTCCCCGGGCAGCTGTATATACAATAGCTGCCCACTGCTTCTAATACTAGGATGGGTTAAATGCAGAGAAACACATTTCACTGTGTGTGTGTACATGTATGTGACCAATAAAGAGGATTCAATCCTCTTTCCAGATTTAGATACAGATTTAGCAGCTACCGTCTCGAAAATTACTTTGAAAGTTTGAATTCAACTATTCTGAGGTATGGATCCTCTCACGAGGGAACGTTTAATGACCTGTTTGAGTTGCCAACCCTTGGCTTAACCCACCCATGGCTTCACGGCTGGTTTGTTTCATGTGCATTGCAACATACCTCCATTACATTAATTAAAAGCTAATGCAATTAATTTGTGTCTAAGGTTTTCAATAATCCTCCTACTAGAACTGCTGATGTTAATTATTGCTTCCTTATACAGCCTTCCTTTGGCATCTTTTAAAATGTGTTATGATGGCTATCATCATAGCCGTTGTGAAACACTGCACTCAACATATCACATGTTATGTAATATATATATATATATATATATATATATATGTTATGAAAAGTATTTTTGAATAGAAATTATGAGCACTTTTATCATAACAAATTGACTACTAATTGAATTCATTTTCCGTTTTCCACCAAAAAAGATGAATAATTAAATGATCACTCAGCCACAGGTTTTCTTTTTCAGCATTTTTGGTTAAACATTTTTCTTTTCTTTTGCCGTTTTGCCTTCAGGGTTTTCAGGTAGTTTTCAGGTAGTTTTCAGGTAGTTTTCAGGTAGTCTGCTGCTTTCCCACACAACCAGCCTCCAGCACAACGAGACAAGAAAGTCTCAAATGACTATGAAACTTGGGGGGAGGTCTTCAAGCCTCGCACACACGTCAAAGGGGGCGGTCTTATAGCAATGGGCGGAGCTTCGGCCTCAGAAAGTAAAAGTTCCTGCCACATATTTTGAGACAACCATCTGGCCGCGGAAGGACCCCGATGACGGATGTGCAACGTGTGTTGTAGCTCATGATAGTAATTACAGCGCAGGATAGCTCAGTCTGTTGGCACTTAGCTTCAGGAACCAGAAGGTTGGTGGTTCAAATCCCCCAAAACACCTGGGCACTGCCGAGGGGCCCTTGAGCAAGGCACCAGACCCCTACACTGCTCCCCGGGCAGCTGTATATAAAACAATAGCCGCCCCACTGCTCCTAATAGTAGGATGGGTTAAATGCAGAGAAACTCATTTCACTGTGTGTGTGTGTGTGCAATAAAGAGGATTCAATCCTCCAGATTTCGATTTTCTTCCTCAGGAAGTCGTCTGTAGACACCACCACCACCACCACCACCATGCTGTTGTCTGTGTCTATGGGGCTCTGTTATGGACACGATTCATATAGTGTTGTGTATTCCTATTGCCACAGCGCGCATCTGTGTTTACCCTGGTATGACTGATGTCATAGAGAGGGATGCACGAGCAAACAAGCCAGATGAAGATCTAACGAGTGACGTCAGCTGGTACTGGTGTCTGGATGGACTTTTATTGTGTTCCTGGTATTTCCTGGTATTGCTCTCGGTCACCTGCTGTTTTGTGCACCACAATAACACAGGTCTTCCTGTTCACATCGCAAATCACAAATCGCTTGACTTTGTATACGATTTTAGTTTAACGTAACAGGCTGGGTGGATGGAACATAGACAACGTTTGTGACAATGTTAAGTTGTTTACCGTGTTAAATCTAGCGGTTGATTCGAGTGAGAAAACGATCAACTCGGCTTGCACAGACCTGAAGAGCGCTGCCTCGATGTGGTGAATTGATATGTGCGCTGTGGTATCCATTCACTATTTACCGGTGTCATTTAAGCAGACGCTTTGGTCCAAAGTGACGACGATAATGATTTTTAGATCCGTGTGTCTTAGTTAGGAGCAGTTAGGGTGGGGGGGGGGAGGGGTTGGGCAACATCATCTTGCTCAAAGGAGGCCTACAGCAAAGACTGTGGACATTGGACTACTGATTGAATGGCAAACAGTTGGGTGGCAGTTGCTCCTCCTGCCACACGCCACCTAAGTGGCTCCGCATGGGTTCCTCCGACACACAGGACATGTTTGCGCTTTCTTCCATGAGTGTGTGTGTGTGTGTGTGTGTGTGTGTGTGTGTGTGTGTGTGTGTGTGTGTGCATGCGTGCGTGCGTGCGTGTGTGTGGTGGTGGCTGGTTTATCCTGATTGTCTTGCTTATTCTCATGCTCCACAGGTGTGCAGCCTCAACCAGCAGCCCCACGGTCTAATCAGTCTGACTGGGGTGCCAGGTGAGGCTGCTTCAACCAGCCAACCAACCACACACACTTTAAAGTGCCCCTGTTTTACCGCCAGGTGTGAGTAAAAATTGTCATGTGACTAAAATTGTCATACATCTGGGCGGACACACCCACATGTGATGTCACTATGTCAATGACTGTTTTAGTCAAATGACACATTTGAAACCATGTGGCTATGCACACTCCTGGTTCACCTGTGGTAGAAGAACAAATGTCGCGGACGGTACCGTGGCTGCTTATATCAACCAATAACCGCTAAATAACGTAATGGCGCCCAAGATATGGTGGTCTATAAAAAGATAATGGTAATAAAGGTAATAAAAAAGGTAATAAAATAAGTGTCTCTAATCATGTTTATATTCCTTGTTTCTTACCATGGCAGCATAGTGAATTAGCCAGGGGCAGAGAATGTCATCAATTTGAAAAAAGCAACAGAGAGAGAGAGAGAGAGAGAGAGAGAGAGAGAGAGAGAGAGAGAGAGAGAGAGAGAGAGAGAGAGAGAGAGAGAGAGAGAGAGAGATGGACACAGAGAGAGAGACCGATATGCAGAGGGTGGGTGGGGTGTTATAGACATACAAACATGTGAAACAGTCATCCATTGACTCAAGTCGAAACACGTCTTAATGAAGAACTGTTGTAGTAACCCCCCCTCCCCCGCTCCCCTCTTCTACCTGCTCCATGTCTGCTGTGATCATCATTTAGTCATTCTCCAAGAATGCTCTTAGTTTAGCTACGTTTTGACACGTAACCATCACCCGGAGGGCTGAACGGCCATAGCGGGGAAGCCAAACAGACAGGGTGACATGGTTCAAACACTGAGCACAGTCTGACCTGCTGGCGTCGCATCTCATTAAATCACTGAAAGTTGGCGTCTCACTTCGAATCTATCCAGAAACATTCGGCATAATGACTCATTTCAGTCATTAAGGTCAACTTGTGTGTGAGATGTGTCACTGTGTCAGCGTGGGCAAGTGTAACGTCAAACCTGTGTTTATCTTTTTTTGTATTATTGCTAATTGCATAATTGCTCAGTTCTAAATCTAAATCTGGAGGATTGAATCCTCTTCATTGGTCACATACATGTCACACACACACACACCACACACACACACACACACCGTGAGACTTGTTTCTCTGCGTTTAACCCATCCTAGTATTAGGAGCAGCTATTGTATATACAGCTGCCCCTGGGGAGCAGTGTAGAGGGGTCTGGTGCCTTGCTCAAGGGCACCTCGGCAGTGCCCAGGAGGAGACTTGAACCGGAGACCTTCCGGTTCCGATGTCCCAGTTCCATGTTCCTACAAAAAAATGACTTAGTTATATTCTTTGTACTTTGTGCTAATATCTTATGAATAATCTCAGAATGACTCTTCAAGTTGTCTTTAAGTACGCATTGTGTAAGACTTTCGAAACAGGAGACAGTTGACACAAGCTGAATAGCAGTTCCGTCAAGCAGAGCCCTCGAGATGCAGATGTTGGAGAACTGGATCTATTATTTCCCATAACCTGTCTCTTGTCCCTCCGGGGGGAAGCCCATATATGAAATATGTTATGCGTCGCATGAATATGAAATATTTAATGCGACGCATATTTGTCAAATTTCTGAAATTGTCGTGGTTTTGCCACTTCCACATCGTTCTGGACAGCTCAGGTCAAGTCAGGCACACTATGGTCACCCCAGCATAGTGAGTTATTGCTTTGCTAATAGGCTACACACTTTTGTTCTTCTAAGTGGCTTAGAACATGGCTTGGTACATCTGAATGATAATTAGTGTGCTCAAATGACAGATCACAAGTACAATTAGACTCTTTATGAGCTTTACATAGCATTATAATTGTTTGCTGTTGTTGACATCTTCTTGACACTGACAATTGTTTTGAGTTTTGGTGAACTCATCCTTCATCAATTTATTCCATATAGTGTTTCTGCTTTCAGTTGATAGAGTTTATGCTCGTAAGAAGTAGACCTACGCTGTTATGTAATACAGTGCGAAGGTGGCCTCTGACAAACTATTTAGTAGAGTGATCAAGGTCAAGTTTGGAAGACAAAGTCCTTCGAATCAGCAGCACATGCTGATAGAAAACCTTGCTGCCATTAGGGTACTATTGTCTGCAAGGCCTCATACTACGAATGGTGTCGGAGGACCTAGCTTATGAGGCCGGAGGCTGGCCACCCTATCTCCATCAGTCACTTTGAAAACAGGTCGGTCAGACCTTACCGGATTCCAGAAAGAACTGGAATTGATTCCAGAATCTGGATTGTGGTGTTCATCTACTGATATTGTCACGGCAAGACGTTATTTTTCCCACATGGAAGATGAAAAAAATTGATATGGAACCATATGATAAGATTATTAACTGTAAATGGTCTGCCCAGTAAGGATTAGAGTGTCTTGCTCAAGGACACCTCGACAGTTTTTGCTAGAAGGAGCCGGGGGATCGAACCAGCAACCTTTCCTTTGTGAGGCGACCCGCTCTACCTCCTGAGCTATACTGCCGCCCAGGACAACATCCCCAACCGTGTGACACAGATAATTGCCAGTACACACTGACAAGTGTGTTCAGGTTACAGGTTTTTAGGCAGTTTAGTTCCGGATTTGTTCCGTTCCTAGCCGTGACCGGCTATCAATCATTGTTTCTCTGAGCAAAATAGTAACATGAGAAAAAAAGAGTAGCCTACTTAGTTTTTATTGGAAACCGATCAAATTCAATTTGAGTGGAATCCTTGCTTATCTGTATGTGTGTGTGTGTGTGTGTGTGTGTGTGTGTGTGTGTGTGTGTGTGTGTGTGTGTGTGTGTGTGTGTGTGTGTGTGTGTGTGTGTGTGTGTGTGTGTGTGTGTGTGTGTGTGTGTGTGTGTGTGTGTGCGTGCGTGCGTGTGTGTGTGTGTTCTTTTATGTGTGTGTGTGTGTGTGTGTGTGTGTGTGTGTGTGTGTGTGCATATCTGTTTGATAGATTGGCCTGTTCCATTTGCTCAGGTGGTGACCCCATGCCTCTGTGATAAGAACGGCTCGTTAGATCTGCTGTTTAACAAAGGATTAGGATGAGGATCCCCATTAGCGGATGCAGAGAACATCAGCTGCTCTCCCTGGGGTCAGCACAAAACATATGACAAAGAAGGAACTATCAACGCACAATAATTACTCAGCAATGCACACTATGATGTAATGCCAACAGTCATGAGGTGTCGCTTCCCTTGTGATTTTAAAACTCGTTTTAGAGATATGACCTGGAAGTTCCATTCAACCATAGATCTATGCAGCCATGCACACTGTTTAAATAATGGTTTTGGTTTTTGGAATTGTGAAGCTACCATGTGAGGTGGTTCAGGCATCTAGTGAGGATGCTTTCGGGTCGCCTCCCGAGGTTTTTTTTTTTCTTCAGGCACGGCCCACGCCTCGGGACCCCCAGTCAGAGCTGGAGTTTGTGCATTAGAGTAAAGTGTGAGCTGCCTGTACAAACAGGGATTTTCAGTACATAAAATGGCCCCTTAAAGCACCTGGGCACTGCCTGCCGAGGTGCCCTTGAGCAAGGCACCAGACCCCTCCTAATACTAGGATGGGTTAAATGCAGAGAAACACATTTCACATGTGTGTGTACATGGATGTGACCAATGAAGAGGATTCAATCCTCAACATGGTTTGTTACTAGATTAATCTGGGGTTCGGGCGAGCATAAATACAACCTTCTCACTCTAGATATGTTATCTGTAATCCAGTTCACTAATGGATAGGTCAATAGCTCTTTATTGAGGGCTGATGAAGTGATTCCCTTAACGGTTGGTGCATACGTGAATAGTGTTGAATCGTCTGCTGCATGCGTACACACACAGGGCTGATTCTCTTTATTTGTTTCTCTTTCTCACTTTTGGATTAAGGATGCTTATGGAATAGGTTCTACTTCTTCTTCTCTTCTCTTCTTCTTCTCTTCTGTTTGTTTGTGTACGCATGCACGCTCACACGTCCATATCCCTGCACTTACGCGTGTGTGTGTGTGTGTGTGTGTATGCGCGTGTGCGTGTGTTCATATGTTATATATATATATATATATATATATATCGTGTTTCACTAAGTATATTCTTGTCTTTTGGATCCGTATGTCTACGCTCCCCTATGCATGGGAGTCAAGGTTACATGGTGCTATGTCGGCTATGTGCTAATGTCGTTGGTTGTGTCTGAAATCCCTCCCTACTCCCTACATAGTGATATAGTGATAAATCCCTCCCTACTCCCTACATAGTGATATAGTGATAAATCACTCCCTTCTCCATCCATAGTGATATAGTGATAAATCCCTCCCTATTCCCTACATAGTGATATAGTGATAAATCCCTCCCTACTCCCTCCATAGTGATATAGTGATAAATCCCTCCCTATTCCCTACATAGTGATATAGTGATAAATCACTCCCTTCTCCATCCATAGTGATATAGTGATAAATCCCTCCCTACTCCCTACATAGTGATATAGTGATAAATCACTCCCTTCTCCATCCATAGTGATATAGTGATAAATCCCTCCCTACTCCCTACATAGTGATATAGTGATAAATCCCTCCCTACTCCCTACATAGTGATATA